>JAJQOW010000019.1:815459-2055421 GCA_037975125.1 Latrodectus hesperus | reverse complement strand
TAATTCCTTTTATCGATCATTGAAATTTCTTGTTATTCAAATTATTATCAGCTAATAGAACACTGAATTTATATTCTCACTCCCGTGTTTGTAGCTAAGTAATTTACACTTTGGTTTTCGATTGAAATGTTCGTAAGTTCGACACCATTCTCAGTCTTCAATATCTTTATTAGTTTGGATTTCACTATATACAGTAGGTCCGATAGTTTGCCAATCTGTGTTGATTGTAAACGAAAATTGAATAATTTTTTATTTAATATTTTGTTGATGAAAATTTTTATAATTTTTTATAATAATTTTTTATAATATAATTTTGTTTACATTGATATACTATAATAAGAGAATTTTTGTACTAGAGAGTGCAAAAGAATTAATATAAGGGCAATTAGTATTTATATTATTCCCTAAATAATGTTAATATTATAAGTAATAATAAATAATGATCCTAAATAAGCTTACACAAAATTTAACTTATTTGATGAAACTTTAACCAAAATTTAAAATTATTAGTGCAAAATTACTATGTTTCTGTTATTACAAATAACGATTTTTAAAGGTATTTTTATGAAATAAAAGTTTTTTTGATTACTCTAACAGAATTAATATAAAAAAATTAACTAAATTTATGTAGAAATATGAAGAAAAATCCACATCACACTTGTTGATCAAGTAATTTATAATTCAGTTCATTGCATGTAATTTAAATTAATACTTTTTGATGTTCATATTATATATTTTAATCTGGAGCGAATGTTAAAAACCAGAAACATTATTTGCACAGTCTTTCTATATACTTGGATAATTCTTTCGCTAAAGTTTAGATGAATTTTTTAGAATCAAAGTTTCAACCACCAAATCAATATTTATATTCAATAGAATATCAAAATAGTATAATTGTTTCCTTTGTCAAAAATCAATTTAGTTGAATTTTTTTTGTCTTATGTTTGTTTGGCACAGATAGAAAAACCAAAGGACGTCGTAGAGAAAAGTTTATTATGAAATAGGATATATGACATGTTTTCTTATCCATAAACGACACTGAAAATATCTATGCTTTTTAGGTCAAATAAACCTATATATTTTGCAATTACTACTCATTTGAAATTTTTGTATATAATCAATAGTCAGCTTCAAACTGATGGTATAATGTAATTTTGTTTATGTATGTGATTTTTCACCGCATTGATTGGATTACTACCTATAGTTGTACTATATAGGAAATTTTTGTCTTGTTGGAATCACTGAATTTATTTTGCAATATGGTAAAATAAATAAGAATCTAATAAATATAAATAAGGAAAACACGAGACAATTCATAATTTAAATGTTTTCCTTTTACTTAAAAATCCAGGTTTCTATCTAACCGAATGTTTAAGTAATACATTGTTTAAACATTCAGGTAGATAGCTTTCACGCTCTTTCGATTCATAACCTGATCTCATTTCCATTACATCGGAATAATTCCTAAATTGTAAAAAATTTAGCCAAGCGTTTTACTTAGCGAAGTTGTAAAATTTGGAAACATGAATTTTTAACATAAAATACATATATGAGTCAAACAAATAAAAAGATGTAGGTCAAAAAATAAGAGTTCTTAAAATATTAAAAATTATGTATCTAAATAATTCTTACAATTAATGCTTGTTTCATAAGCTATTGTATAATTCTTTAAATTGCTTTAAAAGAATAGATTCTGCAGTTGAATTGAATATATTTTTAAGAAAAAACGTTCGGGCTCTTTTTTCAGTAATACTACATCATTAAAGATTAGAAATGAGATATTAATTATGTTTTTAGACCTAGGTTCAGCTTCCAGACCAATAATTTTGCAGTTTGATGAATATATTCATTCTTGGGTAAGCATTAATCTTTTATAAGTCTCATGAGTCACATTATGATAGCTTCCAAGTTATACGAGCAATGAAACGATAAAACTTAAAATAAACTTAAATTTTTAAAAACATTTATCTAATTTTTAATTTAAAAAAGTAGGATATAATTCACAACATTTCAAATACATTCATTCTTAAAAATCGGTATGATTTCAGTTCAAGCTTTGAATTAAATATTTTTTAAATAATATGTGAAGAATATATTTACCTAAAAGAAAAATGTAAAATTAGAAGATATTGAAATTCGTATTATTTATTGTTTTCACAAAATTTTGTACATTTCATTAGATTTCGGTAAGCGTATTGAATTTAATTTATAAATGTATTTTAGTTTAAACTTTGCTGAGGTGAAAAAGTTTACTACTTAAATTTTAATTATATTTACAACTCACAATGTTTCATGTAGTAGTAAAGGACCAAACACCGAATATTCCTTGCAATGGCATATAATAGGAAGTGCATGCCTAGTTTTCGGAGGGATTTGATTCCGACTCGATGAAAGAGATATCGGATGCGAATTGAGACAAAATAACGATGTTTGTTATTTTTAATGCCATTTACTTTTTAATTAGTTAATTTTAAAGTATTATTTTGCATTGCTTTTGTACAGATCAGGCAAAAACAAATCGAAATATGTGGAAGAATTGAAAATTTTCTTCAGTTACGATGTTATTAAGTATTAAAACCTTTCAAAAGGGTTTTTATGCATTTTTAATCTGTATTATATACGGAAAAGAGTAAAAACATTCATGCAGTAAACTTAAACAATCTTTCGTTAAAAATCGAGAACCAATTGTAAGTAGATTTAAAAATATTGAAAAAAAAATGAAAATGTAGAAAGAAATAGAACTCGATACCGCAAATATATTTTTCTTCCCCTACTAGTTACGCTTAGGATATAATTTTATAAGAAATAGAAACTCCACATTTCTTCTCTTAATCGAACAGTGATGAGCATTATTTCATAAGTAATTTGACAATACTTTTAAATCAGCTGTAACTATGAGCTAAGTTAATCATAAATACCGTTATCAAAATAACAAAAAGAAACGTTGTTTTAAATTTTCCACAGACCATCGTCATGATAAAAGTTTATTTTCTTTCCATAAAACTGCTCTGAATTTAACACAGGAAATGAAAATTCATTAAGTAAATTGGATAAAAAGAATATTTGTTTGCGAAAATTTGGTCTATTTTTCCTTTGGATGTCATAGTATCGATTGAATGGAATTTTGGATTACAGCATACTTAAATATTAATCATTTGTATTTTGTGCATTCAATATTATTGTTGTTTGAATGTGAAGGAAGTATATTTAATATAACTATGTAAAGTAGTGGGAGCATTGATAAACAATATTTTTCTTCCTACATTTACGATAATTATAATACATTGATATTCAGTATAAAAATAATATTTAAAATCAAAATTAAAAATAAGTGTATTAGGAGTTTACCTTTTCTGTTTTCATATACATATACAAAAAATCATTTTTGTCACAAATATTGAATTGAAATTTTAAACTATAATTTAATCGAAAAAAAAACCAAATAATATAATGAATATGATGAGGATATCAGTTTAAAAAGAAAGGAATTTCGTTCAATTTAAGTGAATTGCTTTCTCAAATCTCTAAAAATATGCGTGAAATTAAAAAGTTTAAAATATAACTGAGAATGATGATTTATAAATAATGTGATTTATTATAAATTCAAAGTGTAAAAAGTTATGAAAATTCAAATTAATAATTTGTATAAATAAAGAATATTGATAAGAGTTTCATTTTAAATTTCGTTATTAAAATTTTAATACTTTATTCACATGATACTTAAAGATACATTACTGAGTTATAAAATATTTTATAATAAGCGAAAACATTTTTTCTTACAATTTTATAAACTGGATTAGAGAGAAATTAAATTATAATTTTTAATTACCTTGTATATTACAAAATTTTAATCATATATATATCTGTGTGTGGGCGCAGATTTATAAATTTATTTAATTATAAAGGTAGATTACACTTCGGTATTAGCATGAAAATACCCGAAAAATTGAGGAGGTAGGATAAATATGCCATCCTACAGAATAGTGTAAGCCTTTTAAAAAACAATGTGCTCGCATGTATATTAAGGCTAAGAAGGTTTCATGTGAAAATTAAATACGATTTATTACACTTAGAGGGAAAAATTGGAATTTATTTTAATTCCTAAAATAAGTAAAACATTATTTTATTTATCAAAAAATATTGCAATTTTTTAATTACGTTCTTCCTAGATTTAAAGAAATGCTACAGCGTAATCAAATATAAATGTCTAAAAAATATTTCAAATAAGTTGATTTTCCAGACTTGCGCTAAGTTTGGAATTATCAATTTAATAATTCTTGAAAATAATCATAATCAAAATATTTAAATATGAAGATTTTCCCTCAAACTATAAACAATTTTAGTTTCATTGATAGTATGCATGAGTTAATGAAGAGAAGTCAATGAAAAGTTCTTTCTCAAATAAAAAAAAATCTTTGAACAAATAGTTAAAAATCAAAGCTTTCATGTTAAAATAAATTTATAAAATCTTAAATGCATTGAATTTCCTTTATTCTGGTTAAATGGCTGAATATGATTCTAATAATTTCTTAAAGTGACTTGATTATATATAATTTACGAATATGTATAATTTACTAATATGTACAGTTTTTAAAAAATATATATCTCTTGCATTTTCCAATTATTAACCTTATTCTTAAGTAATTGATTGAAGTAATCTTTTAAAACAAGAAAATGGTTGTTGTTTATTCCTTATTTAATATTATATTGCATTTAAACATGATATGCATTCTAATGTGCAATATCAATCTTTAAGTATTACTATCATATTCCTAAAAATTATAGCATATTTAATAAGTACATGAGTAATGTGACTTTCTAAAATGCTTTATAAAACATATTATGCAAATAATATGATAAAGCTAATGAATCATTAAAAGGCATTCAAATATATGACAAATTGTAAGCTATCATTAAATTACGATTTATTATGAAACAATATCTCACAATATGAAACAATGATTATCATGAAATAACCTTATTTACAAACGGCGTCTAAGGGCTTGTTGAGCTTGAGGGAGCTTTGCAAATGCTCTTCTTAAGGCTGGTATCCTGGGATCTGTTGCACGTTTTCCAGTGCTCATTTGTGGTTCGTTAGCCGTAAGAACGGAATACAAGACAGAATTTCTGTTGAAGAATGAACGGAGGAAAGAATTAGGTTCCATACTTATTTTGTCGATGAAAATTTCTAACAGAATTCTCCCGATTGGTTTCAGGTCTTCCTTGATTTCCATTAAAGAATAAGTGTTGATGTGGGTGGAAGATGAAGTTAAAAGGAGACTACCATGTTTTTCCATGAAGTTTTTCACTCTAAACATTAACTCAGGGGCGTAAGGTAGAGCTGCCTGTTTCAGTCTAGCAATGCTTTCCATAATAAGAGGGGCATTATCGACACATCTTCGCACAATTACTGGCATATATTTTAATGCTACTTTGGCAATAAGAGGTTTAGCTTCAAAAGTGAATTTCAATTTGGCAGCAAGAACTTGATCCGTTGATAGATGGACGACAGATCCACGAGGAGCAAAAAAGGGTTGTTGGAAGAACATGTCAATAGCGATTGGCCCGAAAGAGTCTTTTGCGATAAAGAAAATGCGTATTAGGTCATATCTAGTTTCTGGGTCCTGCAACATGTCGAAGATTATAGGTAGGATAACCTTATTTTTGACTGTATATTCGTTAGTAATCATCATATTTCTGGCGGCAGGGATAAATCCAGCAACAAATGGGTCCAAGTATGTCACGAAAGCTTCTGGGAGGGATGCAGGAGTTGGTCGGTAGTAAGCCTGGCGCTTAACTCTTGCTCCTCTCAAAGCCTTGGAAGAAAAGAACTTCCCAAGTTTAAGCAAAGGTTCGGCGTCTTTGGAAATATCGGACATTATGTCAGAGAAAGAAACGATGTTAATATGCGTGGAATTGGACATCTCGATGGATTGATGAATCTTATCCGCTATTCTTAGACCTAACTGTTTGGCATAAGAAATAGATGTCTTAATATGAGGAAGTAGTTTTTGTTTGACAATCGGCATAATCTCTTCTTTGACATTTGAGACAAATGGAATGTATTTTTTCTGTATCTCGGTTAAGATGGAAGGGGCAATTTCTTCAATTAGAGTTTCTACGCTGGACATAAGCTCTTTCTTAATTTTCTTTAGACCATTCTTCATGTTTTCAATGGAAACAGAATGAATCTGCAGGTTTTGACGTTTATGTCTAATAAGAGAATTTTCGAGACATAATACTTCAGAAGCATTTCGACAGTTTTCAGTAGTTACATCAAAAGCAGTTCCCTTGGGGCATGTAAAGTGTTCGAATTCCGAGCCATTGCAACGAGAATATACCTGTAAAAAGAGAAATATACTTTATTGTAAGTATTATGTGTTTTATTCAAATAGTTAAATTACATTTAATATTCAAATGTGTGTATAGATGTATATTTAAATAGTTTGACACACATCTTTGGATGTATTAACAACTTGGGCAAATAAGCTAAATCAAATAATAAAATAAAAAAATTATTAATTTATTTTATCATTAATTTTTAATATCATTTTTTTAATTAATCTAAATGAGCTTTATTTTGCAACACACAAAAAGTTATACCTCTAATATTAGTTTAAATTAACTGTTTTAAAAAATACTTTAAAGAGAATTGCAGTGTTATTGAAAATTAGTTAATACCGAAATTCCAGGATATTAATGCTTTTAAATAGAAAAAGAGTATATCTGTATACGATATAGAATTGTTTTACAAGAATATTATGATTTTCGATTTTTTCGCTCATTAACAAAACGTAATAACATTAGTGTTTTGAAGTTATATCGAATTTAAACATGCTTCTGGAGTTATTTGTTTTCATAGCACTTTTAACAATATGCTTTTAGACTATAGATTAAACTATATTACTTTTAGTATATGTGTACAGCTCTGCTTAGATAAATGTGTGAACTAAATTATGAAAAATAAAATCTAGACAATGATATTGTGGATATAGAAAATAAATTCAAGGATTCAAAACAACAACTGATTTTATCGTCAAACTTTAAAAGTATTAAACTCTTTATATAAAGTAATAAGTTTGGCTCTATATTCTGGGAATGAATTTAATGAATGATTATCCTCATATTTCAGAGGGAAAAAGGATTTAATTAAAATGAATTATTTCACTCAATTTCTGTAACGTGAACTTCACTATCCGTAGTAAAAAAATGATTTTCATAAAATCAAACAAACTTTAGAAATGTTTTGAGGTTTATATAACCCCCCATTTTATTAGTTAGATATTTTTTTATTAGTTACAATTCTATATAATTTATACAACCTACGGTAAATGAGTTAAATTATATTTATTACTGTAAGAAAGAAATCTTATTATTGCTTTTAGTATTTTTTAAATTATTATTATTATCAAACTGAAAAGAAAGTATTGTGAAGATTCCAGATAGTTTTTAGTGCCTTAAATTTATTTCTTATATTAACTGATGGTGTAAAAATAATTTTTGCTTTATTATTCTAAATTCAATATAGCTATGATATGCAAAGAAAAAGCTAGGTTCAATGATGAAGGATAGCAAAATTAAAGAAATTGCTTGGAAAAGACGATTGCATTAGCAAATAATATTGAGATTAATTGTAAAATAAGAATAATAAATAAAATTTCTTGCATTGCAATAAAAAAAGCTCCTTGAAAAATATACAAAATTTAGAAAATGTTCGGAAAATACATTTTCGAGAATATTAGAGTTCATTAGATAGCTATTAGAGAATATTCAGTTATAATTACTTTAAATACAATAGTAATTTAAACTGTCTTATTAATATTTAATGAAATTACGAACTTTAAGCAAAATACAAAATTTAGAGAAAATTTGAAGAATAATAAATGTAAGAGCACAATTTCTTAATAATTGATACATATCAAAGTGAAGAAAAGAATGTTAATTTTAAACATTTTCATACAGAATACACCGAAAAGTTCAAGTAGTTACGTTTTGTTTGACGTATGATTTTTAAAGGCATATCAATTAGTAATTGACTTAAAAAAATATAATAACTAAACAAAATTGAAAGAATAAATAATAAAAGTATATAAGATAGCGGGTATGTTTGTGAATATTAATAAGCATGTGAAATACGATGAATATAAATAATAAAATTTAAATTATATTTTGCAAGTACTTTGACTTTAAAAAAATTTATATAAATTGTATGAACGAAAATGGTTTTTTTAACAAAATAAGTTCATTCTTTTTTATCTTACAAATTTCAATTTCAAGAAATAACTTTAATAAAGTAATTTAAATTAAGAAAAAATATTTTTTAAAAATACATTTACTGAACCTTTTAAATATTTATTTTCTTGTATTATTACATTTGATAAATTCTATTTTCCATATTTCTTTTTTTCTGTTGCCGGACAATAAAGTATGAATGAATTTGATAAATTCCAGTTATTCTAATAAAGTATTGCATATAAAAATCATCGAACATTGAATTTTTTTGAAGTCATTTTATTTTTTGAAAGATTTATTGGTAATTTATCGATTGTAAGAAATATAGTATACACTATTTTTAAAAAAATAATAATCTAATATGAATATTGTACAAATTCCACAAAAGTTACAAGGAAATAGTATTATAAATGTAAGGTTATAAAATTCTCCTGTTATAACGACGAAGAAAAAGTTTTTAACACATAAGCATTTTATACTATATATATGTACATATATAAGCTAAAAATATTCAAATCAATTGATTATAGGAACTGTATGAAGATATTCATGGTAGAATTCTTTATTTCAGGTTAAGCATCTTAGCAAAGATTGATTTTTAAAACGTATTTGTTTTTTAAAAATTTAGTCTCTTTGCAAATTTTATAGAATTTTTGCATTTTGTCATTATCAATTCAAAAAATAAAATCAGTGAGATTGATTTGAATGTTATGAAAAATTAAGGTGGCAAATTTAACTAATATTAGTTTGATCGCACTTTTAAATATTTTTAAATTAATCTAACAAAAATGTTATGAGAAATTTTAGCAAAAACTATAATTATTACGAAACATAATGCAAAACACTATATGATAGAATGAAACCAATTGCATTAAAATTATCATTAAATATTCTCGCAATAATTTTGAGATAATAGTACTACTTCTTAAAAAATTTTAGATAATGCATTTTTATAAAAAATTATATTCAAGAAATTAGCAAAATTTCTTATGTGGAAGGTATATCAATGTTTTGTATTTAATGATTTTCTATTGGCTTTCATCTCCACTAATATTAAAATCTTCAAAAATATTAATTTTTTTAAATTTCAAAAACAATTTTGTAAGTTTCATAACTTATAAATTTAAAAAATATTTATTGCAAACGCGTATTTCATGTAAGACATACATTCAATAAAATTAAAAGTATTTCTTTTCGAAAAAAACAAAAGTTGCGATTTCGTTGCAGTAAACATAATTGAGCAAAATAATTAAATAAATTTTAATATAAGTTTTTATGCTATTAAAATTTTATTGCTATTAGCCAATAAATGAATAGGCAGTAGTGATAAAAGATAAAAAAAAATTTACGCATATACTCTAAACAAAACTAGATAATTTTTTAAGCTAACCATTTGAAGAACGTTAATAGTCATTAATAAAAGCCAAATTGCAACCCACTCAGAAAATAATATGAATAACAATTTGATTTCATTCATAACATTGTATTATTGATGAAGTTACTTACTGTGCAGTTCTCGGCGACATCCACAAAGTAAACGGAAGTGTTGTCTTCGGGACAAGTGTAGCACTGGACAACTGTACCACACGCCGCCAAACCAAGTATAAGTGACCACATCATCTTTCAAACTTCTACCTGAAAGAATATCGAATTATTTAAAGGAAATAAAAATGTACAATTGTTTGATTTATAATAAAAAAAAAAGACTTGTAATACTTAGGTTATATTGCAAGATAAAAATGTTTGCTAAATTTTCTGTGGCTATTATTAAAAGTTTCAACCATGATACTTAATCACTGAAATCGAACCGGATGAAATATTAAGATTTTGTTTTCTTAAAAACTAATTTACTTCATTCTCCTCAAAATCTAAAGTGAGCATGCATTTTAAGATGAAAATTATGCATTGCCATGAAAGTAATTGCACATATATCAGTGTTTTATTCTTATTTGGATCAAAAAGGATTTTATTGTTGATTAGCAAAGTTTTCAAATTAAGTGAGTTTAAATTTTTGTAAAATGTTTTGAAATTAAACATTAATTAACAAATGCATAAGTTTCATACAAATAAAAATTATTTAAAATAAAAGTAAATAATTATTTTTGGAACAGTGCAAATAGCTATAAAAAAATGGTAAAACACATTACAAAAATTCAAAAATTTAAATAGTTGAGAATGTTGCATTAATTCATCTCATAACATCAGAATGAAGATAAATGCACTGAAAGTGAATTTTTAGAATGTAAATGAAATGAACGGATTTTAAGTTCATTTTTAAGAATAGTCAATGTAAGTTATATTTTTAGCTATCAAAGATTTAGAACGAAACATGATTATAATAATTACATTTGAAGCTTATAAGATTTTGAGTTTAAGACATATTGAATTTTTTGATTTCAGTGAAATTTCTTGATGCATGTTATGCAAGTATATTGTTTTTCAGTATACGTATAAAACTAGATAACATATAATTAAAGAATAAATATGTTCAAATGTTACCTTAATTTATAAAATTTGAAGCAACTAACATTTTATTAAGAAATATGAATGCATTAAAAATAGACAAGATTGGAAAATTTATGGTACCAAAAAAAGTGTTCTATTTTTCATTCAAATGAAGAAGTTTTATGAATGAAATACACACAGAATTTCTAAGTTAAATTGCAAAATATTATTAAAAGGTATTTTTTAACAAGTCTTTGATTAACATTATTTTGAAGAACAGAATTATATTTATCAGATTTATTAAAATGCTTGAAACATCTTTTTATACGCATTTTACGATTAGCATAGAGAGAAATATAGAAACCTATGAAATTTTAATTATTGATTAAATAAACGAGAATATAGTAGAATAATTTTCTGCTAATAGCTGCTTGATGTCAAAAAACTCCTAAATTAGTACAGATTAAGAAAAAAATATTCTATCTTCTCGAAAGAAATTTAGATTCAATTTCTTTCCAATAATAATTTAATAAAAAATGTGAAAAATAATCTAGTGAATTGTTTTCTTAGTAACTTTGATACGGCATAATTCTTACAATATAATATCAGTGGCACTTTTCTATTTTAATCACATTATAAATTTATGTTAACTAAATTCAGTATATTACACAATTATTTCCAGTTTAAACTCTTGTACTATATATAATTTTGCTTTATTTTAAAATTTTAGAGTAACAAATTAAATGCATGTAACTCCTCAATCTAATTTGTAGGTATTCAAGTAATTTAAAATTATTTTTATGGATTAACATAGATTATAAGATACAACAGAAAACAGTAAAAAAATCATTTGTAAATTTATAATATACCAATATACTAAAACTGTAGAAAAATTTTGAAAAATATGACAAAATCTCAAAAACGTGGATAAACTCACCAAATAACAGGTTTCAGGATAGTGGAGACAGTTTAGCAGTTGGTATGACTTCCTTCTACAGTTTTGATCCAAATCCCGTGTGCACTCGTTTTTATAGCGATTTCCTATCGCAGAAGCTGAGGTACAACAAAGGGGAGGCTGACCAGAACTGAGGCTGACCAATAGAAGGGACGAACCACAGGGGTCCGAAGATGGGATTTGCCCAAGATAACAAGAGTAGATGTGACGATATCCATGAGTAAGAAAAACATATGTCCCACGCGGTAAGGTTAGGACTAAAGGCATAATATAATATTTAATTATTGATAAATTGTACCACTTTATGAAAGTTTAGATGGATGTTTAATATTTTAATATTTAAAGTTAATATTATTAATAATAAAATTTCTAATTTTCTGAAAACAATTGAAATAACTCATAAGTTGAGACAAACTTGCCAGATAATATCAACCAAAAGAAAAAAACGTCTTAAATAAAATTTAAAACAAATCATGATTTTTTTAAGTGTAGAATGTATGCATAAAATAGAAAGGGCGTTGAATAAATAAAAACAATTTAAAGTATATGCATTTGAATTGTTTTTTGGTTCTATGTATTTATACTAATTACTTATTTTGTAATTAGTTAAATTAATTACAGTTTATTTCCAATTTTCAACCGCATGTTTAAAATTTCGGGAAAAAACACACAGAGAGAAAGAGTTTTGATCACATTTAGATCGGATGAATTCATTAATACCATGTGTTAATAAGTGAAGAAATATTTAATAAATGCAACATGCATTTTTATAATTGAGAGGCACCTTACTAATTAATTTTTATTATTGAAATAAATATTATAAATAAAATAAATACTGGAATCAAATGCCAATTTTCTGTAACATATTGAAATGTTTTGAAAAATCTTAAAAAATTAGTGATTGAACTCACTTGGAAGGTATTGCAATGAATTTATTCAACAAACGTGGTTTTGTATGATGAGATATTTATTCAATGCAACATTTAGGAATAATGAGCCATGCACAAATTTATTCTTGATAGTTTTTATTCTACAATATTTATTTACAGTTTTTTCAGTATAAATATGAAGTACTTTAAAAGAAAAAAATATCGATCGAACTTGCTTGGAAAGTACAACAAATGAATTAATTTATTCCACGTGCTTTTGTATGATAAAACATTCATTAGGTGCAACACTCGGGAATGATGCGCCATTAAATAGTTTACTGTTAATTTTATTAATATTAAGTGTTTGTGTCTCAATTTTATTAATCCTATAGGAATATTTTGATGGAAATAAAGGAAAAAAAGGTCGAATGCAAATGGAAAGTACAAATATGAATTAATTCATTCGATGTACTATTATCTGATGCAGGAATTATTTAATGTAACACTTGGGAATGATTAAGCGCCATTTAATAATTTATTCTTAATTAATTAGGTTAATTTAAAGAATTAGTTTAAAATCTTATTCAGCATATATGAATATTTTGCAAGAAAAGACAAACAATGGAACTCACTTGAGGGGGGGGACACAGAATTAAGAATTAATTCATTCCACTTACAAGGAATATTTAACAAGGGATTTATTGAAATAATACGATGAAATATATATTAAATGCAACGATCAAGATTGGAGTATCATGTAATAATGCACTATTAATTGTTTTAATTGATATTAATTAGAATTTCTTTCCAATTTTATTCTGAAATGTGATTGTTTGCACCGAAAAAAGGTTAGTTTGTTTGTCGCTCAACGGTCATTTTTTGCACACGAGGGCTAATTAGACTGGGACCTACGATTTAAAGTGGATTCCGAACTACTACAAACATCATTGCCAAAGGTGTAATTCGAACTCACGAACTGTTGAACCGAAGGCAAGAGCGCTAACCATTCGGCTGCCAGCTCGGCCAGTAAAAAAGGAGCGAAAAATCAAACTTCCTTGGACCATGAAACAATGATTGCATTTATTACATGTGCTAATGTATGAAGATATTTATATGCATACGCTATATTCAAATGTCTAAAAAATATAAATATTTGAAAAAATGATATAGGACTCTATATATAAAAAGGTATTAAAGTATAAATAAAGATTTTAAGATCACTTGTTACTTTAACTATAAATATTTGTACTGAGACTATATAACTCCTATTAACAACAGTTAAGATAACAGTGCACGTTAGAGTCAATTTATTTTCAATCGATTTGAGTAACTTTAATTCTACGTTTAGCAAACATTTTACTAGCAATCTTTTAATTCTAATAGTAAAAACATTGTAGTAATCTTTACGGCTGCAAATCAAAAAATTAATGAAAATAAAATATCAATTTTAAAATATGTAAGCTTACACACATATATACACACACATTTATGTATGTATGTACGTATATATATTTTTAATAGTTATAATTAATGAAATGAAACATAATTTCTAAATATTTCAAAACTTGCATATATTCATATTTGTTTTCATGATTCATCTTATTCAAAATGTGATTTCTTTATCTAAATGAATTTTTTAAAAATAAACTTGCAATATATTTCGTAATATCGAAAATAAATTTTGATATACAAGTCCACATAATTTTATATTATTTCTAAATATATCATATGGCAAAACGATTCAATTGCAATTCACATATTGCTGTCATGTACACACATGTGAGAGTGCTTGTGTATCTGTTTACTGAAAATGTGATTTATTATTTCCTAATTGGTCTCGATGCAAATATTTCCGGCAAATTTAAAATATCATTGATATTTACCTCTTATTGATTGATAAAAAAGGAATATTTAAAATTGAATTTTTTTTTTGAAATTCCTAGTAATTTTACCAATTAAAAGATTTCAGGGAACTTATTTTTCCAAAACTTAATACACACACTGCTAACTTATAAAAAATATTATTCAATAAATTCATTTATTTAGGAAATTTCATATCATCATTCTTTCATGTTTTTTAAGTCAAAGTTCCAGACGTATGGTGACAAGCGAGAGGCAGTTTTCTTTGAAAAGCCGTGTACCTTACTTTTTGAAGAAAATTATGTTTTAGAAAAATAAAGGAATCGTTTTACTTAATTGTGTTTCGAAAAGAAGAACTGCTATTCTAAATAAAATCACGCGTTTAAATCAGCTAAACATAACTGGAATCAAATATAAATGCTAGAAATTTTAGTTATGAAGTTATCTAACGCTATATATATATATATATATATATATATATATATATATATATATATATATATATATATATATATATATATATATATATATATATATATATATATATATATATATATATATATATATATATATATATATATATATGTATGTATGTATAATGTCAAATTCTTTTTCTTCTACGTTTCAATGTTTGTTTGATTCATGGCGCAGTGTGAAAATCGAAAACACCTTCGCGGCATTTGGCAATAACAATACATTTTTAAAAGCCGGAAAAATAAAACGTTATGTTTTTGTTAATTTACAGTGTCTAAATAGGAAAATTAGGGGATCCAATGGGGCACATATTTTTTCGTTATCACCATCGTACAATGCTTAGATATAAGGGGATGGACTCATAATTACATTACGCATGATAATTTTAAAAGAAAATTATAACTGGAACTTAATGTTACATTTCTAAATTAATAAAATTGCGCTATATGCAATTTTATAGCGATATCAAAATTAGTAAAAGTTTGGTTTATATATCAATTGTAAACTTTGTAAGCAAAATTTTGAAATGAAATACTGCATATATTTCAAATTAGAGAGAGCATAAATTCAGATATAAGTATTCCTCCATTTCGAGCTACCATTCTAATTTAAACCCTGAACAAATATTCGGCAGACACGCAAAATAAGGGTTTTATTTACATAAACATTTTTTAAAATTGCCTCAATCTGACTGAGAATTATTTTTTCAACCATTATGCTCCGTATAAAATTTTTAACTTTTAATTATTCAGAAAAATATTTATTAATATATTTAAAAAGCAGATAAGTGTAATGGAGCTTTTGAATAAATAACATTAAATATCTAAAAGTAATAAATGTTTTAATAAAATATTTATTTTTAAAATTTTGCGAACTTGTCTGAATTATTTTGTACCATTTTATATTTTATTTATTTATTTATTTTTGTTGGCGCTTGTGTAATACGTGACTGGAAATCTCTTTTGAGAACAAAAAAATCATGGTAATATTTAACATTTATTCAGGTTTCGTTGGCGATGGTGCGATGATATCGAGTGAATCATGCGAGAAGCAGGTATTATTCACACAGTAGGCGAGCCCTTGTGCGAATTCGCAAAATATTTTCTAAGCTTACATTGTGGGTTCTGCTGGCGACCATCCCATGTATTCGTGGTCTTTGTCAAAGAGACATTTACAGAGTGGTTTAAAGCAGGGCTAGGGAAAACATCTCTTTCCCTAGCCCTGGGTTTAAAGTGACCTGATAGATTTCTACTTACTCACACTTCTAGGGTTCTATCAGTTGGGCGTTGAACCTTCAATCTTTGATGTATAACCTATCTATCAAAAATAGAGGTTTTAAAGTTGGCCCTTTAAAGTCAAACCTTTTGTTATGATGATTCATTTCACATTAAAAGCTATTCTGCTTCGAGACTGATAAGATGGTCTGAGGAAATTCCTCGTGTAACTTAAAATTTCAGCTATGGAAAATTTGCATTTTAAATTATTTGGAAAATTTGGATCATTTTCTTCATGTTGTTTTGTGAGTGTAGCAGAAAACTGAAAATGCTTCTGTTACACATATGAATTAATTTTTTACATTCTGAAAGGAAAAAAATGAAATCTCATAAGGTTTCATTAATTTAACAGGAAGAAACGTAACTGATGTAATACGTTTATTGGGTAATAATATTAAGTAAATGTATTATTTATTATAGTCTTACACGCGAAAATAAAAGTTCTGATAAATCAATACTAAAATTCAACAAAAGAGAGATTTACTCTGATGCAAACATTAAAAAATATAACACACAGAAAAAAAATAAAAATATATTATTTATGATTTTAATTAAGTTTATGTCTAGGATTTATAGTATTTAAATGCGTTACACCTAACATTGTTATTTTAGTTTATGTTGAATTAAAAAATCGGAATATTTATTTTTAAAGCATTTATTAATCAATTAAGTACTTGGCTTATTTTTTATGTATATAGAAAGAAATATAAAAAATTTAGTACGTGTTAAAAATTAATATTATTTTGAAATATTTTTGGTTATGGAATTTATAGAAATAAATCTTGAACAAATAAATTTTCAATTTATTAATTCCTTTTATCGATCATTGTAATTTCTCATTTTTCAAATTATTATCAGCTAATAGAACTTTGAATTCATTATTTTACTGCCGTGTTTGCAGCTAAGTAATTTACACTTTGGTTTTCGATTGAAATGTTCGTAAGTTCGACACCATTCTCAGTCTTCAATATCTTTATTAGTTTTTATTTCACTTTATACAGTAGCTCCGAGAGTTAGTCAATTTGTGCTGAGGATGACCATTGAAAATAAACAATTTAAATGTAAATTGAATAATATTTTATTTACTATTTTGGTGATGAAAATTTTTATAAATTATAGTTAAAGTACTTGATATAATTTTGTTTACATTGATATACTATAATAAGAGAATTTTTGTACTAGTGCAAAGGAATTGATATAAGGCCAATTAGCATTTATATCCTAAATAATGATAATAATAAGTAATAATAAATGATGATCCTAAATAAGCTTACACAAAATTTAACTTATTTACAAATACCATAGCTGTGTGCAGTGGTATTGGGCTTTCGATGTGGATAGAAATTGATTTTAAATATTTATATAATATTTGAGGAGTTCATTTTGAATGTATATTTTACTTTGATGCAGCTATCATATGGATGTAACAAATGTGAGAATTGTTTGTAAAATTCTAGTTGACAATAATTATAGTTTCTTCTGACAATTTCTTCTAGTAAAATTCTATTTTCAATATATTTCTTTCACAAACTTCTAGATACATTTTCAAAGGAATTTTTTGAGCTGATATCATAATTCACATTGAAAAATGATATCAGGTATTGTTAGCAACAGAAGTAGTTTTACCACTCACGAATTTTGACTTCTCATCTGTTTAAATTTAACAGGAAGAACAGAAAGTTCAAAAGAAAAATATATGCATTTTGTGGAATAGAAAATGTGATATTTTTTTCTGACACGGAATCAGCTACAGTGATATCTATATTTTATTCATAAGTTAAAATACTATTGCATTTATACTTGAGAGTTGACAAAAATTGTCACGCCATTATATTTAATGAAAATCATAACATTTTAATATGCTATAGGGTAACATTTTTACTTTATGCAAGCTAATATATTATTTTTTACTGAAACATTTTTATAACATTTAGGCATTTATTTGTTTGTTATAATTAAAAAATGTAAAACAAATATGAAACTAAAATCGTAATTATAAAAATGTATGCTTATACATATATTTTAAGCTATTTAAATATTTTTCGTGTTAGCTTTAAGTTTTTAAAATACTTTATGTTAGATTATGTAAGTTTTTTATTTAAATTTAAATCCCGCACAAATGATGCCATATGGATTACATTTATAAATTTACTTTTCCCCCATCTATCTGCAAGACAACAAACAGGTTTTCTGACAAATAATCTGAACATTTCTTACTTGACAGTTTACCAACTGTGCTGTGATTGATCCGTATGAATCATAGCGCATAGGTATGTCGTCCTAAGTATTTAGAAATGTCGTTACTATAGAAGAGCAACCAATGTACTTCCTTGTGGTTTGATGTGCTCGAAGTAATATTAGATTGAGAGAGATAAATGAAAAGATATTTCTTCAAGTACGGAAGTAAAGAGTTTGATAAAAAGAAGTAAATAAAATGATGTGATCTTCTAAGCAATAATTATTCATCTCATAATTTCCAAATTATCAAATACACAACACAAATGTTCTTCTTTCTGTTAATAAAAATAAATAAAACAAATATATTATGAAGACAATATGATTTTAACAAGTGCTTAATATTAAATAGTTAAAAAAATAATCAAAATACTAATTAAAGTTAATCAAATTTTGAAATATGATATGAATTTCTTTTATAACTTATTAATTTAAATACATTCATAATTACTCAAAAGTCACAATAAAAGTAACTGAATAGTTTAAGGTGTTAAAGAAAACATATATATGTTAGTAATTATCATAATGTTCAGCATATATTCATAAATACATATATACTATATTTGCATATGTATATATATACATACATGCACCTTCTGCTTATAAAAGCTGTGTCCTACCACTATAAAAAAGTGAAACGAAAGTGGTTAACATGTGACATTTCTAATATAAATTCGTTACATACATAAAATCTACAAAGAAATAATTATGTTATTAGAAATTTTTGAGTGCTTAGAGTTTCTTATAAAATTATTTAAAGTTTAATAATTATTTTATGAGCAATCTGAATTTTCATTTGCATATTTTCCCTTTTCTTATTCACATTATTTCTATGAAATATGGTTCTTAAATCCTACTAAATAAATGATAAAAGCTCTCTAAAAATTAATTGATTTTTTCTTTGCTAAAATTTTAAGATTTAGAAACCTTATTATTATGATGAATATTATTTTTCAGAGATTATTACTAGATTACTATTATCTCTCAATAAAATTAATCTCGATTAATACAATAGGCGGTTGATGTTTGAAATTTGGTTGCATGGTTTCATCTGTATACCTCTTTAAATATGAATTTATAAATAGTATTTTTTCTTTTATCTTTCTAGACTTTCATTGTAATTAGAAGTTCTTTTTCATTATATGTTTTTATATAATTTAATCACACCAAGTTAGAATTGATTTTATTTATGAACAATAAAAATTGCATCATAAATATTTACATAAATTATGATATCTTGAGCATATGGATTATGATTGGAATTCCATTGTCCACGATTTAATTAAAAAATTATACAAAAATAAAGAATGCATATGTATTTCAGTGTTAATACAACGAATTTTTCAGTATTGAAGGCAAGCTTTGGTAAAATTATAAGTAGCAATATTTAATAAGTGTGGTTAAAAATGTCATTAAAGGTCTCACCCAGACAATTTAGATATCATTCAAATTCATAATTTATGTTTCAGTCTTTCCAGTAATTTTGCCCCATTTCGTCCTTTTACTGATATATTTCCAAGCTAATTATTGTCATTTATTTAAAAAAAAAGCTGACCTTTATTCATGAAGTAACCACCAAACCACCATTAAATAAAACGTACCTGTACTTCTGTAGTCTTAAATTAAGGATTTAAAATTAAAATTCAAGAGATTTTGTATAAAATAATTTTTTGAAATAGTAATTAGTGTTTGATTAGTTGATCATGAGTACAATAATCAATCTATTCATTCCATTCTTCAAAACTCTTTGAATTCATAACTGGTTAGAGTATAGTTGAGACATCATTATAGGAGATTGATAACAGTAATTCAATTCAAATCATATATTTCTTATCTTCATGGATTTTATAGATAAGCTTATCATTTACACTTCTGCAACGACCTACATCAGAGATTTTTCTCAGAGCTATATTAAAATAATTTAAATTTTCCTTAAATGATAGTAATTTTGATATATTTATGACGAATATTCTTGAAATACAGTGATTTTGTTACACATAATGACCTTAGAGATGATTTGAAGTTGCAGAAATAAATGAAATCCATGAGCACACGGTTATAAAAAAGATATTTCCTTTTAATGTTTGATTTTAGTTTTGAAACATTGTCAATTAAAACATACATTTAACTAATAAAATACAAGTTTTCATTGTAATCTCTAATTTGCATTTATCAGTTTAAAATTAAAAATATGTGACATCAATAAATATAGCTTTAGTGCAATGTAAAATGGAAGATTGGAGCTATATACAAATTCAATATTTTTACATATTTCTTCAATATTATAATTCGCAAAGTTTACCTCCAAACTCCGAGAAAATTATTATGTTATTTTCAAGATATTGGCATTGGACGTAGATAATTTGCTTATGTAATACATAATATATTTGAAGTATGGAAACATACAAGATTTATATATTCGAACTTAAGAATGGACATTAATTGTTATTTTCTTTATCTCTAATCTGACTCTAGGTGTCATCGAACGTAAAAAGTAGCGAGTGTGTTTTTTATAATATTTATTGTTTTTTTGTCATCTTATAATGTAAACTCAAGGTCAACGGATAGTTCATCTTTAAAGCATAGTCTTTAAAAAGTTTCAAAAAGTTTTATTTCATCTTGCTTAAATTTTGATGAAGGCATCATTCTGTAACTGAGGGTCAAAATTAATATTGTAATCGAAAGTTCACATATTACCAAAAATTAAAGCAATATATTAATTTTTCTGTTAATAGTTTCATACGTTTTTTAAAGAAAAATGCTACTCATATCTTTAATAAGCTAAGCTCATTGTACTTGATAAATTTAGCTGTAACATCCATAATTCTTGTTTAGTAATAAAGTAGTACAAAATTAAATCGTTTTTTTATTTTTCTTATTTTTTTAGCTGAAAAATGAAGAAAAGAAAACAAGAGATATCTGTAAATTTAATATCATAACTTCTGGTATAAATTTCGTGAAATATTACATTCTCTTCAAACTTGAATTTATTCGTGCGAAATTTCTATGTTGAAGACTATGGCTTCATATAATTATAAATAACTTTAACTTTAAACTTTATATAATTATAAATAAATTACACTCACTCACATTCTACTTTTCATGGTATTTTATGAGAAATAAATTCCAGAAAAATGTGTCTATTATTAATGCAGATTGTTGTGAAAATAAGTAGCTTTTGAAGAAGTTAATTTCTCTTAATTCCAAACACAAAATAAAATTCAGTATGTTTACTTTTGAGTTATTTTTAAATTTGATTGTTTAATACTTTTTCATAATTTTTAAATAATATGAATTTTGGTGTATTAATGTGAATGCAATAATGCATGGAACACGTTCATTTCTTTAAATAACTCTAGTTACTGACAAACATGTATGCTTTCCTAACTTTTAATTTTATTTTGGATTTCCATGTGCTAGAATAAAACTCCACAATATGCAAAACTCACACAAGAATAAGATCAAATATTATAACGAGAATTACTTGATCAAACTTTATTTAAACCAGATTGTTTTCATGCTTATAAAACGAAGTTCCTAGCACCTTTATTTAAACCTTTTCCCAAGAATTATTTTAATTTATTAAAGTAAAAGAAATATATAGTGTATTTTACGATAAAATATATTTTTATTCTTTGTTATTTACAATGATTTGAAAAATATTTATTAAAACATCGTTTGATGTTAAATATTGACAGTTATCTCCATTTTCAAAAAAATTCTTAAAACAAACTCCATTATGGTAAAAGTATAGAAATGGAAACTGATCAAAATATGGAGAACAAATGTTCTGAAACTTAGCTATTGAGAAATATAGAAATAGAAATGATTGCACCTAAAAGCGAATACTTTTGATACATTCTATTGATATAAAAATGAAACAATTATGTTCACTTGGTAGTATTAAAATCAACTACAATCTGAAAAAATATTTAATGAATGAATTAAAATAGGGAAAACTAATAACTTTTAAGCATATTTTTCTTTTCAAAAATGTTTTATTCTTATTTTTAAAAAATTATGTACTTCAATTATTTGTCAAAAGAAAAAATATTAACTATAAAGTATGTATGCCTCAAAATGTTAATAATTTCTTGCTTTATTTAGAATATTAGCATTACTAAAAATACCTATTAAGTAAGTTTCGTTATTTATATTTAAGATATATATTAATTAAATTACTATTAATTTCTTTTTTTAAATTAATATTAATTAAAAATATGTATTTAATATTAATAAAAAATATGTAGTTAGGTTAGGACTAAAGGCATAATATAATATTTAATTATTGATAAACTGTACCACTTTATTAAAAGTTAGATGGATGTTTAAATTTAAATATTTAAATTAAATGTTATTAATTATAAAATTTCACTTTTTCCGATAGCAATTGAAATAACTCATAAGTTGAGGCAAACTTGCCGGATAATATCAACCAAAAGAAAAAAAAGTCTTAAATAAAATTTAAAACAAATCATGATTTTTTTAAGAGTAGAATGTATGCATAAAATAGAAAGGGCGTTGAATAAATAAAAACAATTTAAAGTATATGCATTTGAATTGTTTTTTGGTTCTATGCATTTATACTAATTACTTATTTTGTAATTAGTTAAATTAATTACAGTTTATTTCCAATTTTCTACCGCATGTTTAAAATTTTGGGGAAAAAATACACAGAGAGAAAGAGTTTTGATCACATTTAGATCGGATGAATTCATTAATACCACGAGTTAATAAGTGAAGAAATATTTAATAAATGCAACATGCATTTTTATAATTGAGGCACCTTACTAATTATTTTTATTATTGAAATAAATATTATAACTAAAATAAATACTGGAATCAAATGCCAATTTTCTGTAACATATTGAAATGTTTTGAAAAATCTTAAAAAATTAGTGATTGAACTCACTTGGAAGGTATTGCAATGAATTTATTCAACCAACGTGGTTTTGTATGATGAGATATTTATTCAATGGAACATTTAGGAATAATGAGCCATGCACAGATTTATTCTTGATAGTTTTTATTCTACAATATTTATTTACAGTTTTTTCAGTATAAATATGAAGTACTTTAAAAGAAAAAAATATCGATCGAACTTGCTTGGAAAGTACAACAAATGAATTAATTTATTCCACGTGCTTTTGTGTGATAAAACATTCCTTAGGTGCAACACTCGGGAATGATGTGCCATTAAATAGTTTACTGTTAATTTTATTAATATTAAGTGTTTGTGTCTCAATTTTATTAATCCTATAGGAATATTTTGATGGAAATAAAGGAAAAAAAGATCGAATGCAAATGGAAAGTTCAAATATGAATTAATTCATTCGATGTACTATTATCTGATGCAGGAACTATTTAATGTAACACTTGGGAATGATTAAGCGCCATTTAATAATTTATTTTTAATTAATTAGGTTAATTTAAAGAATTAGTTTAAAATCTTATTCAGTATATATGAATATTTTGCAAGAAAAGACAAACAATGGAACTCACTTGAGGGGGGGGACACAGAATTAAGAATTAATTCATTCCACATACAAGGAATATTTAACAACGGATTTATTGAAATAATACGATGAAATATATATTAAATGCAACGATCAATATTGGAGTTTCATGTAATAATGCACTATTAATTGTTTTAATTGATATTAATTATAATTTCTTTACAATTTTTTTCTGAAATGTGATTGTTTGCACAGAAAAAAGGTTGGTTTGTTTGTCGCTCAACGGTCATTTTTTGCACACGAGGGCTAATTAGACTGGGACCTACGGTTTAGAGTGGATTCCGAACCACTAGAAACATCATTGCCCAAGGTGGGATTCGATCCCACGAACTGTTGAACCGAAGGCAAGAGCGCTAACCATTCTGCTGCCAGCTCGGCCAGTGAAAAAGCAGCGAAAAATCAAACTTCCTTGGACCATGAAACAATGATTGCATTTATTACATGTGCTAATGTATGAAGATATTTATATGTATACGCTATATTCAAATGTCTAAAAAATATAAATATTTAAAAAATGATATAGGACTCTATATATAAAAAGGTATTAAAGTATAAATAAAGATTTTAAGATCACTAGTTACTTTAACTATAAATATTTGTACTGAGACTATATAACTCCTATTAACAATAGTTAAGATAACAGTGCACGTTAGAGTCAATTTATTTTCAATCGATTTGAGTAACTTTAATTCTACGTTTAGCAAACATTTTACTAGCAATCTTTTAATTCTAATAGTAAAAACATTGTAGTAATCTTTACGGCTGCAAATCAAAAAATTAATGAAAATAAAATATCAATTTTAAAAATGTAAACTTACACACACATTTATGTATATAAGTACGTATATATATTTTTAATAGTTGTAATTAATGAAATGAAACATAATATCTAAATATTTCAAAACTTGCATACATTCATATTTTTTTTCATGATTTATATTATTGAAAATGTGATTTCTTTATCTAAGTGAATTTTTTAAAATTAAACTTGCAATATATTTCGTAATATCGGAAATAAATTTGGATATAGTTGTCCACATAATTTTATATTATTTCTAAATATATCGTATGGCAAAACGATTCAATTGCAATTCACATATTGCTGTCATGTACACACATGTGAGAGTGCTTGTGTATCTGTTTACTGAAAATGTGATTTATTATTTCCTAATTGGACTCGATGCAAATATTTTCGGCAAATTTAAAAATATCATTGATATTAACCTCTTCTTGGTTGATAAAAAAGGAATATTTAAAATTGAATTATTTTTGAATTTCCTAGTAATTTTACCAATTAAAAGATTTCAGGGAACTTATTTTTTCATAACTTAATACACACACTGCTAACTTATAAAAAATATTATTCAATATATTCATTTATTTAGGAAATTTCATATCATCAATCTTTAATGTTTTTTAAGTTAAAGTTCCAGACGTATGGTGACAAGCGAGACGCAGCTTTCTTTGAGAAGCAGTGTACCTTACTTTTTGAAGAAAATTATGTTTTAGAAAAATAAGGGAATCGTTTTACTTAATTGTGTTTCGAAAAGTATAACTGCTCCTCTAAATAAAATCACGCGTTTAAGTCAGCTTAACATAACTGGAATCAAATATATATACTAGAAATTTTAGTTATGAAATTTCAATATACAGCGTAAAGTGTGTTATCTAACGCTATATATTGTCGAATTTTTTTCCTTTACGTTTCAATACTTGTTTGATTCATGGCGCAGTGTGGAAATCGAAAACACCTTCGCGGCATTTGGCAATAACAATACATTTTTAAAAGCCAGAAAAATAAAGCCCCATTATGTTTTTTTTAATTTACAGTGTATTAATAGGAAAATTAGGGGATCCAATGGGGCACATATTTTTTCTTTATCACCATCGCACAATTCTTAGATATAAGGGGATGGACTCATAATTACATTACGCATGATAATTTTAAAAGAGAATTATAACTGGAACTTAATGTTACATTTCTAAATTAATAAAATTGCGCTATATGCAATTTTATAGCGATATGAAATTAGTAAAAGATTGGTTTATATCAATTGTAAACTTTCTAAGCAAAATTTTGAACTGAAATAACGCATACATTTCAAGTTAGAGAGAGAGCAAAATTCAGATATAAGTATTCCTCCATTTCGAGCTACCATTCTAATTTAAACCCTGAACAAATATTCGGCAGACACGCAAAATAAGGATTTTATTTATATAAAAAATTTTTA
Organism: Latrodectus hesperus; assembly: GCA_037975125.1. Classification (NCBI taxonomy): domain Eukaryota; kingdom Metazoa; phylum Arthropoda; class Arachnida; order Araneae; family Theridiidae; genus Latrodectus; species Latrodectus hesperus. The sequence goes on along the minus strand of JAJQOW010000019.1, from coordinate 2,029,330 downwards.
AAATTGCCTCAATCTGACTGAGAATTATTTTTTCAACCATTATGCTCCGTATAAAATTTTTAACTTTTAATTATTCAGAAAATATTTATTAATATATTTAAAAAGCAGATAAGTGTAATAGAGTTTTTGAATAAATAACATTAAATATCGAAAAGTAATAAATGTTTTAATAAAATATTTATTTTTAAAATTTTGCGAACTTATCTAAATTATTTTGTACCATTTTATATTTTATTTATGTATTTTTTTTGGCGCTTGTGTAATACGTGACTGGAAATATCTTTGGAGAACAAAAAATTCATGGTTATATTTAACATTTATTCAGGTTTCTTTGGCGATGGTGCGATACTATCGAGTGAATCATGCGAGAAGCAGGTATTATTCACACAGTAGGCGAGCCCTTGGGCGAATTCGCAAAATATTTTCTAAGCTTACATTGTGGGTTCTGCTGGCGACCATCCCATGCATTCGTGGTCTTTGTCAAAGAGACATTTACAGAGTGGTTTAAAGTGACCTGATAGATTTCTACTTACTCACACTTCTAGGGTTCTATCAGTTGGGCGTTGAACCTTCAATCTTTGATGTATAACCTATCTATCAAAAATAGAGGTTTTAAAGTTGGCCCTTTAAAGTCAAACCTTTTTTTTATGATGATTCATTTCACATTAAAAGCTATTCTGCTTCGAGACTGATAAGATGGTCTGAGGAAATTCCTCGTGTAACTTAAAATTTCAGCAATGGAAAATTTGCATTTTAAATTATTTTCAAAATTTAGATCATTTTCTTCATTCTGTTTTGTGAGTGTAGCAGAAAACTGAAAATGCTTCTGTTGCACATCTGAATTAATTTTTTACATTCTGAAAGGAAAAAATGAAATCTCATAAGGTTTTATTAATTTAACAGAAAGAAACGTAACTGTGTTAATACGTTTATTGGGTAATAATTTTAAGTAAATATATTATTTATTATAGTCTTATACGCGAAAATAAAATTTCTGATAAATCAATACTAAAATTCAACAAAAGAGAGATTTACTTTGATGCAAACATTAAAAAATATAACACACAGAAAAAAAATAAAAATATATTATTTATGATTTTAATTAAGTTTATGTCTAGGATATATAGTATTTAAATGCGTTACACCTAATATTGTTATTTTAGTTTATGTTGAATTAAAAAATCGGAATTTTTATTTTGAAAGCATTTATTAATCAATTAAGTACTTGGCTTATTTTTTATGTATATAGAAAGAAATATAAAAAATTTAGTACGTGTTAAAAATTAATATTATTTTGAAATATTTTTGGTTATGGAATTTATAGAAATAAATCTTGAACAAATAAATTTTCAATTTATTAATTTCTTTTATCGATCATTGTAATTTCTCATTTTTCAAATTATTATCAGCTAATAGAACTTTGAATTCATTATTTTACTGCCGTGTTTGTCAGCTAAGTAATTTACACTTTGGTTTTCGATTGAAATGTTCGTAAGTTCGACACCATTCTCAGTCTTCAATATCTTTATTAGTTTTTATTTCACTTTATACAGTAGCTCCGAGAGTTAGTCAATTTGTGCTGAGGATGACCATTGAAAATAAACAATTTAAATGTAAATTGAATAATATTTTATTTACTATTTTGGTGATGAAAATTTTTATAAATTATAGTTAAAGTACTTGATATAATTTTGTTTACATTGATAAACTATAATAAGAGAATTTTTGTACTAGTGCAAAGGAATTGATATAAGGCCAATTAGCATTTATATCCTAAATAATGATAATAATAAGTAATAATAAATGATGATCCTAAATAAGCTTACACAAAATTTAACTTATTTACAAATACCATAGCTGTGTGCAGTGGTATTGGGCTTTCGATGTGGATAGAAATTGATTTTAAATATTTATATAATATTTGAGGAGTTCATTTTGAATGTATATTTTACTTTGATGCAGCTATCATATGGATGTAACAAATGTGAGAATTGTTTGTAAAATTCTAGTTGACAATAATTATAGTTTCTTCTGACAATTTCTTCTAGTAAAATTCTATTTTCAATATATTTCTTTCACAAACTTCTAGATACATTTTCAAATGAATTTTTTGAGCTGATATCATAATTCACATTGAAAAATGATATCAGGTATTGTTAGCAACAGAAGTAGTTTTACCATTCACGAATTTTGACTTCTCATCTGTTTAAATTTAACAGGAAGAACAAAAGTTCAAAAGAAAAATATATGCATTTTGTGGAATAGAAAATGTGATATTTTTTTCTGACACGGAATCAGCTACATTTTATTGATAAGTTAAAATTCTATTGCATTTATACTTGAGAGTTGACAAAAATTGTCACGCCATTATATTTAATGAAAATCATAGCATTCTAATATGCTATAGGTAACATTTTTACTTTATGCAAGCTAATATATTATTTTTTACTGAAACATTTTTATAACATTTAGGCATTTATTTGTTTGTTATAATTAAATATTGTAAAACAAATATGAAACTAAAATCGTAATTAGAAAAATGTATGCTTATACATATATTTTAAGCTATTTAAATATTTTTCGTGTTAGCTTTAAGTTTTTAAAATACTTTATGTTAGATTATATAAGTTCTTTATTTAAATTTAAATACCTCACAAATGATGCCATATGGATTACATTTATAAATTTACTTTTCCCCCATCTATCTGCAAGACAACAAACAGGTTTTCTGACAAATAATCTGAACATTTCTTACTTGACAGTTTACCAACTGTGCTGTGATTGATCCGTATGAATCATAGCGCATTGGTATGTCGTCCTAAGTATTTAGAAATGCCGTTACTATAGAAGAGCAACCAATGTACTTCCTTGTGGTTTGATGTGCTCGAAGTAATATTAGATTGAGAGAGATAAATGAAAAGATATTTCTTCAAGTACGGAAGTAAAGAGTTTGATAAAAAGAAGAAAATAAAATGATGTGATCTTCTAAGCAATAATTATTCATCTCATAATTTCCAAATTATCAAATACACAACACAAGTGTTCTTCTTTCTGTTAATAAAAATAAATAAAACAAATATATTATGAAGACAATATGATTTTAACAAGTGTTTAATATTAAATAGTTAAAAAAATTAATCAAAATACTAATCAAAGTTAATCAAATTTTGAAATATGATATGAATTTCTTTTATAATTTATTAATTTAAATATATTCATAATTACTCAAAAGTCATAATAAAAGTAACTGAATAGTTTAAGGTGTTAAAGAAAACATATATATGTTAGTAATTATCATAATGTTCAGCATATATTCATAAATACATATATACTATATTTGCATATGTATATATATACATACATGCACCTTCTGCTTATAAAAGCTGTGTCCTACCACTATAAAAAAGTGAAACGAAAGTGGTTAACATGTGACATTTCTAATATAAATTCGTTACATACATAAAATCTACAAAGAAATAATTATGTTATTAGAAATTTTTGAGTGCTTAGAGTTTCTTATAAAATTATTTAAAGTTTAATAATTATTTTATGAGCAATCTGAATTTTCATTTGCATATTTTCCCTTTTCTTATTCACATTATTTCTATGAAATATGGTTCTTAAATCCTACTAAATAAATGATAAAAGCTCTCTAAAAATTAATTGATTTTTTCTTTGCTAAAATTTTAAGATTTAAAAACCTTGTTATTATAATGAATATTATTTTTCAGAGATTACTTTTATCTCTCAATAAAATTAATCTCGATTAATACAATAGGCGGTTGATGTTTGAATTTTGGTTGCATGGTTTCATCTGTATACCTCTTTAAATATGAATTTATAAATAGTACTTTTCCTTTTATCTTTCTAGACTTTCATTGTAATTAGAAGTTCTTTTTCATTATATGTTTTTATATAATTTAATCACACCAAGTTAGAATTGATTTTATTTATGAACAATAAAAATTGCATCATAAATATTTACATTATTTATGATGCAATTTTTGATGCAAATTATATGCAAATTATGATATCTTGAGCATATGGATTATGATTGGAATTCCATTGTCCACGATTTAATTAAAAAAATATACAAAAATAAAGAATGCATATGTATTTCAGTGTTAATACAACGAATTTTTCAGTATTGAAGGCAAGCTTTGGTAAAATTATAAGTAGCAATATTTAATAAGTGTGGTTAAAAATGTCATTAAAGGTCTCACCCAGACAATTTAGGTATCATTCAAATTCATAATTTATGTTTCAGTCTTTCCAGTAATTTTGCCCCATTTCGTCCTTTTACTGATATATTTCCAAGCTAATTATTGTCATTTATTTAAAAAAAAAGCTGACCTTTATTCATGAAGTAACCACCAAACCACCATTAAATAAAACGTACCTGTACTTCTGTAGTCTTAAATTAAGGATTTAAAATTAAAATTCAAGAGATTTTGTATAAAATAATTTTTTGAAATAGTAATTAGTGTTTGATTAGTTGATCATGAATACAATAATCAATCTATTCATTCCATTCTTCAAAACTCTTTGAATTCATAACTGGTTAGAGTATAGTTGAGACATCATTATAGGAGATTGATAACAGTAATTCAATTCAAATCATATATTTCTTATCTTCATGGATTTTATAGATAAGCTTATCATTTACACTTCTGCAACGACCTACATCAGAGATTTTTCTCAGAGCTATATTAAAATAATTTAAATTTTCCTTAAATGATAGTAATTTTGATATATTTATGACGAATATTCTTGAAATACAGTGATTTTGTTACACATAATGACCTTAGAGATGATTTGAAGTTGCAGAAATAAATGAAATCCATGAGCACACGGTTATAAAAAAGATATTTCCTTTTAATGTTTGATTTTAGTTTTGAAACATTGTCAATTAAAACATACATTTAACTAATAAAATACAAGTTTTCATTGTAATCTCTAATTTGCATTTATCAGTTTAAAATTAAAAATATGTGACATCAATAAATATAGCTTTAGTGCAATGTAAAATGGAAGATTGGAGCTATATACAAATTCAATATTTTTACATATTTCTTCAATATTATAATTCGCAAAGTTTACCTCCAAACTCCGAGAAAATTATTATGTTATTTTCAAGATATTGGCATTGGACGTAGATAATTTGCTTATGTAATACATAATATATTTGAAGTATGGAAACATACAAGATTTATATATTCGAACTTAAGAATGGACATTAATTGTTATTTTCTTTATCTCTAATCTGACTCTAGGTGTCATCGAACGTAAAAAGTAGCGAGTGTGTTTTTTATAATATTTATTGTTTTTTTGTCATCTTATAATGTAAACTCAAGGTCAACGGATAGTTCATCTTTAAAGCATAGTCTTTAAAAAGTTTCAAAAAGTTTTATTTCATCTTGCTTAAATTTTGATGAAGGCATCATTCTGTAACTGAGGGTCAAAATTAATATTGTAATCGAAAGTTCACATATTACCAAAAATTAAAGCAATATATTAATTTTTCTGTTAATAGTTTCATACGTTTTTTAAAGAAAAATGCTACTCATATCTTTAATAAGCTAAGCTCATTGTACTTGATAAATTTAGCTGTAACATCCATAATTCTTGTTTAGTAATAAAGTAGTACAAAATTAAATCGTTTTTTTATTTTTCTTATTTTTTTAGCTGAAAAATGAAGAAAAGAAAACAAGAGATATCTGTAAATTTAATATCATAACTTCTGGTATAAATTTCGTGAAATATTACATTCTCTTCAAACTTGAATTTATTCGTGCGAAATTTCTATGTTGAAGACTATGGCTTCATATAATTATAAATAACTTTAACTTTAAACTTTATATAATTATAAATAAATTACACTCACTCACATTCTACTTTTCATGGTATTTTATGAGAAATAAATTCCAGAAAAATGTGTCTATTATTAATGCAGATTGTTGTGAAAATAAGTAGCTTTTGAAGAAGTTAATTTCTCTTAATTCCAAACACAAAATAAAATTCAGTATGTTTACTTTTGAGTTATTTTTAAATTTGATTGTTTAATACTTTTTCATAATTTTTAAATAATATGAATTTTGGTGTATTAATGTGAATGCAATAATGCATGGAACACGTTCATTTCTTTAAATAACTCTAGTTACTGACAAACATGTATGCTTTCCTAACTTTTAATTTTATTTTGGATTTCCATGTGCTAGAATAAAACTCCACAATATGCAAAACTCACACAAGAATAAGATCAAATATTATAACGAGAATTACTTGATCAAACTTTATTTAAACCAGATTGTTTTCATGCTTATAAAACGAAGTTCCTAGCACCTTTATTTAAACCTTTTCCCAAGAATTATTTTAATTTATTAAAGTAAACGAAATATATAGTGTATTTTACGATAAAATATATTTTTATTCTTTGTTATTTACAATGATTTGAAAAATATTTATTAAAACATCGTTTGATGTTAAATATTGACAGTTATCTCCATTTTCAAAAAAATTCTTAAAACAAACTCCATTATGGTAAAAGTATAGAAATGGAAACTGATCAAAATATGGAGAACAAATGTTCTGAAACTTAGCTATTGAGAAATATAGAAATAGAAATGATTGCACCTAAAAGCGAATACTTTTGATACATTCTATTGATATAAAAATGAAACAATAATGTTCACTTGGTAGTATTAAAATCAACTACAATCTGAAAAAATATTTAATGAATGAATTAAAATAGGGAAAACTAATAACTTTTAAGCATATTTTTCTTTTCAAAAATGTTTTATTCTTATGTTTAAAAAATTATGTACTTCAATTATTTGTCAAAAGAAAAAATATTAACTATAAAGTATGTATGCCTCAAAATGTTAATAATTTCTTGTTTCATTTAGAATATTAGCATTACTAAAAATACCTATTAAGTAAGTTTCGTTATTTATATTTAAGATATTTATTAATTAAATTACTATTAATTTCTTTTTTTAAATTAATATTAATAAAAAATATGTATTTAATATTAATAAAAAATATGTAGTTAGGTTAGGACTAAAGGCATAATATAATATTTAATTATTGATAAACTGTACCACTTTATTAAAAGTTAGATGGATGTTTAAATTTAAATATTTAAATTAAATGTTATTAATTATAAAATTTCACTTTTTCCGATAGCAATTGAAATAACTCATAAGTTGAGGCAAACTTGCCGGATAATATCAACCAAAAGAAAAAAAAGTCTTAAATAAAATTTAAAACAAATCATGATTTTTTTAAGAGTAGAATGTATGCATAAAATAGAAAGGGCGTTGAATAAATAAAAACAATTTAAAGTATATGCATTTGAATTGTTTTTTTGGTTCTATGCATTTATACTAATTACTTATTTTGTAATTAGTTAAATTAATTACAGTTTATTTCCAATTTTCAACCGCATGTTTAAAATTTCGGGAAAAAAAACACACAGAGAGAAAGAGTTTTGATCACATTTAGATCGGATGAATTCATTAATACCACGTGTTAATAAGTGAAGAAATATTTAATAAATGCAACATGCATTTTTATAATTGAGGCACCTAACTAATTAATTTTTATTATTGAAATAAATATTATAACTAAAATAAATACTGGAATCAAATGCCAATTTTCTGTAACATATTGAAATGTTTTGAAAAATCTTAAATTAGTGATTGAACTCACTTGGAAGGTATTGCAATGAATTTATTCAACCCATGTGGTTTTGTATGATGAGATATTTATTCAATGGAACATTTAGGAATAATGAGCCATGCACAAATTTATTCTTGATAGTTTTTATTCTACAATATTTATTTACAGTTTTTTCAGTATAAATATGAAGTACTTTAAAAGAAAAAAATATCGATCGAACTTGCTTGGAAAGTACAACAAATGAATTAATTTATTCCACGTGCTTTTGTGTGATAAAACATTCCTTAGGTGCAACACTCGGGAATGATGTGCCATTAAATAGTTTACTGTTAATTTTATTAATATTAAGTGTTTGTGTCTCAATTTTATTAATCCTATAGGAATATTTTGATGGAAATAAAGGAAAAAAAGATCGAATGCAAATGGAAAGTTCAAATATAAATTAATTCATTCGATGTACTATTATCTGATGCAGGAATTATTTAATGTAACACTTGGGAATGATTAAGCACCATTTAATAATTTATTTTTAATTAATTAGGTTAATTTAAAGAATTAGTTTAAAATCTTATTCAGTATATATGAATATTTTGCAAGAAAAGACAAACAATGGAACTCACTTGAGGGGGGGACACAGAATTAAGAATTAATTCATTCCACATACAAGGAATATTTAACAACGGATTTATTGAAATAATACGATGAAATATATATTAAATGCAACGATCAATATTGGAGTTTCATGTAATAATGCACTATTAATTGTTTTAATTGATATTAATTATAATTTCTTTACAATTTTTTTCTGAAATGTGATTGTTTGCACAGAAAAAAGGTTGGTTTGTTTGTCGCTCAACGGTCATTTTTTGCACACGAGGGCTAATTAGACTGGGACCTACGGTTTAGAGTGGATTCCGAACCACTAGAAACATCATTGCCCAAGGTGGGATTCGATCCCACGAACTGTTGAACCGAAGGCAAGAGCGCTAACCATTCTGCTGCCAGCTCGGCCAGTGAAAAAGCAGCGAAAAATCAAACTTCCTTGGACCATGAAACAATGATTGCATTTATTACATGTGCTAATGTATGAAGATATTTATATGCATACGCTATATTCAAATGTCTAAAAAATATAAATATTTAAAAAATGATATAGGACTCTATATATAAAAAGGTATTAAAGTATAAATAAAGATTTTAAGATCACTAGTTACTTTAACTATAAATATTTGTACTGAGACTATATAACTCCTATTAACAATAGTTAAGATAACAGTGCACGTTAGAGTCAATTTATTTTCAATCGATTTGAGTAACTTTAATTCTACGTTTAGCAAACATTTTACTAGCAATCTTTTAATTCTAATAGTAAAAACATTGTAGTAATCTTTACGGCTGCAAATCAAAAAATTAATGAAAATAAAATATCAATTTTAAAAATGTAAACTTACACACACATTTATGTATATAAGTACGTATATATATTTTTAATAGTTGTAATTAATGAAATGAAACATAATATCTAAATATTTCAAAACTTGCATACATTCATATTTTTTTTCATGATTTATATTATTGAAAATGTGATTTCTTTATCTAAGTGAATTTTTTAAAATTAAACTTGCAATATATTTCGTAATATCGGAAATAAATTTGGATATAGTTGTCCACATAATTTTATATTATTTCTAAATATATCGTATGGCAAAACGATTCAATTGCAATTCACATATTGCTGTCATGTACACACATGTGAGAGTGCTTGTGTATCTGTTTACTGAAAATGTGATTTATTATTTCCTAATTGGACTCGATGCAAATATTTTCGGCAAATTTAAAAATATCATTGATATTAACCTCTTCTTGGTTGATAAAAAAGGAATATTTAAAATTGAATTATTTTTGAATTTCCTAGTAATTTTACCAATTAAAAGATTTCAGGGAACTTATTTTTTCATAACTTAATACACACACTGCTAACTTATAAAAAATATTATTCAATATATTCATTTATTTAGGAAATTTCATATCATCAATCTTTAATGTTTTTTAAGTTAAAGTTCCAGACGTATGGTGACAAGCGAGACGCAGCTTTCTTTGAGAAGCAGTGTACCTTACTTTTTGAAGAAAATTATGTTTTAGAAAAATAAGGGAATCGTTTTACTTAATTGTGTTTCGAAAAGTATAACTGCTCCTCTAAATAAAATCACGCGTTTAAGTCAGCTTAACATAACTGGAATCAAATATATATACTAGAAATTTTAGTTATGAAGTTATCTAACGCTATATATTGTCGAATTTTTTTCCTTTACGTTTCAATACTTGTTTGATTCATGGCGCAGTGTGGAAATCGAAAACACCTTCGCGGCATTTGGCAATAACAATACATTTTTAAAAGCCAGAAAAATAAAGCACCATTAGGTTTTTTTTTTTAATTTACAGTGTCTAAATAGGAAAATTAGGGGATCCAATGGGGCACATATTTTTTCTTTATCACCATCGCACAATTCTTACATATAAAAGGATGGACTCATAATTACATTACGCATGATAATTTTAAAAGAGAATTATAACTGGAACTTAATGTTACATTTCTAAATTAATAAAATTGCGCTACATGCAATTTTATAGCGATATGAAATTAGTAAAAGATTGGTTTATATCAATTGTAAACTTTGTAAGCAAAATTTTGAACTGAAATAACGCATACATTTCAAGTTAGAGAGAGAGCAAAATTCAGATATAAGTATTCCTCCATTTCGAGCTACCATTCTAATTTAAACCCTGAACAAATATTCGGCAGTCACACAAAATAAGGATTTTATTTATATAAACATTTTTTTAAAATCTCAATCTGGCTGAGAAATATTTTCTCAACCATTATGCTCCGTGTAAAATTTTTAACTTTTAATTATTCAGAAAATATATTTATTAATATATTTAAAAAGCAGATGAGTGTAATGGAGTTTTTGAATAAATAACATTAAATATCAAAAAGTAATAAATGTTTTAATAAAATACTTGTTTTTAAAATTTTGCTAACTTGTCCAAATTATTTTGTGTCTTTTTTTATTTTATTTATTTTTTTTTATTTTTGCGCTTGTGTAATACGTGACTGAAAATCTTTTTTAAGAATATAAAATTCACACACATGGTTATATTTAACATTTATTCCTGTTTCGTTGGCGATGGTGCCATGCTATCAAGTGAATCATGCGAGAAGCAGGAATTATTCACACAGTAGGCGAGCCCTTGTGCGAATTCGCAAAACATTTTCTAAGCTTACATTGTGGGTTCTGCTGGCGACCATCCCATGCATTCGTGGTCTTTGTCAAAGAGACATTTACAGAGTGGTTAAAAATGACCTGATAGATTTCTACTTACTCATACTTCTAGGGTTCTTTCAGTTGGGCGTTGAAGCTTCAATCTTTGATGTATAACTTATCTATCAAAATTATGGGTTTTAAAGTTGGCCTTTTAAAGTCAAAACTTTTGTTATGATGATTTATTTCACATTAAAAGCTCTTCTGCTTCGAGACTGTTACGATGGTCGGAGGAAATTCCCCGTGTCACTTTAAATTTCAGCTATGGAAAATTTGCATTTTGGATCATTTGGAAATTTGGATTATTTTCTTCATTCTGTTTTGTGAGTGTAAAAGAAAAATGTAAATGTAATGTTTCATCTGAATTAATTTTCTTACATTCTGAAAGGAAAAAAATGAAATCTCATAAGGTTTTATTAATTTAACAGAAAGAAACGTAACTGATATAATACGCTCATTGGGTAATAATTTAAGTAAATATATTATTTATTATAGTCTCATACGCGAAAATAAAAGTTCTGATAAATCAATACAAAAATTTAACAAAAAAGAAATTTACTCAGATGCAAACATTAAAAAACATAACACACAGAAAAAAAGTAAAAATATATTATTTATAATTTTAATTAGGTTTATGTCTAGGATTTATAGTATTTAAATATGTTTCACCTAACATTGGTATTTTAGTTTATGTTGAATTAAAAATCTTTAATTTTCTTTTTAAAATCGTGTAGTATTTAAGTACTTGGCTTATTTCTTATGTATATAGAAAGAAATATAAAAAATTTAGTACGTGTTAAAGATTAATATTATTTTGAAATATTTTTGGTTACAAAATTTATAGAAATAGATCTTAAACAAATAAATTTTCAATTTATTAATTCCTTTTATCGATCATTGAAATTTCTCGTTATTCAAGTTATTATCAGCTAATAGAACATTGAATTTATATTCTCACTCCCGTGTTTGTAGCTAAGTAATTTACACTTTGGTTTTCGATTGAAATGTTCGTAAGTTCGACACCATTCTCAGTCTTCAATATCTTTATTAGTTTGGATTTCACTATATACAGTAGGTCCGATAGTTTGCCAATTTGTGTTGATTGTAAACGAAAATTGAATAATTTTTTATTTACTATTTTGTTGATGAAAATTTTTATGGATTATTGGCTTATAATAGTTGAAGTACTTGATATAATTTTGTTTACATTGATATACTATAATAAGAGAATTTTTGTACTAGAGAGTGCAAAAGAATTAATATAAGGCCAATTAGTATTTATATTATTCCCTAAATAATGATAATATTATAAGTAATAATAAATAATGATCCTAAATAAGCTTACACAAAATTTAACTTATTTGATGAAACTTTAACCAAAATTTAAAGTTATTAGTGCAAAATTACTATGTTTCTGTTATTACAAATAACGATTTTAAAGGTATTTTTATGAAATAAAATTTTTTTGATTACTCTAACAGAATTAATATAAAAAATTAACTAATTTATGTAGAAATATGAAGAAAAACCCACATCACACTTGTTGATCAAGTAATTTATAATTCAGTTCATTCATGTAATTTAAATTAATACTTTTCGATGTTCATATTATATATTTTAATCTGGAGCGAGTGTTAAAAACCAGAAACATTATTTGCACAGTCTTTCTATATACTTGGATAATTCTTTCGCTAAAGTTTAGATGAATTTTTTAGAATCAAAGTTTCAACCACCAAATCAATATTTATATTCAATAGAATATCAAAATAGATAATTGTTTCCTTTGTCAAAAATCAATTTAGTTGAATTTTTTTTTGTCTTATGTTTGTTTGGCACAGATAGGAAAACCAAAGGACGTCGTAGAGAAAAGTTTAAAATGACATTCTTTCTTATCCATAAACGACACTGAAAATATCTATGCTTTTTAGGTCAAATAAACCTATATATTTTGCAATTACTACTCATTTGAAATTTTTGTATATAATCAATAGTCAGCTTCAAACTGATGGTATAATGTAATTTTGTTTATGTATGTGATTTTTCACCGCATTGATTGGATTACTACCTATAGTTGTACTATATAGGAAATTTTTGTCTTGTTGGAATCACTGAATTTATTTTGCAATATGGTAAAATAAATAAGAATCTAATAAATATAAATAAGGAAAACACGAGACAATTCATAATTTAAATGTTTTCCTTTTACTTAAAAATCCAGGTTTCTATCTAACCGAATGTTTAAGTAATACATTGTTTAAACATTCAGGTAGATAGCTTTCACGCTCTTTCGATTCATAACCTGATCTCATTTCCATTGCATCGGAATAATTCCTAAATTGTAAAAAATTTAGCCAAGCGTTTTACTTAGCGGAGTTGTAAAATTTGGAAACATGAATTTTTAACATAAAATACATATATGAGTCAAACAAATAAAAAGATGTAGGTAAAAAAATAAGAGTTCTTAAAATATTAAAAATTATGTATCTAAATAATTCTTACAATTAATGCTTGTTTCATAAGCTATTGTATAATTCTTTAAATTGCTTTAAAGAATAGATCTGCAGTTGAATTGAATATATTTTTAAGAAAAAACGTTCGGGCTCTTTTTTCAGTAATACTACATCATTAAAGATTAGAAATGAGATATTAATTATGTTTTTAGACCTAGGTTCAGCTTCCAGACCAATAATTTTGCAGTTTGATGAATATATTCATTCTTGGGTAAGCATTAATCTTTTATAAGTCTCATGAGTCACATTATGATAGCTTCCAAGTTATACGAGCAATGAAACGATAAAACTTAAAATAAACTTAAATTTTTAAACATTTATCTAATTTTTAATTTAAAAAAGTAGGATATAATTCACAACATTTCAAATACATTCATTCTTAAAAATCGGTATGATTTCAGTTCAAGCTTTGAATTAAATATTTTTTAAATAATATGTGAAGAATATATTTACCTAAAAGAAAAATGTAAAATTAGAAGCTATTGAAATTCGTATTATTCATTGTTTTCACAAAATTTTGTACTTTTCATTAGATTTCGGTAAGCGTATTGAATTCATTTTATAATGGTATTTTAGGTTAAACTTTGCTGAAGTGAAAAGTTTAATACTTAATTTTTAATTATTTTTACAACTCACAATGTTTCATGTAGTAGTAAAGGACCAAACACCGAATTTTCCTTGCCATGGCATATAATGGGAAGTCATGCTTATTTTTCGGAGGGATTAGATTCCGACTCGATGGAGGAGATATCGGATGCGAATTGAGACAAAATAACGATGTTTGTTATTTTTAATGCCATTTACTTTTTAATTAGTTAATTTCAAAGTATTATTTTGCATTGCTTTTGTACAGATCAGGCAAAAACAAATCGAAATATGTACAAGAATTGAAAATTTTCTTCAGTTACGATGTTATTAAGTATTAAAACCTTTCAAAAGGGTTTTTATGTATTTTTAATCTGTATTATATACGGAAAAGAGTAAAAACATTCATGCAGTAAACTTAAACAATCTTTCGATAAAAATCGAGAACCAATTGTAAGTAGATTTAAAAATATTGAAAAAAAAATGAAAATGTAGAAAGAAATAGAACTCGATACCTCAAATATATTTTTCTTCCCCTACTAGTTACCCTTAGAATATAATTTTATGAGAAATAGAAACTCCACAATTCTTCTCTTAAGCAAACTGTGATGAGCATTATTTCATAAGTAATTTGACAATACTTTTAAATCAGCTGTAACTATGAGCTAAGTTAATCATAAATACCGTTATCAAAATAACAAAAAGAAACGTTGTTTTAAATTTTCCACAGACCATTGTCATCATAAAAGTTTATTTCCTTTCCATAAAACTGCTCTGAATTTAACACAGGAAATAAAAATTCATTAAATAAATTGGATAAAAAGAATATTTGTTTGCAAAAATTTGGTCTATTTTTCCTGCGCATGTCATAGTATCGATTGAATGGAATTTTGGATTACAGCATACTTATATATTAATCATTTGTATTTTGTGCATTCAATATTATTGATGTTTGAATGTGAGGGAAGAATATTTAATATAATTATGTAAAGTAGCGGAACCATTGATAAACAATACTTTTCTTCCTACATTTACGATAATTATAATACATTGATATTCAGTATAAAAATAATATTTAAAATCAAAATTAAAAATAAGTGTATTAGGAA
Organism: Latrodectus hesperus; assembly: GCA_037975125.1. Lineage (NCBI taxonomy): Eukaryota > Metazoa > Arthropoda > Arachnida > Araneae > Theridiidae > Latrodectus > Latrodectus hesperus. The sequence continues at coordinate 2,014,123 of JAJQOW010000019.1, read as the reverse complement.
TGCACCTTTTCTGTTTTCATATACATATACAAAAAATCATTTTTGTCACAAATATTGAATTGAAATTTTAAACTATAATTTAATCGAAAAAAAAACCAAATAATATAATGAATATGATGAGGATATCAGTTTAAAAAGAAAGGAATTTCGTTCAATTTAAGCGGATTGCTTTCTCAAATCTCTAAAAATATGCGTGAAATTAAAAAGTTTAAAATATAACTGAGAATGATGATTTATAAATAATGTGATTTATTATAAATTCAAAGTGTAAAAAGTTATGAAAATTCAAATTAATAATTTGTATAAATAAAGAATATTGATAAGAGTTTCATTTTAAATTTCGTTATTAAAATTTTAATACTTTATTCACATGATACTTAAAGATACATTACTGAGTTATAAAATATTTTATAATAAGCGAAAACATTTTTTCTTACAATTTTATAAACTGGATTAGAGAGAAATTAAATTATAATTTTTAATTACCTTGTATATTACAAAATTTTAATCATATATATATCTGTGTGTGGGCGCAGATGTATAAATTTATTTAATTATAAAGGTAGATTACACTTCGGTATTAGCATGAAAATACCCGAAAAATTGAGGAGGTAGGATAAATATGCCATCCTACAGAATAGTGTAAGCCTTTTAAAAAACAATGTGCTCGCATGTATATTAAGGCTAAAAAAGTTTCAGGCGAAAATTAAATACGATTTGTTACTCTTATAGGGAAAAATTGGGATTTATTTTAATTCCTAATATAAGTAAAACATTTTATTTATCAAAAAATATTGCAATTTTTTAATTACGTTCTTCCTAGATTTAAAGAAATGCTACAGCGTAATCAAATATAAATGTCTAAAAAATATTTCAAATAAGTTGATTTTCCAGACTTGCGCTAAGTTTGGAATTGTTTTATGGTGGAATTATCAATTTAATAATTCTTGAAAATAATCATAATCAAAATATTTAAATATTAAGATTTTCCCTCAAACTCATAAACAATTTTAGTTTCATTGATAGTATGCATGAGTTAATGAAGAGAAGTCAATGAAAAGTTCTTTCTCAAATAAAAAAAAATCTTTGAACAAATAGTTAAAAATCAAAGCTTTCATGTTAAAATAAATTTATAAAATCTTAAATGCATTGAATTTCTTTTATTCTGGTTAAATGGCTGAATATGATTCTAATAATTTCTTAAAGTGACTTGATTATATATAATTTACGAATATGTATAATTTACTAATATGTACAGTTTTTAAAAAATATATATCTCTTCATTTTCCATTATTAACCTTATTCTTAAGTAATTGATTGAAGTAATCTTTTAAAACAAGAAAATGGTTGTTGTTTATTCCTTATTTAATATTATATTGCATTTAAACATGATATGCATTCTAATGTGCAATATCAATCTTTAAGTATTACTATCATATTCCTAAAAATTATAGCATATTTAATAAGTACATGAGTAATGTGACTTTCTAAAATGCTTTATAAAACATATTATGCAAATAATATGATAAAGCTAATGAATCATTAAAAGGCATTCAAATATATGACAAATTGTAAGCTATCATTAAATTACGATTTATTATGAAACAATATCTCACAATATGAAACAATGATTATCATGAAATAACCTTATTTACAAACGGCGTCTAAGGGCTTGTTGAGCTTGAGGGAGCTTTGCAAATGCTCTTCTTAAGGCTGGTATCCTGGGATCTGTTGCACGTTTTCCAGTGCTCATTTGTGGTTCGTTAGCCGTAAGAACGGAATACAAGACAGAATTTCTGTTGAAGAATGAACGGAGGAAAGAATTAGGTTCCATACTTATTTTGTCGATGAAAATTTCTAACAGAATTCTCCCGATTGGTTTCAGGTCTTCCTTGATTTCCATTAAAGAATAAGTGTTGATGTGGGTGGAAGATGAAGTTAAAAGGAGACTACCATGTTTTTCCATGAAGTTTTTCACTCTAAACATTAACTCAGGGGCGTAAGGTAGAGCTGCCTGTTTCAGTCTAGCAATGCTTTCCATAATAAGAGGGGCATTATCGACACATCTTCGCACAATTACTGGCATATATTTTAATGCTACTTTGGCAATAAGAGGTTTAGCTTCAAAAGTGAATTTCAATTTGGCAGCAAGAACTTGATCCGTTGATAGATGGACGACAGATCCACGAGGAGCAAAAAAAGGTTGTTGGAAGAACATGTCAATAGCGATTGGCCCGAAAGAGTCTTTTGCGATAAAGAAAATGCGTATTAGGTCATATCTAGTTTCTGGGTCCTGCAACATGTCGAAGATTATAGGTAGGATAACCTTATTTTTGACTGTATATTCGTTAGTAATCATCATATTTCTGGCGGCAGGGATAAATCCAGCAACAAATGGGTCCAAGTATGTCACGAAAGCTTCTGGGAGGGATGCAGGAGTTGGTCGGTAGTAAGCCTGGCGCTTAACTCTTGCTCCTCTCAAAGCCTTGGAAGAAAAGAACTTCCCAAGTTTAAGCAAAGGTTCGGCGTCTTTGGAAATATCGGACATTATGTCAGAGAAAGAAACGATGTTAATATGCGTGGAATTGGACATCTCGATGGATTGATGAATCTTATCCGCTATTCTTAGACCTAACTGTTTGGCATAAGAAATTGATGTCTTAATATGAGGAAGTAGTTTTTGTTTGACAATCGGCATAATCTCTTCTTTGACATTTGAGACAAATGGAATGTATTTTTTCTGTATCTCGGTTAAGATGGAAGGGGCAATTTCTTCAATTAGAGTTTCTACGCTGGACATAAGCTCTTTCTTAATTTTCTTTAGACCATTCTTCATGTTTTCAATGGAAACAGAATGAATCTGTAGGTTTTGACGTTTATGTCTAGTAAGAGAATTTTCGAGACATAATACTTCAGAAGCATTTCGACAGACTTCAGTAGTTACATCAAAAGCAGTTCCTTTGGGGCATGTAAAATGTTCCAATTCCGAGCCATTGCAACGAGAATATACCTGTAAAAAGCGAAATATACTTTATTGTAAGTATTATGTGTTTTATTCATATAGTTAAATTACATTTAATATTCAAATGTGTGTATAGATGTATATTTAAATAGTTTGACACACATCTTTGGATGTATTAACAACTTGGGCAAATAAGCTAAATCAAATAATAAAATAAGAAAAAATTATTAATTTATTTTATCATTAATTTTAATATCATTTTTTTAATTAATCTAAATGAGCTTTATTTTGCAACACACAAAAAGTTATACCTCTAATATTAGTTTAAATTAACTGTTTTAAAAAATACTTTAAAGAGAATTGCAGTGTTATTGAAAATTAGTTAATACCGAAATTCCAGGATATTAATGCTTTTAAATAGAAAAAGAGTATATCTATATACGATATAGAATTGTTTTCAAGAATATTATAATTTTCGATTTTTTCGCTCATTAACAAAACGTAATTACATTAGTGTTTTGAAGTTATACGAATTTAAACATGCTTCTGGAGTTATTTGTTTTCATAGCACTTTTAACAATATGCTTTTAGACTATAGATTAAACTATATTACTTTTAGTATATGTGTACAGCTCTGCTTAGATAAATGTGTGAACTAAATTATGAAAAATAAAATCTAGACAATGATATTGTGGATATAGAAAATAAATTCAAGGATTCAAAACAACAACTGATTTTATCGTCAAACTTTAAAAGTATTAAACTCTTTATATAAAGTAATAAGTTTGGCTCTATATTCTGGGAATGAATTTAATGAATGATTATCCTCATATTTCAGAGGGAAAAAGGATTTAATTAAAATGAATTATTTCACTCAATTTCTGTAACGTGAACTTCACTATCCGTAGTAAAAAAATGATTTTCATAAAATCAAACAAACTTTAGAAATGTTTTGAGGTTTATATAACCCCCATTTTTTTAGTTAGATATTTTTTTATTAGTTACAATTCTATATAATTTATACAACCTACGGTAAATGAGTTAAATTATATTTATTACTGTAAGAAAGAAATCTTATTATTGCTTTTAGTATTTTTTAAATTATTATTATTATCAAACTGAAAAGAAAGTATTGTGAAGATTCCAGATAGTTTTTAGTGCCTTAAATTTATTTCTTATATTAACTGATGGTGTAAAAATAATTTTTGCTTTATTATTCTAAATTCAATATGGCTATGATATGCAAAGAAAAAGCTAGGTAAAATGATAAAGGATAGCAAAATTAAAGAAATTGCTTGCAAAAGACGATTACATTAGCAAATAATATTGAGATTAAATGTAAAATAAGAATTATAAATAAAATTTCTAGCATTGCAATAAAAAAGGCTTTTTAAAAAAAATACAAAATTTAGAAAATGTTCGGAAAATACATTTTCAAGAATATTAGAGTTCATTAGATAGCTATTAGAGAATATTCAGTTATAACTACTTTAAATACAATAGTAATTTAAACTGTCTTATTAATATTTAATGAAATTACGAACTTTAAGCAAAATACAAAATTTAGGGAAAATTTGAAGAATAATAAATGTAAGAGCACAATTTCTTAATAATTGATACATATCAAAGTGAAGAAAAGAATGTTAATTTTAAACATTTTCATACAGAATACACCGAAAAGTTCAAGTAGTTACGTTTTGTTTGACGTATGATTTTTAAAGGCATATCAATTAGTAATTGACTTAAAAAAATATAATAACTAAACAAAATTGAAAGAATAAATAATAAAAGTATATAAGATAGCGGGTATGTTTGTGAATATTAATAAGCATGTGAAATACGATGAATATAAATAATAAAATTTAAATTATATTTTGCAAGTACTTTGACTTTAAAAAAATTTATATAAATTGTATGAACGAAAATGGTTTTTTTAACAAAATAAGTTCATTCTTTTTTTTATCTTACAAATTTCAATTTCAAGAAATAACTTTAATAAAGTAATTTAAATTAAGAAAAAATATTTTTTAAAAATACATTTACTGAACCTTTTAAATATTTATTTTCTTGTATTATTACATTTGATAAATTCTATTTTCCATATTTCTTTTTTTCTGTTGCCGGACAATAAAGTATGAATGAATTTGATAAATTCCAGTTATCTAATAAAGTATTGCAAATAAAAATCATCGAACATTGAATTTTTTGAAGTCATTTTTTTTGAAATATTTATTGGTAATTTATCGATTGTAAGAAATATAGTATACACTATTTTTAAAAAAATAATAATCTAATATGAATATTGTACAAATTCCACAAAAGTTACAAGGAAATAGTATTATAAATGTAAGGTTATAAAATTCTCCTGTTATAACGACGAAGAAAAAGTTTTTAACACATAAGCATTTTATACTATATATATGTACATATATAAGCTAAAAATATTCAAATCAATTGATTATAGGAACTGTATGAAGATATTCATGGTAGAATTCTTTTTTTCAGGTTAAGCATCTTAGCAAAGATTGATTTTTAAAACGTATTTATTTTTTAAAAATTTAGTCTCTTTGCAAATTTTATAGAATTTTTGCATTTTGTCATTATTAATTCAAAAAATAAAATCAGTGAGATTGATTTGAATGTTATGAAAAATTAAGGTGGCAAATTTAACTAATATTAGTTTGATCGCACTTTTAAATTTTTTTAAATTAATCTAACAAAAATGTTATGAGAAATTTTAGCAAAAACTATAATTATTACGAAACTTAATGCAAAACACTATATGATAGAATGAAACCAATTGCATTAAAATTATCATTAAATATTCTCGCAATAATTTTGAGATAATAGTACTACTTTTTAAAAAAATTTTAGATAATGCATTTTTATAAAAAATTATATTCAAGAAATTAGCAAAATTTCTTATGTGGAAGGTATATCAATGTTTTGTATTTAATGATTTTCTATTGGCTTTCATCTCCACTAATATTAAAATCTTCAAAAATATTAATTTTTTTAAATTTCAAAAACAATTTTGTAAGTTTCATAACTTATAAATTTAAAAAATATTTATTGCAAACGCATATTTCATGTAAGACATACATTCAATAAAATTAAAAGTATTTCTTTTCGAAAAAAACAAAAGTTGCGATTTCGTTGCAGTAAACATAATTGAGCAAAATAATTAAATAAATTTTAATATAAGTTTTTATGCTATTAAAATTTTATTGCTATTAGCCAATAAATGAATAGGCAGCAGTGATAAAAGATAAAAAGAAAAAATTTACGCATATACTCTAAACAAAACTAGATAATTTTTTAAGCTAACCGTTTGAAGAATGTTAATAGTCATTAATAAAAGCCAAATTGCAACCCACTCAGAAAATAATATGAATAACAATTTGATTTCATTCATAACATTGTATTATTGATGAAGTTACTTACTGTGCAGTTCTCGGCGACATCCACAAAGTAAACGGAAGTGTTGTCTTCGGGACAAGTGTAGCACTGTGCGACTGCAGAACACGCCGCCAAACCAAGTATAAGTGACCACATCATCTTTCAAATTTCTACCTGAAAGAATATCGAGTTATTAAAAGGAAATGAAAATGTATAATTGTGTGATTTATAACAAAAAAAAAAAAAAGACTTGTAATACTTAGTTTGCATTGCAAGATAAAAATGTTTGCTTAATTCTCAGTGGCTGTTATTAAAACTTTCAACCATGATACCATCTCTGAAATCGAACCGGATGAAATATTAAGATTTTGTTTTCTTAAAAACTAATTTACTTCATTCTCCTCAAAATCTAAAATGAGCATGCATTTTAAAAATTTGAAGCTTATAAGATTTTGAATATAAACTTATTGTTTTTTGATATCAGTGAAATTTCTTGATGCATGTTATGCATGTATATTGTTTTTCAGTACACGTAAAACTAGATAACATATAATTAAAGAAAAAATATGTTCAAATGTTGCCTCAATTTATAAAATTTTAAGCAACTAACATTTTATTAAGAAATATGAATGCATTAAAATAGACAAGATTGCAAAATTAATGGTACCAAAAAAAGTGTTTTATTTTTCATTCAAATGAAGAAGATATGAATGAAATACAAACAGAATTTCTAAGTTATATTCCAAAATATTATTGAAAGGTATTTTTTAACAAGTCTTTGATTAACATTATTTTGAAGAACAGAAATATATTTACAAGATTTATTAAAATGCTTAAAACATCTTTTTTATACGCATTTTACGATTAGCATAGAGAGAAATATAGAAACCTATGAAATTTTAATTATTGGTTAAATAAACGAATATATGTTAGAATAATTTTCTGCTAATAGCTGCTTGAAGTCAAAAAAACTCCTAAATTAGTACAGGATTAAGGAACAAATATTCTATCTTCTCGAAAGAAATTTAGATTCAATTTCTTTCCAATAATAATTTAATAAAAATTGTGAAAAATAATCTAGTGGTTGTTTTCTTAGTAACTTTGATACGGCATAGTTCTTACAATATGATATCATTGGCACTTTTTTATTTTTATCACATTATAAATTTATGTTAACTAAATTCAGTATATTACACAATTATTTCCAGTTCAATTTCTTGTACTTCGCTTTATTTTAAAATTTTAGAGTAATAAATTAAATGCATGTAACTCCTCAATCTTATTTAGTAGGTATTCAAGTACAAACTTAAATTATTTTTATCGGTTAACAAAGATTATAAGATACAACAGAAAACTGTAAAAAAATCATTTGTAAATTTATAATATACCAATATACTAAAAATGTAGAAAAATTTTGAAAAATATGACAATATCTCAAAAACGTGGATAAACTCACCAAATAACAGGTTTCAGGATAGTGGAGACAGTTAAGCAGTTGGTATGACTTCCTTCTACAGTTTTGATCCAAATCCCGTGTGCACTCGTTTTTATAGCGATTTCCTATCGCAGAAGCTGATGTACAACAAAGGGGAGGCTGACCAGCGCTGAGGCTGACCAATAGAAGGGACGAACCACAGGGGGCTGAAGATGGGATTCGTCCAAGATAACAAGAGTAGATGTGACGATATCCATGAGTAAGAAAAACATATGTCCCACGTGGTTAGGTTAGGACTAAAGGCATAATATAATATTAATTATTGATAAATTGTACGACTTTATTAAAATTTGGATGGATGTTTATGTTTAAATATTTAAAGTAAATATTATTAATTATAAAATTTCACTTTTTCCGATAGCAATTGAAATAACTGATAAGTTGATGCAAGCTTGCCGGATAATATCAACGAAAAGAAAAAAAAAGTCTTAAATAAAATTTAAAAGAAATAATGATTATATTAAGCATTGAATATATTTTTAAATTAGAAAGTACTTAGAATATATCACAAAAATTTAAATATTATGAATTTAAATGTTTTTTTGGTTCAAGGAATTTAAACTAATAACTTCTTTTGTAACTTGTTATTGTAATGTCAGCTTCTATCCAGTTTTCCATAGGATGTTCAAAATTTCGAAATAAAAGAGAGAGAGAGAGAGAGAGAGTGAAAGAAATTGCTTGTATCACATTTATATAGGATAATATTGAATTCATTAATACGATGTGTTAATAAATAAACATTTAATAAATGCAGCGTGTATATTTACAATTGAGGCACCTTTAAAATTAATTTTTATTATTTAATTAAATATTATAACTAGAACAAATATTGGAATCAAATGTCAAGTTTTTTAACATATTCAATTGTTTTAAAAATATTAAAAGAAATAATGATTGAACTCACTTGGAACGTATAGCAATGTATTTATTCAATCCACGCGTTTTTGCATGATGAAATATTTATTCAATGCAACATTTAGGAATAAGAAGACTTGCACAAATTTACTCTCAATTGTTTTTATTCAACAATATTTGTTTACAATTTTTTCAGTATAAATATGAAGGTTTTTAAGGAAAAAATATAGATAGAACTTTCTTGGAAAGTACAACAAATGAATCACTTCCTTCCATGTGCTTTTGTATGATAAAACATTTATTAAGTGCTACACCTAGGAATAATGCGACATTTAATAATTTACTCTTAACTAAATTTATTACTATTACGTGTTTGTTTCCAATTTTATTGAGCCTATAGAAATATTTTTATGGAAAAAAGGGGAAAAAGATTGAATGCACTTGGTACTAAAAGTACAACAATTAATTAATTCATTCCATATACTATTATTATCTGTTGAAGGAGTTATTTAATGCAACACTTGGGAATGATTTAGCGCCATTTAATAACTTATTCTTAATTAATATTAATAATAATAATAATTAGTTTCAAATCTTATTCAGCATATATAAATCCTTTGAAAGAAAAGAAGAACGATCGAATTCACTTGGAATAAGGATTAAAGAATTTATTCATTCCACTTTTAAGGGATATTCAATAAGGGATTCATTGAAATAATGCGATGAAATATTTATTAAATGCAACGTTCAGGATTGAAATGTCATGTAATTAAGCACTCGTAATTATTTTTATTGATATAAATTAGAATTTGTTACCAATTTTTTTCAGGAAATATGATATATTTTTTTAATATTTTGGCAGAAAAAAAGAAAAGAAAAATCATACTTCCTTGGAGCACAAAACAATGAATGTATTTTTTACATCTGTTGATGTATAAAAAGTATTTATTAAATACAACATTTAGAATCAATTTATTTCTAATCGATTTAAGTAACTTTAATACCAAGTTTAGCAAATTTTGTTTTTAACAATCTATTAATACTAATAGTAAAAACTTCGTAATACTCTTTATTGCTTCAAATAAAAAAATTTATAAAGATAAATTATCAATTATAATAAATGTTAACATACGCATATATATGCATATGTATAATTTTAATTGTCTCCCTAAAATTCATAAATAGCATTACTTGTTGTAGTTTAATACTTAAAAAAATGCAGTATAGTTTCTACACTTTCAAAATTCGCAATACCTACTTGTATATATTCATATATGTTTGCATGAATAGTCATATTGAAAATATTTCTTTACTTAGAGGAATTTTTCGAAAAAAAATTTCCATTATATTCTGTAATATAGGAAATAAAAATGTGGATATACTTCTCCATAATTTTATTTAATTTCTAGATATATCACATGTGCAAAACGATTTAATTGCTTTTCAAATGTTGTTATCAAATACACACACATATGAGTGCTTGTGTATCCGTATACGGAAAATGTTATTTATTATTTTCTGCAAATATTTCTGGCAAACTTAAAAATAACATTATTATTAGACACTTATTGGTTGATATAAAATTATCTATTTAAAATCAAATTTTTTAAATTCCTAGTTATTTTTTACCAGTTAAATGTTTTTAGGGAATTAATTTCGACAAAACTTAATACTAACTCAGATAGCTTATTAAAAAATTATTCAAAAAATCTAATAATTAAGGAAATTTAATTTTATTGTTCTTAAATTTTTTAAATAAAAACTTGGGAAGTTCAAGATATAAAACAACAACGCAGTTTCCAGTGAAAAGCCGTAAACCTAACTTTTTGAGAAAACTGTGATTTAGAAAAAAATATGGCAATTTTTATACATAATTTTGTTCAAAAAGCGCAATTAATATTCCAAATAAGAGATCACACTTATAAATCAGATAAAAATACCTTTAAGAACTCCTTTTCTACATGTTATATTGTCAGTTTGATTCGCGGCGTATTGTGAAAATCGAAAATACCTTCGCTGCATTGGCCATAACAATACATTTTGAAAAGACGGGAAAATAAAACAGCGTTTGGTTCTTTTTAATTTACTGTGGATAGATAGGGAAATTAGGGAATCCAATGGGGTACATATTTTTTCGTTATTACCATCGTACAATGCCTACATAGGTACAAAGGATGGACTCATAATTACGCTACAGATAATAACTTTAAAAGGGAAAGAGACCCCACTCCTGTCCGTTCGAAAAGGAAATATATATCGGGAACGTAATGTTACATTACTAAATTAATAAAATACGTGCAATTTTATAATGATATCAAATTAGCTAAATTTTTGTTTAAATCAATTTGAAACTTTGTAAACAAAATTACAGCATATTTTTAAATTAGTTATAGAGAAAAATGCAGATATCAGTATCACTCATTTTCGTTCAATCCTTCTCATTTAAAACTTGAACAAAAATTCGCTGGGCATACACAATATAAGGATTTTATTTCTATAATATGCCTCTGATAAAATTAGTAACTGTCAAACCTAACTACAAGGAGTTAAATAGATTTATTTCATAACTTTTTTAATGAAGAAATCAATATTATATAACTCTTTTCTAATTAAAAACATTTTCCTATGTCTACGGTTAAGGAAATAAAGCTGGAGTAACTGGTTGCATTTAACAATGTGAAAGCACTATTATTTTTTGTTACTGTAAAAATACTCAAAATACTGCAAAAATATCTATACAGATAACGGAATTATTAAGTTTCAGGGCATTTTGCTTTTGTTTAGAATATTGTATATTCATTTTGTAGTTTTGTGACAATTATTTCATGTGATTATCCGTATAAACATTTTACTGTCTCAAACATTATGCTTCAAATGAAATTTTTAACTTTCAATTATTTTGAACAGAGTTGTTAATATATTTAATTAAGAGATAAATGGAATGGTGTTTCTGTGTGTGTGTGAATAAATAATATTAAACAGTACAAGTAAAACAATAAATGATTTAATAAAATATCTATATTTAAAATTTTACACCTTTGTCTAAATTATTTGGCACTGTTTTTAAATTAGCGCCTGTTTCATACTTGAATGTAAAATTCTTTGGAGATTAAAAGAACTCATGGTTATATTCAGTAAATATTCTAGCTTTGTTGAGTTTTGTTGGCGAGATTGTGCCATGCTTTCCTGTGAATCATGCGAGAAGCTGATATTACTCACTAAGTTGGCGAACCCCTTGTGAAAATTCACAAAACAATTTTCACGCTTCGATTCTAGGTAATGTTATCGACATTCCTATGCTTTCGAGGTTTTTGTGAAAGAGACATTTACAAAGTGGTTCGAAATGATCCCCTAACTCAAACTTCTATGTTTCTATCAGTTGGGCGTTGAACACTGTATCTTTGATAAATAACCTGTCTTTCTGAGATAGTAGGTTTCTAGACCTGAATACTGTAGTCTCAGATTTGAATTCGGATCTATTGTTATGATATCTATATTCAATTCTTCCTACAAAAGCTTTTTTGCTTCGAAACTGATTCGATTGTCAGAGGAATTGCTTCGCATAAATTTAAGTTTCAGCTGTGAAAAATTTCCACGTGAAACATTTGATTCATTTGGTTTTGGAAATAAAACAGAAAGATGAATATGTTTCTGTTACATCTATCTGAATTAAATTTCTGACTCTCTTAAAGAAAAAAAAGTAAATTACACGAGGTTTAATTAGTTTAGAAGGATGAAACGTAACTGATATAATTCGTTTATTCGATAATAATGTTAAATAAAAGTATTATTTATTGTTGACACTTCTGGTCAATTAATATTAACCAGATGTGTGCACAATCGAATGATTTTCCTCTATGGAAACATTTAAAAATATGACACACAAATAAAGAAAATTAAAATATTTAATTTATAATTTTGATTAGATTTAAGTCTAGGATTTCAGACGATTTTAAACATGTTACACCTAACATTGTTATTTTAATTTACGCTAAATTTAAAAAAATCAGAATTTCTATTTTAAAATCATGTAATAAATACTTCAGTACTTGATTTATTTATTATATATGTAGAAAGAAATATAAAGAGCTTTTGGTGCGTGTTAAAGATTGATAATATTTTGAAATATTTTTGGTTATAGAATTTATAGAACAAGATCTTGAACAAAATAAATTTTAAATTTATCAATTCATTTTATCACTCCTTTTAATTTCATATCTATTATTTTTCAGCTATCTTTAACTAACATATCATTAAATTCTTATTAACCCTGTCTTGCTTGCAGCTAACTAATTAACACTATTTTAAAAACAAGACTTTTAAAAAGTTAGAAGTAATAGTTTGCGGAATTCACTTTAAGTAATAGATTCGTTTAATTTAGCCGTTTGGTGCAGAAAATATCTGTTAATATTAAATCAAATCTATGTAAAGTTGAATTGCCTTTTTTTGCACCATTTAAATGAAATATTAACATAAATTAAAGGCTTATTTATAATTAATATATTTGATAGGATTTTGAATTATATATTAGCGCAATAATTTTTTATACCTGAGCAAAGCAATTAATATAAGGCTGATTAGCATTTAGATTATATGTGGACCTAATTAGCTAACACAAAATTTAACTTTTGTACAAATACCATAGCTGTACAGCGGGCTTTCGATGCATATAAAAATCAAATGAATTTAAATATGCATATAAAATTTGAGGAGTTCATTTGGAATGTTTATTTTATGTTGATACAGCTATCATATGGATGTAACAAATGTGAGAACTGTTTGTAAAATTCTAGTTGACAAAAATTCTAGTTTCTTCTGACAATAATTCTAATAAAATTCTAATTTCAATATATAGTTTTTACAATCTTCCAGATACATTTTCAAATGAAATTTTTGAGCTGATATCACAATTCCTATTGAATAATATCAGGTATTGTTAGCAATCGAAGTAATTTTGTCACCAATGCATTTTAATTTAAAAAATTGATTCCTCATCAATTTGAGGTCAACAGTAGGAGCAAAAATCTACACTTTGTGGAGTAGAGAATAATATTTATTTGTTGACCCTAAACCCCCCTGTATAATTACATCTATAATTAAAATTTAAAGTACGATTGCTTCTAGATTAAAAAGTTATGCCCTAATTCTCCTAACACATAAATTAAAATTCATAGCACTTTAATAACTGTTCTTGAGTGTAAATTATAGCACATTATATACGGTTTCAACTATTATAAAGCCGCCCAAATTGTCTAGTAGTCAGCGTGCCTGACTGCGGATAGGGGAGGTCCTGGGTTTGAATCTCAGTTCAGTCATGAGTGTAATTTCTCTCTATCTATTCTGTCTTTGTCCTTTCCTTGTATAAATGGCTTGTGAATAGTTGTGCTTGCCCTATAAACGGATACCTATGGCATATGTGTAATGAGGAAATCAGACTCCACACCAAAATTGGTTCAGTTGGAAAAGTGGAGAAGCGCACCCCATAATGCCAGCCTAGCTGGCATACGACAACTATAATAAAAATACACCATAGTTTTACACAAATTTATATATAGCATTTTTACTGACTTTATATTAAAAGCTGCATCACACATTTTATTCAGGCATTTATGTTAGTTGAAAATACTACCATTTTGTATAGTTAGAAATTGTCAAAACTGATTCAGAACTAGAATTTTATATGTTAAAATGTGTAATTTTAAGTGTGTACTTAGTAGTTCAAATATTTATAAGTTTTTAAAAAGTTATATTTTTGATTAGATTCTCTAATTTAAAATAGTTAATTTGAACGAAATATTTTATTTGGAAAGCTAATTAGTACGATGTTTTCTTATTTTTCTACAAAACAGTATGTTTAGATCAATTATAGAAACATTTCTTACTTAACAGTTTACCAACACTGAGATGAGATTGGTTACTAAAACCTCTTAAATCATTGCACATAGAAATATCATTCTAAACATATAAAATGTCATAAATGAAAAAAGTAACCAATGTGCTTACTTTTGACTTGATGTGCTTGAAATAACTGTAGATTTACAGAAATATGAATTAGAACATTTCTTCAAGTTCATAATATGATGAAAGTAAATAAAATGATAAAGAGAAGAAAATAAGAGGAGTTTATATTCATTCCAAACAATAATTTCACATTATTCACATCATAATTTTCAAATTATCTATAAATCTTGTATTTTTTTCTGTCAAAAAGATAAATATTTTAAAGAAAAATATGATTTTAACATGATGATTTAAGAATCGATCAAAATACCAAGTTCTTAAAATATAATATAAATTCATAGTTTTTTTCCCCAACGGTGGACACGTGGGTGACGAACCTTATGCCATAAAAAGGCCAGAAACTGCTTCTCATTTGTCGATACCCAGTGGGCACCTGTAAACCAAGTCAAAGATGCGAGTAGCGTTGCCCGCGCCATACCACCACAAACCCGTTTATAGGGTGCGCCACATTAATACATTATCACAGAAGAAAAGACAGAGAGAACAGACGAAGAAGGTAACATCCATGTCCGAACCAGGATTCGAACCCAGGTTGGTTGGTTTGTTGGTTTGTTTGTCGCTCAACGGTCATTTTTTGCACACGAGGGCTGATTAGACCGGGACTTACGTTTTAAAGTGGAATCCGAACCACTACAAACATCCATGCCCAAGGTGGGATTCGAACCCACGAACTGTTGAACCGAAGGCAAGAGCGCTAACCATTCGGCTGCCAGCTCGGCGATTCGAACCCAGGACTCACAGCTTAGAAGTCAGTAACGCTAACCACTCAGTCATCAATCGGTCAAATTCATAGTAAAACTCTTAAATTTTAGGACTTATAAATTCACCTTAAGAGCATTTTATTTGATTAATTCAAAAAATAGCCAAATACTTTAAAATATTACGAAAACATACATATTAATTAATACTTAATACATAATAAATTTCTTAAATCTATAAAAATTACAATGAAATAAGTATTAGTAGTAAAAAAATGAGTGTCTAGAGCATAGGTTCCCAAAGTGGTCCAGGTGTACAACCAGGGATACATAGGAAACCCCACGGTGGTCCACGTAGACGAGATAAGAAAACAGGGGTTTACAAGTTATAAGTGGGGGTCCACGAAAAATTTTCTGGTTTTCATATTAAGGAACAAAAATTTTGGCTTGGATTTACCCATCAACGTAGGCAGGTAGCATCCTTCACTAAGTAGATACTCAAAAATATTCGAGATTCAGTTCAAACACAGAATTGAGTAGAATAATAGATAATAGTATTTGGTAAATTGAAATTAATGAAGCAAAATATTAGTGGGTGCGGAATCTCCCAGTTTCCGCACTTGTCACAGATAGAATGTCTTGAGTAGGATACTCAGACTTACACTCAACATTTAAGTACCTTGCATGATGATTTCAAAAATAGATTTAAAGATATTCTGACGATGAAATTACCAGCATGAATCATAACCCTATTTGATGAAACGAGAGGGGCGAATGTGGTATTACAAAAGGAGTTATTTGAACTCAGCAACAACGAGGAACTGAAGGTGAAATTTAAAAAAAAAAAAAAAACACTATCAAACATTTTGGCTGCAGGCAGAAATCCCCGAAAAATATCCTGGGCTGTGAAAAATTACCAGAAAATGTTTGATAGCGTTTTCCTCGTCATATCTTGTCGAAAGGAAGTTTATTACCGTTACCAACATGTTAACAAAAAAGGGAGCAGATTGAACATCACAGAACGGGGAGATTTGAGATTACTTCTTGCAAAACTGAAGCCAAATATTGATAATTTGCTGTGAATTCATCAAGTATATCCGTCTCATTAAAAGTATGACTATTTTTTATTGTTGATTTACATTTCATAGTTCATTGTAGATTTTTTGTCAATTGTTGATTATTTGTAATAATAAATGTTTATATAATTTTGTATAACCACAAGTATTATTTTAATAAGAAATACACAAGAAAATCTGCTACTTTTTTCTTCTTAACACCCACAATTTAGGGTGATATTTTTTTAGGAGCTTTGGGAATACAGTAGAAATGTATAGCAGCAGGGTGTCCACCCAAATATAGTAAAACTTTGAAAAATGGTCCATGAGAAAAAAAGTTTGGGAGGCCATGGTTTGGAGCATCTTATAAAATAATGCTTAAGTTCTTAACTCATATTTCTTAAGAAACAATTTGATTCTATAAATGTATTTTTTAATTTTTTATTAATACATCACTATCAAAATTGTTCCTTATTTTTTAAAAGGGATGGTAAAATCTCTCCAAATTTATGCATGATTAATCATTTTTTTCGTTGCAAAACCTTAGAGATCTGAAAACCTCATCATTCTACTTCATTTTAATGGAAGATAACTGCAGGCCCCATAGTGCTAACCTGGTGGTGACTTTCCTTTTCAAGGAAGGAATCGTACGAATGGAATGGCCAGCTTGTTCTCCAGACATGAATCCAATAGAGCACGTTTGGGACGCTCTAGGAAGACGAGTTGCTGGCCCCCAACCACCCCCACAAACTCTCCAAGAACTGGAAAGAGCTCTTCTGGAAGAGTGGGACAAAATACCTCAACTCGTGGTTAATAGCCTCATTGACTCCATGCCTCAAAGGTGTTCAACGTTGCTGACCGTCCGTGGAAACCATACCCCTACTGATTATGAATTTCTTTGAAGACAATACCTTTTCTTATTCTTTTTTCTCATATGCACAAATTGTGTTTTTTTCTTTTTGTACACAAATGCGCAGTGAAATGCATTTTTTTCTGCCAAACATGTGTAATTGTATTCTCATATAACCTAGTACGTCTGTCTGACCACGTATCAATCAGCTAAAAGTTTCCCAGCCACAAGATCCATTAAAAACCGCAATATCCTTTAATTGTTTTGAGCAGTGTATTTTAAGTTCATTTAAACTATATTTGTAATCGCATCAATAAAAAAAGAATTTATATTAGTACACCATCAGCCTTTTAACAAAAATATGTGTACACAAATTATGATACTTGATTTCAATTTATGTCACAATTTATGGCTGAGATTTTATTACCTGAGATTTAATTTTCAAAAACTATTACAAAAATCTAAAATTTATATTCAGCTCAACGAAAATGTAAGTAGGTTATGGTGGACACTTTTGGAGCTCTATACTTAGATGCTTTTAATTCACATTGAAGAAAATATCTTCAGAGGATTTACAGTCAATTAAATAACATTGTTTAAGAGATGTTTATTGAATTCGTTTAATCTATCCGTGAACACACACTAAAAAATATGTCTTGACATAATCAGATAATTAGGATAAACAAAATTTGGACTGCTCAAGGATATTAGACGTTACCAATTTCACTGTTTATGACATTAAGATTAAAATCTTTTAGATAATTGTAGAAATTTGCAGCAAGCAACAAGTTTATTTTTCGGATCTGAGGACAATTCAAACATCCAAGAGAAATGGAAATAATGCTCCTATTCCTAATTTTTTCCGTAATTGGTTTTTCCGATAATCGTATAAAGGACAGCCTAGGAAAATATGATTTATGATTTCAGATTCACAGCATGGACAGCGATCCGTATGCCAGAGATTAAACCTAAATCGAACAGAATTGGTAGGGAAAGATGTAGCTCTGACCAGTCATACACCTTCTAGTTGGGATTTCGTTAATAGCCTATGAAACCAATTATAATGCTAATGATAGCCGTTGTTAATGCTGTAAATTTATCGATACTGAGCAAACAAGTTTCCTTACACTAAGCACAGCGATCTTGAATAAACGTGGTGAAACATGAATACTATCAAATCATGCCTGAGCAAGAAAATATTAATACCATTTGAATCCATAATTCGTAATACACCTTTCATCTTTTTCAAAAATTTTGCGTTGGTTTTATTTTTATTTTGTTTTCTTTTCTCTTTTTTTGTTGTCATATTTTTGAGTTGAATATTTCATTTCATTTTAAAAAATGCTAACATTCAATCAAAATGTTACTAAAATTAAATAAAATGTACTATTATACTTTTGTAGTCTTGAATTATTAATTTAAGGTTTAAATTCATTTTGTAAGAATTTTCTTGAACGATTACTCAGTTTTTGTTGATATTTATGAATCAGTTGATCATGGGTACAATGCACTTTCCATGCATCAGAAATTCCATTCACACCAGGAACACAATCAGCCTTTTCCTTCCATTCTTCAAGTTTCCTTGAGTACCGGACAAGTTAGAATATAGATGAAACATCAATATAGGAGATTGATTACAGTAATTCATTTCAAACCCCGTTTATCTTATCTTCGTGGGTTTTAAAGATTAGCATACCACTATTTTGTCAGGATAGGAGATTGATTACAGTAATCAATATAGAGAGTAATCAATATGGGAGATTGATTTCAGTAATTCATTTCAAACCCCGTTTATCTTATCTTCGTGGGTTTTAAAGATAAGCATACCACTATTTTGTCAGGACCAACATCAGAGATTTATTGGGGGCACATCAATATTTTATCACTTTTCTTTTAATGAAAGTCATATAGAGGACAAACATTCATAGCAGTGAGTTGGACTGTACTCAGTGATCTCAGCAATTATGTGAAAAAATAGGAGAAATGTTTCTGAAAAACGATTTCCCTCAATCATTTTTTTAATTTTTTGAATCGTGGTTAATTATCAAATCACAATTAATTTATAAAACAAATACTTGTTATAGAATCTCTAATTTACAGTAATCAATTTAAAAACAAAAGCACGAGAGAAAGAAATAGAAGTTGCTTGCATGCAATGTGAAAAAAGTTTAGAGCTATATTTAATTGCACAATATTGTAATATATCTTCAATATTATAATTTGTCTTGGAATTCAAAGAAAACTATTATGTTTCTTTCAAAATATTGGTTTTGGGCGTTCATATATTTTTTAAAACATATATTACATATAATATATTATTTTTGAAATATGAGTGATTAGAAAAAATTCAAATCCAAACGTAAAAATGGAATAAATTTGGAAATTTCAGAATATCATATGGAGCGAAGAAGCACAATGTTCATATCCTTATGTTCAATAGAGCATTGAATAGAATACTTTTGTTTTAACTTGTGTTCAATATAAATAAGTATATACTATTTATAATAACAATATTCAATAGAAACAAATTAAAATAAAATTTTTATTTTATTGTAATTTCTGTAATTAATCTATTAATCATATTAAATAAGTTCTATTTAAAAAATAATTTTGTTGAATACCAAGAAAATTGTTTTATTATGTTGGTTAATAATATTTATTATTTTTATGTCTAGATTTGAAAGATCAGAAAAATCCTCACAAATTCGTGAATTTTGGAGAACTGGGATCGTTTTCCTTATATTAGGAAGATCAAACAAGGGTGATTATTTCCTCGAGTTTCATATTTCTTAATATAAATGTTTAGTTGGAAATGTTATAAAATTTCAATAGAAAATTATTAACTTTGTCCATTATTAGTACTGCTGAGTTTCAAAGTATGTTCTATTCTATCACGAGTACACTCTGGCAAAAATTTCTGTGCGTTTTCCGGCTATCCCGAGCCCCTCGGTAGGGGCAACTGGCTTCACTGCAGTGCTTTAAATTCAACCCCTCGAATTGATGGATTGCCGTGAAATCGTGGCTTGAGAACTTACTTACTGAACGGTCATGGTTGATTTAACTAATGTGAGCGGAAATCGAAAGTATTTCAAGAAAGCAAGAGTTTTACTTTTCTATATTTATAATTTTTTTTTATATATGTATATATAATGGAATAAAAAAATATTTTGTCTTTATATAGTTATATCAATACTGTGTATATTAATACTATGTATATAACTGTAATTTAGAAATATTTCTTTTTTTTTTGCACTCTTGTTTGTAATGTGTATCCAAATTTTTCTTTTTTATGTTTATTCAATCCCATGCAAAGAACTCTCGTTGGGAGCACTTTAACCTAAGCAAAATATTTTCTTAATCTTTTGTGTTTAAATAACCTTATGTTTTGAAATCATTATGTTAATCTCAACTAAAGTTAGGTGTAGAAAAATTTTTTAGGAACAGAAGGTACATGGCCATTTAGGCTAGGAACCTAACAAACACTAGATCCACTTCTTTTCTATATTTATTCACATTTAGATTTTCATAGTTGAAGACTCTCTAGTTATTGCGATTTATAAACAATATGTATAATACTAATTTTAATATATATATATATATATATATATATATATATATATATATATATATAAAGGGTGTTTTTTTTCGAGGTATAGAACTTTAAATTGCAATAAAACAACGATGTATTATTCGATTGGCATGAATTTTTTTTATTCGAAAGATAATCTTGTGGCATTACATTTTAAATATTATTTCTGGCATATGACTGCCACGGCTGGCTCGGATGTAGTCCAATCTGGACGTCCAATTTTCGATGACTTTTTCCAACATTTGTGGCCGTATATCGGCAATAACACGGCGAATGTTGTCTTCCAAATGGTCAAGCGTTTGTGGCTTATCCGCATAGACCAATGACTTTACATAGCCCCACAGAAAATAGTCTAGCGGTGTTAAATCACAAGATCTTGGATGCCAATTCACAGGTCCAAAACGTGAAATTAGGTGGTCACCAAACGTGTCTTTCAATAAATCGATTGTGGCACGAGCTGTGTGACATGTTGCGCCGTCTTGTTGGAACCACAGCTCCTGGACATCATGATTGTTCAATTCAGGAATGAAAATGTTAGTAATCATGGCTCTATACCGATCACCATTGACTGTAACGCTGTGGCCATCATCGTTTTTGAAGAAGTACGGACCAATGATTCCACCAGCCCATAAAGCGCACCAAACAGTCAGTTTTTCTGGATGTAACGGTGTTTCGACATACACTTGTGGATTAGCTTCACTCCAAATGCGGCAGTTTTGTTTGTTGACGTAGCCATTCAACCAGAAGTGCGCTTCATCGCTAAACAAAATTCGCTTATGAAAATCAGGAACAACGGCAATCTCGTTTTGGGCCCATTCGACGAATCTACGCCTTGCTTGATGATCGTTTGGCTTCAATTCTTGCACGAGTTGAATTTTGTAAGCAGGCAAACTAAGATCCTTTCGCAAAATATTCCATAAAGTGGATGGACACAGATCCAATTCCTGTGCTCGATGGCGGATGGACTCATTCGGGTCTTCCTCAATGCTACGCTCTACAGTAGCAATAGCTTCATCTGTACGCACCGTACGGCGTCTCAGGGGATGCGAGTTACCAATTAGAGTAAACGTGGTGCGAAAACGTTCCATGGTTAATCGAATTAACTGCTCTGATGGACGATTTTGTCGACGATAAAATGGACGTAGTGCGCGATACGTATTACGCACAGAACCATTATTTTCGAAATAAAATTGCACAATTTGAAAGCGTTGTTCAGGTGTGAGTCTATTCATGATGAATTGCCAAACCAAACCGAGAATAAATCACTTGACAGCTGTTAAATCGGTCACCATCTTGGAAAGTAATGCCAACTTAAAATTCTATACCTCGAAAAAAACACCCTTTATATATATATATATATATATATATATATATATATATATATATATATATATATATATATATATATATATATATTGTTTATAATTTAATTGGAAACTGGACAATATGAGATTACATTAATATGTGACTTAGCGACAAGGTTAAAATATGAGGAATCCATATAATTTTAATATTCAAAAATTTGAAATTTTTTAAAAGTTAAAAAATTTTCTTAAAATTAGAATGTATAAAATAAGTAATAAATTGAATGTTATTTTTTTAAACATTTGAATGAATTTAGTATTTTAAGCAATTTTGTAATGATTTGTTTTTCGTGTTATCATTTATAATTCTAATAAACTTGTTTCTAATCTAAATAACTTGTTTCTAGAGTTATCAGTTTAAATGCTTTATATATTTTTATTAATGATTAACAAAAAATCGAAAATTTTAGTTATACAAAATATGTGCTTATGTATTATAATATTGATGCTTAAATCATTTTTTGTTGAATGTAAGAAAAAAATAATATTATAAAATGAACTAAATTCTCTCACACTTGATTTTAAAATGTAAAACTGTAAATTTTAAAATATTAAAATAAATTTTAACATTTAACTGCATTTAAAATTTTTAATAATGAAATAATTTCCATAGAAAACTAATATTTATGGCATTATTTCATCAGATGCATATACATTTATAATAAAATATATGGGTTATGCTTAAATATTAGTATGATGCATACCCTTACTGAATACACTTACAAATATTTTATTTTATTCATGTGATATGAAAATATTTGCAAATAAATGTTATGATTATGCTTTGAAGGTTTATTATTTATTGTATTTATTTATAAAAACAATTAAAAATATGAAAATAAATCGAGAGATATTTTTGACTAGTACATTTTTTGTTAATGATTAACGCACACAAGAAAAACCAGCAATTCTTCTTTATTTATATATTCCCACTGAGTTGAACGAGAACTCTTGGGCTTAATTCATTACTTTCAATACATAACTTAGCGTATTCATTAGTATTTAAAATTATGAATTCTAAAATTTTGTTATCAAAAAAATAGCGAAAATACTCCAGTGGATTTGAAGAATCTACTATAGATATGTTGACTTCTGATTTATTTGTAAATAGAAATGCTGGTGGAGCTATCGAAGCTGAACTGTCAACTGGGTACCAATTACGAGCCCCAGAAAGATCATTAAATTCACTATCCGTGTCCGAAGAGTAATCTTCATCATAAAAATAAAATTCTTCTTCACTGCTTGAATCAGACATAATGTTTGTAAAACGGTAATATATATATTTTCACAGATGCAACTAACTACTAGAATTTAGCATCTGAGAGTGAAGGTAAATTAAACCACACTCCTATCATGTATAGATAGATACGCAAACAAGAATGGCAAGGTGAAAGTATGACATTTCAATAATTTGTTCTGGCCAGCTGAAGGCGATTTATTGACTCGCTCACATGGAATATATCATTAGACAGATGTTTTCAAGATAAATTGATTGGAAATAAGCATCTACTATACCAATATTACATTTGTTTTCAATTTAAATTTATCGGTTTCCCACGGAATTTGAAAATTCCCAAGTTCCACAAATTTGTCAATACCATCAATCCTGATAATGTTGATAGCTTCACACCACTCAAAATTTCAGTACACATGTTTCAACCATTGTTTAAAATATTAAGATCACAAAGTAATTACAAAAATTGGAGGAATAAATTCTACTATATAAATATTTTCGAATTTTAGAATGGAAATAGTGTTACTCTTCTCATTCCACATAAAAATATATTATTTTGTTACGATTAAGGCCTATAACTTTACAAAGAAGCTATTATTTTTAGCAAGAAAACTTTAATTTTGATTCAAACTTTCACTAAATTCACATTTTGGTGTAGGACTGGCAAATGATATTAAAATACATCAAGAATTCCGAGTTTTGGAAAAATTACGAGAAATATTCCCTTAAATATTTGTTTAAGAAATGCATATCTATTTCATAGACATTATAATATGATTTCACCATAAACTCTAATGATCAATTTAACTATTTAAAAAATGTTTGAATTCAGTAATCACAAACATTATTCCGTATAAGGAAAACAGCAGATAATATGTTAAACTGTTTAATTCTTTAATTATGAGGTTCAAAATTATTTTAGTAATTTTTTTTATAAAATTAAGGATATGTTAAACTAATATTTCGTAAATATAGTTTAAAATCATTGAATAGAAGTTTATGTTTCTTACAAACTCCGGAAAATAGGAAATTTCCTTTAGCATGTAAAAGAAATATTTTGATTTACTAATTTAATGAATATATTTTAAGTGTTATGCTTTGTTTTTTATATACTTCAATATCTAACAGAATTGCAATTGCACTAAAGATTATACGTTCATATTCTTGAGACAGATTATTTCAAATAAGTACTATAAGTTATAATTTTTTTATTCCTTTCGTGTAAACACACGAAAGCAAACTTCAGTGTGACTTAATTCTAATATAAAGCTAAATAATTCAACTTTCCATAAGATATTTTTAACATAAGAAATAAATTTTATCTTTGTGGTAAAATCATTAATTAAGATACGTATTTTTAATGGGTTAACTTTAATGCAAAATTAATGCTGTCGAAATTAGATAAAGTATTCATTTCTGGTTAACGAATTTACTTTTAAAAACAAATTTTGTGAATATTTACTTCTTCAGTAAAAACAATTTAAAAATATTTGTTTAATCTAATGAAAACTAGCTAAATATTTTTATTATATAACCATCAAAAGAAGAAGGAAATCAAATCCTTATTTCACTGAAGTACTTTTTTTAAAAAAATAGTTTGCTAAATTTGCCACTGTTAATGATTTGCATGTCAAAACTGTTTTAGTTCAGTGAAGGGAAAAATATTTAATG
Organism: Latrodectus hesperus; assembly: GCA_037975125.1. Taxonomy (NCBI): domain Eukaryota; kingdom Metazoa; phylum Arthropoda; class Arachnida; order Araneae; family Theridiidae; genus Latrodectus; species Latrodectus hesperus. The sequence continues at coordinate 1,988,930 of JAJQOW010000019.1, read as the reverse complement.
CGGGACTAATTTGAATATTTGAAAAAATGTTATATTGACATGTTTTATATTAAATATTCAATTATTAGAATATTATTGAAATAATAGCATTAAGATTTCCTTGCTTTTATTCTCTTTCTAAAAATTTTTAGCGTGAGATAAATTTTATTATTTGTGTAAAACAATTTAAGAAATATAAAAGATATCTAATCACAACATGAATCTTAAATCGAGAGATATTTCTTGCATAGTTAAAAATAGAAATCTTTCTGTACAAAGAATTTAATATATATTTTAATACATGTTATTTTAATACGTAAAAAAATTAAAAGCTAAATAAATTCCCTAACAACAGATTTCAAATTATATTTAAAAAAATTGAATGTAAAATTCATATTCAAATAAAAAATTTACAAAATTTCAACTGAAATAAATAGTTTACAATATACTCTGAAGTCATTGTTAAGCAATTGAGTTAGCTTTTTATTTTTTAAGCTATTAAAATTTTAAAATTTTGTCAAAATTCTTCAGTTTGTGTATAAAGCAACAGCTGTTTCTTTCAATAATTTTGAAAATTATTTGATGATTTTAAAAAATAGCGTTGACTTTGAAAAGTATCGACAATAATTAAAATCAATTAATAATTAAATAGCAAATTAACTCGTTTTAACAGCTATTTAAATCATTACAATTTTAACTATTTGGGAAATTGAAAAAAAATTCGGATTTATATATATATATATATATATATATATATATATATATATATATATATATATATATATATATATATATATATATATATATATATATATATATAGCAAAATGTCATTTTAAAATTATGATAATATGATATTCATTGAGTTAGCTATCATATATATAATATTTTTTATTTAAGAATATTAAATATAAAAACTGCATTAGAAGTAAATTAAATTTATTGATAATAATTTTCAAAATAATGAAATAAAATTTATATTTATTGTAATTAAAAAATTATAACAGAGACTTGAAGAAATTTTCAAGCAGAACATTCACAAAGAAAACTACTAGCACACGTGAGTTAGCTGACAACGATTGATGGACTTTCCCCACTGTAAAGTGATTAGAATGTGATTATTGTGATGTGGTCCAGAGTAAAACGGAAATACGCCTCATCAAGAATTAGAGGCTTTTATATTCTTGACAAGTTCTATAGGGGGAAAAACTTGCATTGCAGTGAAAGCCAAAACTATGTTGCCACCGCGAAGCAAAAATGAAGCACTTTCTTACAAGCGTCTCGAGACCGGACCCGGAACGTCGGCTCCAAATGGGAATTCTAACGCATGCGCACTTGAATAGAGTAGTTGCAATAATTTGGCGGTGTAAAATGTGACTATTGTTCAGACTTAAAATTAGTAACCCTATGTTTTCTTATTCCCCGGTCTAATTTGAAACGAGGTTCGTGTTAGTCGATTTGTTTATATATGTTTGCAAGTTTTAATATTTTTTCGAAATATGAAGGAAAAGCGGAATAGTTTGCTTATATCTTAGCACCATATTTAAAATAGAAATAGATAACAACTTTATTTGTATTTTTATGGTACTGAAGACAGTTATTTTTTCGCAGATAAGGTGGATGTGATAATATGAAAGTAACAAAGAAGTGTGAATTGCATTATCACGTTTCCTTCTTATTTCTGTATTCCCATGATAAAATTAATTTGACTAAATTGTTTTTTGCTAGAGAGGAAAAGATCATGTAAACGCAATACAAACACATCCATTGTTTTTATAATACAAAGAAATTATATTCCCGATGAATTAATTAACTAATAATTTGTTATATGCATAAAAATATAACAATACTAAATCAATACATATTTCTAAAGGAAAACGGAAAGCGTAGCTCTGAAATCCGCCATGTTTAACAATGAGATAAACTTCCTAGCCAGAGAAACTTATCGCTTTCTTTACATCGCCAAGTCACTGAATCAGAGCCAAAATCTTCTGGGAGCCGAGGCTCCGGGCTCTGGCTCGAGACGCTTGTCACTTTCTTCACTGAACCCCAGATGGTTAAAGGGTTAATTGTCTTTGCATCTCAAATACTGAAATTATATTTGATCAATACTATATTTATTAATGTTTTACTCTTAGAATCCTTTATAATAACTCATTAGTGTTCTATAAATTATTTTCCATCCTACCTTAACTTTTAAATTTATTACGAAAATTCATATTGAATTCTAAAATGGAATTAAAATATGTGCTATACGTATAAATTCTAACAATATCTATTATATGTTAAAAATGTCCAAGAAACTTCAAACTTTTTTTAAAAAGATGTTTACATAATATTTAATTTTGAAATATTTATAATCTATATCATCTCAAATAATTCTGAATCCTCACCATAACCTAAAAATTATCTTAACATTTTATACATGGATATAAATTATATATATATATATATATATATATATATATATATATATATATATATATATATATATATATATATATATATATATATATATATATATATTATATATATATATATATATATATATATATATATATATATATATATATATATATATATATATATATTATATATATATATATATATATATATATATATATATATATATATATATATATATATATATATATATATATATATACATATATATATATATATATAACACTAAATTTTTGATTTTTTTATATATCAATTGTGGCATTTAAAGTCATCAAAAAAAAAAAACTTAGTATAGTAAATGAATGTATTCAAATAATAATTATTCAGTTTTACACTGCTTATAACATCAATATTTATGGCTAGTTTATCTTAGTAGATTATTCCACAAAAAATTTTAAAATCAAAGTACATCTTGCTTAAATCATGAAGAATACGTCGATTTAAAGTAATAATATAATTGTAATAATATAATAGTAATAATGTTATAATATTAATAATATAATTGAAAGTTTAGATGCCTCAAAATAATTAAGGCAATATATTTGATTTCTCTGGTTGTTGTTGTCGTGTGCCAGCTATGTTGGCAACATTGGGGTGCGCTGCTCCACTTTTCCAACTAAACCATATTTTGGAGTTTAGTCCGACTTCCTCAGTACATACATGCCATAGGTACCCGTTTAAAGGGTAGGCAACCATTCACAACCCATTCATACAAGGAAAGGACAAAGAGACGATAGATAGAAAGTACATCCATGCCCGAACCGAGATTTGAACGCAGGACTTCCCTATTCGCAGTCAGGCACAATGACCCCTAGACAAGCTGGGCGGCGATTTTTTTGTTAACTATTTTATATATTCTTCTAAGAAAAATTATTCCTACACTTTTGGTAAACTAAGACCATTGCATTCATTGAATTTTACCACGAGTACATGACGTGCTTATTTAATGTTAAACGCTATCTTATTCACAATTCATCTAGAGTTGCGCTTTATTTGGACTTCGTTAAATTGGAATCATTTCTAAGCATTTTGTATTTATCTAGTTTATAAAAAATAAAGAAAAGAAAGATTATTTTTGTGTTAAATTTTAAGACTTCTCGTATTAATCTTGTAAATCAAATCAAATTTTCAAACTTGAAACATTTTTGTGCCGAAACGTAAGTTGAACACAAGGGCTAGGAAATGTTGTAAACATAAAATGCAATTACAACAAATTTTGCATTTGAAAAACTTCTTCCCGAAATAATAACTTAACTATAATTTCTTGATAATAAAATTTTTCACTAGTTCGATAGATCTTTAAAAAAGCCAATATTTTACAAAAACAAATACCTAATACCAAACTTTAATTTTATATTTGCAAATTATTTCTGCAAAATAGAGTTTTGTTAAAGTTATAAATTTTAAAAATTTGATTCAAAGTGCATAAAGAACTTTTTGTATGTGTTACTTTATATTCATAGCAAATATTATTTTATGAAATTTATTAAACAGACAATATTACTAATAATCAAGTTTCCAGTTTTTTATGTTCTGCACTTTAATTTTCTGCTTCATGTGCTGTAAAATAAAGAAGATAAGTAATGGACTTTTAACAGGAAAAAATATCCAATAAATGGTACTTTCTGAGATATTTCTTAAAACTTTTATGTAATTGTTTATGGTTATTGTTAATTTTAGAAATTTTATATACATGGCTGACAGAATACTTTAAATTCGCGTTCCTCGTACTTAAATCAATAAAACTCTTCAAAGATTTGAAGGATATTTTACTTTCAGAATCTTCGTAAAGGAAGAGTCTACAGAATAAAGCAAAATGAAAGGGGGGTGATACTGTAATTGCCTTGGGAAGAAAACACATCGATAAGCGAAAGTCAGATTTCAATTTACTCATTTTTGAAAAATTTTGTTTACTCATACGTAGTCTCTCTCACCTTTCATTTGTGATCGTAACGATACAGTTTTTAAAACAAATCTATAGTATTTACTGATATCGATTCATTTTTAGCAAAATTTGAATTCAATATCTTTAAGAAAGCAAGATATTCTTAAATACATGCACAATTTATGGTTAAATCTAAAGTTTGATAAGCATTAGCAAACATTTTCACCATACTTTTTTTACTAAAAATGTTTGATAATTTTCGCATTTGAATAAATTTATGCGCATATTCTTAATTTACAGATCATAATATTTTTGAATTAACGATTTCCAAATTGAAACGCGTCAAGTATCAATGACTGTTCCTATGAAAATATGCAATTTTAAAATGATTTTTTTCTATTAATACCAAAAACAATAAAATCTCTTTAGTTTTCAAAAGACTTTCTTATTAAGTAAGTCATTTAAAGGCGATTTTATTGTTTTTGGAATTAATAGAAAAAAAATATTTTAAAATTGCATAGAAGATAAGATAATTTTTAATAAGCTAAACTAAACTCTGTGGCATGACAGCCCATGTGGGCCAAGGCCTACGATGCCCATCTGTGTTATCCTGACCGGGAGGCCCTGATTTACGTCCCGTAAGGCAGGGTGGTATGTGTCCCGATTAGGTGATCAGCCTAACGCGAAACTACCAATGTTTAGTTCCCAAGCAATTTTAGTACTCAGTTTATGGACCCACTGAAGAGATGAAAGGGTGAGTCGACTTTTCCCAGCCCGAGGAACGAACCTCGTACCTGGGCTTTGGGAACTTGAAATGCTACCACTAATCCACCGAGCTTCAGGATTTTTAATACTATTTATTAAATTTTTCATAAATGGTATAGATTTTGGCGTATTAACCCCTAAATTTAATAAGACATGGAACGTTTTCAATTTTAAAAAATTCCATTTTGTGACAAGCTTGAAAACAACCAGTGTCACATTTAGTTTTCATTGTATCATTTGGATTTTCGCGATATTTAAAAAGCTCTTAAAATAACATAGGGGATTATTTTGTACTTATATGATTGATGTATACATTAAAACTATTCTTTTAATCTGTAGTTTGTAATTTCATCCTTATTTTGTTCCGATTTTCTAACATATTTATGATATTACAATTGGATAATTTTAAGTAGACTTTATTAATAATTTCACACTAAAAGCATATTACCCCAAATAGTAACATAGAATCATATAAGTGAAATGAAATCATTTTAAACTAAGAAATATATTTCTTTTTATTAAATACCCTGAATATAATTATTGAGTGCATGGTATTTACTAAGTGCATTTGCACGAATAAAGCTATATTATTGTATAAATTTCAGTATTCCTTAATAAAAATACTGTATTTACTATAAGAAACTCATAAAAAATTATAATTTAATACAGAAATGTGAGGAATTAGGTTTTATTATATAAAAAGTTTTAGCCGAAAAAATCATATAAAGAAAATAAATTCATAGAACATCAACTACACTTAAATTACTATAATTAACTACAACAATTTTGGTGGCTACATCAACAACATTTTGATATTTTCTGATTTAGAAGTTTAATTCCCTATGTGTGTGTGTGCTATCGTGAATATTTTGTAGTGATGAACAATCCATTATCAACCATATTTTCTATTAGATTAATTCTTATGTACCAAAATGACCTTAGAGTTATAAAACAGTTATTTTAAATAAGTTTGAATACTTTTTATCTTGTTAAGACGAATAAATAATCAAAAATAAAAAACATTCTTTAAATCCAGAATTTCTTAAAATACAATAACTATTTTGGGAAATTTGCGTTTAGAGAAAAAAATTAGAATACATTTGATGTATTGATCGCATATTATAAAACATGTTAATTTGATTAATTTGATCACATTATTATAAAAGCACGTTAGCATTCTCACATATTTGTTGCCATTTTTGTATAATAAGTATTTGTAATATGCATGTTTGTAAAAATTTTAATAAAGGGATTTTAATTTAAAGGAAAAGAAAAATGATTATATATATATATATATATATATATATATATATATATATATATATATATATATATATATATATATAATTTAAGTCTAAATAACGATTTGTAGTTAATGAAAAAACGTAAATTTTCCTCTAAAACTTTAGGAAAAACAATTTTTTTACGAATTTTTTCTACATTTGCATGTAAACTCTTTGAAATTAGTGTTAAGATACCAATGCATTGATTGAATAATTAGAATCCTACTAAAAATAACGTATTCAAATTAGTTTCATGCAAAAAAATAAATAAAAAAAAATAAATGTAAAAACATTTTATACAAACTACATGTAAATTTCAACTTGTTTAGAAATGTTGCTGAATTAATTTTTTACTCTGAGTTCCATCTAACAATTTCATTCTAATTTTGCTCGTATACTATTTGTATAACTTCTTTACAACACTTAATTGACTATGAAGATATTTTACTTAAAAGTCTATTTAAATGTGTCAATTATAATATTTTAAGCAATATATATATTTTCTATTATAAGAAGTCGCGGAAATGAATTATAGTAATTTGGAAGTAGATTTTATTTTAACTACTTTAAACTTCGGTATCACGTGTTTTGTCATAAAAATTTAATTAAAAGCATTATATAAGAATCAATATCAGCTAATTCAACAACAATGTATAATTATTCTCATATATATCTTCGTTGTTTTCTACATCATGCTTCTATTTGTTGTAATTTTAACTTGATTAACTTTTAAATTCATTTTTAAGATTCGAAAAATCATGATCAATTTGAATTTACTTCATTTACTTTAGAAAAAAAAATTCAATATAATTTAGTTTCTAGCGAGTTAAAGTAAAGTAATTACTACTAATGAAATAATATAAAAAATTATAATTTTTAAACAAATATTAGCTAAAAAAATAGGACTGATGAAACATAAGCAAGATCTGCTGAGATAGATACAGAGTTTATTGCTGTCACTAACTTACGAGTTTGTTTCAGTTTATTTTCTCAGCCGTTATTCTTAGCAATAGAATTTCATTATATATACAATAAAATCAAAGTGAAAAAATCAAAAAATGTTATTAAAGAAAAGTTACATCGTTAATTTTTTCCTATTTTAAATAAAATTTTACTTGGTTTATTTAACAGATTTTTTAAATAATTCAAAATTGATATTTGAACATTTAATAGCATGAATACTTCATCGCAAAATAGGTATGTACATTAAAAGCATGTAATTAAAATCATTAAGCAACAAATAACTTTATAAACTGTTTTTCAAATGTTTTAATTTTAATTTAATTATTATAAATACCTATTCTTAAGAACATATGACAAATCTATTCATTATATAAATTCAATCAATATAAATGTAACATGCAAATATTTTAATTGATTTCTTTCCTGTTTAAGCTAGTAAAGTGGTATATTTTAATTTATTGAAAATTAAAGATTTTATTGACTCACACACACATCAGTCCATACCACGTGGTGTACATACGTTTATCTTTCAATGCTCCCCCACCCCCATACTTCACAACTACCCTTGTTATCTTGGACAAATTCCATCTTTCAACCCCTGTGTCTCGTCCCTTCTATTGGTCAGTCCAGGACCTGGTCAGACTACCCTTTGTTGTACCTTTGCTGGTGTGATAAGAAATGGCTATAAAAACGAATGTAAGAGATTCCTGGATCAAAATTGTGGAAGAAAGTCTTTCCAGCTGCTGAACTGTCTTCATCGTCTGAAACATTGAGCTTTGGTAAGTTTTCCCTTGCTTTACCACTTGCAGATTTTCATTCTTTTATATTTAATGTTATTTCATAATTTTAAAAGTTTATATCTTGTAAGTTATTTAAAGATCTATTTTGTTTCACAGAAATTTTACTGATTCATAAAGCTAATAATTTTTTTTAATTTTTAAATCAAATAATCTAAGCAATTATAAATTTTTTTATTATTTCAAATCCATTTTTATAAGATTAAAATTTTAAAATAAGGGAGCTGATAAGAAATTAAATTAATTTATTATTTACTACTATAAACACGTGAAGAAGACATTAGAAGATGAAAGGTAAACGAATTATATTTCAATTTTGAACGAAATCAATTTTAGAACAAAAATTTCATTAATTTTATTTTTAATGATTTGAATCAAGTTTAATTTTATAAAAAATTTTAATTAAAAAAAGTTACATAGTGCTAAAAAGGTCAATTTATTTGTAAGTATCAGTATTAATTGTATCAGTTTCAAAATTTGTTTTCTTAAAATTGAATAATAGTTCTAATGTATGTGTGCTGAAGTATATTTTCCCCTTTATGAACTCATTGGATTCCTGCATTATCTTCTATTCTTCAAATATTTCCTATCACAGAGATTTTGTTATATTGATTATGAATTCACTTATATGTGTGGCTATAATGAAATTTCACTCTAAATTAGACTCAGCATAAAGATATGTCAATTTGCTAATACTATAAGATTATTAAAAAATCGTTTAGATAAAAAACTGTTTAGTAGATTACAAATTTGCAATTTTATGAGATCATTTAGTGCTTAACCGCATCTTATGTTGAAATTTATATTTTAATTTTTTTTCAAATTTCTTGTATTCATTTAATAATTGTATTTATTCAATTTATTTTTAGTTTATTTAATTAAAATTTACGAGAAAAAATGTTAGTATTTATATCAATATATTAATATTTAATCTCGGGGACTAATGCTTTGCTTTTTTTAATGTTTTTATCATTCGTTATTTTTTAATTTTTCACTAAAAAATACAGTTTTACGGTCGGTCATGTAAAATTTTATTCTTTGATTTGTTTCGAATTGTTTACATATTTATTTTTCTTAATACTTTATCATTTTTTAAGATAGAAATCAGTGATTACTGTATTTTATTCCTGTAATTAGATATGAATGGATATAATTTTATTCAGTTCTGTTTGGTTTTTGATTATCTTTTTCGGCAACAAATTCAATTATCAATTGATTCTGTCATCAAATTAAAAAATGAAAGTGCATCATGAAGAGATAAAAAAATCTTTTTTCAACACTGTTTTTTGACAATAAAGTATTTTTTTCAGTAATAGTAAAATATAAATTGTTTGCAATTGTAATAAAAAATAATTTTAATTTAATAAAGATTTGATTAAATTGTATAATGTGAATCTAATGACTATTTTAAACATTAAGTGTTCTGGCATCACGTAAAGAGTAGTTTCTAATTTTTGTTTGGTTGAAAAATAAAAACTTCAATCGTAACTAATTTAATTATTCAGATAAAGTTCTCAAGCCTAAGCTTGCCAGGTATTTTCCTTGATATATAAATCATTTTTATCAATAATTATTTTATAATTAGTTAGCGATTTATTATTTTCCAGTAATTATAAGAAACTTGTATACATAATATACATTGCATAGTGACGTATCAAAATGATTTGACAAATCTTGATATTCAAAGCTTGATTAAAAATTGCTGACTTATCGAATAATCTTTGATTTTTCATACATCTATTTATTGCACTAGAAACAAAAATTTGTGATTTTTTTGGTTTTATTATATTATATGTAATGAAAACTTTGTATCAGATTTTGAAAAAGCAAAAATATTTATGTAACCTTCATTAATGTTGTATAAATGCAGCGATTTAATCTCAAAACTTTTATTCATGTAAAATTCTTTAAAATTGTAAAAATCCTAAAAAAATGTTTTAACTTTTTTAAATTATGTAAAATAAATTGTAGTTTTTAAAATACATTTAAAATTTCCTAAATATATCTTTATTTAATAAATGAAGTTTCTATTTGTGCGCGTGCAATTCAATTTTCCATAATAAATCATTCCATCATAATTTATTGTGTCTGATATGGACTAATCTACAGTATTCAACATTCCGGTTAAAAAATATTTCTTTGAAAGTTAAGTTTGATTAATTGATTTGAATATAATATTCAATATACTTTTAAATTTTTCTCAATCAAAGTGTTTTTTACAGATTTGTTTATTTTTCCTTCAAAGCCTTTTACTTTCATGAGGCTCGTGTGAAAGATCTATCATTTAAATTCATTCAGAAATCAGACTTATATTTTAATCTAACAAGATAAGTGCATTACACTATAGTATATATTATGACAGTTATAATTACGAAGTAACTCTTTTACCTCGTGTTGTTTTAGATGAATTAATTTGTAGTGATCTTGATTCAATTTTTAAAGACTTTCATATTTTGTGCAATATCATTTTGTATAGCTGTTTTTTCTTACTGTAGATTATTTGTATGCTTTTTCAATTATGCTTAAGAAAATGTATATAATTCCAGGTAGAAGTTTGAAAGATGATGTGGTCACTTATACTTGGTTTGGCGGCGTGTGGTACAGTCGCCCAGTGCTACACTTGTCCCGAAGACAACACTTCCGTTTACTTTGTGGATGTCGCCGAGAACTGCACAGTAAGTAACTTCATCAATAATAATAAATTTTCGCAAATGAAATTACTATTTTTATATTTTCTAAGTGCAGTACCATCACTCAGTAAAATATATATAAATAATAACTAAATTTCAGAAAATAATTTTTTCAAAGAAACATTTTTTATAAATCACTGGATGAGCAATCAGTAAATTTTTCTTTTTTTTCCTTCTTGGTTTTGAAATTGAAGCAAATTTTATGAGATCAAAGAATAGTTTGGAGATGAGAACAGCTGCGACCTTTTAAGGTTTCTGTTGAATAAGCAGGATTTACTGTCATGTGGTATAAATCATACCAATTTACATTATTTGCAAGTTACAATGAAAAGATAAAAGCTTCCATTTTATTTAGGCAATAAATTAGCGATAAATACGGAAGCAGCAAATATTGTAACCCTTTTTCGTAATAGCTTATAATTATTTATGAATTAGATAATTATTGATCAGAGTCATAATGCGTTAAAATTTAGATCATAATTATGTGACAAATACAAATTAAAAAATGGTTTTGAATTGAAAAGAGATATAGCTATGAACTAGAATTTGTTTTTAAAAAAGTTTTTTTTTAGTAGTTAAATCAGAAGCTAAACTAAAAAAATTGTTAATTTTTCAATAAATTTTAAGTTTTATACAGAAATTTCTATTATGATATATAAAGAGTGTAGTTTGTTTTCTTAATTAACATAGTATTTTTTGTATTTATTTACTTTTATTTATCCCTCTCAGTATAATATTTTAGTTAATTTAAAAAAATGTGTAATTATATTTGCTTAAAATATAACTGTCAATCCTGGTTATTTTTTGTAGTTGTCTATGCTTATTTATTGAGTAGAATGTGAATTAACATATGTTTTTAAATAACATAAAAAAATTATATTTTAATTTATTTAATATTCTTTTTTCCATTGTTTCTGCTATAACCTAAATTAATTGATACCATGTATTAATTAAGTTATTTCATTATTAAGTAAATATTTTTCTGTAAGTGTATATTTTGCACGAAACATTCATTTATGGTAAAATATTTCTAAAGTTCTAAGACTTTAAATATTTGAAAATTGATTTAAATATTTAAAAACTTGTAAGTTCTTAGATATTTAAATGTTTCCAGAGAATCATGGTTAGCAATCATAAAATATATATTTATATCGTAATTTCCTAGAAAAAGTTTAGTGATCTTGACCTGAATAAAGAGTTGATTTCATTGATTTTGTCTGATTCTCTCGAAAAGATAATTATTAATTAATAAATTTAGGTTGTAAGAAATTGATTGAGATTAGTTCAAAGGTAAATATATCGTCTTAAATTTATGATGGAGGATACAAATTTTTTCAGTTTCTAAGCGTTTCAATTTTCTGAAAATATTATCAAAATTTGTCAAATATTTCATTTTTATAACTGACGCATATAAAAGGCATTAAATCTATATTTTGTCTTTTAAAAGTAAAATTTGAATAAAAATGTTTAAGCGTATTATTTTAACAAATAAATATTACGTTAGACTAATAAAAGCTCTAAGATCTTATAAAATTTTAATGAGAATAATGGTAATAACTCAGATGAATACATGCATTTATAAGTTATGAAGTTTTAAATGTTTATAAATTACCTGGTAGGAGAAAGGTTTTGGCAAAACTGATGGAATATCAGGTTCAAAACATGAAAACAATAATTTAATCTGTTAGAAAAGATTAAAGAACTTCATAAAAGTAAAACTGGTAATCAGTCTAATCTCAAAAACTTTTATTTGATACCAACAAGAAGAATAGACAATACCATCAGAGATAATAATATAGTGTTATTAAATTAAATAAGTAATGTTTATTTCCAGTATAGCAGATATTGTATATCGAGCATCATTATTAAATGCTAAATTAAAATGATTTTGGTTTCAGCAATTAGAATTAAAACTAAAACATGAAACTAAGAAAAAGTATTCAATGTAATATTAGCAGAAACAATTTTATAGTAAATTTCTCAAATACCTTTAAAAAAACTTTTTTTTTAAATTTTCTTGCTCTTTATCAAATATTTGTAAAAGGGTCAAGTAAATTTATATTTGCTTAAAAATTATTTTGTGTGTGTGTTGTTAAAAAATAATTGAACTATATATCTTAATCATTCTTTTAAAGATAACTTCCTGAGTGTGTGTGAATAAATTTTCACTATTTTTAGCTCTACCATAATATTTTAATAAAAACAGAGTTTTTAGAATACCCTGCTAGTTGATGTTTCTTTAAAAATTAATAATACATTACATGTTCAAGCATTTACCCTCATATTATGTCAAACCCTCATTTAGAGATATTGAATGGGAAGATTTGTTTTAATATTTTACATGACTATTTATGATGAGATTCCTAGTAACTGGAAAATTCTAAAGGATCTGCCCCGAAAATATGAAAATTAAATTGAATTTCGGAATTAAATATGACAATTAAATTAAATTTCGTTCATAAAATATAAGTTTGATAAAAAATATTTTTTGTCTGCCATTATTAAATTAAAAATTATGACGTAAAAGTTGGATAGAAGAAAGTTTGGCGCTCATTTCTGGTGAAACTTTTTTTCTTATATTTTTATACTGACTTGAAAATACAGCAAGTTTTCAAAAGTATAACTTCAGTTTATAAATTAATAAATATTTAAACTTAAAATAGAATATTCTCACAGTTCTAGTTCTCAATACAATGTTCGGCTTTAAATTTGTGTATTTTTTATTTGGTATTTGCTTGCAAATTTATCCTAAAATAATATTGGTCTCTTCACAGGTATATAGCTACTGCTATGGCTCTGAATTAAAAATCTTTACATGCCCCGATGGAAGTGCTTTTGATGTTGCTATAGAAGAATGTCAAAATGCTTTTCAATTTTCATGTCCTGAAAGTTCTCATATTAGACAAAAGCGTCAAGATTTGCAGATTCATTCCGTTTCCATTGAAAACATGAAGAAAGGTATAAAGAAAATGAAAAAAGAGCTTATGTCCAGTGTAGAAACTCTAATTGAAGAAATTGCCCCTTCCATCTTAACCGAGATACAGAAAAAATACATTCTATTTGTCTCAAATGTCAAAGAAGAGATAATGCCAATTGTCAAACAAAAACTACTACCCTACATTAAGACATCAATATCTTATGCCAAACAGTTAAGCCTCAGAATAGCGGATAAGATTCATCAATCCATCGAGATGTCCAATTCCACGCATATTAACATCGTTTCTTTCTCTGACATAATGTCCGATATTTCCAAAGACGCCGAACCTTTGCTTAAACTTGGGAAGTTCTTTTCTTCCAAGGCTTTGAGAGGAGCAAGAGTTAAGCGCCAGGCTTACTACCGACCAACTCCTGCATCCCTCCCAGAAGCTTTCGTGACATACTTGGACCCATTTGTTGCTGGATTTATCCCTGCCGCCAGAAATATGATGATTACTAACGAATATACAGTCAAAAATAGGGTTATCCTACCTATAATCTTCGACATGTTGCAGGACCCAGAAACCAGATATGACCTAATACGCATTTTCTTTATCGCAAAAGACTCTTTCGGGCCAATCGCTATTGACATGTTCTTCCAACAACCTTTTTTGCTCCTCGTGGATCTGTCGTCCATCTATCAACGGATCAAGTTCTTGCTGCCAAATTGAAATTCACTTTTGAAGCTAAACCTCTTATTGCCAAAGTAGCATTAAAATATATGCCAGTAATTGTGCGAAGATGTGTCGATAATGCCCCTCTTATTATGGAAAGCATTGCTAGACTGAAACAGGCAGCTCTACCTTACGCCCCTGAGTTAATGTTCAGAGTGAAAAACTTCATGGAAAAACATGGTAGTCTCCTTTTAACTTCATCTTCTACCCACATCAACACTTATTCTTTAATGGAAATCAAGGAAGACCTGAAACCAATCGGGAGAATTCTGTTAGAAATTTTCATCGACAAAATGAGTATGGAACCTAATTCTTTCCTCCGTTCATTCTTCAACAGAAATTCTGTCTTGTATTCTGTTCTTACGGCTAACGAACCCCAAATGAGCACTGGAAAACGTGCAACAGATCCCAGGATACCAGCCTTAAGAAGAGCATTTGCAAAGCTCCCTCAAGCTCAACAAGCCCTTAGACGCCGTTTGTAAATAAGGTTATTTCATGATAATCATTGTTTCATATTGTGAGACATTGTTTCATAATAAATCGTAATTTAATGATAGCTTACAATTTGTCATATATTTGAATGCCTTTTAATGATTCAGTAGCTTTATCATATTATTTGCATAATATCTTTTATAAAACATTTTAGAAAGTCACATTACTCATGTACTTATTAAATATGTTATAATTTTTAGAAATATGATAGTAATACTTAAAGATTGATATTGCACATTAGAATGCATATTATGTTTAAATTCAATATAATATTAAATAAGGAATAAACAACAACCATTTTCTTGTTTTAAATGATTACTTCAATCAATTACTTAAGAATAAGCTTAATAATTTGAAACGCAAAGATATATATTTTTTAAAAACTATATATATTAGTAAATTATACATATTCGCAATATAATCAAGTCACTTTAAGAAATTATAAGTATCATTTTCAGCCATTTAACCAGATTAAAAGAAATTCAATGCAATTAAGTTTTTATGAATTAATTTTAACAAGAAAGCTTTGATTTTTAACTATTTGCTCAAAGATTTTTTTATTTGAGAAAGGATTTTTCATTGACTTCTCCTCATTAATTCATGCATACTATCAATGAAACTAAAAATGTTTTGAGTTTGAGAGAAAATCTTATTACTTAAATATTTTGGTTATGATTTATTTTCAAGAATTATTAATTTGATAATTCCAAACCATAAAAAATGGTCCCAAACTTTGTGCCATTCTGGAAACTCAACTTATTTGAAATATTCTTTAACCATTTATATTTGATTACGCTGTAGCATTTCTTCTTTAAATCTAGGAAGAACATAATTAAAAAATTGCAATTTTTTTTAATAAATAAAATAATGTTTTACTTATATTAGGAATTAAAATAAATCCCAATTTTTCCCTATAAGAGTAACAAATCGTATTTAATTTTCACACGAAACCTTTTTAGCCTTAATATACATGCGAGCCTTAATATACTGTTTTTTAAAAGGCTTACACTATTCTGTAGGATGGCATATTTATCCTACTTCTTCAATTTTCGGTATTTTCATGCTGATACCGAAGTATAGCTTTAGCATCTGGAGTTTCTAAAACCAAAGTTATGTAAAATAATGCATAAATGCAGCTACATTTTACTACCTTTATAAATAAATTATACATCTGCGAACACACACAGATGTGTGTATGATTAAAATTTTGTAATATACAAGGTAATTAGAAATTATAATTTAATTTCTTTCTAATCCAGTTTATAAAATTATAAGAAAAAATTATTTTGCTTATTATAAAATATCTTATAACTCAGTTATGTAACTTTATATATCATGTGATTAAAATATTAAAATTTTAATAACGAAATTTAAAATGAAACTCTTATCAATATTCTTTATTTATACAAATTATTAATTTGAATTTTCAGAACTTTTTACACTTTGAATTTATAATAAATCAAAATATTTATAAATCATTATTCTCAGTTTTTCTAACTTTATAATTTCATGTATTTTTTTAGAAATTTGAGAAAGCAATTAGCTTAAAGTAAATTGAGTGAAATTCTTTTCTTTTTAAGCTGATATTCTCATCATATTCATTACATTATTTGTTTTTTTTAACTAAATTACCATAGTTTAAAATTTCAAATCTTTATTTGTGACAAAAATGAAAATTAAATGCACTGAATTTCTTTTAACCAAATTAAAAGAAATTCAGTGCATTTAAGTTTTTAAAAATTTATTTTAACATTAAAGCTTTGATTTTTAACTTTGTTCAAAGATTTTTTTATTTGAGAAAGGATTTTTCATTGACTTCTCCTCATTAATTCATGCATACTATCAATGAAACTAAAATTGTTTAAGAGTTTGAGAGAAAATCTTATTACTTAAATGTTTTGATAATGATTATTTTCAAGAATTATTAATTGATAATTCCAAACCATAAAAAATAATTCCAAACTTTGCGCAAGTCTGGAAAATCAACTTATTTGAAATATTCTTTAGCCTTTTATATATCATTTCGCTGTAGCATTTCTTCTTTAAAAATAGGAAGAACATAATTAAAAAAATTGCAATCTTTTTTAATAAATAAAATGTTTTACTTATATTAGGAATTAAATCCCAATTTTTCCCTCTAAGAGTAACAAATCGTTTTTAATTTTCACATGAAACCTATTTAGCCTTAATGTACATGCAAGCACACTGTTTTTTTAAAGGCTTACACTATTCTGTAGGATGGCATATCCTCCTCAATTTTTCGGGTATTTTCTTGCTAAAACCGAAGTGCTATCTACCTTTATAATTAAATAATTTTATACATCTGCGCCCACACACAGATATATATATGATTAAAATTTTGTAATATACAAGGTAATTAAAAATTATAATTTAATTTCTTTCTAATCCAGTTTATAAAATTATAAGAAAAATTATTTCGCCGATTATATAAAATATCTTATAACTCAGTTTTTAACTTTAAGTATCATGTGAATAAAGTATTAAAATTTTAATAACGAAATTTAAAATGAAATTCTTATCAATATTCTTTATTTAAAAAAATTATTAATTTGAATTTTCATAACTTTTAACACTTTGAGTATATAAAAAATCACATTATTTATAAATTATTATTCTCAGTGTTGTTTTTAACTTTTTAATTTCATGTATAATTTTTTAGAGATTTGATAAAGCAATTCGCTCAAAGAAAATTGAGTGAAATTCCTTTCTTTTTAAACTGATATTCTCATCATATTCATTACATTATTTGGGTTTTTTTCCGATTAAATTATAGTTTCCAATTTCAATTCGTTATTTGTGACAAAAATGATTTTTTGTAGATGTATATGAAATCAGAAAAGGTAATTTCCTAATATACTTATTTTTAATTTTGTTTTTAAATATTATTTTTATACTGAATATCAGTGAATTATAATTATCGTAAGTGTAGGAAGAAAAGTATTGTTTATCAATGCTTCCGCTACTTTACATAATTATATTAAATATTCTTCCCTCACATTCAAACATTAATAATATTGAATGCACAAAATACAAATAAGTAATATTTAAGTATGGTGTAATCCAAAATTCCATTCAATCGATACTATGACATGCAGAGGAAAAATATATCAAATTTTTGCAAACAAATATTCTTTTTATCCAATTTATTTAACTAATCTTTATTTACTGTGTTAATTTCAGAGCAGATTTATGGAAGGGAATAAAACTTTTATCAAGACGATGGTCTCTGGCAAATTTAAGACATAGACTATATTTCATTTTGTTTACTTGATAACGGTATTTATGATTTACTTAGTTCATAGTTACAGCTGATTTAAAAGTATTGTCAAATTTCTTATGAAATGAGGCTCATCACTGTTCGCTTAAGAGAAGAAATGTGTAATTTCTATTTATTATAAAATTATATTCTAAGCGTAACTAGCAATTGGTCTAAATTTTTGTGCGAGGATTCTAGCAAAAGCCATTTACCTCAGTGTAGAGAATTTGGGGGTCCATAAGATATTGTTTACAGAATAGAGGAGTAGTTGAACATAGTACATACTGTCTAGAGTCCCTTCTTGAAAGATAGTGCACTTACCTTGTCAAAAAAGTGCAGAGCAAGAAGTTTACAATAATTTCAATATAATATTCTTGGGTGCTATTTAGCACAATCAGAAAACATTTCAATGTACACATTTAGTAGTTTTCCTTATCTGTATTTTACAGGATTATAGTGTTAACACAATTTTTACACAGTTGATCTTGATAATACATAACATAGTTGGGATTACAGATTTAGTAATAATAACAAATTTAATTATATATTTACATTATAAAGTAATTTACATTATTTTCGGGTAGTACTCCCATGGGTAAAAAGTGAGTGCATGATGATAATAGAGTTAAATTTGTGTCAGACATAATAATAACAAAATTTAAGTACTATACAATAAACATGAGATGAGAGTATAAAATCAGAAATCAGAGGTTTTCTAATCCGAGTTTGGGCCATAGCGTTGCTCTGGGTCTGTGTAAGTTTTTAATGTGGTTAAAGTCATAATTAGGAATGCTTTGTATACATCTGTTATCAATTTTATAATGTTTTTCATAAAAATTTAGAGCTAGGTTTTTGATGTATTTATTGAGAGTGATAATGCCTAGATTATTCCCGATTAAAGAATTTCTGAAGTACCACTCAGCATTACTAATTAATCTCAGAAATTTGCTCTGTTGAGCCTCGAGTCTAGTTAATGAAGTGACACATGCTCCACCCCAGATCTGTGATGCATAAGTCATTGTGGGTCTCAGATAAAGCTTGTAGATTAAAATTTTATTTCTTATGGAGAGTTTTGATTTACTAGCAATTAAAGAATATAATATGGTCGCTTTAGTTCTAATTTTATTTAGGATACTATTGATCTGGTTCTTCCACGTGAGCCTTCTATCTAGGATCACTCCCAAATATTTGGCCGTGTTTTCCCAGTTAATTTTTTCCCCGTAGAGTTGGAGTGGTTTGCACCAATTAATCTTTCTAGTGAACATGATTGCAGTGCTTTTTTTAACATTGATTTTGATTTTCCATTTTGTGAGCCATTTTTCAATATCTTTTATGTGGTTGGTGAGGTTTTTATGTATGATATTAAGATCTTTACCTGAGGACAGAATGGCTGTATCATCGGCGAACAGTGCAAGCATGGTGTGAAAATGTCATGGTGTGAAAATTCTGTGGGATATCGTTAATATACATATTAAAAAGAAACGGTCCTATAAGGGAGCCCTGGGGAACACCAGCCTCAATGGCTTTCTTTGTAGAAAGTGAACCTTCTATCCTAACCTGGAATGTTCTGTGTTCGAGGTAACTCTTAATTAATTTAACAAGATAGGGGGGAAGTTGTTATTAATAAGTTTGTACAGTAGACCCCAATGCCAAACTCTGTCAAATGCCTTTTCCACATCTAAGAAAAGTGCTCCAGTCGAGCATTTGTCTTATAGGGAGGCTGAAATTTTTTCCGTTACTCTTAAGAGTTGGTGGGTCGTTGATAGTTTGGCTCTGAAACCAAATTGATGGGGGATGAATAGGTTGTTTTCTTGCTCGTGTTCTTGGAGTTTAGTAAGAATGAATTTTTCAACTAGTTTAGCTAACGATGGTAACAACGAGATAGGTCTATAGCTAGTTGGGTCTTTTGGGTTTTTGCCCGGTTTCCTAATTGAAACAACTAGAGCATTTTTCCATTGCCTGGGAAAATATCCAATATTTAGGATATCGTTAATAATATCAGTGATATAACAAATAGCTACTATTGGAATTTGCCTCAGCATTTTGTTATTAATATTACCATCTCCTGGGCTGTTTTTGGGTTTCAGGTTCATAATGATGTTTTCAACTTCAGAGGTTTTGATCAATTCGCTTGTAGGAATTACTTAGTGGGTGAAATTATTAAAATAATTGTTAACTGTTTGTTGTACGCAGCTTTGATGAGAGATCTCTCCAATGTCATTTAATTTGAATTGTTTTTCTAGGCTGTTAGCAATTAATTCTGATTTTTCAGTGTTTGTCTTTGCGATTGTGACGCCATCTGTTAACACGGGGAAGAACTGTTTGGGAGAATTTATTTTCTTTGCGGCTTTCCATAACGATCCATCTTGGGAATCTAAGTTAGTGAGATATTCGTTCCATTTGTTTTCATTGTATGAGTTGATTTCTAGTCGAATTTTATTCTTTAATTCGTTAATTATCCTTTTAGTGGTAGGGAGTTTGTAAATGTTATATTGCTTTCTTAGCCTGTTCCTCTCCCTTATAAGTTCTATTATTCTGATAGGGAGACTAGATGTGCCTTTGATAGTAATTTCAAATTTACTTAAATCTCGTGCCTCCTGCAGGACGTTGTTAATAAAATTTACTTTATTGTCAATGTCAGTGGGGGTGACCGCGCTGTGGTTGGGGGCATTGGAGAGTTTATTATTGACGGTATCTCTAAATTTCTTCCAATTTTTTTCACCTTAGTATGTTTGACTGTGGGGTTAATCACGTTTCCAAAGTGAGCCATGACCGGGAAGTGATCCGAGGGTAAGTCTTCAATGGTGCTTAGTTTGATGGGGATAGGGGAATTTTTACATAGCATGAGGTCAATAAAATTTCTGAATCTTCTGCCATAGTAAGTAGGTTTGTCAGGATATAAAATATTTATATTTAGGGCATTTGAGATATCATATATAATTTTTCCCGTTTTGTTTCGGTATTGGCAGTTCCAGTTTTGATGTTTGGCATTGAGGTCCCCTGCAAGGATGATATTATTATGAAGATTAATCAGTTTATTAATATCATTTTCAATGGGATTATTATGAGGAGGTATATAAATAGAAGCAATGCTTATGTCAAGGTTGGAATTTACATGTATTTAGATAATAGTGGCCTGAGTGTACTCAAGGGTTGGTGTGGGGATGTGTGAATGAGATATCTTATTTTTAATTAGGACTGCAGTTCCTCCCTGGTTTGCAGTGTTGTCATTTCTGTAGCTAGAGTAGTTGGGAATGTTAAATCTATTATTATTAGTCAACCTCGTCTCTTGGAATGGTACTATGTCAGGACAGTGATCCCTAATGAAATTTTTGAACTCAGCTATTTTAGATAGAATGCCATAGGCATTCCAAAACATAATGCTTAAGTTTAATTTATGGGGTCTGGTCATTATTGTTACTATTTACCCCTAATGCTTTCAATAATATGTGCAGTTTATCAGTAGGATGAGATGCTTTTTCCATTACTGGTACAGCATTTAAAAGATTAGGGAAGCAAGAAAGTATTGTGTTAATTTCATTTAGTAGTTTAATTATGTTTTGCATATTACCTAGATTTGTTAAATCAGGTATGGATTGAGGTGGTTGGGTAGCAGTATGATTAGTGGGGTTTCCTGAAACTATTTGTGCAAATGACATCCCAGATCTAACGGGATTCGAACTTGTAGCATTATGAATATTTGTAATGGTTCTCTTTTTATTGTTTGGGTTCTTCGGACAACCAGCATAAGAGGCCGTGTGGTTCCCGCCGCAGTTGCAGCACTTAGGGATTTCAATTTTGTCTTGTTTACATTCGCGAGTCATGTGATTTAGACCACATTTGACACAATTTGGTTTCAAGAAACATACAGTTGAATTGTGGCCGAACTGTTGGCAATTATAGCATTGTATTGGGTTTTTATTTATATATTTTTCGGTTTTAACTATAACATTTAGTATCTCAGTTATTTCAAATATTTTATTCGCAATTTCATTATGTTTGAGCGTTATAAAGAAACGGGATGGGGTGTTTTGTTCTATGCTTTTTCATCACAGCAATTTTTTCAACTTCGAACCCTCTATCGTTAAGTTCTTCATTAATTAGCTTAATAGGGGTGCTTGGATGCAGTCCCTTAATGACTGCTTTTATAGGTTTATACTTGTTGTAATTTAGGACTAGGCATTCTACATTATTATCTGTTAAATATTTAGTAATTGCTCTATGAGTATCTGAACTGGTAGGAAAAACCTTTAGGAATTCCCCACTAAGTTTCGCCGTTAGATTCGTGTGGAAGTTGTTTTTTAAAGTTTTTATTAGCATGTTATAGTTCGTTTCAAACTTAATATGGAT
Organism: Latrodectus hesperus; assembly: GCA_037975125.1. Taxonomy (NCBI): domain Eukaryota; kingdom Metazoa; phylum Arthropoda; class Arachnida; order Araneae; family Theridiidae; genus Latrodectus; species Latrodectus hesperus. The sequence continues at coordinate 1,966,338 of JAJQOW010000019.1, read as the reverse complement.
GGGGGGATTTTATCATTTGCTTCTTGAATAGTAGGAAAGGTATCTACGTTTTTGTCGTCAATGCTTAGTGCACTAAATCTGTTTACCTCAATAGGTATTGGTTGATTAAATATTTTAAGGAAAGATTGCTTATGTTTACTGCATGAATGTTTGTACTCTTTTCCCTATATAATACAGATTAAAAATGCACAAAAACCCTATTGAAAAGTTTTAATATTTAATAACATAATAACTGAAGAAAATTTTCAATTCTTGCACATATTTCGATTTGCTTTTGCCTGATTTGTACAAAAGCAATGCAAAATAATACTTTAAAATGAACTAATTAAAAAGCAAATGGAATTAAAACTAACAAAGCATCGTTATTTTGTCTCAATTCGCATCCGATATCTGCTTCCATCGAATCGGAATCCAAACCCTCTGAAAACTAAGCATGCACTTCCCATTATATGCCATTGCAAGGAATATTCGGTGTTTGGTCCTTTACTACTACATGAAACATTGTGAGTTGTAAAAATAATTAAAATTTAAGTATTAAACTTTTCACTTCATCAAAGTTTATCCTAAAATACATTTATAAATTGAATTCAATACGCTTACCGAAATCTAATGAAATGTGCAAAATTTTGTGAAAACAATAAGTAATACGAATTTTAATAACTTCTAATTTAAAACAAATTTTACATTTTTCTTTTAGTTAAATATATTCTTCACATATTACTTAAAAAATCTTTAATTCATAGCTGGAATTGAAATCATACCGTTTTTTAAGAATGAATGTAATTGATATATAATGAATTATATTCTACTTTTTTAAATTTAGAAATTAGATAAATATTTTCATAAATTTATGTTTATTTTACGTTTTATCGTTTCATTGCTCGTATAATTTGGAAGCTATCATAATGTGATTCATGAGACTTATAAAAGATTAATGCCTACCCACGAATGAAATTATTCATCAAACAGCAATTACTGGTCTGGAAGCTGAACCTAGGTCTAAAAACCTAATAAATATCTCACTTCTAATTTCCTATGTTCGAGTATTACTGAAAAAAGAGCCAGAAAGATTTTCTTAAAAATATTCAATTCAACTGCAGATATATTCGTAATTTAACTTTAAAGCAATTCATTGAATTATGCAATAGTTTATGTAACAAGTATTAATTATTAGGATTTTTCAGATACATAATTTAATTTTTAAGAACTCTTATTTGTTCACCTACATCTTTTTATTTGTTTGACTCATATGAGTATTTTATGTTAAAAATTCATAATTCCAAATTTTACAACTTTTAAAAAGTTAAATGCTTGGCTTTAATTCTTACAATTTAGGGATTATTCCGATGCAATGGAAATGAGATCAGGTTATGAATCGAAAAATCGTGAAAGCTATCTACCTGAATTTTTAAACAATGTATTACTTAAGCATTCGGTTAGATAGTAACCTGGATTTTTAAGTAAATGGAAAACATTCAAATTATGAATTGTCACGTGTTTTCCTTACTTTATATTTATTAGATTCTTATTTATTTTACCATTTTGCAATATAAATTCAGTGATTCACACAAGACAAAAATTTCGTATATAGTACAATTATAGGTAGTAATCCAATCAATGCGGTGAAAAATCACATGCATAATCAAAATTACTTTAAACCATCAGTTTGAAGCTGACTATTGATTATAAACAAAAATTTCAAACAAGTAGTAATTGCAAAGTATTCTTTGGTTGACCTAAAAAGCATAGATATTTTCAGTGATGTTTATGGATAAGAAATAATGTCATATATCCTATGTTATAATAAACTTTTCTTCAAGACGTCCTTTGGTCTTTTTTATCTGTGCCAAACTAACATAAGACAAAAAAAAAAAAAAAAAATTCAACTAAATTGATTTTTGGCAAAGGAAACAATTATACCATTTTGATTTTCTATTGAATATAAATATTGATTTGGTGTTTGAAACTTTGATTCTAAAAATTTCATATAAACTTTAGCGAAAGAGTTATCCAAGTATATAGAAAGACTGTGCAAGTAATGTTTCTGGTTTTTAACACTTGCTCCAGGTTAAAACATATAATATGAACATCGAAAAGTATTAATTTAAATTACATGCATTGTACTGAATTATAAATTTCTTGATCAGCAAGTGCGATGTGGGTTTTATTCATATTTCTACATAAATTAGTTAATTTTTTTATATTAATTCTGTTAGAGTAAACAAGAAAAACTTTTATTTCATAAAAATCCCTTAAAAAATGTTATTTGTAAGAACAGAAACATAGTAATCTTGCTCTAAAAATAAACTGTAAAATCTTAAATCTTTCTTTTATGTGTTTCGCAAGTTTCAAAAGAATTTTAAACCGCCTTAAAATATAATTTTGAATGTATAATTTTCGTAATGCTAGCAAATAATTTAAAAGACGTTTATCACTCAAAATGTTGCAAAAAGTTTAATATTTTTTAAAAATTAGAAAATAAAAATCATTACATCATATATTTCTTTAAGTTTGACAATTTGAAAGCTTTTCCACGCTTAAAGACAACATTTTGATCATTTTTCATTAATTATTGTCATCCCACAATGATAAAAAATATTCTTAATTTTAAAGCTCATCAATTTCCTAGGTTTACACACACACACACACACACACACACACACACACACACGCACGCACGTACACGCACACACACACAAATACATTCTTAAAATATACTTATGACCAAATTAAATATGATGTACAACAAATTGAAATCACAATTTTGGATATATGAAAGATATAAAACACAACAAATTCCTGTGGAGAACTTTTTAGTTGTTCTTGGCATCGTGAAATAACTAGAATTTTTTATATTATATTTTTAATTTATTAAAATAAAATATAAATTTTATAACACGAATATTTTTAGATTCTCAAGTTTTCAAAGTATCACCTTTACCAATATGTATAACTTCAGTTGCTGGTAATCAGTAACCTAAATTTTTTTTTTTTTAAATTTGTTGATGGAAATATTACTGTTTAATTTATGACTATGTTAAAAAACTATTCATCATTCTAATTTTAAAGTAAAATTTTAATGCAGCCTTTTATTTTAGGCATTCTTAATTTCGGTCCCGAATTATTTATTCAAACTTTGCATACCAAGATAATTTTTTAATATTCATTGCTATAAGTCCGCAGCATTCATTTTGTTTATAATATATTACCTATTCAAATTATATAATAATAAATGGAATTAATCTTTGCATAATAACTGATATTATTTTTTAATTATTTAATATATCTAAAATTATAATATAAGAACTCTGAAATGCAGGTTCAAAGGATAAAATCAGATATAAGTGAAGAAGCACTCAAACAACAACTAACAAATTTATTTAATAATTTAGTAGACTTCTTTACTAAGACCAATCATTGCGGAATTCCAAATGCATTTGATCATATATGCATATTAACAATTGAAGAATTTAAAAAAGAGAATTTCCTCATTTTATTCACGTAGGTTGAACAGCAGAAAGGAATGGATGACACAATATATAATATTAAATATAAACTTTTCATCTTTTGCGAATAGTTAAAAGAATTATGTATTTCAGTTTTGAAAGTTCAAAATAACGAATTATAACTTCAGGTAAGTTCACTTCCTGCTGTTTAAATGAATTAATTATAATGTTGCTGCTAATTCAAATCTTTGAATTAGTCACTCAAAGAAAATCTAACACTAAAATTGGGCTTCGATTCTGGAAAACTCCAGACAATTCAGGAGTGGTTTGATGGTCAACAAATTTGAAACAAGCTTGGAAAATCTTTTTTCCATAAGAATAAGATATAAATCTCTAACGTCCAACTGATTATAATATGACTGAAATCAAATGATTGATATAACCATACATATTACGAAAAATTATGAAATGGAAACTAATTAAAGTTATGAGGTGATCCAGAATTCATAATTAATCTGATAATTAGTAAACTAATTAATTATCAGTCGATAGTAATTGGTAATCAATTTACTAATCAAGAGTCTTGACATTCATCTGAAGTAAAAAATCCTTAATATTTTTTCCATTGGTATAAAAATCATAAAATTGTAAGTATATATTCAAGTGCTCAACGTTGAAGAACTCCATAAATTCTGGGTTCAATCCCAAACACTGTTGAGCAATAAGAGATGAATGTTGCGCTTCTGTCTTCTGCGGATAAGCTTTCCGTGGTGAGTATTTGAAAATTTCCTGGATTCCTCCCTTGGGACATTTGAATTTGAACCTCTATTTAGGATAAGCCTCTCCAGAAGGTAATTTATGCTGTCAATTTAAATATCCAGGCTTGGTGTAGAATCAGGTACCCCTTAGTTTGGTAAAAAAAAATGTGGCATTACATTTAGGCGATAAAATTTAATTTCTGGTAACCCTGGTAATTCTATCTTTGTTTAGCTTGTGTGTCGAGGACATCCTGTGGGTCAAATCTTGGCGCGTCAAAAAAAATCGCCAAAGAACCAAGGGATATATTGTAAACTTTAATTAAAAATCCTTACAACAGCTTTAATTCACTTACGCGGATTTCAAATATAGACCCTGAGCTCATCGTGTCCTATTGTTTCTCTGAAATATCTATTCTTGGTTCTACAATCTACTCTGGTCGTTCTTTGGTGAGGAAGATTTCGAGTTCTGTACAGGACATTATTGAACAATTATAGAAACATATTATGTTTCTGCTTTATTACTGTTTGTATGTCAGGATAAGTCCATCGGATTTAGGCAAACTCTTCCCAAAAGAAAAGATGGAGTGGATTCATAAGTCTTTTACCAGTTATATTACCGATACATGATTCAAATTTTCACAATTCATGCAACAAAAATCTAACATACATATTGAAGAATTAAGTTTACTATTAGAGATATAATGTAGGCTATAAATATAAAAGGAGGAATATATAATTTTAAACTTTTCAGAAATACTTAAATTATACTTCAAAAAAGGAAATTTTCAGGTATTCTATTAAAGAATATAATTACAACAAATTTTTTTACTTAATTTTTTTATATAAGTTTTTAAATTAAATTCAAATCAAGAAATTTTAAGTAAAAAATTATTAAACATTAATTTACATGTCTCTCAAATTACACTGTTGAGAAATACAATTTTAATAAAATTTCTCAGAAAAATATAAATTTGATATTAATAAAACATTAACAATAAACAACAAATCATCAAACAATAAACATATTTGAAAATTATAATTTAAAATTAATTTACTTTATTGCATTTTAAATTATTAGAAAATATATCTAAGGAAATTAAATAAGGTTACTTTTCATGAAATAAGTATTTTTTTATTTCAGAAGTGTTATTCATTAATATTAGGAAAATTATTTTTAAGATTTTTCCTTTTTACTTCTTATAATTTGTATAAAACTTTACTTACTTTTAAATTTTCACATGTTTGAAAAACCTTATGTTTTCAAAAAGCTGGTCAAGAAGCATTTGAGTTTTATTATATACAACTCCATTTAAGTTTAATTTTCTTTTGTGCATCCTTAAACATCTATTTATGAAAAAAGGACTAATTTTTTAATTATAATCAATTCTTTCACAATTTTAAGTTCATTACATTAATATATTATAAGCTCTTTAATCATATATTAATTTAAAAATAAATTTATTAGTGAATCATAATTATAAGTGACATAACCATAAAGTTCAACGCATATATTGATATCATAATACATCTTAGTATCTTGATGGTAACATGTGTGGGTGGAATTTTATTGTTTGAAATTCAGTTCTCAAAGTGATGTTATATTGTTAAAATAAAATAAAATTTAATTAAACTTAACCTTCAAATTAATGCTGGAGCTAAGTTTATTTCAGGATCTAAGCTAAAATTCCCGTGTAACAACTATGTGCGCTGTCATCTTGAAGAATCATGACAAAACCTATCGTGTTTGAACATAATCACGACAAATTGATGATATCATCCATCAAATGACAGCCGTACTCCTCCCCACGTTACGGCCAGCTGTCATGAATACAATCAGTCCATTCTTCAAAATCACTTAAATTCATGCCAAGTTCTTCCCCCAGATGGCAAACATAATCATTCAACCATGAAAATATTCATGTTTTATGGTTCAATGTTCATGATTTATGCTCATGATCAATCCTCCAAACTGATTACAATAATTCATCTTAATTTTTATGGATTTTACTAATAGGCTTGAAATTATTGTCTAAATGTACAGCGAATTTATCTCAGATACATGAATTTTTCTTTTAAGGATAGTCATATTTATAAAATTCAGTGTATTGTACTATACTTAATAATTGTAACAGTTATTTAAAATACTGAAATATATGCAATTTTATGACAATGTTGCTGAAAAAATTTTTCAGATTATATTGTTATTTTGTACTTGAATATTTATCAATTTTCGTTGTTCAGCAAAAAAAAAAAAAAATTATTAGTTAAAAGTTATAATTTATAATTCTTAACTTAAAATGAAAAGAAACCCCTTTAGAGATAAACCGGAAAATTATTTTGATGCATTATGAAAAGTGATACTTGTTTTCATTGTGCAATAATATGATATATTTTTTATTAATATCATATTAACAAATTTTTCTCCTAATTAAAAAAAATAATCACAATATATTCCTTACAAATATCATTTTTGATTGTATCAATGCTATCAACAAACAAACACACGCACACATACACACACACATGCACAACCAAAACTTTATTAGATAGTTAATATATGAGAAGTTAATATAAAATTTAAGAAACTAGTCTTAAATATAGAATTAACCTAAAATTTTTTCCTCCAAATCTATATACTTAATTCTTAAATTTTTTTTAGATTTCTGCAAAACGATAAGATTAAAAAATTTGTGAGGGTGTAAAGAATTTTACTTGGCATATGGGATTTATTTATTGATTTTGAAATTCTTTTAATTCTTTAGATGCCAAGAGCTGAGTTATATGTGACAAAAGTTTTAGTTTACAATGGTTTTCATTTATTATAAAAAATTGAGATATTTTAAGCCAATAGATATTTAAGCCAATAAGTCGATTACTACTTAATCTATATTTCACAGTGATTTACACTGAAAACCTAAAACAAGTTAACACATGCGATTACACTTTTGTATTTACATTTCTTCGCTACAAATACACGTCAATTTGAGACTTGAACGAGTACAAACGTAAAATGTATATTACAAAAAAAAAAAATCATTAGAAATTAATACTATACAGATAAAAAAAGTGAAAGTTTGAGACATATATTTATGGGGATTTTTTATTATTTAATAATATTGCAGTGCATTTCTTTAATATCTACATTCATTCCATGCATCGCTTACAAATATAGTCACGCTGTCTATAATTCACATTCAGCAGTTCGTTTTTCCCACTACAGTTTTTCTATCCCGGTTCATTTGCGATAATTTCACCTCTCTAAATGTAGTATTCATATTTATTATTGTGATTTTTGCATCCATGAAACTAATTTATTGTAAAATGTGTTTACTTTATGACCATCAAGTTTATGTATTACCATAAATATAGGTATACCACATGGAAAATTTCAGTATTGTGAAATTTCAGAAAATGGACTTAAATATATATTTATCACTTTCAACGGATAAAAGTAAATACGAGAGATAATAGAAATGAGTTGCTTGTAATTTTTATTAAAAGTATTAAAATGCGTAAAAAAATATTCATTTCGTAAACCAAGTGTCAAATCAATTTTTCGTAGAATTTTAAATAATTTTTATATAAATTTGAGACAACATAATAAATGATCTAGAAAAGGAAAATTGTTTTAAGGTATTTGAACATACAACACGTATTGCGATATTGTAATTCAAATACTTAAATTTTATTAATAATAAACAAATCTTTCTAGTTTCTCATATTCTTTTATTAAATTAACTTTTTATTGATGGTATTTATAAAATTATACCATAATCTTCTATTAAACAGTTTTTATTTCACCATTCCAATTTTATTTTGCATGCTTGGGAGAAATAAAAATTGATTGAAAAGCATTGATAGCATAGTATTTTCTGTCAGGTTTTACATTTAACAAAGTTTATTGCTTTGTATTGATAAACTTGATTTATTTGAATGAACACAATGCCCATCCCCTACGAGTTTGTATTCATCCTGTGGCAGATGGTCAGAATTTCTTATCTTTCTAAAGATGAAGCCCATGGAAAGGAGGGAAAAAGCATGGGTGTGGCACTACAATTGTCGTGGGAAAGAAACATCTACTGGAAATGCCAGATTTCAGTTTACTCTGATGTCTACGGCATTTCGCTTACTCATATTTAGTTTCATGTATCACCCATTGTCAAAACTTCTGAAGTGGGTGGATAATTTATGTTTCCTAAAAGTTATATTGTTGCAAATATTTACGGTTGCAGTTACGAAGAGATCCAAGTTTTAAATCTCGAAGATGCTATAAACAATTGACATCTTTTATTCAGAATTTTCTTTTTCTTATTTTTCATAAAAAAAAGTCATGAGATTGTTGTCGTTTAATAATTTATCCTGGAAGTATATTTCTCTAGATTATGGTACTTTACAGTAAGCAAATACTAGATGGAAACGTGCAAAGTATACATGATATTAAAATAAGCAATTTTTAAAGCATTTTATTCACTTCATTTCATTTCCATACACTGCGTAATTTTATTCATTTTTATTTAACATATTTTCAAATGTAATTTTGTCACTCCTATATACATACACATTTAATTTTGAATAGTTAACATAGATATTGGCTTAATAGTGTAATTACAATAAGCAATAAAATACTGAAAACTGGAGTTATTTTAACTATTCAATTTGAATACAGATAATTTATACTTGAAGACAATTTAGTAAACGTCAACAATATAGCGTCAACAATTAATTTTATCTGTGATTTAGACTTCCTCGATTGAAAAATTTCAACAAATAGTTCGCGCGAATACAGTAATTACTATCATCAATCAATCAATCTCCAAGTCCTTGGTTTAGTTGCATAAATTTTTTATCTACGAGGAATTTGAATTAGTTCACTTCACTAATACATTTTAATTTTTATTAAGCACACAGTTATATTTTTAGAATTAAATAAATTAAATTTCCGAATAAATATTCTAGGAATCTTAAAATAAATATAGGTAATCTCTCACACACTCATTTGTGACTTTTATCTTGCAAATTAGTTTCTAGAGAAAAATGAATAAAATTATAAATAAATAATTTCATTAGATAATAAAACCAATAATAATTACCTATTATATTTAAATTAAAGGCTAATTCATAATTTAGTCTCAACCAATACTCTAAATTAAATTCAAGTGTGTTCCAAAGAATTTTTTATTTATTCGAGATAACATTAAGCATTTTATTTAAAAAAAGTCATGATTTAACTTTATTTAAAACATAGAATTATCAGTTAATTTTTTTGCCGGTTAAACCTTTTAGCATTTTTTTATTGTTAAACAAAATTCAATGACTAATAATTAATTGAATCAATATTTGAATTTGAATTTCATGCATCCAGTAATTAGTCAAATTTGCTTGAGCATTCAAAATTTATTAGAAATTCATATATATTTTTAAAATGAGATAAGAAATTATGAATAATCAACATATATTCCATAAAAACTAACTACTATACTTCAAATAATTTAAGAGATTAATTTTATTTATTGATGCATATAATTTTAAAAATCAAAAGCTTATTGTAAACGCATTGTCATATTTTTAGCAATTTTTCCAGTTACATATAAAGTCATTAGCATTGCAAAATTGTTGATTGGAAAAATGTTTGAGATTTTATGATTAATAAAAGATTTTTGCGAAACAAAAGAAGTTTTTACAACAACAATAAAATTAAATTATAGAGTAATTATGAAATTTTGCACCCCAGTTTTTAAAATCTAAGAAATATCAGCCAGGCCAGCATTATGTATAATATATTTATTTCTGAAAAACGTTTTGTAAATATTTGGTAAATTTATACATTTTAGCTTTATGCACTTACTTAACTTTTTTTTTATTTCATATTTAACATTTACAAAATCATTTTATAATTGCATTTAAGATTAAATGTCATGGTAGTATTTTTACTATAGTATTTCAATTTTAGTCTTCAATTTCATATTTTTAAAACTTTAAATTGATGATAAATTTAAAATTTGAACTATTGTCTTCAATTTTTCATCCTTTTTGACAAACTTATGAGTGAAAATTAAAACGGTTTCCTTATTTTATTATGTAATTTTTATTTTTAAAAATTTATACTGAAAGCATTTATAAATATACAATTTTCCCCCATCAATATTTAATTTTTTATTATAATATTTGGGATTCAATAACGCATGAATAACTGCGTATTTAAACATTAAATAGTTGACTCAATTCATTTTTAATTCCATTTTTGCAATTAAGCTTCATAATCCCATAGTTTAAATAGTGGCAATCTTAATATCTTGATAAAAATATAAAACCAAACACGATTTAAGATTAAATCACTAAATTAAATCCCATTTCTAGACATAGAATGTGATGATTTCAGAACTTGATCAGAGATTTCTGACCTCAAAACATGCTATATTCTATGCACTCTTTCCCGTTTTTTACCAAAAGAAAATTTGATAAAATTTCCAGAGTTCAAATATAATAAATTTGATTCAATTCTAAGCAATTTATACCAAATTTTCCTCTCCATTCTATTGATTTACTTAGAATTTTAAATATTTTACTTATTTTGAGTTTAAGATTATTATTATAATTAATAATTTGACTGGTATTATTCAATGTTTAGGAGAAATGTCTCGTTCAGCATTTTAAAATTGTCCATAGTGAGCAATTTAATTGCCTATTTTCTCTGTTTGCAAATAAATTGAATAAATAAGCATCTATTATTAATGATTTGTAACACGTAGCTTAAAACAGAAAATACGGTTAAATTTTCTGAACTAAACAGTAAATAAAGCTTCATTTCAACGGTATCGTGATTTAATTTATAGCTGAGTTATTGTATCTAATAGAAACGAATTTAATTTTCATCATTATCAAAGAATGTACATACAGGTAATTTTACTATAAATGATTCATGCAGAATTATTTCCTTATAAATGTGATTAAAAGTAATCCAGTTTGTTATTTTGCTGATTTTATAAATTTTTCCGATTATATAGTCAATAATAATTTTAATAATAGATAATAATTTTAATTGAAATATAAAAAATCTAAATAAGCTTATAATGTTTCACAGGAAAAATGAAGCAAATTTATTGAATTGTTACATTCAAAAGTTTATGCTTTAAAAAATATTTTCATTTTTTTGAAGAATCACGGAAGGACTGATTCAGCTATATATATATATATATATATATATATATATATATATATATATATATATATATATATATATATATATATATGTGTGTGTGTGTGTGTGTGTGTGTGTGTGTGTGTGTGTTTAAGTCATACTTGCAGTCTTTCAGTGATTTTTCAAAGAAAAAAAGAAAAATTAGCACCCTTTTTCCTGTGGATATATATATATATATATATATATATATATATATATATATATATATATATATATATATATATATATATATATATATTAGCAAAGCAGAATTGATTATATTAACTGAAGATATAAGAAATATTAAAAAATTTTATAGGTTTATTCCCAAAGATTATTTCTTATCAGTCCCTAAGTTTCAACTATATAGTTTAAAATAAAACACATGATTTTGTAAAATTATTGAAATCAAGAATAGAATTTATGTTTAAATAACGAAACTTTTATTTTATACCATGCTTCAGTCCTAAATGTTAAACTTAATAAACACCTTGTAATACATTGTCTATCGTATAAAATAAGTTGAATATAATGAAAATTTTAAAAAATCAAAATAATTTATCAATAGAAGTTAAACATTTAAAATTTTTAATTGAAATTTTTGATGAAATTTGAAGCCAATGCTTATATTTCTAACAAGAAATCTAAATTTTTTCGAATCATATACGATAAAAGTAATGAAATAAAACAATTAAACCATGATTTTAAATTAATTCACTAATATTCCTTTATTTGCTATGATACATATGAATATGTAATATTTGAAAATTATTCTTTAATGCAATTTAATATAAAATGTTTTAAGTGATTTTTATCATAAAATTCTCAATGAATTCTATATTTTAGTTTGTTAAAGCTGAAGGCAACATTGAGTCATCATTCCCGACCATGTGGGACGCACATTTTGTTTACAGGGATGTCCGATACTGCCCCATCTGTACTCATTGTCTGTCTCTGACAAATCACATCCTCAAACATCTGTGGCTCATTCCTTGGATTGGTCAGCTTCGACACTGGTCACTCTACCCTTTGTTGTATCTTAGTTTGGGTGATAAGAAATGGCTATAAAAACGAGGGTAGAAGAATTCTGAATCCAAATTGTGGAAGAAAGCCTTTCCAGCTCCTCACTTGCCTGCTCCACTTTGAGTTTGTCTACGCTTTCAAATCTTGAGTTCTGGTAAGTTTGTCTACGCTTTCGAATTTATAAAAATTTTTCCACTATCCATTTAAACTTTTATGTTTGCTAGTACTTCACGATTTTTAAAAGCTTATTTTCACGTAAGTTTTACAGATTGTTTTGAAAAGCAATTCTTGACATAAAGTGTTAGGTCATTATACTAAATTTGAAGAGTATTCTTAAGTAAATAATTTTGGGAATTTTTAATAAAATGCTATTATTCCTAACTTATGTATTTATGGTAAATTTTCTTATAATAAAGGAATTAAATTCAACATTTGTGATAATAAGCCAATTTAGTTAAATAATTGTTTATAGTTAGATATAATGTGGCAGTTGTAAGAAAAATATTAGGAACAATGCGGTTTCAATAAAGATTCTTGAAAACAATTTGAATTATTCTGTCCCTATTTTAGAATAATAATTTCAGTAGTTTTATAATAATTTGAATCATAATTTCATGAATTTTTTTAATTTAATTGAAAAATTGTTTGTAAATTTTACATTGTAAGAAATATATTTTATTGCACTTGATTCTTAAGCATTTGCTAATTTAAGATATTTTGCCCATTTTAATTGCATACATGGGCAGCTAAATTGTTTATTTTTGTGTTTATGAATTTATGTATGAATCATGCATAGACTTTTATTTTTAAGAAGTTTTGGCTAGTGTATTATAATTTACTTCTCAACCAGAATTAGTGGCACGTGAAGATAGGCTCAATTTTTAATCTTGGTCAATTTCTCAATAACTTAACAGAAATGTGAAGTGTTTTAGGTCTAAGATCTGTAGCATTAGGAATCAATATAGTATTTTAGAGCATGGTTAACATAAAATGTGTAAATTAACTGTTCCAATTTTCATGGATTTATTCCAATATTATTACTTTCTAAATGATCACAATAAATAGCTTTTCAATACCTTTTATTTCATTTTTGTATAGTTTTTTCATCATTTACTGGAAAAACGTATTAATAATTAATTAGCCTCTGTAAAAAGTTTTTATAAATTTTCAATTTAATATTTATTTACTGGAATGATTATTTTATAAATGTTTTAGAACAGAAATTAGACAGTTGATTTTAGGTAAAATAATTAGATTTTAATGGATATAAAGTCTTTTTATTTAACTTGTTTTGTAATAATTATAATTCAATTTTACTAGTTTGTGATTTTGCTTATTAATGGTGTAATATATTATTATTTCTTCAGGAAAAAATATGTCATTAGGAGATAATTTTTTTAATAATAGATTATTTTATGTTATAGTGAAAATTTAAAAATTGCTTGCAAAAACTTAAAAAAATTTCAATTTCATAAAATTTCAGTAAATTATGTTTTTGGTTTTTTTAATATATTCTCGTTTTTACAAATTTAAATTGAAGTGCTTAACTTTTATAATTAATTACCTATTTCCTGCAAATTTTAACGTATTTATTTAATCAATTAATCAAATATAAAAACTGTATTATCACATTAGTTAATATTGTATTTTTATGTAACCAATTTTGTATCATTCTTGTTACTATAATTATTAAAATTAATATGGAGCAATAGATTTTTTTCTTGCTGATATTCTTGGCTTTTAACAAACTTTTTAGCTTATGATCAAATGCTTTTTAACTTAAAAAATAATGCTACACAGATATTTTTATTCATTTAAAAATTCATTTAATATGAGCTATTTTCAATGTAATGCGGATTTAACACTCAATTATTAATTCTTTCCTTATGAAACTGAAATATATTTTCCTTATTTCTCTTCAAAATTTATTATATCAATCGGTTTTTGAAATGTTTTTATATATCAATGTCTTTAAGCAATATTTATGAAGCATATATATTCTCGTAACTTATTTCTTAAAGTATTATAATTCAGGAAAACATTCTATAGAAATGAAGAAAGTAATTATAGTTTCATTATACATTTGAATGGAATTTAAATTAACTATACAGCTTGATCTCTCAAAATACAGATGCTTCAAATTTCTGAAAAATACATTATTACATTATTTTGGATTGCAAATTTATAATTCTGATTGCCCTTTTTTGGAATCTTTCTATTTGTATAAAAATGAGTTATTTTACAAAACATTTTACAAATAATATTAACAATTTATGTACTCTCAATAAAACAAATGCTTAAAATATCAAATGTTTATCAAATTTTATAAAATTTTACTGTTAGTATTTAGTTGTTCTATTCATAACCAAAATTAGCTGCATTTTAAAACATATTTTATTGGATTGCATACCATATAATTTAACTGAACTCAGTTTGGAATGTTGATCTTAAAAACTTCTCACTACCATATAATGCAATAATATTTTTAATGTATAACTGTACTATTATTTGCATGATACTTTTTCATAATCCACAAAACAAACATTTTACCAGATTTTGCGACTTGTAGCGCTTGGCGAGCTGTGACCGTAATATTCAGTTTAGCCTAGTATTGAATTAGAGCGCTTTTAATTGGAGTAATTTTTTAAGTTTAAACTATATTGGCTTAGGTTGGCATTTTATACATTGCTACTTGATAAAAAATATTATAAAAAAGATCATGAAGTGTATATTTTTATTGTTTTTAAAGCAAGTATACTACTACTTCATTTTCACTAGAAAAAAATTTTTTTATTGTAATTTATGTGATAACTTGTTTTTTAAGAATCTGTCTTTAAATCTAAAGGATAATTTTCATTTAAGTTTA
Source organism: Latrodectus hesperus (assembly GCA_037975125.1). NCBI lineage: Eukaryota > Metazoa > Arthropoda > Arachnida > Araneae > Theridiidae > Latrodectus > Latrodectus hesperus. Next base: position 1,951,068 of record JAJQOW010000019.1, on the reverse strand, counting down.
TATTTCCAATCATGATACTTTATTATTAGTTCATAAGTTTATATTAAAACTTTCCACCATCATTTTTCTTTGATTTTTTTCTTACTTCTTTAAAAATATGTGAAATATAAATATATCAATCCTTTTGTATCATTGGTAAATTTCATTTGTTTATTGCTTTAAATATCCATTTCTGATGGTTTGTAATTATTCCTCAAAATTAAGTTATAATTTTCGGAATTTTTTTTTTTAAATTTATGAGTGCTATTAAAATATAAATGGGAAATTATCAACTTCTTGCATCACACTACAATGTTCAAATTTTTAATTAGTTGATAAGTGAAAGAAGAAATTAAACATAAGTATACATTTAATTTAAAATAAATGCATAAATTTATGTTTAGTTGTAAAAAATGTAGGTTAAAGGATAATTAAGTGTTCATATTTTGTCCATTCTCAAGTTTTTATAAATTAATTTTATTATCAGAATAAGTTTAACTCATAGCTAATCAAATATTTAGATGTAGTGAATCATCTTAGTATTAAAAGGTAATTATTATTACGAATCTTATTTATGAATCATTATTATTGTAATAATTTAATAATAACAATAATAATGATTCGTTCATAAATTATAACCAATGGTAAATTTGTGGAAAAATTGCAGTTAAATGAATTAATTTCACTTAACTTTTACCTTCAAGTATACCATACAATGCATGACAACGTAACAAAATAATTTAATATTTAAATATCAACTTAACAGTGTAATTAATGAATTTCAACAAAGAAAGAATCCAATAAATTTTGAAACGTGATAGCTGCATTTTTCAGAAATAAAAAATCATGATTTACTTATTATTTATCTATATAATAAAACATGAATTACGTGTGTTTTAGATTTAAGTTTTAAGTTAAAATTTACTCACTTACTAATAAAATGCATACATACATTGAGAATTAGACGATGCTTATTCGTTGCGCAGTTTTTGATTTGTTGCTATGGGTCACTCTTTACTTATGAAGAATAATTTAACTGTCACCTGCAGTTTGATTCAAAACTACAACTAACCATATTTGATATCAGAATTGAATCTTTGTGTTTTGGAATAAAATGCTTAGGTAGGAGACTTTGTATCATCGACAATAGAAGAAAGAGGTATAAAGTTTAACTGTATAACTGATGTGTGAAAGAAAAGAATATCGTTTTCATACTTAAGAATTTCTTATAGATTTATGATCGATCAATTAAATGAATCAGTGGTTCATTTGATTGCTTTTTACTTTCCCGAGATTATTTTTTATCAATTTTCTCATAAAAAAAATAATTTCCGAGAATTCTTACTATATCCATTTCAAGTTTTGCTGAATAGACAAACCAAATACTATTTTAAGATTATTTTAACGATTGATTTAAAATAACTAATTAATTCTATTTTAAATTATAAAATTTAATAGTTAATTTTTAAGAATTTTAATGAATAAAATATTTTGAACATTTAATCGGCACACGACATAAAAAAGCATACATATCACTGGTATATATAAATATCCTTATGTAGAACTTTTTAATACTATGAATATATTACTATGCATATTTTACTAAAAATGAGAAGACAAAAAACAACTAATTAATATAAATTTAAATATTTTTGAAGTTTTTCTTAGAATTTAATCTATTTTTGTAAATAGAATTATGAAAATTTAATCTACAGATCAGGTTATTAAAATTACGCATGAAAAAGAAATATTAAAATATACATATATTTGTTTCAAATAATCATTCTAATTGTTATAAATTGTTCAGTTATAGTCAAATTTTATTATTTTATACATTTTAAGAAATAGTGAGATTCAGACAATCCACTTAATATTTAATATAAGATATTTTTAGTTCATAGAAAGCGGGAAAAATATATTTAGAACTGTTTTTCAGCTTTGTAGTAAGAATTATTATTATTTTTAAAACGAAGAAAAATTCCTTACATTCATATATAAATAATACAGTTCTCCAAAATAGATCCTTTTTGTTTTTGTTAATTGTTATTTAATTAAAGATAATAAAGAATTCGCTTTTAGTCAACTTTAAACTGTTTCAAAATGACACTTTTATCAAAATAGTTTATTAAGCCAATCAAATTTATTAGAGGAAGTGAGAGAGAGAGAGCTATTAGGGAAATTCAAAATTCTTTCAATAATTTTTGCTACTTAGGAAAATTTTGTTCAAAACATGTTTCATAATTTCTTTGTCGAAGAATTAAAGTTGAATTTCTTAAAGAGAATTTTACTATTATAGTCTCTCAATATAGGCCTTACATTAACTTCCTTTAGAAAACAATCTTATATTAGAAAATAATAGGCTGTATTACCGAATAGTGTTTCTTATCGCCGTAACAAATTACTAAGTAATTCAAAAATACAAAGCATCTTTTCTCTTTGTATTTTTGAATTACTTTGGAATGTATTTTATTTTATATTTTTAAGGAATTGTGTTCTTTAAATTTGATTACAATATTGGTATTGCTTGTTACATTTTGTTTAAAACATTGTTTATATGACTACAGTTATGTTAAAGCAAATGTATGTAATTTCAGATAGAAGCTAGAAAATGTTGTCGTTACAAGCACTTTTTTTCGTGGCATGTTTTACTATCGCTCAAAGCTACACATGTCCAGAAGATAATACTTCCGTTTATTTTGTGAATGTTGCAGAGAATTGTACAGTAAGTATCTTTATTTAATTCTTAGAGAGGTAGTAAACTTTTTTATAATATTTTTAATAGCAATATCATTTTTCTGTGGAGTCTTTGTATAAATGAAAATTTAGTTAAAATGAAACTCTCAAAATTTTGTTTATAAGGAAATTTAGGAAGATAAATTTCGATACAAGACTGAAAAAATTCTTTTTTCGAAATGACTTGCTTTAGACATAATGTGTGTTACATAATGTGTGTTAAGTGTTGTTACATTTTTTAAATTGGCCAATAATTAAATAAAAAACAATTTTTCATTTAATTAATAATAAATTCAATATATAAACAAAAATGAATCAGACAAAATTTGTCTTAAAAAATATTATTGCAAACTAGAATGAAAATTTTAGAACAAAGTGTGTGTTTTATAAACAAATATCATTCGCATTTCACTACTATTGTGAGTAACACGACAATTCCATTTTCTATTACAAATATTTCAGTGCAATTTATGTCTACATTAAGACATTTTTTATAATAGTTATAATTAATTCGAAATTCTGACAACTTATTCTCTTTTTCCAGTAATATTTTCAGAAACAGGAGGTTTGCATTTTTTGTGTTGGATGTTTTACATTTATAAATATTTCAGAAAATTGACATTTGGATCAGATTGATTTAATTTTTTCTAATTGGCAACTGAAAAAATATTTGCTTCTTATTAAAAACCTATAGAAAGCGTAAATTTGAAATTTAATTGTGTACTCGCTATATAAATATTCATTACTTTATAATTTAAAGTACTTATATCTTTTGCAGTATTCTACATTAAATATATTTTTGTTTACTTCTTGTTAATATATTCTTAGAAATCAAGAGATACATTCACAATTTCATGTAATTTTAAAGAGAAAATTTTCATTATTGCTTAGTCATTTTATAAGACATAAATGCTAACTCTGTTCCGAGTTGTCGGATTTTAAGTTTCCATTTCATTGTCTTTTTATTCTTAAATAATTAATACAATTTATACTTTTTTCTGCTTAAAAAATGAACTAGGAAAATCTACAGATCTAGATTCTCTTTTTTGCTTGCAAGTACATAAAATTTGTTATATTTGGCATCCAGACTTGGTTAACTGTTTAAATTTAAGTAACAGATTTAATATAAAAAATTTATTAAATTTCGTGTCAGTATTTAAGTTCCCCAAATTATATTAACGCTTTGCATATTTTTTATTAATGTAAAAAATAATAATTATTCCTTTAAAAGGATCATTTTAAAATAAAGAAAAACTGTTAACTAAGCTCATTGTTAGGTCTTCACTATTATTTTTGCTTTGTTATGTGTAATTTGATATAAATAATTTATAGGAAGTAATTAATTTCCTGTAAAGTAATTAAATTACATAGATTGTTCTAGGAATAAGAAATCCTGTTTTTTAGCTAATTCAAAGTTCATGTCTGCCATTTTTTTCAATGGAAAATAATCTATCGCGCGCGAGAGACCTTAATATCGATATTTTATTTAGTTTTGTTTTTTTATTTCTTGCTCTCAGTTTCAAAATATTAATAAAATTTAATTATAGTTTTATAAACTTTTCTATTGACTATATAGCAACAATATATGCATTTCTTTTATATTATACCAGGTAAATCGATACTGATTTACGAGCTATATATTCATTCAAGGGTTAGAATAAAAGCATAATAAAATATCTGCATTAAAATGCTGATAGGACATTTTGCTATACTTATTCCTTTCTCTAAAAAAAGAAAAATAAAGTCAATATTATACACTCTTCTAATTACAAACAACATAAAACATAAATTTATTGTATTTTTTAATTTTATCATGTTTCCAAAATTTTGAATTTAATAAAAATTCAATATTTTATAATTTTTATTAAATTCTTCATTGTGTTGCATTTTTTAAAATGTTTTTGAGAAGCACTTAAACGGTCTTCTTTTTTCTGCCTAGTAAAATATTATTTATATAAATATGTTCCTTACAAAATAGTTATTGCCACATCTTGGTAAAAGAATAAATTGTTTTTGTTTCTCACTCTCATTGTTTTTTTTTCACAATACAACGATTAAGTAAATATTATATGAAAGAAAATGTGAAATATTAATTAAAGCAAAATAATTTTTACTTATTTCATTATTAGAAATAATTTTTTCCATCATAAGGAAGACCTTAAAAAATCTTAACGAAAATACTGTTCTTTTTACAGGCATATTTTTACTGCAACGGATCTGATTTGAAAAACTTTACATGTCCCGAAGGAAATGCTTTTGATGTAACTATTGAAGAGTGTCGAAATGCTGCTGAAGTTTTATGTCTCGAAAATTCTCTTATCAGACAAAAACGTCAAGACCTGCAGATTCATTCCATTTCCATTGAAAACATGAAGAATGGTCTAAAGAAAATTAAGAAAGAGCTTATGTCCAGCGTAGAAACTATAATTGAAGAAATTGCCCCTTCCATTTTAACCGAGATACAGAAAAAATACATTCCATTTGTCTCAAATGTCAAAGAAGAGATAATGCCAATTGTCAAACAAAAACTAACTCCCTATATTAAGACATCTATTTCTTATGCCAAACAGTTAGGTCTAAGAATAGCGGATAAGATTCATCAATCCATCGAGATGTCCAATTCCACGCATACTAACATCGTTTCTTTCTCTGACATAATGTCCGATATTTCCAAAGACGCCGAACCTTTGCTTAAACTTGGAAAGTTCTTTTCTTCCAAGGCTTTGAGAGGAGCAAGAGTTAAGCGACAGGCTTACTACCGACCAACTCCTGCATCCCTCCCAGAAGCTTTCGTGACATACTTGGACCCATTTGTTGCTGGATTTATCCCTGCCGCCAGAAACATGATGATTACTAACGAATATACAGTCAAAAATAGGGTTATCCTACCTATAATCTTCGACATGTTGCAGGATCAAGAAACCAGATATGACCTAATACGCATTTTCTTTATCGCAAAAGACTCCTTCGGGCCAATCGCTATTGACATGTTCTTCCAACAACCTTTTTTTGCTCCCCGTGGATCTGTCGTCCATCTATCAACGGATCAAGTTCTTGCTGCCAAATTGAAATTTACATTTGAAGCAAAGCCTCTCATTGCCAAAGTAGCATTAAAATATATGCCAGTAATTGTACGAAGATGTGTCGATAATGCCCCTCTTATTATGGAAAGCATTGCTAGACTGAAACAGGCAGCTCTACCTTACGCCCCTGAGTTAATGTTCACAGTGAAAAACTTCATGGAAAAACATGGTAGTCTCCTTTTAACTTCATCTTCTACCCACATCAACACTTATTCTTTAATGGAAATCAAGGAAGACTTGAAACCAATTGGGAGAGTTTTGTTGGAAATTTTCATTGACAAGATGAGTAAGGAGCCAAATTCTTTCCTCAGTTCATTCTTCAGTAGAAATTCTGTCTTGTATTCTGTTCTTACGGCTAATGAACCACAAATGAGCACTGGAAAACGTGCTACAGATCCCAGGATACCAGCCTTAAGAAGAGCATTTGCAAAACTTCCTCAAGCTCAGCGTGCATTGCGAAGGCAATTGTAAGCATTGTTAATAATTCAGTCATTGTTTCATAATAAAAATTTATCATGATAATTCAAAGGTATATTTTTTAATTTAAAAACATCAATCATTTGCAATATATATCTTGTATAATTTGCCGAATACAAATAAAACCTGTTATATTTTTAATGAGACCTGTTTTCCTATTCATCTTTGTTATTATACTGAATGTTATTTTTCACATAATTGGAACTGTAGAATGAATCTTAAATATTTCCTTGACACAGTGTTTTAAGGTAAGAAATATGTGGCCTTAGTTAAATAATTTAATGTTATTTTAAAGTTTTGCAAATAATTTTCAAATATTAAATCAATCTATTTAATATTGATTTAATATTTGAAAATTCTTTAATGGACTTATTCTTATATAAGTATTTGCTATTAATAATCCATGCATATAATCGGTGCTATATAATTTCATTAAGTAAAATTTAATTTTTATATTTTTAAGATGTTATTACTTAATGTCTGCCTGAAGCAAAAAATGAAAGCAGGAATACTTTAAAATTTGCTTAAAAATCACATTTATGTCCTGAATAATTAATTATTAATTAAAAAATAAAATTGCCGATTAATAAGCTTCTAAAATAGTCGTTACAAAAATTGTCAAAAAAGCAGAGTTAATGTTAAATTTGGGATTTATGAGGATATGCACACGTAAATATGATGTGTATAGAAGAAATGTTTGAATGACTTTCAGAACTTTTATGTAAAATTAACGGATCTGCTTAGAAAATATTTCTGATATCAAGATATTGCATAGAAATAATAATTAAAGATTGATATATAGGTTGTCTATTTTTTTTTATAGATTAGCATAAATTTCTGTACTCTACACTACATGTAAATATACTGATACAATACATAAAAGACTAATTTTGAAAGTTAAAAAATTAAAATTAAAAAAGGATAAAAAATGTTTCTTTGAAGAAAATAAAATATGGAATTATTTTTGCTTCTTTTTCTTGTCTGAATTTCAATATTCCCTTTATTCATTTTGAAGTGATCTCTATTGACCAAAATCTAGTTCAGATCTTAAATTTTTTTGGTTCTTAATATGAGAAGCTCCAGTGAAATAACTGCTAGTAAGCATTTTTTTATTTTAATTTCCAGAACTAATTAATTTTTCATTTAATCATTTATAATCTTCACTTTGTTACATAAACAAAAATATTTTCATTTTTTCCTTATACCTCTTGTTTCAATCAGTCTCTCATATTCAATTGTCAAAGGAATTCAATTAAAAAATTGGATGTTTTCAAATTTTAGAATTCTATCATTCACTTATAAATCATTAAAAATCTAGAATCTCAGAATATATTGTTTATTTTATAAAAGTAATTATTAATAATAAGTAAATATTATTAAAAAATGCAATTTTAATTTTAAAATCTAATATATATTTATAACCTCAAGAATTTATGGAGTTCTGAGAACTTTTGAAAGATTTTTCTCAGAAATTCTCTGGTGGTCACGGAAATTGAGTAATAATTCAAAAAGCTTTGTTTCAAAAATAATTCATGAATACAAAAATAAAACTAATTTTTTTAAAAAATTATAAAGTAATAGGCAGAAGAGTAATATCGATATAAAAAAATAAGTATAATCAAAATCCATACATACAAATAGGCAGTTACTATTAATCCAACCTTATTGAATACCAAAAATTTAATAAGATTAAATTTCTTTGGAAATATCAGTAAATTTGTAAATTGTATTGTTTTTATAAATTATAAGTATTATTAATCTGGCAGCTGTTTCTCTGAATAATTTTTTACACGCATTTATATTTTACATTTTGCGAAATAAAGGGATAATATAAAACATTCATTTATATAGAGAATCATTTTTGTATAAAAATGAATTATATATATATTCGTCATTGTGAAGTACTTTCCCTCAATGTTAATTTACAGCAAGTCTAAAAGTAAATTCAATTTTTAGACAGAATAAAATGTGAATACAAGAATGTTTACCATATTTTTATTTGTATTACTATAATTGTAGAACAATGCCATTTCAATGCAAAAAGAAGCTATTTTTAGAGTAAAACTTTAGGGTGGCACAACGGAAAGAAAAATATTTAATTTTAAGAAATATCAAGCTGCATTATAAAAAATGTTTTAATAAAATGTTTTATTTATATAAAAATTTTCTTTCCTGCATTTCTTAATATTATAAACTTTATTAGCAACTTTTTTTCAATTCAAAGTATATTTTCTCATTTAATTCTCAATTTTCTCCTAAAATTTCATTAAATTCTCTTTCGTACTTTATTATTTTTAATCTCTATAATAAATAAGCATTTACCGATATTTATTTAGAAAACATTCCAATGTAAAACAATACGAAATTTTTGAGCAATTAGATTAATAATGTCTTACGGGATTAATAAACTAATTCTCAGGTTCAACGGCAAAGACATTAAAATAGTTATGCGATAGTTAATTTTACAAACACAATATTTAAATACGCATTTATTATTATAAATAAAATTTTAAAATGAGCTAAGTGAAATAGAATACATTTATAATTAAGATTTAGAAGCTCCAAATATATTTTATACTTGTTAGATATATTTTTACATTAATTTTATAAAAACCCTGACATTAGACATAAAATATAAATTTAAAATTAGTATTTATCTTATCACATTATATTTCTTATAAGTTTTGATACCGTATGTTTATGCAATAATATATATTTATGTATGAAGAAAGTTAAAATCATAAGAAATATAAGCTTACTTCGTAAAAAACATGTCCCTTGCTAGAACAGTGACAGTGATAAAAATATATTTGAAATTAAATAAAAGAATATAATGGTCTGTAGATTTTCTCTTCATTAACAATAAATTTATTTCATTTTTTACATCTTGGAAATTTGTAATTCGGAAATTTGAAATTTGTAATATGAGTGCTGGCCCATGTCTGACCGGTAGCGTTTCTGTAACCTGAGCTGCTGGTCCCGGGTTTGAATCCCCGTTTCGAGCATGAATATCTCTGTCTCTTTGTCCTTCCTTCTGAGATGATGAATGAATGTGGCCAACCCTATAAAAGGGTTTGTGGTGGTGTGACTTGGCTTACAGATGCCCACCGGGTAACGATAAATGAGTATCAGTCTCACTCTTGTGGCGAATAGTTAGTCCCCCAGTGCCCGTATTTAGATGGAAATAAACATATTCAGAGAGAAAAATACAACCTTTAAGGATAAAGTAAGCGGCTTACAGGGAATGGGGTCTTTTTAAAAATTCCAATTTCTCATCAATTTAGCAGACAGAAAATTTTGTTTAAGCACTTAACTTTATTCAAATCCATTCTGATTAAATATGGAACTGAAATGGATAATGACTTAAATGTAACTTTAAAAAGGACTTTTCTTAAATACTACAATTGCTTTCTATTTTTATATTTTAGTTTCATTAATTTAAAAAAAATCATTTTCTTTAAGTAGCTATTTTTTTAGAATAAAGTATTGTTTAAATAATTAATTTTTAGTTTGTCGTATATTTGAAGAAACTTCAATAATGCTCAGAATAAATGTGGCACGTCTAAATGTATATTTTACCATGTATAATTCCTAAATTAAATGATAGCCGACCAATGGCTAAGTAGTTAGCGTTCCTGACTCCTGAGCTGTTGGTCCCGGGTTTTAAACCCGGTTCGGGCATGGATGTTTCTTTCTTTGTGCTTCTTTGTCCTTTCTTCTGAGATGATGAATGAATGTGGCCCACCCTATAAACGGGTTTTTGGTGATCTGGTGTGAGAGTACTTCTACTCACTTCTATGACTTAGTTCACGGGTGTCCGCTGTGTAACGACAAATGAGTAGCAGTTTCTGGCCTTGTTGTGGCGAAGGGTTAGTCATCCAGTGCCCGTCATTATTAATAAAAAATAAATAAAGTAATAAGAACGAGGAGTTGAACAATATTCACACGTGTAATTACCCGCAATAACTAATCACTCATTCTACAAAATAGAATGAGAAATGTTTTAAACTAATGTATGTCAAAATTTTTCAGGGACATCTTTTACAAGCTGTTAATGTACGCACAAATTTTGTGATACCCTTCAAACAGGTTATTTGTCAATCTCAATAATTCAAGTTATCTCAGCCCAATAATCTTTAGATAATTTATAAAGATAAATTGTCTTGCTGGCGGATAATAGAGTTATGCTATATAGTAATTGAATCGAGAAATTAAATACTAGTGAAACTGAAAACTGATACCGCATTATTACGAATTAAAGAAAATCCTAACATGCTTGCATTCATTGCTTTCATAGAGGAATTCAGTGCTTCCTAAGAATGACGAAATCATGGCAGAAATACTAAATAATCGATCAAAGATATAAAGAATTTCAAAACTTCTATAATTCTTGTTTTACCGACCAAAACGTTATCGAAAAGCAAGTAACGTTATCGATTTAGACATTTTCAGGTAGCACTCGTCAAATCATGTGTTACTACAGGTATGAAACAGAAAAAGTAAACTCAATATTTAGCATTTTTCCAAAAGAAAACTTATTTGTACATGTTCAGTGCATGATAGTTATATAATAAAGTTAAATTGATTTGTATATTCAAATTGAGTATTCAACGATTACGAATAGGGGAAAATATTTGCAGTTGTGATTAATTAAATTTTAAGAAATATATATTATTAAATAGTAATTTTATTTGTTATCATTTTAATCATTATTATATAACAAATCGTGACAAAAAAAAAAAAAAAGATTTAAACCTATTCAATGTTACAACGGGCGAAATTGATAGCATCTTTGGGTGAGTCATCTTTGTGTCGAAAGGGAAAAGATGAAGAAACAAACACAGAGAGAGAAAGGAACATCCATACCCGAACCCGTGACCTACTGTTTCGAAGTTAGGGACGCTAACCACTCCGCCATCGTTCGACCCTTGTTACAAAATATTAAATTGTATAATTTTGAATTGTCAAACATAAATTATTCAATTCTTACTTTTCTGTAAATAATTTAATGAATAATTTAATGAACATTTAATGAATTGGTTAAGAAAATTCACTTTTGTTATGGATGTTTGTTGAAAAATATTGAATGCGAAAAAAAAATCATTATGTTATAGAATCTGATTCCACATAAATTTGTACTTAAACCTTATATTTTCTGATAATCACAAAACATTCATAAATTTTAGGAAAAAATTTTTTATATCCACACAATCTTGTGTGAATATTCAATCAACAATTTAATAATTTTATTTTGTTAACATTTTATACTTACTAACAACGCTTTTATAGTTAATTTTACATCTTGTGAAACTCTTTAGCATTCGTTAAAATACTTTCTCAAAGTGACAGAAAGGCGTTATTGTTAGACTTTTATCTTTCTTATTTGTCTGAAAAAAGATATATATATATATATATATATATAGTAATATTTTTTAACATATTCAGCTATACTTAAACATTTTCATATTTAAAGATCATCTCAAAGTCTATCCTTAAAACTTTTTAATAATTTCTTATAAGTGAAACTCAGCAAAAATAATATACGTTTTTTTTTGTACTCAAGGTCCGCAAAATATAATGGGATGAAATATGAAAAGCAATAATTAGAGAGTATAATTAAAAAAAATTTTTTTCAAACTTAATAATGACAAAAATTTGAAAATTATTATTTAAAATATTTATATATTAAAAGGAAATTTAAAAATGAAAAATTAACATTACGACTACATTTATGTCCCATTTATAAACATAAATCAATGCAAGATTTTTTTCACAAAAAATAAATAAAATTGTTTTGTAAAATTAACCATTAAAATAGTGAAAGATCAATATTCCAACAAACCTATGAAATCACCTAAAATGGTATAGAAATTTTATTTGTATCTATGCTCATTTTGATGACTTTAAATTTTACTTCATTGATAAAAATCCAAATATCCTTAAATCATCTTAAAAGTAAGTAAAAAAAATCATAAATGTATTCTGTTTTTTTTTATACAAGTAATATTTCAAGAAATTAGAAATATACAAACATTCTAGTCTTTTCATATTAGCCACAAGCAAAAATAAATCTTTCTTTCCCTTTTCTTTTTATATTTAGAAATATTTGGTGCTATAAACAATGTTGTTATAATTCACAACTTAGTATTACTAATTTAGAGAACAAGCATACACAGTTCTTCGGATGAAATCTTCCTTAGAAATCTTCACAGTGTGTAATTTCTATATTAACACGAGAAATTTAATGCTTTTGCTCCATTTATCTGAGACCTATCAACTCTCCTTTTCATTCAAGGAATCTTCAGTCCTGAAGGGAAAACGTGATGACGTCAATGATTCACATCGTTATAGCCGAATTCAATAGCCATCTGCCTCATTTCTGACAGCACGATTTTTGATGTGAAAGCATAAGAATGTCTGCATGTGCACATTTTTAATGTTAAAAAACTACTTATAAAGATTAATAACCATACATTAAAAATGTAAGAATTGTAATCGTGAGTTTTCCATTTATGGTGAATTGGTTCAATAATTGTTGTTATCTCTTTAGTAAAATATAATTGGGAAATTTTTCTGTTTTCTCATTGGAGAATTTTTGTGAAGGAATTCCCTCATTTCTATTGTTCTCATAGGAGAATTATTGTCAAGGAATTCCCTTATATAAATACATCGTTTCAAGTTTTAATACTTAAGAGCATTTTTCTTAAAATAACATTTCAAGAAATAATTAGATATTTAAAATGTTTTTAGGAGTTGTATATGGAATACCTATGGACAAGTATCACATTTAAAAAATAAAGTGAATTTTTTTTTAAATAAATACAATGATAGTTAAATGAGCAATTTATTGACAATGTATATGAAGACAGATAATAATTAGGAACTTTAAAAATTAAAAAATAAATAGTTGAAATTTCATTATATAGAATTGTTTCTGGAATGATAACTTGCCCAATGATTCAACTATATAGAGCTTTTCTTTCAAAAATATTTTCTAAATATTTTACCAAAATATCCTTAGATTTATTAGTATAATCACATTTTTTTGGAAAAATAAAAGAAATTACAGATTTTGTCACTAATTTGTCAATTTTGAAGATATTGACATATAATTTAAAATGGATTCCGAACCACTACAAACATTCAAGTCTGAGATGAGACTGTTGAACCGAAAGAAAGAGTGCCAACCATGTGGCTACCATCTCAGCTTATAATAATTTGGAATCCACATAAAGTGAAGGATCCCATTTGAATTCGTTCTTATGTGTTAAAAGTAATCATAGAGCATATATAAAATGAAATCTTTATAAAGACTATTAAGAATGGTAAGTTATAGATTGAGAAAAAATTTAGTGATTATTTGAAAGTTTATGTAGTTATTGTATAAGCAACACAAACATAACATCAAAAATTTTCCCAAACAGTTTATTTCAAACTTTCACAATATTACCAATGAAATTAAACCGTAAACAGTTAATGTATAAAAAGCTTAGAAAATATGACATTTTCTAAAATCGATATATCTACTTATAGCTCAGGTAAAAATAGCCATGATAATAAAAAAAAATCACTTATCATAAATATGTTTATCGATATTGGCGCTTCTAAAATGCAATATTAAAGATGTTACAGTTAAAATTTTATCCATGAGATTAATTTAAATCTACTATTTGTTCGCTTAAACATCCAGGTTTGAAAAAAAATCATTTACCATATTAATACGATTAATTGGCACAATGCGATATTTCCTGCATTGTATAATATTTATGGTAGCTCAACTATTGATTTTAAAAGTATAACAAAATACAATCTAACTATTAAGTTTGATGTCAGCAATAATTTGATTCTGTGTATAAAATATTAAGAAAATATATTTCAAAATGTTAGTTGTAAGATATGTGTAAAAATAAAATTATTCTTTCGAAATTCAAACAATCAAAAATCAACAGAACATTAAAATACTTCTCCCCACATACAATTTACATTTAAAATCATGATTTATTTATTTATATGGCATCAGAATTATATAAGTTGTTGGAAATTGCATAAAAGGAAACAGACTGGTAAATTAGCTTGGTTTGGTTTCGTTTGTCACTCAATGGTAATTTTTTGCACACAAGGGCTAATTAGACCGGGACCTACGGTTTAAAGTGGATTCCGAACCACTACAAACATCCATGCCCAAGGTGGGATTCGAACTCATGAACTGTTGAACCGAAGGCAAGAGGTTAATTTGCTTGGAGTTTCTTTCATAGCCCAAGTCATTTTTTCCATGTGCGCCAATTATAACATGACCTACAACTAAAAGTATAGATTCCGAATCAATACAAATATCCACAGGAAGGAACTGAATACATGAATTATTGAAGCGAAGTCAGTTCAATCAGCATTTAGTAAACTGCTAAAAGGGGGACATGTTAAAAAAATGGTTCATGATTCAGAAATGTTACAACATGAGAACTAAATTTTCATTCATAATTTAATACTATTTCAATTAGAGCGTATATATCTATTCTATATATGACACAAACTTAAATTACTTCGTCAGTGTTAAATGTGTATGGCTTGTACTCCGAATTCCGTTTCCTTATCTAAAGATTTGGAAAAAGTTCTTACCATACAGTTAGGGAGAAAACCAGAAAAAAAACTTTGAATTTTAAATTTGAATACTAAAGGCTATCAATCTTTTATTTGATTTATGCCAATAAAGACTTCATGATTTTGAATCACGATTAGAAGCCGTTTTTATCTGAGATGGTACTCTTAAACTAAGTTAACGGAGACAAGATTGGCATTAGAAAATGTGCCGACATATCAACATTTAACATTTCGAAAGAGTTTTGAAAGTGTTTGTGCAGTTGGCTTGTTTCATTTTGATCACTTTATTGTAGAAGAAAGCCAATTTGAGTAGAATCCAGTTTAAAAAGGGTAGCAAACCATTACAAATGCTTATGCCATATGTAGTTGTCTAAATCCCTAACTGAACACCTCATTCTCATTAATATGCACTGCCCTACATTAAAATACAACACCTAGAAGGAGTGGCCAGAAAACTATGCAAATTTCAGGAGGCAGGCGCACCTTACCGAGTTATGCAAATGATGTGAAATATGCGGCTCTTTAGCGCACATAGGATAAAACACAAGGTGAGGAAGTGGCAGAGTATGTAATATTCATGTCCATTAAAGCTGATAGGAAAATAAACGTTGAAAGTTTATTCTTATTGCAAAAGACGCCTGTAATTGCAAGGAATGACAGACCATCGTTGGAGAAGTCAGTTCCAGTAGACTATGCCCCTCGTAAACTCGTAGAGACGAGTTTACGAGGGGCATGGTGATCAGATTGAGAAGGACAGGTTGGTCTTTACTGCGATGACTGCCAATGACCCCACATCATAAACGCCAAAGTCTGGAAAGGTGCCGGATTAGAGCCATGTGCACCATGGAATGGCACAGAATCGTCTTTTAAGATGAATCACGCTTCTTGTTTATTCAGTGATAGCCGTCTCATACAAGTGTGGCATCAGCGTCGAGACAAGTCCAATTCAGCAATAATCATAGAACGCCCCACCGCGCGATAACGTCTCATCATGGTTTGGGATGCTATTGCATACAATTCCCCATGTCACTTTCAGTTCGTATTCATGGCACTATGACAGCCCAACGTTACGTGAATAATGTGCTGCGGCCGGTGACATTCCCCTAGTTTCAGGGGATGTCCAATGCATTTTATCAGCTGGATCGGATTGATTATGCCTAGACGTGTTGCTTCGTGTATCACCGTCAACGGTGGTCTCACAATCTACTGACCCTACCCTGTTTTCGCTCTGTCTTATATCATTTGAAAATATAGATAACTTTGTTCACTTTGTCTATAATACCGTTGTAAGTAGACAAGCCACATTCATTAGGCTCAAAGCAATTATGAACGCTGGAACTTTAAAACTCACAACTACTTTTTGTTTTCATAATTTTTTATGATTCTTGATTAATTAATCATTGTTTTTTTAAAATTTCATCAACAAGCAATATTTTTGCCATACTAATGAATTATAAATCAGTAATCATAAACTGAATATTTTTGCCTTTACAAAGTTTTTCAAAAATGAACAAAGAACTTTATTTCAATTAATAAAAATATACACACCAAAGAAACATTTTGCAGAGAATTACTTAATTCAATTTTATTTAAAATAGGCATTATTTGAAATTTTTCATTTATATATATATATATATTAATTTTCATAAAACTAAATCTTGTTTTTATTAAAATATTTTTCAACAGACCTTAAAATATTTTTAATTAAATGCATATTTTTCATATAAAATATATTCTCTTAAAATTTTAACTTATATTTTATATTGCACTTTTAAATATTTACATGTAAATAAGAAATACATTTCACTAAAATTACATAAAATAATTTTCTTATTAAAAATAATAAATTATTATCAACAAGAGGATAGTTCAGAAAATGCTTAAGTTACACACTGATTATGATTTTGTAGGTTCAAAAAATTTATATTTATTAACTATGACATTTTTATCGAGGAGAAGCTAAGAACTATTTGCAGTAACGAACATTAGTGCATTCAATAAGAATTTTATAATTTGTATTTCGAAAAAATATAATTAAGATCACAGTAAGATAAATACATATTAATACAAATAAATACAAAGGAAACTGAATTTATAGCACTGCAGATTAAAGTAATAACTTACATGATAGCAAAAGTCAAGGAATTTTATTTTAAAAATACTTAAGAAAAACATATGTTTATAATTTTGGCTTTTAAAATTTTTGAAGTAAAACGTGGTGAAAAAGAAATTACGTTATCTCAAAATATAGCAAGCATAGATGTGAAAATAAATGTGTTCAGGGTTTTCTTATAAATAAATTTACTGTAGTTATTTTAACACAGCATCTTCCATCAGATTTTATGCCATGAACAGTGCTGAAAGCATCAAAAAAGTCATTTCTAAAGTCCATATGCTGATGTTTAGGAAGGTCAATCAGTAAAGGAGATATAAAATCATTCCCTGGCAAAAACAAATATTAAATTGTTTTATGTTGTTTAGTATAGTTCACAAGATAAAAAAAGCAAAGACATTCATTTTACATAGTGTCTAAAGCTTAAAATGATTTATGAATCTATGGCTTTTGCACAAAATCGAGCTTAAGAAATTTTTTGAAGGTGAAGATTGACTTGAAATCACTTTTAGTTCGAAAATCATGCCATAAATTTCAATCTTTAGTAAGTGGTTTTTACTGCTATGCCGATAAAGGTTAATATGAAAGGAATGGAGCATTTTCGTACCTAAATGAAATATCTAATAACTACATTTGATTTGCTTGGTGATTTAAAAATTCTTTTAATATAAGGTGATTTTTTGCAGTTTATGAATCAATGTCTGCAATCAGAGAACCTTCAGCAGCGTGTGAGATGCAATATACACTGGCCTAATTTGCAAATGAATGAATGTAGATACACCAAACTTGGATGACATGTGCACAGAACAGGCATTTATTGATTGCAACATAGAAGTTTACATTAGAAAAAAAGCAAAAAGGATTTACAACAAAAAAAAAATGCAATATCGCTGGAAAAGTCCATTTTTGGAAAAATATATAATAAGTTTTATGTGGTAAGAAGTAATAGAAGCATAACAAAAATGAGTTTTAATAAGGGATATGCCCACCCCTATACTGCATGCATTGGCGGCTTTGACTTTCCATGCTGTCAATTAAGTTGTCGGTTACCGAAATAGGAAGCGAAGACCAGACACGGAGTAAGCTTTGTTCAAGCTCTCCTAAAGACATTGGAAAGCAGCAACCTGTCTACCAAGATAGTCCCACACATGTTCTATTGGATTCAGGTCTGAAGATTGAGCTGGCCATTCCATTCGCTCCAAACCAAGATCCTCAAGATATTTCTTAACAACTACAAATCGGTGAACTCGTGCTTCATCATCCATCAGAATGAAATTGCCAATTGCACCGGCATATGGGCGGACATAAGGATCAAGAATCTCATCCCAAAATCTCACACCAGTCACAGTTCCTCCCTGGAACACATGCTGGTCAGTGTGACCACCGACTGAGATCCCTGTCCAAACCATTATTCCACCGTCACGGCAACTGTCTCTTTCCATAATGTTGGATTGGTGGTATCTGCTGTTTTTTGTTCCCTCCAGATTCGAAGACGTCCTGAATCGCTCTCCAATGTGAATCTGGACTCGTCTGTAAGGAGTACAGAAGCCCATTGCTGTCTGGTCCAGGAAACGTATTCTCTTGCCCAAGATTAGCGAGCCCATCTTTGTCGTCCGGTGAGGGGGACATACAGCTAGTCGCCTTGCATAGAGACCTGCATGGTGAAGACGCCTTCGTACCGTACTAGCAGATATTCTTATCCCCGATGCTACAGAGAGGTCTGCAACAAGTTTTGGAACAGAAATTCTTCTTCTCCTTCAGACCGAAAGAGCTATAAAACGGTCTTTTGCAGTTGTTGTGACTCGTGGTCGGCCTGGAACATGTCTTCTGGATACAGAAGCTTCAGTTTGATATTGAATGAGAGATGGTGGACCACACTGCGAGACACATTAAGGCGTCTAGCATCATCAGCCAGTGATCTTTATCAAATTAATATTTTTTCCTAAATTAATTGTTCTGATTTTCAAAAAAATATCATTTGTAGCAAATCTGATTGATGAGACTAATACACTCACGAGACATCAGCTATACCTTTTATCCAAGAGATTAAATAGTGACTGTATGTACACATTTGATGAATCAAAAATTATTATTACTAAATCTAAACTTTGGAAACAAGCTTTCCAGGACTCTTATCGTATCAAAATATTAAAAATTGTATAATTAAATTATCGTTTGGTTAACACCTCATGAATTTCCAAACCTATGACTATGAGATATTTATTAGTTATATATAGATATTAATGTCAGCAATGACTAACAACAGATAACTGCGAATGGTTAAATGTCACTTATTTGTCCTCTACTCACTGATAAAAGGCATAAAAGTTATTCTGTTTATTCCAACAGAGCTCTGAAATGAACACTAAAAGCTACACATTCTTCTAGATTTATATATTTGAGTTTCTAAAAGTCATTTTATGTGCAACAATCATTAAGATATAGTTAAAGCGTAAGAAAAATTCACTATAGTCCAATCTTAAATCTATAGCACTCAAATTCGAACGAGCGGTTAATGTTTTTTTTTTGTGTATCGGCCAGAATGGGTGTTTTCTAAGCTTTTTTATTTTAATATACGTAAACATTACCAATTATTTAGATCCAAAAATTCTAAGGAAAATTCTTATAGTAAATAATACATAAAGAATGTACAAATGCTTTATAAATTACATTCAGTTGTTTAGCTATTTGATTAGTAAATTCATAAAAAATTAAAAAAGAATTATTCATTATAATTCTATATGATGAGTCTAACATTATCTTCCGTTATGGATGCGCCTATATATTTTTAAGTCTCCTCAGATTACATTTTTAAATTTGTAAAATTCATGTACTGCATACAATGCATAAAATAGTTTAATGACTTCAATATAATACATATCTGATATATCATCTTTTACTTGTAGATTAAAGTGCTTTTAATCAACAATTCAAATTACTGTCCTTCAAAATAATTTTCAGTTTAATAAATATTTTTCCAATGCACTAATTAAATAAAAACTAATTTTTTTGTTATCAATTATGCACATAAATAGTTTTTTTGCATTAAAATAATAAAGTTCTTATAAGATAAAAGTTTATGTGAATCACTTCATTACCTTTTTTAATAAATTCCAACATAGAAGGATAATCAAATGCTCGGCGAAACTGCTCCCAGTGTACAATTTCAAAGCCTGTTTCTTTCAAAATAGTGAAATAATCTTCCAGTTGTGGTTTCCTTGTAGGAAACCTGGGAAAAAGTCCTTCAGTGCCCTGAAAGTATTTTTGCATATATTATGAAACCGGAAATAGGTCATGAATAGTACATTTTTATCAACAGAATATGATTAATGGCAAGTACATTTATGTTCTCATTATATTTCCTCAATGTAATACAATTATTTACTTCATATGTAGCATCGATAGTTTATGTTAATCGATATGAAGTGAAAAACGTTATAAAAACCAATTTATAAGATAAAAAATTTTAGTGTTGCATTTCAAATTTTTATATTTAGTAGATTATTTCTCATTTAATTTAAGAGATTGTGTTTCGTATTAGGCTTTATCTTTTTTTAATTTAAAAGAAGTTTAAGAGATTAGATTGTTTAATCCAGCCAGAAAAACGAAAAATGTAGTGTATTGGATAAACATTTTAGGGAGATAATTTGAATCAGAGTGTTTGGATAAATATGAAAGACTGTGAAAATAGTTCAAGAAAAATTCGTTTTAAGATTAAGGCTAAATATAATAAAAAGAACACACATTTAAAGTAATAATCAGTACAAAAATAACATGAGATAAAAGTAGAAATTGAAAATTTAAAAAAAAAATTAACTAGGAAAATAACACAAGAAGTGCGGTTTTTAAAAGAAGCCTCAGGAAAGCTCTGTCTTTCCAGTACAACTTTCTTTTCTCACTGCTTTTTTGAGAATATCTATCTAATTTTATGCATACAAGAAGATGTTCTGCTCAAATATCAAAGTTGGCATAAACTAAATGAAAGGATATGAATATTTTATTTAGATGTTGTGCCAAGCAATCATATCCTGTTAGCAATCTGAAATTTGCCACAGTCTTTTTACAGGATTTTTGGCAAAACATTTTCCAAATGCCTTGAATGTTAGCCCAGGGTTTGCTTATTGATTTTTCTGCCTGGTAAGATTCAAAATCAAATATTAATTTATTAAAAATATTTTTAAGAGACTCTGGAGGAAGTGGTATGAAGTTTTGTGTGACTCAAGTGACTCTTAGCAAGTGAATTTGCATTTTGGTTAACGTCAATGCTCATAAGTGTTGTTTTTGCTAATACCAGATGATCAAGCAATTCTAGAGACCATCTCCATAAAACCCATTATTTCTAAAAAGTCCAAAAATAGTGTAGGATCTTTAAGAATGTCACTTTTGGCAAAATCCAAGCAGTTTAGAATATGGGTAGGGGAGGCCTGCACGGCTCCGCAGCAGTGGCAATCTGGGTAATTCTGTCCCTGATGAAAAACAAGAGCTTTAATATTTCCAATAACGAAGCGAGAAAGAACTGTTTGTTGCTTTCTGGTACCCTTGGTTTGAAGTGCCCCACCAAGGCATCTAGTGAGATACCAGGAGTGGTTCGGAGGAATATGCCGTACTTTCCTCACACTCGCCATCAGTAGAAGACTTCCTCGCCAAGGCATCAGCTATTTCATAACCATCTATACCGACGTGGGTTGGGTTCCACTGGGAATGAACGTCATGCTCCCTAGTAAGGCGATGGAGATGCTCATAAGTGAAGGGACCCATTGTAAAACGATTGTTTTGTTGTTTTTATAAATAAAGATATCAGGATTTGTCTTATTTCTTCAATAATTTGTTTATCTATTTCATTGTTTACGGTGACAGCAAGTATGGCTGCTTTATAATCAACTAAAATAACTGCTTTACAGAAATAATGGATGTTTGGCTTGAGATTTTCCACAGCCTTGATTGTGAAATTGTCGGAAAATATTTTCATCAAGTATTATATTCTAACAAATGGTAAATTTTAATCAAATCGAGTAGTGCGAAGAAAGTATTTTAAATTAAAATTCTCTACCAGAATACTACTTACATACATACATGGGAGTACAAGCGAGCTCCGGACTGTGTCTAAGGATGACGGATTTTTAATACTCACCTGTCAGTAGTAATTTTTAACAATGGTTAGATGACGAAGCCCTATCTATTCTGGTACCTTTCTTTTTCCACATTCATATTTCTCAAGTGGAAGGACTTTAGTCGTCACAGATTAACGTAGACACGTTCCCAACCCATGACGTTCCGGCAACGAGAAGGAGAATGTGGTGTGAAGCAAAAGAGCAACAGGAGCTTTCCTTAATACTATACAAAAACTACGACTGTAACTTCTATTTATCAAAATTTAAAGGAAACATTCTTCGGTGAATTTGACTATAACAATCAAATGATGCCTTGTAGATGATTGTTATTACGAATATTTAAGGCTGAATCAACCTTGTTCAGCCCAAGCATCGAACCTCGGGCCAGTGCCTTGGGAGCGTAAAACGCTGCCACTAAGCCACCGGGCTTCTAGTTTTAAAAATACTACATAAAAATATTTAGCTTAATGCAGATGATAACTACAGAAATACTACTTCAGAAATGCTTTACTGCTGATAAGTATTAATTATATAAAAGAATTTCATAAAATCATAATTTTATTGCTGAGTAATGTCAAATTTTAAATATCACATGATTTCTAAAAGAAAAAAAAACGTTTTAATTAAGAATATTAATTATAAAATCTTTTGCAATTAGGAAGTACATTTTGGTTGAAGTTTCTTACCAATTTTGTATATTTCCAGTTAGAATTGTGTAAGAGATATTCGAAGGTTTCACGAAAAGGGGAGCTCACACCTGTCATGATAGCTGCTGTACCTCCGGGATTCAGCAAATCAAACATGTTGACGAAAGCAACTTTTTGATCACGTAACCATACCAAGCAGTCTATGCAAACTATTTTGGAGATCACACCCTTCCAAGGAGACAAAGTTGACCTTCAAAGAATAAAACTAACATTAATTGCATGGTAAGGGTTTGACATCACATATAGTACATTTTAACCAAACACAGTGTTATTTAAACTAAAATTTCTTCTGTAGTTTATTGGATTATAACTTTAAAAACTCCCGACATTGTGATGTTTAGAGTTTTCTAACACTCCATATTTTTTACCACTTTTAGGATTTACTTTTTTAAGTTTACAAGATGAGAACATAAGCACTCTTAAGCATCAAAACTAAATGCGTTAAACAGAGTTGAATCATCAAGAGATCATAGTTAAAACAAAAACTATTATATCGATGATTAAATATAAAACAAAACGCGTATTATGTAATGGATGACAGTTTTAAAAAAATTCAAATGTTTTTAAATAAACATATTTTTTAACTGACAGCTATCGAATTGTGACAAATTATTAGCTTTTTACATATGCTTGATTCCGAATGAATGTCTTGTCTTTTATGATCTAATAAATTAATAAAAATTAACATTGTAATGTAGAATGATCGAGTTAATCACGAATAACAATTTCTATTGGACAGCACGACTTTTAATTTATTTATAAATATAAATTAAAACAACTCAAACATTTCGTTTCTATGAAACCTAGTGACCAAAGAGCCCATCTTTGCCAACTTAAAATCTCAGCTGTCAAAAATTAAGACACCTCCCCAAATAAAGGCCACACGCGCTTTATTGATCACCAGTCAAGCATCTTTTATTGTGTTTTCTAATTGTTAATTACATTTTTCCAAAAACCTACACAAAATACTTTTCATAAATGGATTACTATTTAAAAAAAAGAAATACAAGAGATGCTGTGAACTGATTAAATATTTTGATTGTTTGTTTGTCGTACAATGGCCATTTTTGAACACGAGGGTAATTAGACCGGGACCTGCGGTTTAAAGTGGATTCCGAACCACTGAAAACATCCATACCCAAGGTGGGATTCGAATCTATGAACTGTTGAACCGAGGGCAAGGGCGCTAACCATTCGTCTGCCAGCTCGACGAGCTGATTAAATAAAAGTGTACGAACAAATGAAGAACATAATTTATGAGAACATATTATTTGTGAGGAGAAACTTTATCAGTACTGGTATATGAAAAAGCAATATAATATGTGTAGTATTAAGGTAGAAAAAGATTTTTGTAAGTGTTTTGCTGCATAATCTTTGTAAATTGAATAATTTACATAAAATTATTATAACAAAAGCCACTTATAGAATAACTTTAAACTTTTAGATTAAATACACAATAATATATGATTACATAATACTTAAAAGATTTCCAAGTAAATGTGGGTTGCCACAACAAAATTTGTTGCATAGAAAAGTTATAAAAATGATAAGGAAAAGTATGATTACGGAAGCTGACATCGCTCGAATAATTTCCTTGGTGGCACCATGTCACTGTATGGTCTCTGATTAAACAAAGGAGGAATTAATATCGAATGAAAAGCAGCATCTAAATATGGTAATCAAAACTATACGCCTAGAATTATTTTCATTGAGAATACCCGTTAGTCACTCTATTGCGAAAGAAAATGCTGAAAGAGCCATTGATGAACTGCAAGTATATCGCTACAAGTGCTCTTTGTGATGCAAGACGCAAATATTTATTCGATATCGTCATAATTGAGAAATTACAAACTAAAAGTTCTTTTCTACGAGAAATAAGCATGGCATAGTAAACAGCTTATTTGAGCCAGTGGCTCGTTCTTGACATCTTTTTAAACTCATTGACACTAATACAGCGTTTATGACAAGGAATTGATTCCAAATTTGAAACCAACTATATGAATTTCTCATTTCTGATTTATTTCGTTATATAGCTGGTATTGGTTTTGACTGAAATATTGCTCCTTACTTTTTAATTTTTTTTTGCGGGAAATAGACATCGCACAGTAACAGCTTATCTGAGAAACATTCAAACAAAAGTGGAAAATTATCCCTGTGACTACTGAAAATTATAAATCTATCACTGCAGCATTTATATCATAGATTGTTTTATGCTATAAAAAACACTATATCAAAACTGTAATGAAATCATTGAGAAAGAAATGATGTTCTGGTTTGGCATCGCAGTTAGTTATTTAATTGTTAATGGCATGCACAATTGGAATTGTCAGAAACAATCAATTTTATGTGAAGTGAAACAGTACTGAATAATGCTTGCTACCCTAAAAATTGATAGAATCGTCTTGTCAATCGGTATTTTTCTTGGGTATGATCTCACAAATCGCTTGAAATTTGAATTCATGCAGTGATCTAACACCTGATGGTAAAGCAGTTGGGAATCCATTGAGTCTTGAGTCATGCTCTGGGAGGAGTTTTCTTCAACAATTCGTCATATTCACTTGTTGAAGTGGAGAAAGCACAAAAAATTCTAACTTCTTAAAAATGTACAGGTAAAAACATCTATACCTCAATGCTTGACAATGGTTGGGATTGAATCAGAGTCAATTCACTCAGAAAAGCATTGCTTGTCACGGTGAGATCTTGTCTGTCATCTCGTAATTTCAAATCATAGAATATTTTAGAATTCTCAAAGGTACTGCAGCTACTTTTATCATTACAGAGACTTTTGTTTAATGCTGTGAGTTTTTTAGTGGCTCGTCTCATGTGCTGATTCTTAGCCGTCTGTGTAGTCAACATTTCTTTGCTAACTTATAAAGCATAAGCAACATTCTGTTTGTGATATTTTAGTCAGCTAATAAATAATTGCAACATTGCATTCTCTCAATCAAATTATATGAGCGTTTCTTATGTCACATAGTCATTTCTTTACTTGTGGAATGATATGAAAAATAATTTATTAACTTTCGAATTTAGATTTTTCAGATAACTTTGTCAGTTTTAAATATTTTAAATTTATTACCTTATTTATAAGTTCCAGTCAACAATTCAGTTTTGATTGGACTGAGAATGGTTTAACAATATTATTGCATTAAAAATCTTAGTTTTGCTTAAATATATTTAAAACAACTAGGTTATTGATTGTATTCAATAATTTTAAATCGATAAAAAACAAACAATTAAAATAAATTACTATGTGTTTAATAGTAGAAACTAGCTAAATATTTGAATTTCTTTTACAGTTAATTTTATACGTACTGAAATCAAACTTTCAGTTTGAGTTGTATGTTTAAAAGAAAGAAGCTTAAATACGATTAAATGCTATTATCGATTATCTTTGATGTTTGTGTATTCAAAAAGTAATGATATTACTGAGCTAGTCAATATCATGTAAAGTGATTAAAAAACAGGATATTTGTTACATGCTAATCATTGAATTTCTTCCCATTTTTACTTTGCTATTGAATAAGGTGAGAACAAGTATGCAAATTACTGTATCACGCCTTTTAAAAACTTTCGGGGGAGGATAAAAATATTAGTAGTTATAAAAAAGCAAGTCAAATTCGCGCTTCATCAATGATAACTTATGCAATTAAAAAGACAAATCTAAATGTCCAAGGAGCTCATTTGGTATTATTTGCTTTTTCGCATCAAAGTAGCTTCAGACCACCGAAAATGTCAAAGGTTTGGAAATAGTGCTGTAAATAAATGTACTGCCAGGCATTGGTTCCAAAAATTCAGGTCGTGTGATTTAGCCTAAGCAATCCCAAAATTCTTTGTGCCCAAAATGCCCGAGTTTCACCGCAAGCAGATTGCATAGCTAATACGCATGCTCGATGCCGATGGAAATTACTTCGAGGATCAACAATATAGATTACACTTTCTGGAAATCATTTTTTTAATCTTTAAAACAGTAAGAAACTTATTGTTTAAATTATACTCATTTGTTGTTTAAAGTAAGTTTTAAATATATTTTACCGTTGGAAAAGTGGAGCAGCGCACTCCATAATGCCAACCTAGCTGGCACACAACAAATGTATTTTACTGTCACGAAGACTACTTATCATGACATTTTTCAGTAAGAATTTCTCAATTTAAAAAGCTGTAAGCATTTTAAGATGTGCAAGGTTACACTAACACATTGTATTTTGATTTTTGAAATTTTTATTTTATTGATGAAAGTTTATGATTTTTTTTTAAAATGTATACTTACGCATCAGCTATGTCAGCAAGGTAAAAAGAAATTTTATCAGACATATTCTGAGCTCTCGCCATATCAATTAAATCCGCAGCTTGGTCGATAGCGATTACTTTTCTTATTTTAGGAAAAGTATCCACGAGAAAAATTGTGGAATTCAATCCAATGCCGCAGCCCACATCCAAAACAATCTCATTTGCCAAGTCTCCCCAGTTGAGTGTTGATGATGCAGTTTCCATAAACTTTTTCGTACTGTCAATATCATCGACACAAATGTAATTCTTATTCCCTCCCGCGTCAATGAAGCAACCTATAAAATAAGTAAATTTTGAGGTAAATTCCGTATATTATATTTCTATATTTCTTTAAATGATTCTTAAATTTATGAATCAAGATAAAACTCAAAATTATCAAAATGAAATTCTTTAAATACCTCAAGAGATTTTAAGTTAATCAAATATTTAAAATCTCAAAAAATGCATTTTAATTTTTACAAATTTTATAACTATATACCATAAATTAAAATGCTTATGGTTATATTAAATAAAAATTTATACTTATCCGTTGATTATTAGTTATCTATACAGAGTAAATACACTTCATTAGGATTTTATTTATGGATATGATTCAGTTAAAATATTAGGCGTGTTAGCTGGATATATCGAATTGAGGTCAATTTCACAGAATACAATAAAGCTCATTTTAGTATATTGGGCATTTGTTAATGCGAGATGTTGGTTTCTGCAGATTACTTATTATTTATATTAATAACACTATTAATCTGAACTCTAAAATCTCTAATGCAATGAGCACATTGGTTTGGAATTCCGCAGGCTTCAAGTAATGTGGCATTATCTTCCTCCTTTTGAAATTTTGTGTGTGAAGTACTGGAAGTAAAAAAATATACAAGACTTTGTACTTTGATAAATTTGCTAGTGTCATTTTTTTATAATAAAATCCTTTATTTCGATTTGAAAAAGAAATTTATTTGATTTTTGTTGATTGCAGCGAACGCGTTTTCGCTTAATTTTTATGCATTGACTGGTATGGAGGAACTATTTTTTCATAAATGTGTATCGTAAAGTTTTGTTTTGAAAAATAAAGCAATTGATAAAGTCACGTTCTATAACTTAATTAAGCATAGTATTATGAGCATAGTTTTTAATGCTGTAGACTATTATTTTATTTAGTTAAAAATTTTATTTCATGGAATATAAATATAAAAGAGTACAAAAAATGTGTATTAAATTCGCGCATAGTATTTACATCTTCTAATATTAAACTAATAATTTTTTTACAGAAGAGTATTTGGTAGTTAATTCATTAATAAATGTCCTATATACACATCTATTATTCTTGTTAGTTTGAAATCACGTGAAGATGTGATGATCGAATGATGTGACCATAAAGAGCTTTTAATGAAATGTATTTTCACATCAGACTCAAGGTAATTAGAGTCTCATAATTTGTATAAATTCTCTAATCCAAACTAGTCTAGTTAAATTATATGCTTAGTTTAAATAAAAAAGAATTATACAAAGATAATTTAATTCATGTTAGAATTCAGTATTTTAATCAGCAATTAAAAACTACTGACTAACATATATCTTGGATATTCTATCTATATAGATTTTAATATCTTACTAATTATTATTAATTAACACAGGATTTGTATTTGACATAAATTTAACTAGTTTAAATTTTTGGAAATAAATCTAAAAAGTATATAATTGAATAAGCACAGAATAACTACTAAATATTATACACTAATTTGTGTGTAAAACTCTTTTTACCACCATGTTTACGATTTTAGGTTTTTCTTTATCTGAATTTAGTAAATACTTTTATGCATTAGTTATTAATATCACTTCTACACAATCAAACATATTTTGGTAAGTAAATTTTGAGATTTGGGATAAACTCAAAATTTTAGAGGCTTTAATATTTGAATAGAATCATTGAAAACGCTACCTTGACTTGCGCTTTTAAATTATTTAAGAAAATAGTTCAAAAATTGTTTTCCAGATTATATAATATTTAGTACGAAAGTACTAATATTAATATCTTACTAATTATAATTAATAACTCATTTATAGGGAATGTAAAAATATATAACAGATACTACTAGCTCATATAAGAAATATAATTGCAAAAAAAGTTTAAATATTTATAAAATTCATAAAAACAAAATTTTTATAAATACTTTTAATTAATTCCAAATTTGGAAGAGTCCCATAATTTATGATATATTTGAACATATGGTACTGTATAATGTATACAATATATTTGGAAATAAAAAAGGAAGATTTATGTATTTTGTATAATGAACATTTTATTAATGTTGCGTTCATATAAACTTTTATCTTTTTGGAGTAATCAATTCCGATTTTAGAATAATCCACAATTTTTACAATAGATAGTATTCCAAGCTGGAAGAAATGCATTATATTTGTAAAAATAAGTATCTGGAGAAATCAGAATATATTGATAATAGAGAAATATCGAACATTCCATATGCAAGATTAGTTTGTTAACGTATTTTTAAAGTCTTTTTTTACGCACGAGAGCCATTTTAACCAGGAACCTCAAAGAGCAAAAAAGAACTTATAAAATGTTAAACTGAAGACCTAGAGAACTAAGCCTTCAATAATCAAATGTTTAAATTATGTACGAGAAAGGAGCATAATTTTGAAGATTCTTCCAATAATGCTGGATTTTAGGAGTCAATTAATAAATTCCTCATAGATGATCCATCTTTATGTTGCTTTGGGTCACAAATAAATTGTCTAATGATTTATCTAACAGTTCTAGCATAATGATTCTGGAAATTAATGGGTAAAAGAATGTATTGCACTGGACAATAATAAAATGCCCAGTATATGTACACCCATAAATACGCATCATTTATGCTTACATCAAGATATTTAGAAGACAGTTTACAAATTTACATGGCTAATATAAATATTAAAACCAAATTTATCTGGTACTGTGTATTTAGGAGAAATAGACATTCTCAAATGTATCAGTATAAAAAAAGTCTTAAAATTCTTTAATGGACAGATATCATTTAGAGGTCAACTTAAAGATTTATATGGAAAGATGTGAATACAACTTAATATCTCGTATCAAGAGATAAAAGTTCCATTTGATTGTATGGAACATTATATTGCCAGTGAAATCTTTGTATTTTGCGTGAAAATACAGTGTAAAACGTGCCATTAAATATTTTAAAATTATCAAAAGATCTGAATTAGCTTTCTATATATTTATAAATCTTTAATATTAAGACTTAGTCATTTTTTTTGGAAATCAACTTTTCTTTTAAAAGGATAATTTCAACAGTTGCAATTACTAAAACATTAGAATAACCAAAATCGAAATTTCTGGTAAAAGTTTTTGTATTTAGTTTATTATAAATTCCCGAATGTCGGATTGTAAACATGGTAATTATGATCATATAATAAATAAATACTAGAATAAAGCAGAAAATATCAGTAAAAAGAATACAGTAAAATCAAAGAATCTTTGTCTGTAACCCTAAATTAATTAATTATAGCTATTAAAAATATTCAAGAAATCTTACATTTATTCGAAGAAGATTCCATAATCAAATTAGTGAAAGCACACTATGGAATGATCAGCAGTTTCCTTCAAAAAAATTATTTAAATAAAAATTCGATGCTTTCACTAAAATAATATTCTCATCTGAAATTGAGAAATACACAATACTAGTGATGCTTTTATCAATTTAGCTTTAGCTACTTTACAATTTCACAACAGCTATTAATCCATAATGGAGGGAAGAGATTATTTGAAAAAAATCTGTTTTAAAATTTTAATAGACCAAGGGAAAACTTAATGATGAATTTCGGAAAAAGTCCCATATTTTTCAATACCTCAAGAATTTGATCTAGAATTACAGAATAAGAAAGCGGAACATTAATCACTATACCGCAACGGCAACTTCTTCGACTAAAAATACTACTCACAAAAATAAAAGCCTTCCGGAGTGAAATATAATTTTACTTTCCCCTCTAATCAACCTATTAGAAAACAAACTGACTAAAAGAGAAAGAATAATTGGAATAATTGTTTATGTTGGTTCTCTCTATACCTTATTATCAAAATCCAATCCTGAATAAGAGAGCTAATTTTGATCCATACTGTATTTCTTTCCAATTATGTCATAAAAAATATATCTCGAGATATTATAAAATTTCATCCAAAGCTATCACAAATATTCAATGAATCAGTGTGTTATTAATGTAATATTTAGAGCATATTTTGTCGAGTTTTAATTTTATCAATAGATCCATTTGTCTTATGATATCAGAGTTAAGAATAAATCTCATTAAACCCTCATTAGTATGAAAATTTTATTAAGCACCCTTTTACTAATTATAGCAAAGCTGTGTGTTATGATAATTTAATGCATATTTATTAAGCTATTAACTAATTAACGCTAATGGTCAATTTTAGTTGAAGAGATTAGATCTGATTTCATTGAAAGATTTTGATAATATACCTCATTAGAATTAGAAGATTCATTTAAATTTAAAAGCAAATGGTTTGAATAAAATAGTTAAACCATACCTCAGTTTATGTAACAAAATTAGAATAGCTATATAGATTATAGGGAATCAAAGCCTAGATAAAATCAAGGGTGCATACATTGGGTGATAAATGGTCTAGGGTTGATTTCATACGATGAGTGTTTGGACTCGCTAAAACGTAATTTGGAAAGTCTTATTAAATAATTAATTTTTCTTATCAAAGGCTTAAGATCAATATCCCCTGAGTCAAATTTATGCTTTTGTCTAGGGTACCACATCGGAGTTCTTGACATTTTAGGACATTATTAATTATTTTTTTGACTCCACAATTAAAATTTAAAAATCCTCTTAAAAATTATACAGGGAAGTATAAGTGGCTGTAGTTTGATAGTAGTTTTAGTTGACGCGACACATCTTTTGTTTAGTTTCACTGGTAAGATTAGCTTGTAGATGCATTTTTATTTACTTTCCAAGTAATTCAAATATCTTATCTCCAGTTTTATTTTATGTGGGTTTTGTTTACTTTCAAAACTAAATAAATTACAGTGACTGGTAAACTCTCTTTTAGCTCCAAACTTTGATCAGAAATTAATTAGAAGTGCACTTGTTTTTACACGAAATTTTATGATAAAAATACTAAGGATTGTTCTGCTTTTGAACATATCTCGTATGTCAGGCTTAGAATCCGTAAACTATTTTTGATTTTTAATAGACTTTTTATTTACTGTAACTAGACGAGTTGATAAACTATGAATTTGAAACAATATGAATGGCTTTGTAAGTTTATAAAGTGACAAGAGTCTTGAGTTTGGAATGGAAGAACTCAGTTTTGGTTTCAAAAGAAAAATTAAATTTTTAGTGGTCCACTTTTGAATTATGATGAAAGAAATGATATTGTAAGTGATAATATTGCCCTCCAAACATTTTCTAAATGTTTGGAAGAGTAGATTGTTTGTAAATTGCATCTCAAACTATCGTAAATATCGTGTTTCATATTTTTAAGTTCATAAAGATCAATTTGTGGTATACCTGTGAATATTGGTAATATTTAATAATTTTATGGTCTTACAAGCTTTTTAAAATAAAATTGTTTATAAGAAAAATTTATTTAAGACTGCTGGTAAAGAATCGCGTTTTCTAATTTCAGATTTATCTAACATTCACGCTTTGATATAATATGATTATTAGGTACATTTGGAATTGCAATTTCAAATATTTGTACGTTTTTAGAGACATAATAATACATTTTTTATTAAAATTTTTATCAGATTCTTGAGATTTAATAACTTTTTTAGAAAAATATTTATTTCTATTAATATGCTAATTTAACATTTTGGTATAGAGTATTGAAATTGACAAATTGACTAAATTAACTACAGATAATTAAAATATATAAATGATAAGTCACTGCTTCTTTAATAAATTAAAGCATCAGTGGAGGATCATGATAATTTGAGCGAATGGAGCCAAATATAAAGCACAGGAATATTAAACTTTGGTAACGAATTTTAGTTTTTTAAAGTTATCTTAAATGATGAATGTGAGATTTCAACTTACTAAAATGTTTGCAAGGGATATGACATTATTTTATGCTGGATCCCAAGTCATGTAGGTCTCGATGGCAATGACAGGACTGATGCATCTGGCCCATCTCTGCCATCCATTTCTTTGTTGGATGTGAGAAGGTGTGTTAAAACATTTACTGGAGATCTTTGGCAGGAGTCGTGAACGTGCAGGTCACAAATAAATGGCATGCCATATTTCCATGCATTAACAGTTTTACCGTTACGAAGTGTTGATGTTCGTCTGACTCGCCTTTGTATCGGACACACACGTTTCACACATTGACATTTGTTCTTAAACGAGTTAAATAAATGGTGTGAAACGTCTGATGAACCAAATACGATATATCATATTTTAATTTCATGTCACAATTTTAACCATTTACGTTTATATTTTTTTAAAACTGATATTTTAACATTAGTTGATTTACTGGGAGAACCTCCAAATAGAAATCTATTTGCCTTTTTAAAAGCAATTGGTTTTCTCCATTTTATTTAAATTTTAGATATATTTTAAATATACATTTCCCTAAGCAATTTTATATTTTTAAATTCTGAAACTTGTATATACATTATTTATATACACTGTTTTTTGTATTTTAATGCTGCTTGGGTTTTCCTTATTTTAATTTTTAAAAAAATCAAAGATTAGCGCAGTTTGTCCTTTTTGGTCCTTGCGCCAGAAAACCAACCTACTAAAACGTTTAATCATTAATATTTGAAATTAATAATGTATATTACATATTGTATATAAAGTTAATGAATTTAATTGTTTTGATGTTATTTCAATATATTTCAAATGATTTTCGAAAAGGAAAATAAAACATTAATATTAAGCTTTAATTGACTTTTACATATCTGGTACTAATTTAATGATTTTATGTACATAAATTTGCACTCTTACATTAAATCATGCATTAGCAATGGCCTTATTTTTGAATATTGAGAACCTTTTTTTCTAAATCAAAACATGCAAATGATTACGATCCTGACCTAGTGGTAAATCTTTGATATTAAAAATATACTGTAAAACCTTTTAAGACTTCCAACTATTTTTGAAAAAAAATTGGTCACATGTTTCTTGATACATGCCTTGATATTATAGCTAAAAGTGAACATTTTCAGCTTGTAATAAAGGAATAACCGTACTTAAAAATTGTAAAATAATCTGATCTTTAAACATTCAGAACATTTCAATTTATTTAAATTATTTTAAGTGATCATAATCCAAAATTTGTAGTTTAGAAAATTAACATACTCCTTCTATCTACCTAAAATATTTGAATAACTTTAAGATTTTTCCTCACATGCCCTGAAGATTTTCATTGCAGAATATTTTTAAAAAATGAGGAATCTATGAGTTTGAGCTTCTTTCATGTACGTAAGAATAGTCATTTATACAACTGTGTATTTCGTAATGCGTTAAAACTTTAGTCAATTTTTCTACAATAATTTCAGTGATACAGGCATATTTTTAATAAAAATCGAATCCAGATTTTTAAAATGCGCGTTTTAACTTTACTGAAATACTAGCAAGTGAATTTTAACTACAAGGAAATCTGTGACTTTTTATAAATTTTAGTGCAGGTACTTTCAATCAATAATTAAACGGTTGCTAAAAATCAGTATTTTTCAAATCCTTCTGTATTTAGACCTTACCATTTCTGTCTAAATAATTGCTGAACTATAAGTTAAGCTTCCTGAAGGAGTATATAACTAAGCATGCAATTGGTGTTAGTATTATCATTTAAACAGCTTTTGCAGGTCAAATTGTTCTTGAGTGTAGATGTTTGTACTAGTGTTAAATACTTACCAAATTAGTTATTTACAAAGGAAACCACGATGTATTAAATCAATTATTGCTTATCATCCCTAGACTTAATGTTTTTGAGTCCAATATGCAGAATTGAAATTCGTTTTCTCTCCTTTGTGGTGACAATTTATAATAATTACAATAAATGACGCATGTAAAATATTTGATGACCTGTTCATTATTTTTAGCATGTGAGTCCACATGGAACTACAGGGGACAGAAAGCATCAAAAGTTTCTTGGAGTCGGCTGCCTCTATTCTAGGATGGAGAGACCTGAATAACGATGTTGTTATGGATATTGGCTGTGGGATGGGGTACGGTTCCACAAGGTTATTGTACGATCTCTATCCCAAACTGAAGGAAATAATTGCTGTCGACCAGTGGGCGCATATAATCAGAGCAGCAGTTGAAAATAACTTCCACGAAAAGATTTCGTACTATGTTGCTGATATAGCTGATGCGTAAGTACTTTAATATTTTCGTGAAATTGGCTGGTTGACAGTCTTAATAAAAACTAGTTAAAATATTTACTCCTAAATTTTTAAATTTCATTTTCTTCAATAACATAGTTTTTTTAATTACAATATTTATCCAATGGTTCGTTAAATAAGCACAAGTTTATTTTGAGTAATTTTAAGAGTAAGCTGAATTTTCATTGAAAAGTAAGACTAGTCTTTTATAGACCAATGCAATTATTACAATTTAAGTTTTTGCTCGTTGATGAGGGATTTACTTACAAATGAGAGTTTATAACTCTCCATACACTTATATTTTGTCCAATATTCAGTGTGTCCATATAAATTCTAAATATTTTTGATTCGCTGTTCTATTTTTTTAAGGAAAACTGTTTTTACTAGAGTTGAGAATTACAATTTGTTATTTTGTAATGCTTCTCAGCCTTAATGAAGATAATAAATATTACAATTTATGCCGAAAAAAATAGTTAGAACTTATACGAATATAAAACACTGGACAAATAAAAATGAATACACTGATCCGTTCAAATGCATTTGAGGACTCGGGAGCAATTTAAAAATTCACCTATAACTACATCATAACAATGTTTACAATTGATGCAATGGAACAATATAAAAATAGAAGTAAAATAATTTGCTTTCCAAACAATATATCTATGAATTTCTAAGCTTTTTAAATGTCTAAGAACAAGTGAATTGTGTATACCAATAAGTATTTAGTAACTGTAAGAAAATCACCAAGATTAGTTCCTTTAGCAATTTGTTTGTATCACGAATTCAACCATGTTCTTGAAAAATAAATTATTTAAGGGAATAGCTCTTTGTGCGGAGAAATTTGATGTTGTAAAAGAAATAAAAGTATTAGTTTGATCATACAAAAAAAGTTACTCTTTACAATGTATTATAAAAGTTGATTATTTTATGAATTAAAAAAATGAATGTGTATCATACCAGTTTTTTATGAAATTAACGTGCTTTTGATTTCTCCAGATCAACACTCACACCTTGGCGGAGGAAAATTTCGAAAATAGTTTGCGTTGACTGTTTAGTATGGTTGCGAGACCAGAAGATAGGATTTCTGAATATGTATGATTTATTGCGCCCTGGAGGCACAGCAGTTATTATGACTGCCATAAACTCTCCTTTCCCAGAAGCATTTAAATATATGGTAAATAACACAAGATGGCGTGACAGTCCATTGGTAAGTGATTCTTAAAAATAGTTACGTGTTATATGCATAGTGAATTGCTGAACGCCATTAAGGACATTCTCATGCTTTTCATAAGGAATAAATTATATCTTTTTAAAAACACCAAATGGTTTCTACATATTATATTAGAAAAATAAGATTATATATCAGAACATTTGAAATGGGGAGTTTAAATAAAAGTTCATTCAATGCAAATCTCTAACTAAAAATTCTTTTTTGATCATTCTCTTTTATACAAATTTAGAAGTTTGGAAAATGACATGGAAGTTTTAAAGTTTCTAAAAATAACTGACTAGTTGGCTTAGTGGTAGCGTTTCACGCACCTAAAGGCACAAGTCCGAGGTTTAATCTTCGGACTGGACAAGGTCGACTCAACCTTTCATCCCTTCAGAGGATCGATAAAGTGAATACCAAGCATGTTTGGGAACTAAGTACTTGGGGTTTCGCGTTAGGTTGACCACCAAATCGGGACATATGCTTCACACCCCCAAGGCCTCTCGGTCAGAAAAAGAAATGGCGACTGAACTAGACCCACATGGGCTGTCATACCACAGAGAAAAAGCAATATTCAAAGTTGCAAAGATAGTAAAGATATATTAAAGAATTTTTTCTTTTATAATTAATGTTAGAAAAGTTGGTTGAGACTATCCCAAATGAGACTTTCGTGTCATTTTCTAATTTTTCCACTAGCTGCTTATGACACTTCAAAAGTCGAAACAAGATTTTAAAAAGTTGCTAGGCTAAAAAAATTAAGAAAAAATTGTTTTAATAATTTATTTGCCCGATTATCTTTAGTCTGATGTATTTACAGATAAGAGCAGTTGTGATGGGTAGCCCATGGAATCAAAATATTTTTTAAATACTAGTAATAAATTTTAATCAATGTACTCACATTAATTTTTAGGTTTTCTCCAAATTAAAAATTATTCTTAACTAATATAAATCAGTTTATAAATCAGAAAAATTCTTATTTAATACTTTAAAAATTTGAGTATCAAACTTGCGATTTCTATGTAAATAGACTAAAAAGAGTTTCTGGTGCGGCTAAGAAATGTTATATTTATATTTTCCGAGCCCATTCATCGAATAAATCTGTCTTTATACATATATATATACTCTACTAACCATTAAAATTGCTACACGCGGAAAGCGGCACACACGTGACATTTGCATGACAGGGAGAACTTGCTGTGATATGCAAATGATTAGATTTTCAGCGCATTCCTACAAAGCAGGCGACAGTAGCGACATCTACAAGGTATATAAAACCAGAGATTTGACCGCAGTTTTCTCATACTCAATTTCCGTTTCAACGTTGTTTGCGGCAAAGAAAGTTGTTGTAATGCATCGTGTAAGAAGAAGAAATGCCTATCAGCATGTGTCTGACTTTGATCGAGGAAGGATTATAACCTACCGGGATTACGGTTTATCGAACCGCAATATTGCTGCTCGCGTCGGTCGAGACCCCATGCCTGTTAGCAGAATATGGAATCGATGGGTTCAGGACAATCATACGGAACGTCATGCAGGATCTCAGCGACCCCCCATTACTAACAGCTGAGAAGACAGACATCTTATCCACATGGTCACAAGGGAACGTACAGCCACGTCACGAACCCTGAGTCGAGAAATGGAGTCATTTGCAAGGCAACTAGTTTCTTCTCGAACAGTTCGACGACGTTTGCAGCAGCATCGATTGTCTGCTTGGCGACCATTGCTTCGGCTACCATTTACGCTGCGTCACAGACATGAGCGCCTTCAATGGTGTGATCAGCGACGAACCTGGACGCGGGAATGGCATCACGTCATCTTTACAGATGAATCTCGATTCTGTATACAGGACCATGATGGCCGCTTCCGTGTTTGGAGGCATCGTGGAGAATGCGCATTGCCAGCTTGCATTGGACATCGCCATACTGGCCCAATTGCTGGAGTGATGGTATGGGGTGCCATTGGATACACGTCTCGATCACCTCTTGTTCGCATTACCGGCACTTTGAACAGCAACCGTTACATTTCCGATGAGTTAAGGCCCGTGGCTCTGTCCTATCTTCGAGGCCTCCATAATGCTTTGTTTCAACAGGATAATGCATGACCGCATGTTGCCCTTACTGTTCTCAACTTCCTCGATACAGAACATGTTCGACTGTTAACCTGGCCAGCACATTGTTCTGATCTGTCACCAATTGAGAACGTGTGGTCAATGGTTGCCGAGCGATTGGCACGCTATCACTCACTCACTATTTACTACTGTCAATGAACTGTGGCATAGTGTTGAAGCTGCATGGACTGAGATCCCCGTACATGCCATACAATCTCTGTTTGACTTCATGCCTATGCGGATAAATGCTGTTATTGCAGCCAGAGGTGGCTGCTCTAGGTACTGATTTCTCAAGATCTATACATCCTAATTTCCTGTAAATCTAATCACTTGTTCTTTCCACTATAATGTAAGTGTCCAATAAATATCGTTCTGTTATTTGCATTCCTTCTTGGTGTAGGAATTTTAATGTCCAGTAGCGTGTATATATTCCAAGTAACTCTTAGATCTCTAATAATTTCATGGAGAAATAAAGTAATTTATAGTTTCAAATAATTAAAAAAATTTAATCCTTTTTAAATATGGAATTGCGTGTCCATTAACGGAGGGAAATAAATCAAGTATGTTCTTCCGAAATAGTTCTGTAAACATAATCTTAAACTTCAATCACTTAATAGTAAACTTGGTATTTTTCCGTTAAAAATGTGACACTCGACAGGTTTTTTTCTTTTTACTTATTTCGTTCGACATTAGACATCGGAGAGTCTTTTGGCGCAACTGTTTTTTTATCCAATCATAATTTCACAATTTTAAAAATTGTTTAATATTTTATGGCGGAGGATTTTAGAATTTGGTGTTTACAAAGAGATGAGGCTACGATTTTATTTATGCGAAAGAGGAATTATTCATCAAGAACCAACAGTCATTATGGAGTTAATGTTATTTCCAAAATGGTTATCTTTCACGCCGAGGAGCTAAATGTGTGGAAGCAAACTTGGTTTGCTGGACCGGAAATTCCTTTTGTCTCTGCCATGTGATTTATTCATAGAGTCAAAAACTAACATCAGTTGAGTGAATTTAACTGCTAGTGTTTGATTTTTGTAGTATAAAAAATTAAAGTTGCTGTTCTATATTTGTCCCAATGGCGCCAAAAATAAGTGGCCTTAACAAAAAAGTACCTTGGTGCCACGTATAAAAATTGTCCATTATTTTTCACTTAAATTTATATAAAAAAGAAAACGTTGCTAAACATTTAAACCTGATGGATTTAGTAAGAATACGTAAACTTACGGAGGGAAAAAAACTTGTATTGAAAAATTAGAAAGACCACGAATTTTTAAAAAGGTGTTATTTATTTCGGCAAAAAATTTTATTTTTACTTTTCTTGAAACGAGCTCTATTTTTTTTTTTTAAGATTAAAATGCTTATCACAGAATTTAATAGAAAACTGACAAACTAAATGCATGAAATGTCAGCAGGCTAATAAAAATGCTTTCGAGATCCCCCCCCAAGATTGTTTTCATTTTAAATTGTGCAGCCAATTTCACAAGAATTCTCGTTTCAATTTCACTGAACTTGTAAGAATTGAACATTATTAATACCAAAATTTCATTGGAAGGCGATAAAACTACAAAAACATACATTATTGCATTTTGAAGAAATATTTCATATGAATTTTGTTAAAAAGTGTTGGAAACGTAATTAAGAAGTAGCATTGCCTAGTTTAAATGTAATGTAGATATTAGGGAAATCATTTTACTAACTAAACAAAAAATTTCATGTATTTGAAAGTTCCAGTTGCATGTGACAAGTTTGACTCGTTACACAAAATGCATAAATTTATCAATTTTGTTTGGTAATACTTAAAATTTTTATCAGGGTACGGAATCGCAATTCCCTAGATTTCCTAAAAGACTAGACTTAGAAGACTACTACACGATGATGAGAGAGATTGGGTTTGAAGTAGTTCATTTTGAGGAATACTACCGAACTTACAATATTACAATTACAGACTACAATACTCGAGGTAATTATGCTATTTATTTATAAAAACTTCTTTTATATGTACATCAGTAAGTAATTTCAATCTGTACTGATTACATTAAAATTACTTCATAATAAAAATTATTGAAGAGTAATTATTTTTAATGTCCTTGTATTACAGTGTATTTAATCTTAGTGTTACCGATTAAAATATTTTAAATATTTTATCAGGGAATTTTATAAATAGAATATATTGCATGGTTAAAATTATGAAAGATTATAATCCATGCAAAGAATTTTATCTTTAAATTAATAAAATATTTCCAAATTAGTAATTATTTTATAATATTTAAAGAGAAAAAAATTTAATCTAGGAGAACAAATCAATTAAATGCTATTATAAAGCAAAAATAATGTTATACTTTTCAGGAATATTTCAAAAACTAACCCACATCTACTTGTAAGAAGAAAATGCAATTCTAATCTTGTGGCGCATGCGCAAATAGAAAACAGAAAGGCAATTTATTTAGTTAATTACTTACTGATTTTGATTTTTGAACTTAGAAATTTTCCAAACAGGAACCATGGTATTAACTACATTTCTGCGGTGAATCCATTGAAATGGATGTCATTGTCTAAGAAATGTTTTTGATCATTTTGTGGTTGCCAGACTTTCTGCACTATGGAGCCCAACGTTTTCAGTGATATTGTGAACTAACTTGCAAGAAAATGGTTTGGCCAAATTTTATGAAAAGATTAGAGCCCAAACAATAGTCCAGATAATTTAATAGAATTCTAAATTTGTTAGAGAAAAATGCATATACAAATATATTTCAGGACCTGAAGAAACCATTCTTACCAAGACATAGTAGCGAAGCAATGTAATTCCTATATTTTAGTCCCTGGCACTACGATTAAAAATATACGAAATAACACACATTCCTTATAGCAAATTATTCTTTCACGGGATGTTTGATCATTAAAAGATCAGGAGCAGAATTCATTATATTTTAATGGAATCATATAGCTGGGTAAGACAATCTAATTGCTTAATTTGAAAAGCCTTGCGAGGGATCATAATTTAGGAAGTGTTTATACACCGACTGGGTCACTTTTGAAATTCAAACCAATTCAAAATATAAATCTTGGTTGAATTAGCCTCCTATGCTAAAAAATGCACGAGATACAAATCAACAAATTAACCAATGGCTTAATATTTGAACATTGTTGCTATTCCAGTATATACGCTTAATTTTTATGATGATTTAGTAATTAAATGGGGTTTATTCTCTTAAAAATGTCACTTGACAGTATGACATTTATTTTGCAGGGAAATATTTTTCAGCAAACGAACAAGTTAAGTTTTTATTAGATTATGGAACTAGAATATACAAGATTTATATGTCTGTAAAGATGAATGTTCCGTGTTGTATTTTTAGAACATGGTAAATTCATAGTAAATGTATAATAGGAAATTTTAACTATGCAAATACTTCCAGTCGAAGCTCACCTTAAGAATACAGAACTACTCCATAGGAAAGAAGTTCAAGGTAATGCTGTTGTACTGAAGGGTTAGTTCAAACTATCAGGTCAAAATTTCAATAACTAGGTTTGAATTCCATTGCGAGGATGAATGTTGGCAGTAATTTAGAATCCACTTAAAAATTGTATTCTCCAATACTATTAACCTTAAAATGTAAAACATCTATGTAACAAGAATAAATTTAAGATTAAACTTGCAGTTATAAACTAACTTATAATTTAAGTAATGTATTCAACTCTGTCTTCAAATTGGTTTTAAGCTGTAGGTTTCAGTCTACTAGTCTTGTGTTAAAAGTAAACATAGAAAGGCAAACTGACCGGATTACCTTCAGCAGATTGTTCTGTAAACAATGCCATTCCCTCTAATGCTCTTCAAATTTACACAGACGACTTCAAAATGGAATACGAGAATTGTGGTAGTAGTATCTTTATTAAAATACCTTCTAGTAGCTTTACCATCCTGTGATTATAAATCCATATAATTGTTCAGTTTTCCATCTAGAACTATTAGCAATTCAAAAGGGTCTTAGGGTTGCCAATTTCTGAGCAGACTATAAAGATATCTGGATCATGATCAACAGTTCTATTCAACACCTTCAAGACTGGTCTTGTATTTGTGAAAGAGTTTCGTGATTTCTAGTTCTAGCCCTGCTGAAACGGATTTCTTCTCATAACGTACATCTACAATAAATCTCTTCGCACATTAGTCTGAGTGGAAATGAAGTGGCTGATTTCTTGGCAAAGGAGGGGATTTTAATGACCCTAACATCTGATTCCTTGGCATTTTTGGAAATATGCTCAAAAGTAAATTGGGCGGTCGCTTCATCTTGGTTGTGGTCCATATCATGATTGATATGATGAGAATCTGAAGCCTTTGTCACTTTTAAGGGTAGTCATGTACAGCAGACTGAATTATCAAGACCGATAACAATATACTTGATCTATTAAAATTGAGCAGGGAAAGATTTTCTCCATTTTCAGAAAATTCCACATAACACATTTTACTCCTGTTGATCTACTTCCCTTTTGTCCGCCAATTTAAAAACTGGTTTCAAGTGATATAACTCAGTAATGTTTTGAATATTCCTGTAAAAATACTCATCATATGCTTAAAATTCAAAGCATTTTCATGATTCATATTTCTAGTTATCTAGCAGTGGCGCAGCTTGTTCTACAGAACCACCCCAACTAACTGTTATCTAACATCTAAACAGTTTAACCATTGAAATAAAAGAGTTGATTTTAAATTTGATTTAAATTCTAAATGTTACAATTACTTCAACCGTTCAAAATTGGGTTCCATTTAAAAAATGTACTTTTTTTTTTCAGAAGCTGATTTCATTTCTATGTTCTTGAATTTGGTACCACAAGACGAAAAAGAAACTTTCAAAAGTGATTTTAGGGATGCTTTTAAGGTGGTGCATGGTGTAACTTCAGAGGAAAACTATCGCGTAAGGCTGAAAACTGCCGTCTTATTCATAAGAAAGCGATTATTTCCTTTCTGTACTTTACCGAGCGCAGCTTCCACATCAAGACAAATATTCAGAAATCTAAATTGCTTTTAAAAGCAATAAATAGATTCTATTTTTAACCTTAACGATTGGTATTTATCAACCTAAACTGCAAAATTGTTCCCTTGAATTTGGATTTTGGTTTTGTTTAAGCCATGATGCACAAAAGAAATTCTCTAACTGGCGAATAGATTGCAAACTCACACCATTTCCTAGTAATTCTGTAATTTTGAAAAAAAAAATGATTTAGTTTTTAAAATTGTGAGTTTCTAGCTTTTACATTCAGTAAAGAAACATTTTAAATTGAGAGAAGAGAAATTTGTTAAAGAATGTGTCTTTAAACATTTAGTATGCTTTTTGCAATTTTATTAACGAATTTCGTGAAACAATACAATATGTTGAATCTTAATAAAAAAAATTTTACTGTTGTATAAATCTTGTTCTTGATCCACTATTTCCTTATTTGTTACTTTCTTATCGGAAGACAAATTTATTTTTAAACTCATTTTTAATATGAAATCTTAAATTTCTGTATTTATTAAGAACTTGTTAAAAAATTTAATGGTTCTTTAAGTAAGATCTAAATAAATATTTTAAGATAAAAATTTGACTTTTTATCTTAAAATTTTTTCTCAATTCTTGTGTATTTGTAAAAATATTTTAGCTTTATATTTTGCAATTATATAGCAAAATTACATTACTTTCGATAAGTTAAAAAAAATACGTGTTGAGAAATTTTATAATGTTTACATTTTTCCTTAAAAAATCAACCCATAATGTAAATTTCATGATATTATTAAATATGTATAAACACATTTACATAGAAACTAAATTTCTTGGAGGCTGGCAAATGTAGAAATTTTTGCTTAGATTAAATAAGTTTGCTTTAAAGTATTTGAACAACCTTAGTACGAAACCTTCAAGAACTTTTATTTAGAAATGATTTCAAAAATGTTTGTCTAATTTTTAAATAGTCCAATTATAATTTATAATCGAAGGCTTACA
The DNA here is from genome assembly GCA_037975125.1 of Latrodectus hesperus. NCBI lineage: Eukaryota > Metazoa > Arthropoda > Arachnida > Araneae > Theridiidae > Latrodectus > Latrodectus hesperus. Next base: position 1,906,316 of record JAJQOW010000019.1, on the reverse strand, counting down.
CACGTTAAATGACATGATTGTAAGTCCATGTATTGGACTTTCAAAGACTTTTAACTTCAAATGCTTTCCATTCCCTATTAACAAATTCAATCGTTGTAGATTTCAATTTTTGTAACAGGAAATTTTTCTCTGTTGTGAAAAACAATGATCGAAATATAAAAGTTGTAGCGTAACATCTTTTTTCGTCTAACAATATTCCTTTGACATTGAAGCTTATGAGCACAGACCAATACACCATACTTTGTATTTTTTCACGTTCATATTTAGTATTATTCTTGAAAACACATTCGCCATTCTTTGCAAAGGGAAATTATTTTGTTAAAAAATAAATGTAGGCTTCGCATGCGGTCATTGGGCACAACTCAAGACTACTATAAAAGGAGTAGAAGTAGTTACTGGCTGGCAGTTTGTAGAGGTACCTGGATCTGTCTATCCTAAACCCTAACTTGATAGCTGGAATGTGCTGGTAGACTATAGCTTAATTCTGATTGGTATATCAAATTAAAAAATCTTTAAGAGGAATGGCTTGTTATAATTTAAGAGTCGCAAGTATAAATACAATTCTGAGCTGTTTTAATAATTTAAGTAAAAAAATCATTAATAATTTTAGATAAAAAAGGTTAAATTTAAAGCATGCGCAATGGAAGAATAGTTCATGAAAAAATAACAAATTTAAAGATACTTATCCCATTGGCTATTGTCAGTGAGAAAGGCGGAAACCCAATTAAAGATAACGACTGCTTTCAAATATGCCTACAAGAAATCAATTCACTCGTAGAATGATTGGAAAATTCAAAGAAAATTCAGAATCAACAAAAATGTTTCAGTATTCAGAGCTACGCTGGTCATACTCACTTGAAAAGCATTCCAAACTAAATTCAGCTGTTAGAAAAATTGGTGGTGGCCGATCCAAGAAAACAGCAGTGGATGACCGATATCTATGCAAAAAATATTTTTAAGGGTTTTCTATTCTGGATAAATCCTTTATTAGTGATCTGTGTGCAAGCATGCCCTTATGAAGTCTTGCAATTTTATATCCATACCTTCTATTCCATTGCTGAAAACTTCTATGTAGTCGAGTGATGGTGATTTTTATTTTAATAAAGAGTTAAATCTTTCTCTCAATTGCATTGAGCTCAAAATCACGATCATGATAATATTTCATTCATTATATGGTGTCAAATTACATTAAAATACTTGTCTATGTTTACTAAACATTCTGCTTACCAATTATTGGTTTGTTATCATTTGTATTGAAAAAAATCTTTCTAAAGAAGTATAGATTCGTATTACAAATTAAAATATGAAATATTTTCTAAAGTTAAAATTTCGGAAATATTTTTAAACTCAAAAGTGTGCAAAACTTATCAACAAACTCAACTACTCAAAAGATCGGGGAGGCCATGCGTGATTAAAGTAGCGACTGATAATACGATCCTCCCCAAATGTTGAGCGTAGCAGGGGTTGCATAGGCAGAGCAATATGAGGTGGTGCTCCATCTTGCATAAAGGTGACTGTTTGGAGTGCCTGTCGCTCTTGCAGTTCAGGAATAATGCTGTTCTGTAACAGTGCTAGATATCGCTTACCGGTGACAGAAACTGTTTGGAAACCTGTCTGTGTGACTTACTCGAAAAAAAATGCTTCGACTACCATTACCTGCTGCAGTTGCTTCTTTTTATATTGTTTGTTGCTTTGCATAATCCTACATCAGAAATCCGACAGCGCCATCTGTTGGTCGCCAACAGAACTATTTTTTTTTTCATTGCCACACAAAACCCGGTTTCTTTTACATCCGTTTGGTGCAAATTGCATCTTTGTATCGTGATTCGTTTTCGAAATATTCATTTTTAAAGTTCGTCCTGACTTTTGGATCACCCTGTATATTAAGCAGTATTTAAGACGAGTGGAAATAAGATTATGAAAATTTTGTTGTAAGCACACACTAGTTTATCGATTTCACTAATTTTGTTCAGTAATTGTAAGTTTTTTTATCATTTTATATGCATTATATATTTTTAAGCAAAATATTTTTAGTGAATTGAGATAGACCTGCTCAGGCTCTGCAAGTTAATTTTTACAACGTAACATTTATTCATTATATAACTTAGCAGGTCTATATGTAAATATTTAGATTCGGTTTGCGAGGGTAAACTACAATCGACTCAAAACTATAATCGATGAATGCTGTATTAGCTTAGCCTATTGAACAGTTGACTTATGTTTATGATATGGATCATTTTTATAAGATTAAATTTTGATTGTCATACATTGATTTAACATTTCCAACTCTCAGTAAGAAATTCAGTCAGCCCGACAGAATAGATTGCATGCGCTAAAACAATATTTTGTTAAACTCAGTCACGTTTTAAACAATTTTAAATATTGCATAACTATTATGCATACTTATTAATTATGGTGTTACTAAAGGAAATTTTTGGAATATTATCGAAAGATTATTCTTGTAAATAACAAGTTTATCCATTTTCGTTATTCAATTTTATGGGTGAAAACAAAAAAATGATTTAAACTCTTGCGTGAATTACAAATATAAAAAAAATTCTATAAATCTTGTTTCGTGTGACTGGTGTTACGTTTGTTCAATTCGTAACTGAATGTGAAACAAATTCACAATGTCATGGTTTCCATAAATATTTATATATTTATGGTATATATTTAATATACCATAAATATATATATATTTAATTTATATATTAAATATTTATATATATAAATTAAATTTTTTATATTTATTATTTTCAATTTTATATATTTAATTTATTCAACATATTTAATTTTATTAATTTTTTTATTAAATTTTTAATAAAAAATTTAATTTATTCAACTTTATATATATTTAATTTATTCAACATTAATTTATTTAATTTATTCAACAGAATGAATATTTAATTTATTCAACAGAATGAAGCATCATGATTAAGATTACTAATCTAAATGAATTTAACGTGGACACACAGACTGCGATAGACCAAATTCTCTGACTGAGTATCGACAAAATTGGATTATTCATGGCTCTTTGCATGTTGTAAGCATCTATGCCAAGAATGACTGAGTCAAGTAGAAAACACCCGTTTTGTGGATGTCCACACATTACTAGAGACGCAGGATGTTAGAAACGGACTCTTCTTAAAATAAGATCGACGGCAGCTTGTGGCTCTGTTAACGACCGAATACAATATGAATCAATATTTCTAAGCTCTTGAATCAGTATATTTGTCATTACCGTGATTTTGAGCTTAATGGTTTTACAAAGAGGGGTAATTTCTGTGTATTTAATGAGGTATGGAAATCTAACACTGGAGTAGGCTACTCGTCTTACTGTCATTCATCCCCTTGGAGCAGATACTCACAAAAACAGCAAGTGAACAGCCCGTGAATCAAGCAGATTCGGAGGTACTTTTCGGCCTTCGCACAATCTGCCTTCAGTCAGTCATCTAGGTCAACTTCCTTTTCCATGAAACACAAACGTTATCTCTGTAAGGATGCTTTGTCGAGCTGGCAGCCGAATGGTTAGCGCTTTTGCCTTCGATTCAACAGTTCGTGGGTTCGAATCCCACCTTGGGTATGGATGTTTGTAATGGTTTGGAATCCACTTTAAACCGTAGGTCCCGTTCTAATTAGCCCTCGTGTGAAAAAATAACCGTTGAGCTATAAACAAACTAAGGATGCTTCATTCTTCGAAATAAATTATATATCGTACCCATAGGTTCGTGTCTTCCACATGCAGGTGTGATCAATATCAAATTGGGAAAGTAGTGTATATTAACAAAATTTTTCTATTCACATATTTAATTCGTAAAAGAATCATGTATAACTTCTTGAAGAAAAAAATCTTAGGCGAAGCAGTTTATCATTTAAGATATAAATTTTACAAATTTGTAAGATAAATTCTGTTCTCATTTGTGTGTATCTTACTTAATCACGTAAATGCACTTCACTTAATCGTATTATAAAATCCATTGCATTTAGAGCAAAGTTATAAAACTAAAATAAACACGGGAAGGCAAATCTTAAATAATACAACATGCTATAAAAAAAAATTCCATGATTTATTTAAAACATTAAATGATAATAAGCTCAAAATCTTTTAATTTCTGAAGTCTTATCTAGATCAAAACATTACTGCCATTATATACATCCGATTATGAAGAGAATGACAATTCTAACTTACTAATCTTGTATTTTCATTCTGAAATAAGTAGAAAAACATTAGATGCATAGTTACATGAAAAGGAATGCACCTAGCAATTTTAAGTTCTATAATGAATAGTAGCTAATTTTAGACTTATTTCATCATTAAATTTTTATTTTATATAATATTTGCCCATATTATAAATTTTTTTTAACTTGTCAAAGTGGATTGCATTTTCCCTGTATGAGTTATTCAGCTAAATTATAAAAGCTAAAAAGAAATTATAACTTCCCATGGAAGATATTTAGTAGGAAATAAGATCTGGATACTGATCATATTTCTTCCTTATGCAGTATGTTATTGTGCATTGAAATTAATAAGATTTCAATAATAAGGTATGTGATTTTTAGTTTATAATTAAGGAATAGAGAGAGCATGCAATTTTCTTAAAAATATTTTTATTCTGTTCAACTTTCTTTCATCAAAATGGAAAATATTCTTCACAGAACACTTGAATATTTCAAAATGTAAAATTTTTAAATTATTTTGATGTTGCTGCTTATTGGAAAGTCGAATAACGAATGGCTATTGCGAGGTATACACCTCTTGGTCACTTTACGTGTATAGTATATCTTATTTGCATGTTGTGGTGGAGAAAACTCCTTAACACCCATTATTGAATGCAGAAAGCAAAATCGAAGCATCCCTCTCTAACTAGTTACGATCAAATCTAAATTTTTTTACTCCGAAGCTCATTGTCTCACCACCAGGTCATGATATAAGTCTCACAATGAAACATTAATGACAATTTTAATAGTTATTTCACAGTAAAAAAAGATTTCTTTCAACACATTTGCGCTTGTGGTTGACTATCATCCCCATACGGTTATACAGTTTAAATTTAGAAAAGGTATCAAAATATATATTACTATATTTTTTAAAAAGTTGAATGTTAATGGTGTATATTTTTGAAAAATGTCTAGAAAGGAAAAGGATTTTAATTGGTTAATTTACATGTATCTTTTAAAGTATAACAAATGGTTTTTAAGCTCTTCTCGGTTAATTTTCACATTGTCTCCTATTACAAGTTTTGGCAAATCTGGAGTTATTAGTAAATTAGTTTCTAATAAATTTATTACAATTCAATTTCTGTAAAATATAAAATATAATGATTCAACTGAGATGAAATTTAAATTTTACAGGCCTTAGGTTTGCGTGATCTGTGCATACAAAAAATTTTTTAACTGAGCAACATAACTCAATAAATTGCAAACCTGATTAGCTGTTCTATCAAGAATTGCTTGAATTTGAAAGAATGATCTTGTAAATACTTATATTTTGACACAAGTGAAATATCTGACAGTTATGACAGCTTTAAATATTTTTTGGTTAACTTTGAGGCAGTTATATCAACCTTAAAGTCATATTTAATTTTGTTTGTAAGTCTCGTATGTAAAATATAACCGTAACACTAATTCATTCAAAGCTTGTTTTAAAAGTTCCATTTGAATGCCTTGGTTTGGTTAATGCCTTACAATCACTTTGCACACAGTTACTTATTGGATTCTACCAATTAAAAACACCGATTTCCGAGGTAGGAATTCTTGAAGTTTTTATCGAATGCTGGAGTCTCCTCGTTTTAATGTACAGTTGAATTCCAATCATCCGAACACCGTCTGTCCGAATCGCTTTTAGAATCCCAGAAAAATGAATTACACTGAAGAGAAGGAAGATTTGAATGAGAGAGCGATAGACGTGAGGAATTCGAAAACGCTTTGAAAATTCCTCGCTGTTCAGAAATTAGTGCTGAAGATATAGATGAACGGATTATGTGTCAGATCCTAAATTAAAAACTTCAAATGACGACAAACTTATAAAAAACTTTTGCCGGATTTGAAACTACTTTGAATTCGATAGAGATTTAATTGGAGTGCGACTACATACAAATTTTCACTGTCAAGCGGATGAAGGCAGTGAAACGGCTTACTCTGACCGTGATGTTCAGCAAGAAAGGACTTTCATTTACAGCACTTGTACCTTAATATATAAAAGTTGCATTTTCATTTAATTGATTTAAGTTTTTCCTTTTAAAAAGGAATAGTTTTTTTCTCCCATTTTCAACGTACAATAAGTAAAACACACTTTTTTTGAAAAAATCCAATTATCCGAATTTTTGACTATCCTAGTGGGATCTGGTCCCAACTGATTCGGATAGTTAGAGTTCTGCCTGTAGTCCCATTCGAAAATGGAATATTTTTAATATCCTATATTGTAGATCAGCACTCTCCAAAGCATGGCCCGATTATAACGGCAGAATAAATTTTTCTTTTTTAAATTTTGTAGGAAGAAAGGATTTAATTTTTATATGGTATTATAAATGAATTACTAAAATATCGAATCGTGTTTGCACGTAGGTATTTGTGAGTCTCGTGTCTAGCGCCTTATTCACGGCGCGCAGCTGGAGGTCTTCATTCAAGGCCATTGAGCAGAATAACAGAAGTTGCACTGCTTTGCTCTTTTCAAAAGAAGCCCGATTCGACACAGAAGAACATTAAAATTAAAATTGCAATTAATTGATTTATTAGATTGCGTATTGTTTCCCCGCTAACCGTCGGGCGAGCCTTCTCGCCAAATTGCCGCGCGATCGGAGAGTGAAATAACATTGGCCTTTGATAGTCGTTTATTTATTGGTTGTCCTTTGACGCGACGAGTGTTGTGTAGTAGCTATTCAGTAATCGTAGTGGTTGTGTGTATAGTTACTCCATAATTTATTTCTTTTGTCAATTTAAACTTGTTATTTAATTAAAGAGTAAACAGAACTCTATTGTGTAAAACAACAAGCCTCATTATGTCTGTGAAGAAGCGAAAATTAAGTGATGAAAATCGTGCATTTAATGAAAAATGGGAATTAGACTATCTGATCTGTAACAATAATAAAAATCAGTGTATGATTTGTATGCAAGTTTTGTCGGTAAATAAGGAATACAATGTGAAACGGCACTGTACTACTTTACATGAAGAAAAGTATACAAAACATATTGGTGAAGCAAGAAAAATTATTGTAGCCGAGTATAAAAAATTAATACATCAAACACAAGCATGTTCATTATCTGTACTTACTTTTGAAAACAAAGATTGGCTGCGTCTTATGAAGTTTCTTTAATATTAGCCAAAGCAAAATAGACATTCAGTGATGGGATTTTAAGGAAAAAATGCGCAGTTTCAATGCCTCAACGATTCATGCAGCTAAAGTTGGTGGAAAAGTTTGAATCTGCAGCATTATCTCACCAAACAGTGGCGCAACAAGTAGATGACATGGGTGAATACGTTTCAAAAAACGTTATTGCAATTTGGATTGCGAATACTACTCAATATGTTCGGATGAAATCACCAACCAGACAGATCATTCAATTAATATTTATTCGTTGCATTTCAAAAGATTTTACTATTACGGAGAAAATGTTGAATTTGATACCGTTACCTAGAACAACTAAAGGCGCAGATATCTAGCTGCCAATAAAACGGAAGATTTCAAAAATGTTCTTGCATTATAATTGATGGAGCAAAAGCTATGACTGGAACAGTGACAGGATTCGCGTGACTTCTTAAATAAAATGGCATTGATTGCCCGTTGTTTCCCTGCATCATACACCAGGAAACCTTATGGCACTCATTTGGCGCTAAGATTTTCCACATGAAAGCTATTTTTAGAATAACAAATCTCATTAGAGGCGGAAACAAAGTTTTGACTCATAGAAAATTCCAAGATTTTTTAAGTAAAATTGATGCGACCTATGGAGATTTGTTATTACACTCTGAAATAAGATGGCTTAATGCTAGGCCGTGCCTTTTTTTGCACTTTACGAAAACAAATACCTTCATTTCTAAAAATGGAAATATATACATAAAATAAGACTTCTGAACTGCAAAATTGTATAAGAAATACATTACTGGCTGATCTCTTGCATTTTTAACTGATATGACCCAACACTTGAACAAATTAAATTTGAAGTTACAAGGCAAAGGACACAATATTGCCAACATATACGGGTATGTGAATGGTTTTAGAAGTAAATTAAAATTGTTCAAAACGTCATAAAAGCAGAATGATTTCCTTGTAACTCGGTAAAAAAGAATAGTACAGAGATGGAAAATTTTAAAGGAATATAATGAAGTATAATGACGAAGTAATAGTGGAATTGGTCAGCGATTTGCCGATTTTAAAGAGTTAGAGAGTAATATATCACTTTTCACTCATCTATTAACAATTGCAATTGAAAGTGTAAACATAGATTATCAAATGGAATTATGTGACCTACAATCAGACCCCTTTTACAAGAGCAGGACAGAGTCTGGAATAGATTTTTTTAAGTTCCTTGGTGAGTGTTTCCATAAATTAATCTTGGCTTAAAAATTGACTCGATGATGAGCTGTACCTATCTTTGTGAAAGTGCGAAGAACATTACACATTATAAAGAACCCTTAGAGGCACTCCTGTGTCATTTTAGAATTCAAAGTTTTAAAACACAAACCATCTCTTTTTTTCTTATTCATCCTAACTTCAGCTAGTAAACTATCTTTTAAACTAAATGGAGGAAGTATAAAGAACTCAGCACTTTATTTTCCACCTTATATAAACACTGGTGTTATTGAAATTACTAGATTTTTTTCACTACTATTTGTAATTTTTAGAATTTGAACATCATGTTATCTTTGTGGTGTTTTTGAATATACTTATATAATTTCCATTCATGTATTTTCATCTTGAACTAGAAAAAAAATTATTCAAACATTTTTAATTGTACTATAATAAGAAATACCACAAGGAATTTTATAAAATCTAAATATACATCTTCACTGACGGAAAAAACACACACGCACTGCGTCTGGCAACAACTAATATTAATGTTGATATTGAAAGGATAGTAAAAGATAAATTAATGAAGCACTAATACAATTTAATTTAAGTTTAATAGTAACTATATCAAACCTTTCATTATAAAAAGGTGTGTTTTTTTATCTGTGTAGCCCACCAATCTGTTTAGTAATTTGTATTGGCCCGGAATCAAATTTGGTTCTGTGCAAAGATTTGTATTGTCACGAGGTAAGCTTTTAAATATCAGTTTTCTGGTAGATTAAATGAAATTAATTGTTCCGTCCCCACCTAATAAATATTAATTCGGTATTCTAAAATATTCTACTGTACCTCCATATGTACATATTTTTCATTGGCATTTTTTGTTAATTTGCATATTTTGTTCTATTGTATGAAAATTTATATGAAAGCTCCAGCAGTTTTCATAAACTGGTAAAGCTTATATGAGCTTTACCAGTTTATTCTAGTTGCTTGAGCGCAAAGGAATTTGTTGGTGCTCAACTGTGTGTGTGACTTTATTAACAGTTATTTAAGAATACTTTTATTTTTGTTGAAATATTTTACACAAAACTGGACTTACATAACAGGCATTTTGGCTACCTTAAATACTGAATTCAGACATAATTGTGAATAACATTTCATTAATACTCAACTTGTAATTCCGTATTAAGATACACATCTTGCATGCATGCATGCATGTCTTTCATTATATGTAAGCGAGTATACATATTTTAAGGATGTACAGGTAAGTATTTTAAGGATGTAGTGGAAGATCCAAATTTTAACAATGGCAGAAGAGGTTAAAATGTTTTTCTCTCAAAGTTAAAATAGATATCAAAGTTTAAATGGATAAAATGGATACGATTCCTAGAAATATTTTCCTTCAAACATATAAAAATTTGTATTCTAAATCATCTTTATTTTTAGCTATTCATCTACAGAGTTGCTTATCAGGGCGCTTTACTTACTGATAAGTAGTTCGGTAGATCAATTTCGATGCGCGATGTGTTCAGTATTGCAGACCTTTTCTAATGAATTGTTATAAATTTAAAAAATAAACTTAAAAGCTATACTAAAAAGTGCTTGATATCTTTATTTTTTATTTTTATTTTTAGATACTTGCCAAAAATGTGAGGCAATGTCACTATTCTATTCATAAATCAAATTTAAACAAAATAACATGCGATTTACTTCATAACAAACAATTACATTTAAACTTTAGAATATATCTGAACACATTTAATTAAAAAAATTATTAAGATACATTAAAGTACATAAAAATTGTAAAATAAAAAAAATTCATTAAGATACCAATAAAATCAGGAATTCTGTGATGAAATTTAGGTTTGATTAAAATAATCAGTTCAAAGTTCGTTAAGCTTTTTTTCTAATGATAATTTTTGCATTGCTGCTCTTTAAGCAGAATTCTCCACTTGCTAAACGACCATTGAGCTCTATCAAAGCTTGCAAATATTCCTTTTTGAATTCTTCTTGTCTCTGGAGAGGAAGATGTTTATTTATAATTCTGTCTTTACTGAGCTCCGATTCTGAAATTATTAACATGCATATTTTATGATAGATCTCCCGTTTGAAGAAAATTTCGAAACTATTTCATAAAGTTTATAATTATAATAGTGAATAAGGATATATAGTTTTTAACTATATCCTTATTACAATTTTCTTTTAGAAAATTGTAGAATACAATTAATGGGGTCAACAACATAAGAGACGTTAAAAATATCGCTAGTTACCTTTTAAAGCTTCTTCTGTTGGAAAAGGGATAAATTGTAAATCTTCTATGCATAAAACAATTTCGAAATTCAGTTCTTTTAATATATTTTCGTAATAGCAGATCCCAAGTTCTTGAGCTTCATGGCATGGAAATTCATTGAGAAGACCCTGTAAAAATAATGAAAATTTCTTAACATTGTGGGAATGGTTTTGCTCTTTCTCAGAAATCTAAAAATTTTATAACTTAAAAATGTTTTTCCACCTTTGAAAAGTAAATTTGATTTAGGTATTAAAGTTTTATTTATGTGTGAAAATAAAGATTAAAAATATCAAATCACTGCTTATAAATTAATAAAATAGTTTTACTATATTTCAACCTTAAATTTTAAAACATCAGGCTAATTAATTTGATTTTATTCTACCGGCATAAGATCCTCAAATGGAACTACCCAAAAACAAAGTAATCTTTGATAAAATTCAGTGCTTGAATAATCATTGAATAACTAATTGAGAATGTTGAGATGAACGACTCAGAAGAATAAAAGCCATTAAAACAAATTCTTGAAAGCCAGAAATAGACATAAATGCTATAAAAAAAACTCCAATATATTCCGAGAACCCTGACAGTTTCCTAAAATTAATGTATTCTAGAGCAGGTTTTAATTGTTTTTTTATTATTCGTATGTGTGTGTGTGTGTCTTTTCTACTTTTTGAAGCATTCTGAGATGTAGAGGAGGAGTCTATTTACTTATGTTTCAGAAGAGGATAAATCAATTCTATTAAAGCTTTTTTCTCGAGATTATTTTTATTTTTGTACCATGAATCTTGTATAGATTTATTGGTATTTGAAGTAGATTTCCTTGTGGTATTAGAAATTGATAGTGAAGTAGATTCAGATGACAAAGTTATAAAGGGATCAGATATTGATAAACTACGTTTCTTTGCTAGATTGTTTATTTTTACACCTGTTTGTAAAGTAGAATAGAAATCTTGAACTTTTTTATCACGAGTTTATATAAAAAAATCTGCTTCTGTGACATTTATAACTTCTAGATTAGAACACGAGACTCATTTAGAGTTTCATGAAATGTTTAGACTGGAAATTAGCCCAAGTTTCCTTAAATTACTGATTACCAAAGCTTGTGTCGAATTAGCTTGAATAAGATCTCCCGATGGTAATTTTTTGATATTTCGTATATTACAAATAAAAGATATGAGAAGTTTTCGTACAAGAAAATTTGTGTGCGTGCCTGTGTGAGAAGTATTTAAATTTTTTATCAACATATAAGGAATAGATAAATGTGGTTCAATGACTAAAGAATTAGAATCCACAGGATATTTATAAAGGTTCAGGCTCAACACCACCGCCCACGACGGATCCCTACAAGGGATGGCAGCCAGTGGTTCTGGACATATCCAACCTTGGCAATTACCATTATGCTAGCCAAAAAGCATACCCTTGGAGTCACCTCTGGAGACAGTAAAACTCCAAGGATGTGACCTCTTTACTTCATCTTTAGTAGACAAGCCCAGAGTACAGCTAGGTACCAGCCGATTGATACACTAGAGACCATAGTGTACCACCCGTCTAAAAAATTGCCACTCACGGCCAAGACTTCGGAATTTTGACTATACTTGAGAAGCAAAGAAGCAAACAGTGGTTGCAGCTACTCATGGAGAACTCCCTCGCTAGGGATTGAAACGATAAGAAAAAGATTAGAAAGAGAGGAGAAAAAACAGAATAGAGAGATTACTGGGTACCTCTGGGCTGGGATACCCATACTCACCTAAATCAGGTGAGACCCAAAAGGAGAAAATATCAGGCTAAAATTCAAAATATATAAATATCCCTACTATTTTATTTATGAAGCCAAATTTAAGCTTACGTGAAGTTCAATATACCAAAGTACGCTATGATACGAAAGATTTGCGAAGGAGAAAATGCAAGCTGTTTCTTAAGTACATTATTTTACCAAATAAATCATCGATTTTCGCTATACTTTGAAGTCAGTATTATCATTTTTATTTACAATATTTTGTTGAAAATTTTGTTGTATTTTGCTTAATTGAGCATAAAAAGGATTCCCAAAAATTAATACTTGTACTTATTTTACTTATTCTGTTTCATTTATTTGTAGCTCAGACATTTTTTGCGAATGAGGATTAAATAAACCAGAATCTATGGTTAAAAGTTGATTCCAAACCTCTCAAGGTGGGGTTCAAACCCACGAACTGTTGAACCAAAGATCAGAACTCTAACCAGTCGGCTAAGAACTTGCTTTTTACTCCCTTTAATGTTTTGAAACAATTGTTAGAATAAATATATAAGTGATTATTAAACTAGAAAAAAAGTTTATTAAACGAGACTCTTAAAGTGATTTTACAAGTTTTTTTCCATTGTCATTCTAATTGATAAAGATGGGCTAAGAATTTTCATCTTCGCATTAGACAATCATTTCGAACTAGATTTCTTAATTATATTTACACTGACTTTGTACAGAAATAATCGTGTAATGTCTGGCAACGAATTCCATAAGTCCTTAAAGAAACTACCATTTTTTAACAATGCTGTTTAGTTATATTATCACACACAAATGAAACTTAGAAAAAACTAAATCAAGTTCTTGAAATGAGAGAGATTTACAAAATTTTTCCAAACTTTCAACAAATAGACAAGATTAAAAACATTTAAATTATTTTAAGTTCCTGTTGATCAAAGTGTTGGATGCTTTGAAAAGTTCTTAGATCAAAGTAAAAATAAAAATTTCATGAATCGAAAACTGATTAAGAGATTTGTAGTGTCTCTAATAGCAAAATACGCAATATTTTGAAAAATGAATTGATAAGTGATGACGTAATCTAGCTAAATGAGTATATTTACACGAAATAACTTATCTGAAATTAAAAATTTTATATTTATGAATTCACAACATCTTAATTAGGAACATTTAAGTTTTGAAATAGCTTCTAATATAATTGATCTAAAAAGCAATTTCAATTTTTAAATAACTTTTCAAAAATATATTGATAACTGAACAATTCTTAAATCATTTTCATTTCACTACTCAAATTGCATATATAATTACTGAATCAAATCTTTTATAGATCTGTTTTGGCAATATATAAAAAATTAATAAAAAGTCATTAGATGTTAGAAATTGTTTAAGGAAATGATGAAATATTCTATTCTTTATTCAGATCGTCATAAAATTGTATTCTCTATAAAATAAAGGAGATTATTGTTGGATCGCTAGGAAAACACTAGTAAGAGCTCTGTATAAGTTTTTAGTGAAGTCACTATTTTAACTAGTTAACCAAATGTAAATCATATATAAATAAGTGGTTAGGGCACAGGTGCAGTATAATCCACGATTCCAAATTCTGAGATCGGTGATTTTTTGATGTATCTGGCAACCTCGTTTTTATTACGTCATACATATGGAAACCTAAAAGAATTATGCAGAAAATTCTATTTCGGTAACCCTAGTATTTGAGTCATCGCGCATGTCACGATGTGCCATTTTGGTAACATTTCTTCATTACCAAAAAATTCAGAATTTGGAATCCTGGATTATAAGGCACCTGTGCCATCTTCTTCTTCTTAAAGTTGGGTTTGTATGTCATTGGGCACCTCTGTTTTATCAGCATTTTGTACCACTTTAACTCCAAACCCAATGTTTCCTAGTTCCAGTTACTCGGGTCACCCACTTTATTAATAAAGTCCGATAACTCTTTAATGGAGTCTAGGTGTAACTCTCTAGTATGAATGATGCCTAAAGAAGTTAAACTAGGGAGGGCAAGAGCCTCGCATTCGTAAATGATATGCTCTGCCGTTTCCTTTGGCGTATGACATTTCCAGCAGATTGGGTCTTGTTGAAACAGTCCCATCTGGTCAGTAAGTCCGTCTTGCTAGCGATAGCTTCCTGACTTTCACCAGAAGAAGGTTTGGAGGTCATTTCTACCTCAAGTGAAGGATTCATTACTGCCCCTTTACTAAAATGCCTCTGAGTTCCCTTGTCTTTTTCAGCAAGGTCTACTTCAGAGGCTTCACCTGCAAATGCAGAAAGGTTTGTTATCTCTTGTGTCTTTTCAGCCACAAGATAACAATAATAAGCTCAGGTAATATAAGTCCACCCAGCATTGCCTGAGTTACTGGGCAAGGCAAATTACTCTAGAAGTTCGCCAGGCAACTAGAGGCTCCGTTAAGACACCATTACCGCGGTGCCAAATAACCTTAGGCACGGGTCGCATAACACCAGACGTGGGAGTTGGTTCGCGGCCTCTGATTCAATATTCAAGGCTATCCTGTCATTCCTACAGGACATTCGGCGATCCACCACCTGCCGACGCGCCTGGTGGCTGCTCAAGCCCCAGGAAGGTACTCGTACCCCCTGGTTCCAGGCCACCTGTGCCATAGTTAGATCACAAAATATTTACAACTAAAAAAAAAATTAACAAATCACAGAACCAAAAAAAATTAAGATAAACCAGTCATTAAATGAAAGATAATACGCAAACAGAACTTTTTGGTAGTTAAATCAACAGGATATATGGACGAAACCTCTGCGATGGGTATATTCAGATGCTTTTAAAGAATTAAATTCCCTTTTGAATCGAGGATCTGCTCTACGTACTTGAAATGCTCAGAATTGCTGGGGTCGTGGACTTTAGCTTTCATGAGACAAATGAGGACTGGCAGTAATAAAAAAAATTTTTATTTACAAAAAGAATCTTACTTCATACGCTTTCCATTTTGGTTTTTCTAAAAGATATTTGGAGCACTTATAGTGAGGATTTTTCAGACCAATCAGAATAATTGCTTCTCCACCTGGTTTGAGTATGTAGTTAAGATTTTCAAACGCCTTCTTTTGATCTTGTATACAATTAAAGCAATATAAAGACACCACTTTGGACATGCTGTTCTCCCATTCTGTCAAAGAAGATCTGAAAAATAATAGTGATCATTCAAAATAAGTATAGAAGATTTCGAAATAAAGTAAAGGTTATTTTATAATTGTTAAGTTAATATTGCGAAAAAGTTCAAAGCTTGAGATTGATTGATTGAAGTTTAACGTTGTGAAAACATACTAACTTGCAACAATTATAATTAAAATTTTTAGTCTCTTAGCAAGATTACCTTGGAAAATGTTCAACTCTGTTGTGTGTCCAATTATTCTGGAAATAATTGTTACAAAGATACAATACAAAGCAAATTAACTCGACATACAATGCAAAAAAATATTTCAAATCAAATGAGATTTTCTTCAGTTATAAAAAGTAACATAAATAAGTACATTTATAGTTTATATATTTTTCAACTTTATATTTGAGAAGTGAAGGATTTAATAAAGTCATGCTAGGAATAACGCCGAAATTTAAAAGTAAATATTCGTCTTCCTCAAAATTAATAACATACTCTTATCAGTTTTAAAATATCGCGAAATTCCTTAAATTTAAATTCAATCTTTTAATGATTTGTATTCACATTGTATCTATTCTAGCGAAATCATTTACTAAAGTCTCAAAGTATACAATTGTAAGGCAATAAGCTTTGGTTAACTTTAAAAATATTTGATTTTTCACTTCTTTACTATACAAGCTTAAAGTAATCAAATAGAAATACCAGAAAAAACTGGAAAATTTATTCTTAAGAAATCTTTAGGCAATTATGCTATTATCAGTATCTTGTATACATTATACAATACTTACTGATTATCAATTACTTGTTAAAAAGTTTTTTCACTTAATATATTTTAGAGTTTTGAAATTTTCTCATCACATGAATTTATCATTGGTTTTCCCTGCTCGAAAACTTGAGAAACTATCTAAAATAAGTACGATGACTGATGTCATTCCATGCATTGTGCAATAATGTCTGAACGAGCTTTTCTTAGTGTACAATATTCATGTGTTCCGGAAAAAGGCTTTATGGATGTGTACATAGAAAGCAAATTTTGGTTTTACTAGCACAAGATCCTTAGATTGAATAAGTTGCGCCGGAAACCAAATAATCTTTAATAAAATTAAATACTTAAGTAAGTCCTTGAATAAGATCCAACTGAAAATGTTTTATAATATGAATGACTCAGAATATATTTAAGCAATAAATTTATGGAAGTCAAAAGGAGGTTTGTTTGTTTGTCGCTCAACGGTCATTTTTTTCACACGAGGGCTAATTAGACCGGGACCTACAGTTTAAAGTGGATTCCGAACCACTACAAACAAAATGCACAAAGTGGGATTCGAACCCACGAACTATTGAACCGAATTCAAGATAACCATTCGGCTGCCAGCTCGGCAAAGTCAAAATGAGGTTGATTGGTTTGGTTTTATGGCGCAAGATCCAAAAATGGACATGCTGCGCCAAGAATAAAGTTTTCGAAGAATATATTTTATTATTTACTTTTTTATTAATAAATATATATTTCTTTTGAAAACCCAAGCAACATTAAAATTCTAAAAAACAAAAATCAGTGTAAAAATTATTTTAAAATCCATATATAATAGTATAATATAAAATAAAATAAATCAGATATAAATTTTAAAATGTACAAATATAAATTATATAAAATTTAAAAAACCTATTGCTCTTAAATATGCAAATAGGTTTCTGTGGGGTGGTTCCCCCAGCAAATCAAACATAGTTAAAATGTTTGTTTTAAAAAATTTAAAACGGTAGACGTTAAAAGTGGAACATGAGATTAAAATATGATAAATAGTAAATGGTTCATCACACGTTTCACACCATGGATTTAGTTCATTTAAAAATAAATGTCTATGTGTGAAACGTGTGTGTCCGATACGAAGGCGAGTTAATCTAACATCAGCACTTCGTAACGTTAAAACTGATAATGAGGTGAGGAATGGGAAAATGGTATGTAATTTGTTTACGACCTGCAAGTTCCATGATTCCTGCCAAAGACCATATATTAAACTTTTTATAGCCTTTCTCACATCTGAGAGAGGATCCGATGGTAAAATTGGATCTGATGCAGCCTTTGCAGCTGCATCTGCTCTCTCATTGCGTTCAAGACCCATGTGGCTTGGTATCCAACAAAATAAAATTTCTTTTCCCTTGCCAGCAAGGGAATCCAATGCTTCAAAAATTTTGGACACAACTTTGGATGACAGGTAACGCTATTGTTTCTCAAAGCCTCTAAAATACTCATGCTGTCAGTATAGATACAATATTGATGATAGTCATCTGTATTCACGTGCTGAAGCGCATAATAAATAGCTGTAGCTTCAGCAGTAAAGATGGAGCAGGAAGAATGTAGGCTGTAATTAAAAGCTGCATTATTGATAAAAACTCCACAGCCCTCATGTCCTGCGGTTTTAGATCCATCCGTGAATACAGGCTTGTATGATTGATTCTGACAGCGATGAGAATAGTATAGCTGTTGAAAAAAAATAGGTGTTGTGTCCGACTTTTTAAACTGAGCAAACGTATTTAAAAAGGTAATTGTTGGTTCATACCAAGATGGATAGAGAAATTGGTCAAAAGTTTCTATCCGAACATTACATAGGTCTGTGAGCCAGAGATGTGATTTGGCTCTTGTGAGAAAAGGTTGGATGCTCAATGGTCGAGCATCATAAAGTCTTTTTAAAGAGGCATTAGGAACCATAGAACTTAATGGATGATCAGGGATCGACATGATCTTAGTATAATAATTGAGAGACTGCTGCATACGTCGCAGGTCTAAAGACAATTGTTGGCATATTGCATAAAGACTCTGGACGGGTGATGTGCGGAATGCGCCTGAACATATTCTCAGAGCAGAATGATGGACAGTGTCCAGTCTGCGTAAAACAGAAGATCTAGCAGATCCGTAAACAACACAACCGTAGTCAATTCGAGATAAAATTAATGATTGGTAAACTCATAGGAGTGACGTGCGATCAGCACCCCAAGATGTGTTTGAAAGCACCTTGAGGATATTGAGCGATCGCTCGCACTTCTTCCGCAGATATAATATATGCGGAAGAAAGGTTAATTTACGGTCAAATATCACTCCGAGGAATTTTACCTCACTGACCACTGGTATAGGTGTGTTGTTTATACAAATGACGGGATCATTGTGAAGGCTAGTCTTCCTGCAGAAATGGACAAAATTGCTCTTGCTAGGAGATAGTGTATGGTCATTCTCAGCACACCATGCAGCAATTTTATTAACAGATGTTTGTAATTGTCTCTCAATTAAATTCATGTTAGACCCTTCACAAGATATTTGCAGGTCATCAACGTACAATGTATCATGCACAGAAGGTGAAAGCTGATGAAGAATACTACTGATATGAAGATTAAAAAGGGTAAAACTTAAAATACTTCCCTGAGGAACACCTTCAGGTTGGTTAAAAGTATTGGACAAAGACGTACCAATACGAACTTTAAAACCACGGGAGCATAAAACGTTTTGTATAAATATCGGCAAATTACCCCTAAAGCCAAAATCATACATCCTATGGAGAATTCCATAACGCCACGTACGGTCATATGCCTTCTCTATGTCAAAGAAAATGTGGAAACGAGATGATTTCTTCGTACAAAAACATTGCGGATCTGCGTTTCCAGATAAGTAATGTTATCAAGAGTGGATCTTCCTTTACGGAAGCCACTCTGATTGATATGAATACATTTATTTGTTTCTAAGACATATACGAGACGAGCGTTGACCATACGTTCGAGAGTCTTACACAAGCAACTCGTCAGAGCTATTGGTCGGTAGACGTGAAAGAACAGAAGGATCCTTACCAGGCTTAAGGATCGGAATCACTATTGCTTCGCTCCAAAGTGATGGAAGTTTATTTTCAGTCCAGATCCTATTGAACAGGTAAAGTAAGTTCAACAGGGAATCTGGACTTAAATGACGAAGCATTTGATAGCTGATTCCATCTGGTCCTGGGCTTGTATCATGGGCCTGCTGTAATGCTTTCTTCAATTCCAACATCCGAAATTCACAGCTGTAAGGCAAAGCTTGTCGATGGTTGAAACGAATTGGTGTTCGCTCATCACGACTCTTGGTCCTCAAGAACGAAGAACTATAAGAGTCGTTGCTTGAGATGCTAGTAAAGGTTTCACCAAGGACATTAGCGATGTCCTTAGGAGAAGTACATTAGCGATTAGTACATTAGCGATGTCCTTAGGAGTGTACAGCAGCACCGGATTTTAGGATAGGAATAGAGAATTCCTTATACATTCCATTGGCTGCTTTCACTCTTCTCCACAACTGCTTACTGGATGTGGAAGAAGTAATTGAGGATATATAGCGAGACCAGGATTCCTTCTGACTTCGTCGACGAGTTCTGCTAGCTAATGCTTTTGCTCTTTTAAAGGCGATAAGATTCTCCGTTGTGGGGTATCTTCTGAATAGCCCCCATAACTTCCTCTGTTTCTTATAGGTGTTTTGACATTCATCATTCCACCAAGGTTTGCAACGCCTGTGTGGTATAGGGGAACTCTTTCGTATTGATGTATCAGCTGCATTCTTATTTGTTTGTATGACTTTAAAAACGGCAATATCAATGTCTTCGATTGAAACCATTGCATCATCAACAACTGCCAATTGTGTAAATAATGTCCAATCTGCCCGACTGTACACGTAAGTAGGTAAGCGTTGTCCTACACTACTACTTCCAGTCTGGGAGATGACGAGAGGAAAATGATCGCTGTTGTGCAGATCATTTCCTAAAATTAAATTTAACAATGGCAGAAGAGATGGAGAACAAATGGCCAGATCGAGAGAATGAAATGTTCTTGTGGGTACATGGAAATAAGTCTTCTCGTCGGTATTAAGCAGACAGAGACTGTTGTCTGAAATAAACCGTTCTATCTGCCGACCGCGAGAATTAGTATCATCACTTCCCCACAAAGAACTATGGCCGTTAAAGTCACCTAACAGCAGAAATGGTGTTGGCAGCTGATATACTAATGCATCGAGTTCCTCTTGGCGGATGACATCGTGTGGTGGCAAAAATAAACTACAGACTGTCAACATGCATGATGTATGAATTCACACAGCTACAGCCTATAGAGTAGTATTCAATAGATGGGCAGTGCTGGGAAAAGTATTAGATGTTAATTTACAAACACCACCAGGCACTGCACCATCGTCACCACAGTCCTTTCTAAAGCTTTTAAACCCCGCATGGAAAAGTTATTGCTGGACTTCAGGAATGTTTCCTGAAGTGCAACACATGCGGGGTTGTAGGCTGAAATTATAAACTTGATGTCATCATGATGGGAACGCAAATCATGGTAGTTCCAAGAAACAAAAGAAGTTATTGTTGAATTTGAAAAGCTCCTTGCCCGGAGCTGGAATGCATGTCATCTGACATATCCTCGAGTGACAGATCTTCGTCCGAGGGATGTCGATATACGGCATCAGCCTCCAGGTTTAAGGCTTTACGGGTGGATATGGTGGGCCTAACATTGCCCTCTTTTGCAGATTTTAGTTTTAAAGCCTTTAAGGCTTTAGATTTAGCCATCGGAGCTTTTCTACGGGAAATGGTTGTTGAGGTTGATTTTGGTCTCCGTCCAGATGTAAGGGGTAATTTCACTATTGGAAGTGAAGTAGCATCAGTTTGCGTGCTAGTCGTTCTGGTGACTTTTGCGGCGACAGAAGCATAGCTAACTCCTGCTTGAGGTGTACGTAATAGAGGGAGGAGATAGCTAAATATTAAAAATTCAATGCCTTTCAATAATATGAACAAATTTGAAGAGAGAATTTCATCCAGTTAAAATTCAAATTAATGTTAGGTGAATTAAGTCATATCCGATATCCACTATAAAAGCAGTGCAGTCAATTTGCTTCGAGAACCTCGACAGTTCCATGAAATTGTCATTCAGTACAAGTATATATATATATACACACATTTGAATTTTTTTTTATTTCTTAAGATGATCTGAGAAGTAGAGGAAGAATATTTCCATATCTGATTGAGATGAGAACATATCTATTATTTTTTTGGAGATTATTTCAGAGATTTTAGTTTTTAATTTTTGCATCATAAGTCTTAGATTTACTAAACGTTGATTGGGAATTCTTTTTGCTACTAGTTGAAAGTATAGTAATGGTCTTAAATGACAAAGTTGAAAGTGGAGAGGATACTGGTCAGCTACTTTAATGGGTTATTGTGTTCATTTTATGTTCTGTTTGTAAAATAGAAGAGTAAAAGACGCCAACTTTTTGTTTTGATTTTTACTATTTGTCTTTCCTCTGAGAAAGTAATATTCTGTTTTATCTTCATCGCAATTATTTTTTTCTTTGTGATCTATATAGGACAATATTTGGAAAACGCAGCACGAGCCACAACAGTTATTACATTCGAAAATTATTGAAGTGCAAGCATTACTTTCAAGACCAGATTGTGCACATTTGCCATGTATTGGAACGGTGTTCCAATATGCTTTTTAAGAATGATCATAGCTGACTTAAAACAACCCAAGAGGATTAGGGTAGTATGGACGAAATTTATAGCTTTTATTACCTGCTTTTATGTATTTTAGTAACACTGGTGTCTGAAAAGTTAAGACAACATGTTGGGTGGGAATAAGTACATTCAAATCCAATATTTATAAGAAAAGCTCAAAAATTCTTTACGAAGTTTTTTCAAAAACTCTTCTGTAACATATGAAATACAGATTAGAAAGAATATTGCCAGATTCATTAAAAGTTTTATAAAATGATATTTCGACTGGAAATCATCACAATTTTTTTTTAAATTTTTAATGACCAAAGTTTTTTAGAGTCAACTTGAACAAGATCTTCATATTGATACTTTGACATTTTGTACGTTACCAATAAAAGTTGTGAGAAGTTTGTACTAGAAAAGGTGATGTAGCATTAAAAGTATTGAGTTTTTATCAACATGTACGGAATTTATAAATTGGCTTCAGTGACGAAAGAATTAGAATCCATAGGATATTTATAGATTCACACTCTAACTCCTCTTACCATGAAGCCCTACAAGAAATGGCAGCCACTGGATCCGGACACTTCCAGCCTCAGTTCTTACCATCATACAAGCTGGCACACTTACAGTAGGCAAAATGATTATTTGTACACCAATTATTTTTAAAGTTTAGAATTATATAAGCAGCTATTTTATTTCTGGCGATGTTTGAGCGTGAGTAAGTTGTTTATTTTTAAGTAAACGAAAAAATATTTTGAACTAATTGAAAATAAAATATAAATCTTACCAACTTGGAAAATTTCTTGCAAAAAGTATATTTGCACATCTATATCTCCGGTAAGTATTACTACCATTTCATGTAATATTTCACATGATAGTTAATTTTTTGGATAGTTTATAAACTTTGAAAGTTATTTTTTATAGTAAAGGTCACTCGCAGAGAAAATTTGAGAAATAGTTACGAAATCAAAAGTCTTTTTAGACATTAGAATTCATATTGTTAACCTTAATAAAAGGAGAAAATCTTATCTCGAAATTCAAAAGATGGTTAAGTTACCCTTTATAAAACTAATGGTTACATCGTAGGAAAATATAAAAATACTGGACGCGTTGAAAATGAATGCAGGCCAGGAGGCCGGAGTAAATTAACTTCAAGAAATAAACGAAGTATTGTTAAAGCAGCTATTAGAAAACCACAAATTTCTGCTCAGAAAATTGCAGATGAATTTCTCGCATCTTCTAACATTAGAGTAGCCGCTCAAAGAATAAGAAATGTGTTGCATAGTGCTGGTTTAAAGGGCAGAATTCCGAGAAAAAGTCCAATGATCTCGGAAGTTAATAGAAAGAAGCGTCTAGAATTTGCTATGAAATACAAAGACTATGGAATAATGGAATACACTATGAAATACAAAGAAATACAAAGATGGACTTCTGGAAAAAGATTTTTTTCAGATGAGAGTAAGTTTGAAATTTTTCACCCCCTAGTTTTCGAAAAATCTGGCGAAAAAATAAAACATCCATTGATAGTAAAGATGTACTTCAGACCCTAAAACATGGTGGTGGAAATGTGATGCCTTGAGGCTGTGTAGCTCATGGCGGGGTTGGAAAATTACACTATATTGACACAAAAATTACAGTCTTAAATTACATTGATGTGTTGGCGGCATAACTTATTAGACAGTGCTTGAAAATGGGGTATTGGAGACACTTTCTCATTCCAACAAGATAACGATCCAAAGCACACTGCGATAGTTCATAAAACATGGTTGCCTTAAAATGCGCCAAGACACTTTGCAACTCCACCACAATTCCCGGATATAAATCTAATTGAACATTTAAAGACGCCATTGGATGCTCAAGTCCGAAAAAAATATTACAAGTAAAAATAAATTGAAAGAAGCACTCATGGAAGCTTGCAAAGAAATAGATCAAGAAAACACCAAAAAGTAAATAAAATCAATGCCAATACGTGTTGAAGCAATTGAAGACAATGAAATGTATATAAAGTATTAAATTTCTATAAAATAATTATAATTGTGTTTAAAATCTGTTACTAAGTGTACAAATACTCGTTTTGTATAGTTTTTATGTTTTATTCATTAATCAACTAAAGTTTATGCAATTGTTTTTTTGTTGATATTTTATTATTTTACCTCAATAGAATATATTTCTACAATTTTTACTTAACTACCTTATTTTATTTTACTACAAAATTCAAAAATTGAAGTGTACAAATAAACATTTTGTCAACTGTATATGCTGGGAGTCAGCCCTGGAGACAGTGACCACCCTTAACACTAAGCCTATGAACGTAACCCCTTCCTTATCCCTAGCAAACTACCCACGAGTGTGTCTAGGTAGCAGCCGGTTGATACACTGGGGACCACAGTGTACCACATGCCCATGTTGCCACGCACGGGCAATATATGGGGCTTTTGTCTGTCGATGAGAAGCAAACAGGAAATAGAACATGGAGAGAGAGAGAGTTCTCTTTTCAATCACTCGACAGAAAGTGAGAAAAAAAATAGGAGATGAAAGAAACAATAAAGATTCCCGATTGCCTCGAGTTTGGGACACTTGTTCTCCCTTAAAGTAAGGGAGTCCCACGCGGGGCGTAGAAAGCAAAAATATCAATTTTTATTGTTCAACTGAGTTTAGTCTGGGAAATTTCAGTGCGAAGAATCCTTCAAATTGTCTTACAATTATCAAATGCACTGGCTCATTGCATCATGAGTTTTTAAACATGTATCCTAAATCAGAAATAACAGTGTAATTATTCAAAAACTCTCTGCAAAAATTAACACTAAATTTTATATAAATATTTAAATTTAATGAAACTTATATTACTTGCTTAAACATTATAATTTGTAAAGGTAATTATATAATTAACCTTAACACTTTCATCTCACCTGTTAGTTATATCAGCTACATGATAATCCATCCTTACATTTTTGTAAAAATATCTTGCTCTATATATGTAAGGCGCAGCTACGTCCACAGCAATCACTTTGCTGAAATTTGGAAATAGAGTGCTGAATAGCAAATAAGAGTCTGGGCCGCAACCAATGTCCATCACTGGTTCACCTGTCAGACCACCCCAATTTAAAAGCTTCGCAGATTCCAGTAGGAATGCTCCTGAACCTCGATAACTGGTAGGTAGAGATCTTATAAGATCTTGAGATTCTGATAATTCCATTTTTAACCTAATTTAAAAGAAAATTATTTTAATTGGATTATTTGATATGGAATTCGTAATATAAAGCAGAATTTAATTCGCATCAGAATACGATATAAATGTAATTACTTAAACTCTTAGAAACACAAAGTTCACTATGTACTATTTCGACAAATCATGAACGGGAAGTTATGCAGTGCTATATTTATAAATATGCAGTGCTAAATTTTAAACTGTATGGATTTGTTTCATCAGACTTTAGATTCTTCAAAGAAAATGTCATCATGCATTACAGTTAAATATTTTTGCCCAGAAAATATGACTTAAATTGTTTTAATAAAAATGACCAAGGAATCATGTACACAAGAAACAAAAAATTTACAAATAAATTAAATGAAGATAATTTTCTTAAATAGGTTCCTTGATGAAAAAGCTAAAATTTCAATGCAATATTTTAAATTATACAAGCTAATTTAAAATATGACTAACATTGTGCACTTCAAGAACAGAAGGAAATTGCTGGTGATACTGAAATAGATGAAATATTAAAACTATGAAGTTATCAGAAGACGTAGATAAAATTTATTGAAACAATAAGTATTGGCTACAGATAATTAAAAACTCTCGTGCTTTAAATTAAGAGACTTCCATCAAGCTTCATAACACTTTGTGCGACTATTTAAGAAATTTTATTTGGATTTTAGAATAAAAAAAAAATTTATTTACTCAATTACGCATTATTTTACAATTAAAATTACAAATTATATTATTAGCTACGAGATTTTATCGTGTGCATAGAAATGTTGGGACTCTCAGCTACGTTATTATTAAAATAGGGATATTATAACAATATGTATGAGAAAATAAGTTAATAGAGAAGGCACTTAATATAGTATGCATAGCTTAATGAATAGATACTGTCTATAAAATAAATCCATACTTTAAATTGCTTTCATTCAACTGAAAGATGCCTCATACTGTAAAATATATCAAATAAAATCATTTTCAGTTGAAATAAAATTTAATTCTTGTAAATCGGTAGTATACCGCTTTTTAATGTGGCTATATTAAAAACCTTATCTTTAATGCTTACATAAAATTTATTTTAAGCTTGGAAACTAAATTCTATAAGTTACATATATCAGAGATACTTGATATAATTAGATGGACTTGATAGATTTATAAATTTACTTTAAATATATTTATGATTTGAGATACTGCATTATTTTAAGCAAGCTTTAATTTTTCAGTTATTGCTGAATATTGTATACTAAAATTGGTTGCATCTTAAATATCATTAGTAAAATCACGCATCTTGATAAATTTAATCTTCCTCTTTATCGAAACTAAGTTTTGATTGTGCAAAGACTTATTATGTATCTCTAAATTTTTTTAAATAACTATCTGAACACTAACTTTGCTTAAAATCATTAAACAAGACTTAAAATATATACCAACTTAGTTTTGAATTAAGTTCCTCCGAGATGCTATGTTGAATATGCCATTTGAAACAAATTATTTAAATTTGAGTTCAGTTTAATTCTATCAAATAATACACACGGCACAAGAGCTTTCAGAATTCAAGAGTTCTTGAATCATATCATGATGAGCGAAATTCATTTGTGCCCTTCTCATTTGAATCAAATTATATTATGTTACCATGCACTACTCCTTCAAAAACATGTTAATTAGAATTATATTCCATGATAATTAAACATTAACATAATCTACTTTTTACATAAAAAAGCATAAAGGATAGGAAAGTCATAACATTCTGATAGCAAACTTATTTTAATGCTTAAAAGATACATAATCATTTGAAACGAAGCAACTTAGTTATCTATACAAAAGAAAAGGTTTTCTAGAATCGAAATCTCAACTAGATTGCCGTGATTCTCGAATCTTTTAGATATATTTATAAAATACCAGATATCATTGACTTGTTATATATTTTTAATATGGCTAAAAGTAAAATATAGATCCCTTCCAAAAATTCTTCTCATCTAGAGTAAAAAGTTACAATTTATAGTTAATTTTTAATAGTGATTCATTATAAATGCTATATACAAGTCAGTTATATGTACTAATTATGTTCCTTCCTTGAAAAATTGAAATAAGAGTAACTATTGATTACCGTGAAATATTTAAAATAGACTCACTTTTATCCACAAGATAATCTTCATTAATTAATTTGACCAAAAGTTATTAACACTTTTAAAAATGTTTTGAGTGTAAGCTAATGTAAAACTTTCAGTATTACCAAGTTTTTTAAAACTCTGGTTGAATATTTAAACTATATTGCAGGATTTTCCCTTACAAATAGGATACAAATTTTAAAAATGCAAAGTTTGAGTTAAAATTTTAAATGTATGGAAATTAAATTTTCTTTAATCATATAATTGATTTATTAATATTTAAGAACGTTTTTATTTAATAGTTTTAGATTTATTAAATATTTTGTGGAAAACATGCTCCTGGTTAAAAAACATCAAGTAAATACTATACTAAGTAATATTCAATAGATTTAGTCTTTTTATTCGAATAAATGTTAATACTTTTATCTTAAAGTATTACAAAATGAGTGTCGGTATTCAATGAAGAAAGCTTTGCTCATGCTTGAAATTTCACAATAATTTAAAAAATTAATGATTCTTTTATATTAGAACAATGATCATTGGCTATTTTTTGATAGAACTAAAGTTGAACAGAAATCATAATCTCAGTGCATAACTACATAGAAATTTCGAAATAAAGTATAAAAGAAAATCAAAAATATTTGTATTTTTCGATAAATTGATAAAATATTAAGTACTTTTAAATTTTGAATTTTCGAAGACTTTCAAAAGAAGAATCAAGATGATTGTATGATAGACATTTAAACTCATAAATCAAAACAGCATAAGAATTTTGATATTATAATAAACTAAAATACTTACTATGTCAAATAAAATATAATAAGTAAAATTTATGGATACTTAACTATATTTTAATCTCAACTATAGTCTGCACACAGACTATTCATTCACTATTCTTTAAAGAAATATAACTTTGAGATAGGTTGAGTTATAAGAAGCTTCTACTTTAATTCTAATGCCAACGCTTTTCCCCATTGTTGATTTATGCCACCCATGCGGTACATTGGTTGCTACTTCGACTTCTCCTCCATAAGATCTTGGTTCTAATTCCTGGAGAATACAGAAGAATAAATTGGTATTGCACTAATTCTCTCTGAAAGTTCTTAAAAATTTCTCTCAATTGGTGTGAATTTTTAAAATTTTACCTCATCGTTTCTCACAGGTGCTTATACATATCCCGTGTAAATGCCATCGTACAAATTTCTAAATTATAATTATAATTTTCAGATTCAGTTGATTCCTTTTATTATCTTCATTCCTGTCCCAGTGTGTTCAGCTTTCAAGGAAAAATGTACACTTATAGATCGGTATTCAGTTTAAGTTATTGCTATAGAACTTATAGTGCTGTAAGTTAAGTACTAACACAGTACACGTATAGTGTACTGTGTTAATACAAAAAATTAAATAAAATAAAAATAAATCGTATTTCTCATGTTTACAAGGAAACATTTGATTGCTAGTGCTTTTATATCAATTAAGCATTATTTTGTTTCCATGAGATGTTTCTTTCGCTTAAGACTATAAATATCTCGGTGTTTACTTTTCTAATAATATAACTACATGTGTTTTTTCCTTACTTTTAATTACTAATGTGAGAGTAAGACTCTTGGAATTTTGTATTGTATATCACAAAATTCCTAGAATCTTAAATGTCAAATGTCCAAATTTTTCCACTGAGAAGAAATCCACAATGAGTTCTTCTTTATTGAATCGAAATAAATATTAAAATTCTTTTATAGATAATCAAAAAATGCAATAAAAGTTAGCTTACTTTTATTTTGAGCAATGAATCATCAAATAGGAGAACAAAATGTTAAATATTGTCATGTGTGTCAAATTTAGAGTCCTAACACCCATTCCGCAATTCTATACAAATCAATGATTATAATTTGGAGAAATTTATTTTTCATTGGCCAACCAATTTTTACAAGTCATTTATAAGGAACTGACATTTAGTATACTTTTACACTAATTATATACAAATTAAGTCTATATAATCTTAATAAGAAATTATTTGACCAATTATCATTATTATAAAAATTATAAAAAATTATTTCAACTTCTGGAGAGCAATAGAATCCTTGAAGATTTGATTGATTAATTTTAAGCCTATTGCTACTAACATTGATTAATTTACTAACATTGATTAATTTTAAGCCTAAGATAATAGAAATTTCTAATTTATACGAAATCTGACATTACTTTCTGTGAATTCTTTTAAGAAATTCTGAGAAGGCTCTGCTATAACACGGTTATTTGTGAAGTGTCTGAAAACTGTGTAAACCGGAGAGGGCAATGGTTCCTAGGCTTTACTGAAAACTAAGAAAACAAACTTTGTCTACATTCAAGAAACTCATTGATGACTCCGTAGTCTCTCTAAGAAAGAACAAGTTATTAACCGAAAACTAGTTAAAATGTGCCCGCACATAAAAAAACTTGCGTAGTTATTTCTAATTTCAACTCACTCAAGCTGCCTATTTGTATTTAAATAGAGAATAAAGCTAAGAGTCTTTTCTTTTTTGGTTGCATGAATTGTGGGGCATGAGGTCCATAATGGACAAACTGTGTCAATAATTCAAAGAGAGAAGTGGACAGGAACTGTGTATTTGCTTCACAATTAACTGTAAATCAATTGCAGAGTAATTGTCAGTATAAATTTGTTCTGCAAACACAATTTATTTTAACAAATGGAAGACAACGAGATTCCTTAGGAGGTGGTGTGAATTTCTAGCTTTTCTGTGGCATTATAATCAAGGGCACCACTTGTTTCCAACACTTATGTTCCCGAGCCGGAGTTGAATAATTAAGCCTTTGGTCCGCAGTTCAGCAGTTCGTGGAATGGATACCCCTTTGAAGTGGGTTACATAAAATGTTTCGGAATTCGTTTGAAATTGTGTGTCCTAATTCATTAGCCCTACAATATAAAAAGCGATAGTAGAGTGACAAATGAACAGATCAACAAAGCAAACCAAAGCGATATTTACGTTAACTGTCCTCAGCTATAAAGACAAAATCTCCTATACCTTTATATATATTTCTGGTGTTTTTCTGTAAAATGTACTTCTTGCTAATTGTTGATAATTTTAACAATTTCTTTTAAATGTATTCTTAGTTTGTACATCAGCTAGCTAAGTCTCTTAACATAAACCCTATAATGAATCCAAAGAAAACCTAAACAAACCTGGTAATCAAATACCACTTAATACACTGGGCGAGTTATGATAACCTTTTTTCAAAAATGTGATGCTTTGAAATAGTGACGGATTGTGAGTTTCTCTTAATTTTGCTTATTTAATTCAATTTCTCGGGTGGTAACCTTATTCTCTTAATGATCAATCCTGTACATGATAACGATACGTTTCTGACTTTGCTAATTGCAGAATTGTAATATATAACGATTTTAGTTTATCATAGCCCAGTATTGCTATTGATTCTATAACTCCCACAGAATATGTAATTAATAGTTTCATGACAATCTTGTATAAAACCGAACTGAATCTTAACTACCCGTTATAACTAACAGTCGAGTAGAAAGACGTGTTACCTGTATGGCTTTAATAGATTGAACAGCAACTTTACGAAACTTGAATTAAGAAATGAAGTTTTAAGACAACAATTTTATATATGCACAACTCAACGACATTCACAATTACATAGAATATGAATTCTCCAGCCCATCTTTGAAGGAGCTTCACAGGCTATGGAGCCTTCAATAGTATAAGCAATGACGAACTTTAACTTAGAGTTTCGTGTTTTCAAACGAGTCTCGTTTCTGTATATATAATGGTAGTATCATTCGTATTTGGGGGTAAAATGGAGAATGCATATTGCTGGCATGCATTCGGCTTGTCTTACTGGATAAGTCTTTTTAAACATTGTACTGGAATGGCATTCGTACTAGAATGGTATGAGAACCGTCATTAAACAGTCTTCTTTACATTCATGTTGTGTGTTTCTCACGACTCCATAATTTATTTTTGCTTTTTGAAATATTGAGCTGCAGGATAATCCCTGTCCTCTCCTAGTTTATATTGTATGGACTTTCTTTTATACATAAATATTAAGCTGCTTCCTTGGCCAGAATGTTCTCTATATCTCTCATCAATAAGAAATTTCTTGTTGATGGTTAACAAGCGAAGAGCTCGAGACTACACAACAGAGCTGTGAGAACGTTTTGAAGCTATATCAATAACTGCATCTGTGCATGCACTGCTCTACTCAATGCTTTGGTCTATAAGTTCTGCTAAGACTATCAGAAGTGGTTGTTTTCGGTATATATATACAGAATTCTCAGAATTTATCTTGAAAATTTAATCATTTATTATTTCTAAAATAATATACTTATAAAACAAATGTCAGTTTGCAAGTTACATATTTTTCGGGTGTATTAGCGTAATTTTAATAACCAATAGTGTATATTTAATTTTGAATCGAATAAACTTTGCTATTATTCCAATCAAATTAAATATGCATTACTAAAAAGAATAAAATAAATAATCCCTTCAATTCTTTGCATAAGTTTTTCCATTTTGTTTTTATTACATAAAATTAACTTAGTTTTATTCCATTCTGTTCCTATTATAATAAAAACGTTCATTTGATAAGATAGAGAGAGAGAGAGAGAGAGAAACTATTCGTTCATTTGAAGCGAAATAAAATAAAATGGTTGTTTATTAAAACAATCATTTTATTTCGCTTCAATATTACTAATGCATTTTCTTCTAGACTTTTCTTCTTGTTTAAACATGTTTATTGGTTCTTGCTCTTCACTGTCACTGTAGGAAAAAAAATTTTTTTTACTAAGCTTTGATTTATATAATTTTACCTAACATTTTTTAGTTCTCAAACAGAAAATTCATTGCATGTCATTATTACTCTAACGGTGATGTTTCAAATAACCAGAATTATATTACGAATAAAAAGAACTGTTCGATAAATTAGTCTCCCTCTAAAAATCCTAAGAACTATGTAATAGTACGGACCCTTTATAATTACAAGATTTTTAAAAACGCAATTGAAATTTGTGCTTATGAAACCAAAATTCCTTACATCAGAAAAAAGTATTGTGCTGAAAATTGCGGTGTAGTTCAGAAGTTGAGGCTAAGGACGTATATCATGTATTTATTAAATTTCCAAGGAGACATAATGTCCATTTCTATTCCCATGACCTTTACATGAGCACATTGCATTTTGTCATATGGAATCCGAATTTTAATAGTTGTATTCTTTTTATAATGTGGACACACTCTCTTGAAGGTTTCTTCACTGGGCTTGAATGTATATAAATATTTTATATTATACTGAGTTGTAAAAAAGTAATGTGCAACTTGAAATTATTGAGCTGCAACCACGAAACTTTGATTTTGATTGATTTGATATGATATATATATATATATATATATATATATATATATATATATATATATATATATATATATATATATATATATATATATATATATGTATGTATGTATGTATATTCAACACCAATTATAAAAGTCTACTTTAGCAACGCGCCTCTTTTTTAAATTTTTGTATAGAAAAGAGAAGTTTTAAGCAAACCATTTGTTGAAATTTTTTTAAATTTAATCGAGAAATGTATTTTTTTTTATTTATTTTATATTTACAATTTGGTCTACAATTTTTTATCATCTATCTTTTGACAGATTTAATTTTCAACAACTAATTGAGATTTTCCTGCGATATACTTAATCGTTATTATGTCTAAATCAACTTTAATTTGAATAAGGATCTTTCGATATTAGCAACACTAAAAGGAAACCTAGGTAGTGTTTTCAATATGATCTTCAGGTTCAAAAAGCACAAATTACTTAACAATTAAATTCAGAATATGAAATTGGTCATTCATATCGACTGTAAAAATATTTTTCTAACTTACTATTTTGGCATAAAGTTTTTCTTTACTGTCTTTACCCGCTCAATATTTTTTTTCAAATTTACTGCATTTTATTTTCAAATTTGCATTACAGATTTCTAATGAGTTACCGAGGTAACTAAAATTGTCCCAATGATTTTTCATTGTAGTCAATATCCAAAATTTTAAACACGATATTTGTCCTAAACTCTTCTTCTGGGAATTGAGGGAACATATCAGCATGTTCGTAATCGAAGTGACATGTCTTTTTTCTTTCGTTGGATTTTTTTCAACAGATTTAAACTGGGATTCACCATCCACTACTTCACTAAGTTCATTGGCTTTCTCAAGATTACTTTTGTAATTTGTGTCCCTTCAAAATCTATCGATATTAGTTTTCAAGTTACTTATTTCCTTAAAAGCTAGTGTAACACTCAAACAGTTTTCTTGCAATTGTTTGCTTCCAGCATTAATTCTGTTAAGCAAATCATTTCAAAGTATCTAAGAACAAGCAAATTTATAATCTTTGAATTTGGTACAAGGACTTTATGTTTCATGTTGAACTTCTTTCGAAAAGCTGTAATCTTTGGATATTTCAAGCGAGAGTCCTGAATTTCTACTAGTTGATATTTTAAAGGTCAAATGGCTTTATTTTTATTTCTCATCATGTGTTTGAGAGGCATTTTAATGCTTTTTGAAGTGCTTTTCAAAAGAACTGCCTATCACTTAGAAGCAGAAGAAAATAAATTGTGTAACTCTTCAATTGATGAAAAAAAAAAAAAAACTACAGAAGACGCTCGTTTTTAAGAGCCTCTAATTTGCAAACACTTACGTTTTTTCGAACTAATGGTTAGTCTCTACTCAACTCCTGAGTTGTTGAAAAAAACTAACTACAGAAGATACTCGCTTTTAAGAACCTCTAATTTGCAAACACTTACGTTTTTTCGAACCAATGGTTAGTCTCTACTCAACTCCTGAGTTGTTGAGAAAAACTAACTACAGAAGACACTCGCTTTTAAGAACCTCTAATTTGCAAACACTTACGTTTTTTCGAACCAATGGTTAGTCTCTGCTCAACTCCTGAGTTGTTGAAAAAAAAACTAACTACAAAAGACGCTCGTTTTTAAGAACCTCTAATTTGCAAACACGTTTTTTCGAGCCAATGGTTAGTCTCTACTGAACTCCTGAGTTGTTGAAAAAAACTAACTACAGAAGATGCTCGTTTTTAGGAACCTCTAATTTGCAAACGCTTACGTTTTTTCAAATCAATGGTTAGTTTCTAATCTTACATCATATAGACACAAATTTTAACTCCCGTTTTCTAACAAAAATTCTGAAAAAATCTCTTTTTTGCCAACTTTTATCAACAACAACAAAATAAACGAAAAGAAACCAATTTTGACAAATAGTTTTCTTTTCGTTTATTTTATTTTTTATTTCTGATCATTTTTTCAAAATTTTATATATTATACTATGAATTTGATTCTTTCTTGAATAACGAAGTAACACGTGCAAGTATTCCAGAAATTGTGGGAACAATAGTCAAAGACCCATGGATATGGCATTTGATGGGAAAGAACTGTGGGGTCGAATTCAACTTCAGTGTTTTTAGTACGTTAGGACACAGATAGGAATAAAAATTCTTCTCTCCTCCTCCCAAGTTAGAGCAATTCCCCTTTGAACACATAGTTTTCTAAAGTTCAAATCATGACTGGTTTTAAATTTTTGCAGCCAAACATCTGATACTTTCAGTCTTTTAAGTTCACACACAGCTTTTATAGCAAAGCAGTTGTATAATCATACATAACTTAAATGACTTTATGATCAATAGGGACGTTCATTCCTCTCATTTTTTCAGCCAATGTATAAAAAAGTAAGCAACTTTTTTTCCACTTTAACATGATTTGGTTCTCTACAATATTTTCGAGAGGAAGGATTTTTGCTGGTAGTTTCCTTTTTCAAGGTATTTTTTCAGGTTTTCAAAATTTTCGAGAGGCTGTTTAATTCAATATTTTAAGGCTATTTTTGTCTTATTTAATATTTTTTGCCTGCTTCTTTAGAATTTTCTTTTTATTTCGAATAATAAACACATGCATTTCTTCACGGATAAATCATCCTGTCAACAAATAAAACGAAAAAAATTATAAAAAAAAAAAAGAGTTCAAGAGTTTCACCCTTTTTGTTCTCACGTACATGAAAGAAAGAAGAGTTTTTTGCCCCATGTTTTTGAGAATGGGAAGAACTGGAGACGAATTCAGCCTCAAAGGTTTTTCCATCAAATCTCAGTTCCCTCAATGTCTGGAATGCCAGAATGTTGCTCTATATCTGGGGGTAGCTTACTTGTTCAAGAATGAATCAAGATTTTAGTTGTATAAAAAATCAAATCTAGAAAAAACATATTAGATCATAAAAACACAAAAAAAGGAAAAAGAAACTATTCATCAGAAACGAAAGTTCGCAAAGACATTTGTCGAATTTAGTTCGTAAATGGGAGTTAAAATCATCATTGTGTCCATGTCAGGTTAGGGACTAGCAACCAGTGCGTAAAAACGTGTGCGTTCGTGAATTTGATGTTGGTAAAAACGAGCGTCAACAGTCTTTACTTTAATTCTCTTAGATATTTATTAAAATAAATCTGTCAAAAAAGTATTGACAGATTCGCATTAAGATAAATGAAAATGAGAAGGAAATAAGATTTTAAAATCAAAGAAATCATTTGTTCTAATTACAATTTCACTTTATTATATTATAATTATTATATTTCATAATCGTATTATATTACAAATTACTATATATATATATAAAAATTTCGTGTCACGATGTATGTTCCCGATAAACTCCGAAACTACTGAACGGATTTTGATAAAATTTTGTAACCATTTATAATATGGTCCAACTTAAAAGATAGAATAGTTTTTATCTCTTAATTATTGATCTCAATATTTATTATACGACATTAGTGTTTATTTATTGGTTAGTTATGTAAGTTCCTAATAGATGGCGGTTTAGCATCTAAGTTGCACAGGTATTCGGCAGATGGCGACGTGTTTATTTTTCTAGATTTTACCATCTTCGAGAAATTTAACGTGCGCGCGCAAGCGCGTGATTAATTATAGAATTTACATATATTTTCATAATGTATAATCATACTATAACAATTTTTCGTGAATCATTTTCATAATTATACTTTGTATTGTGTTATTATTGTGCGGTGTTCAGTTTGAATATTTTTAATATTATAAATAGTAAAATAAAATTTTATTTATTACTGTTTTTCTCTACTAATTTTCATACCACCTCGAAAACATGTAAGTATTTCTTGATAGCCTTTAATTTTTATTTTATAATTTGATAATTATAATTTTTTCAGCAGTACATTTTGATCTAATTTATTTATTCAAATGATAAATTCTTTTAATTGTTCTTTATTTCAGTATAATGCCTCGGAAAAATTTTTTAGTTTTAATAATTTAAAATTGAAAAAATAATAGTTCGATGTCAATGTTATCTACCTCATTTATAACAATTTATTTTTAGATGTTTTTAATTTATATAATATATTTTATAAGTAAGTCACTGATTACAAACTATAATTTAATATAAGATGAATAAAATGTAAATTCAGAAAGTATTTGTTGATTTGTGCTTAATTTCAAAATTTCGATACTTTACCTATTACTTTTAAATTTTGGTGAAACGTTTTATTTTTAATCTCATATGAATGAACCTATTTTAAATTTTTTAGAAAATATTTATTTGATTGTACCAAGGAGTTAGTAAAAAATTGATTCAATGTATTATAATTACTCAGCCACTGCAACGCGTGGCTGGGTCAGCTTGTATATATATTATAAATCGATTTTCCTCTTTTTTACAGAACTTTTTTCTTCATCAATCTTCTAGCATCAATCAGTTGCAGGCTAATACTGTCTCTCCAATTCTTCCCCACGTGGGGATCGAACTGGATAGAGAAGAATAGTCTTCCATCGTTTCACCTCCATTTTTCAGATCCTTTTCTACCTCGTCCAGTTACCTGATAAGGGGACTACTTTTCGTGGGGATATACGGTTATTCGTGTTGCCTCCGCCAAATGACACATTTCCTCGCCTTCTTCGCCAAATCTAAGCGATTACAGTCACAGCATGGTAACCCAGCTACGATGAGCTGTAGGCGGAGCTATCGTTGCCCGGGGAAAATGTGATTGGGTGAAATAAAGGTGGAGAAATAAACATCATTATGACATGGAGTGAACGTAGTATATTTAGCAGCGTTTTTCTTGTTCTAAGATATTTCGTTCATAATTATATTAGGATTTTTCAGATAATTTTATAAAGCGATTGTCTTATTATATAATGGAAAAAAATTCAAAAAATAATTCTTTGTCATTTTGCACTTCAAATATTAAAAGTATTTTATCGGCATTAATAGACGTTCATTTACAAATATAAAAATCAAAAACATTTATTGTTAGTAAAAATAACTAAAAATAAAAGTTTTTGATTTTTATATTTGTAAATAACATAACACAATAAGTAACTATAAATATCATACAACAAAAACATAGACAACAATCTATCATATCTTTCATCCAAGCGTACATGATTAAATAAGTACTTTTCTTGTTGGTGTAACTCATTTTTTAGAACAATGATTTTATTAATGCATTTGGTACCAGTGGTTATGACATTTCAATATTAATACTTGGACCTTTAAATGAAAAAGTTAAATATAACATAACCAATAGTATTACTTATCTTCTATAAATAAAATTATTTCATCAAAACTCATCATGTGCTTTTGAAAGCAATGAAAAGAGATTAGATAATTTAAATTGAAGCTTGCATGGTAGTTTAAGTACTTATTGATGATTTTCCCTATTTTTTCAGCAATTAAATTTAAAATTGTTTTTGCCATATTATATCTGATAATCATAAATTACATGAATAAAAATTAGCATATTTATACTTTATATCTTTTATCTGAAAGTATATAACATATTACATAAGTATCATTAAATACTATAATTTACATATGTATTCTCCTACTTACCAAAATTAAATATGTGTAATAAAGGAATAAATGTTTTTGAATTAAACCTGTGAATTAAATATATTTATTGTGTATATTTGTATGTTGAAGTTACTAATCACTAATTTTTTGCAATAGCATATTCAGCATTTCTCATTATTCAAACTCCAAATCATTCAAATATAAGATATTAACTCTTGTTAATGCAATAAAACCACTTATTTTGTAACATTTGCTGAGCTTATAATTTAATCTCCAAGTTTTTTGCCCAGATCACCTAAATCTCGACACATAAGTATATATTTATTTAACTGATTTTTAATTATTTCATTTATACAGTTTGTTTTGTAAGTTCATAAGATTATATAAGTAGTTACAAATATGCAAAAGAAACTAAAGGGTTGTAACAACTAAAAATCAATTTATAAAAAACTATTATCAATAATTATGGATATTTGTCTTCAACTCTTATTACTAACATCCGTGCAATTTGTAGGTTTATTCTTGTGCATAAAGAATTTTGGCAAGAGATTTTCCCACGCTTTCTTGAGAAATTTTGATCTGAAAACTCAGCAAACTGAGTCAGAATTAAGGCATTATCACTCTTTCTTGCAAATCTCTTTAAATTAATTCACATTCATTACTACTTGCATCTAAATGTATGTGCAGAGTTGTACTGACCATTACTGTAAATATTGTTAAAAGTGTGTGTATAAGTATTTATATTACTAATCTAATCTAGAAAATGTGGGAACAAGTGTATGGAAAAAAAGAAATTTTTACTTATATCAATTTATGAAATAATATTTACTGTTTGTGTATACTTTATAATTAAAATAATCTAGAAATATTTTCGGCAAATAAACTCTACTAAATGTATGGATTATTCAAGAATATGCATGCAAGATATCTGACCTTGTAAATAGTCCCTATTTATTTTTATTTATAAAGAATATGAATGAGTGTGATGTCACGCGGCTTGGTCATACCAGATGAAAATACATGGCTCGACG
This sequence comes from Latrodectus hesperus, assembly GCA_037975125.1. Lineage (NCBI taxonomy): Eukaryota > Metazoa > Arthropoda > Arachnida > Araneae > Theridiidae > Latrodectus > Latrodectus hesperus. The sequence goes on along the minus strand of JAJQOW010000019.1, from coordinate 1,866,921 downwards.
ATTAACCAAATGATAGGTAAATGGAAATAATTGTTATATCCTCATTAAAATCTTTCCCTGTGACTAATAATTACTCCCCATTGGCAGTCAAAGCTAATAAATTGGTGGTGAGCGCCTGGAGCACTGGAACTCGGTCATCCAAAGTGGCAAGAAGAAGTGGATCTAGTGTTTGTTAGGTTCCTAGCCTAAATGGCCATGTACCTTCTGTTCCTAAGAAATTTTTCTACACCTAACTTTAGTTGAGATTAACATAATGATTTCAAAACATAAGGTTATTTAAACACAAAAGATTAAGAAAATATTTTGCTTAGGTTAAAGTGCTCCCAACGAGAGTTCTTTGCATGATATTGAATAAACATAAAAAAGAAAAATTGGCAACCAAAGTGGCAACCAGCCTCCCTTGAGAAATTTTGAGTACAAATACCACAGGAAGTTAAACTGCTTTTCCCACATCTGGTAATAATTTAAAATCGATCAACAAACTAGGGGAGATAACACTTTTCCATGAACCAGAATATCTCCTGTCAATAAAGTAAGCAATTATAAAATGATCTATCGAGACACAGATGCTGTTTGCGTTTTACCCAGTTCATGGGAATTTGAAGGATATCTATTTTGGTGCTCTCCCACAATAAATAGTAATATAATATAAACTCATAAAGATATTATAATGCAAGGATGGATATTATAATGAAAGGCTGGATTCCAATTATAAAATGATCTATCGAGACACAGATGCTGTTTGCGTTTTACCCAGTTCATGGGAATTTGAAGGATATCTATTTTGGTGCTCTCCCACAATAAATAGTAATATAATATAAACTCATAAAGATATTATAATGCAAATAATAAAAGCACTTTCTTTAAAATAATTCAAGTTGTAAATAGTTCTGAAGATTTAGGTTATGCTTTTTAATTTGAAACAACAAAAATCGAATAAAAATAATCAGAACTCGAGAATTGGATTCAGAAATGTAACAAGAAAATAATAAGACTTGCTATAATTTATAAATAATTTAAAATAATTATTAATTTTACATATTAATATAATTATTTTCAAAAATGTATATTTTACAGCAGTGAATGATGTTAATATATAATATATATAGATTAAATGTATTTATAAATAACAGTGAGTTAGGATAAATTAATTAGTTATGCATACATTTTATTTGCCATTAATGATGAATTTCATTATTTACTTCATCAGTGTTGATCACTTCAAGTTTTTCAAATTCACTGCTTAAAAATGCTAAGTCACTCCAATTATTTTGTCCCATGGTTGATCGTATATGTCAGAATTAATTTTAATTTACTGAACGAACGTTCACAGCTAACAATTGACGTTGAAATAGTAAAAATTGTCTGTACACTCATAATTTTAATAACATCTTCACCATACTAGATTATGCAAGTTAAAAGCTTCAATGGAGTTTAAGATTTAATTTCTTTGGAGCATTGAATTATATACTTATATATTTTTTATAATAAAATCATAAATATTCTCAGCCAAAACATGTAAATTTGTATTATTTTTTATTTTTCAAAAACTGATACACTCAGTATTTAAGTTTTCTATTGAATAAAATTCTTATTGGGAATTAGACTTTTAATTGTTGTTCCCGATCTAATTAGACCTCGTGTAAAAAAGATCGTTTAAGGACAAACAAATCAATACAGGTATTCATACTAGACAAGAATTTTAACATTCTTATCTCATGATTATGCGAAATTTTCTCAGTCGTTTACTTTACCAATGATGAATGTCTACTTATTTTTAATTTTTAATAGGACATTCTTACGATTTTAAAATATTTTTTTTATTCAAAAGAGTTTGTTTTTGTTTTTTTCATATTGTTTTACGCAATGGCATATTTTCTTTTTGATTCAATAATTTATACATTAAGATCTTTTTAATTTTTTACAGTGCAGAATCGGCATAAATCGAACATTATTTTTTACAATAATTATGCCCGATTTCATTATATTCCTCCAGAATGATTTCTCTTAGGCTAAAACAGGTTTTTGTTATAAATTGTAATAATTAAAAATAGGTTTTAAATAAGTAAATGTAAAGAATACAAGCTAGACAGAAAACGAAATTCGATATTTTTTTTATTTTTTTTTTTGTTCCAAAAATCAAGATTTTTAAAAGTCAAAATTTTCGAACCAAGTTCATCGTTTTTAACAAAACCATATTACTTAAGAATGTTTAATCCTTGTGATTTCTAGGTTTTTAATTAATTTTACATTAAATCTAATTTTAATATAAAAATTGAATAGCTTGCTCGTAGAATTATCATTTTAAACACTTATATAATTTTATAAATGATCGACAAAAAATGGAAAATCTTAGTTTTAAAAGATATGTTTTTAGGTAAATAAAATAATATAGGTTACATGAATTTTTGTTGAACGTTAAAAAATAACTTTGTAAAATTAATTTAATTCGATCAAACTTGATTTTAAAACGAATCATAAAACTTTAAATAAAATTTTAACATTCACAACTGTAATTAATATTTTTAAATTTTTCTTCATAATGAAATTATTTTCATAGAAAAATTATATTTATGTCAGTATCATGCTAATACCTGAGCTTCGTTTACCTTTTCTGATGAATATATATCTTGTGACAAGATTGTATTTATCTGTAAATGGAAACAAAGCTTAGGTATTAGCATGATGCATACTTTTACTGAAGACACAAATGTTTTAAATGTAAATATTTGCATAATTAATATTATAATTATATTTTCAAGGTTTATTTATTACATTTATCTATAAGAACTAACTAAAAATATGAAAATATATCGAGAGATATAAAATAATCAAAAACATAAATCTTAACACGATGAAATTAATTTTAATTCTATATCGTAATATTTGGTTAATAATTTTTGATTGGAATCAAATATTCAAATTTAAAAAATAAGGTTTTAAAACAATATTAATTTTCTAAAATGTATAGAATTTTCGCCACTTAGTAACCACTTGTTCCAACAGATGTTTACAAAATGCACATCTGTTTCAGAAACATAATAAAATGATGTTACCATAAATTAATGATCAAATTTAAATATATAAAAAGTGTTTGTATTTCGTAATAATAAACGTTATTTTGTATAAGGAAAACAGCAGAGAACAAGATAAATTATTTAATTTCTTAACTGTGAGGTTCAAAATTATTTTAATAAATGTTCATGTAAGCTTTAGGATATTTTAATATATATATATAATATTCCCTAAATATAATCATTGATTAAAAGTTTATGCTTCTTACAAATTCCGGAAAATATTAAATTTCCTTCATCAGTAAAAGAAATATTTTCATTTAATGATTTAAGAACTATATTTTAAATATTACTTTTTTTTTTATTTTCAAGCACTTAATAAATAACAGCAATACTAAAGGTTATACTTTACATTCCTGAAATAGAATATTACAAATAAACACTATGGTATGATCAATCCTTTCGTGTGTTTTAGAAATAAAATTTCAATGAGTAAATTCTGATATTAAGCGAAAAAGTTTGAGTTTGAATAAAATATCTCTAATATAAGAAATAAATTTTATAGTTGCGGTAAGATAATAAATTAAGATATTAGTTTTTAATAGGTTAACATTAAAGCAAAATCCTTCTCGAAATTTACTACCTCTGATCTTTTGCATATCAAGGTAGATATAGTTCGGTGAAGGGAAAAATATTTAATGTAGAATAAATTTGAATATATGTGAAAAAATGTGTGATATTAACAGTTTTATATAAAATATTTCATAACTAAATTATTATTCTAAATAGTAGCGTTAAGATTTCCCCATTTTTATTTTTGCTTTTATTCTCCTTCTAAAAACAATTTTCATGCGTGAGATATATTTATTTTAATATTTAGGCATAACAATTCAAGAAATACTAAAATAAATATAATAACAACATAGATTTCAGTAAGGAACGATATTTTTTACAAAATTATAGAAACAGAAATCATTCGGAACATGAAAAACTTACAATCAACATTTTTTCCCAATATTTAAACTGAAGTCAGTAGCTTACTATTTCCATTAAAAGCTATTGTTAGGCAATTAAGTTAGTTTATTATTTTTTCTAATTATTAAAAATATACAATTTTGTCAAAATTCTTCAGTTTGTAAGTATTAAAGCATTCAAACCACTTCTTTTAATGATTTTGAAAATTATTTGATGATTTTAGAAATATAATATTGATGTAGCACGGATTAAAGCTAATTATCAATTAAACAATGAATTAACTAGTTACTACAGATATTTAAAGGTTTTTCTGATTTTTTTGTTTAAAAGATATGATGCATTTAACTACTTTAGAGCAATGATTAAAATCATTTGATTCAATCTAATATTTTTTATTTTTTTATATCAGAAGAAAATTATATATATATATATATATATATATATATATATATATATATATATATATATATATATATATATATATATATATATATATACATACTTTAGAATTTAAATACAAAAACTACTTAGTAATAAATTTCCATATAATATTTTCTAAATAAAGAAAATTCATATTTAGTGTTGCAAAAAATTATAACAGGGACTTGTAGAAATTTTCTAGCCGGACATTCACAAAGCAAACCACTAACACATGTTGGTTTCTTCAGCTGACAACGATTGATGGACTTCCCCGCTGTAAGTCATTACAATGAAATTATTTTGAGATGGTCTAGTGTAAAGCCGGAAATACGTCCCATCAATAATTAGAGGCTTTTGTATTCTTGACAAGAGCTAATGGGGGTGTTATACAGGGTGTTTCTTATTGATTAGTAAGGATTCAAATTTTAAGGACATCTAACGCAATTCTTCTATTTGTAATTTAATTTTAAGAATTTTTCATTAATGATATTTCAATTTTATGAAATTTCCCCTTTCTTTTGAGAGCTATATCTCATCATGCTATTGTTGTTAAAATACAATTAAAAGTTAACATTTTATATTTACAAAAGAAAATATAAAATTTTAATAAAATATTGTTTGTTAAATAAAAGGATCTAATCTCTTATAAACAATTAATAGAATGTTAAATAATATTTCAGAAAATTAAAATATTTAAAAAAAATTTTATTTTGATTTTTTTTAAATAGTAAATAATTACATCCAGAGAGAAGTGCTGACGACATATTTATCAGCCGAAACAATATTAATTAGATATTATATTCTGTATTTGGAATAGAAAAGATTTATTTGATTAATCAATATTATAATTTTTTATAGACATGTAACTTGACTTCGGCTATATAACTTGACTATATAACTTTAAACTAAAATAGAAGACATTTCAAATGTTTAAATTTATAACTGCAAAAAGTATAAAAAATAAAGTTTCTTTTCATTAACTTTCCTCCTTTTCCATAATCATTTGCATATTTTTAGTACAGTTTTTATTATTTTTTGAGGTATTTTGTAAATTACTAGAGGTAATATTTTAACTAAAGACGCTTTGTTTCTTATTAAGAAAAAGCAATTTGGCCAGTACATTTCGGGGATAATATTTTTAAGTAACATTTGTTATATATAAATATATATATATATAGATAGTTTAATTGTAGGTATATTACATTTACAGTTTTTCTGATAAAGAAGCATTACTTCTTTATCAGATAATGTGCAAACGTGATATACTCTTCTCTTTTACTATAAATTTTTGAAATTAAATTTTTGAAACTATTAAATTTTTGCAAAATAATTACAATGTATTAATAAATCGCAATTTATATTTAGGTTATTGAAATTCATTTAATTGTATAAATATTTAAATTCTGTTCTAGGATAACTATTGAAAATTACAACATTAATGAATCTTGAAAATTAATTTGTAAGTTAGTTAAATAATCAGCTATAATTTTAGGAAAAATTGAATGTCTTTTAAATTTTAAACAATATATCTACTGAAAGAAAAATAATTTTATTTTATTCAGTATTTGTGATTTGGCTCATATTTTATACACTCTTTGAAAATAATGGAAAAATTATATTTGGTTACTAGCTGAAAGTAAATACTTTTATAACAAGCAACTTTTGAATAATTTATATCATTGAGAATTTTTCTTTGAATATATATTTCCTAAAATGAGTATTTTTCTTTTGAAAGAAAAATTTAAAATAAGGCAAAAACATTGCTTATTCAAAAGGAAATTTTAATTTTTAGATTTAAGAAAATTACATTAATCTTATAATACTCTATAAAGATATAAATACCATAAGCAAGAAAAATTAAATTATTAACTATGACTATCAGATCTGACAATAATTTTTTTCCAGTCCAAAGACATTAACAATTTTTAAATATTTGATCAAATTTGAACTTCAAAATCTGCCTTATTTTTGTGTAAACTTATGCGTAAAAGATACGATTAAAAACAGATACATAAAACTACTGTTTTCTAGAATGAGTATTAATAATATATTTTCATTTTTGTGTAATAGATGGAGTAATAAAGAAAAATTTTGCTCACTTCTAATCAATAAATGGTGATTATCAAAAAAATAATTTTCTATTCTTTGGATGAGTACAAATCTTTAAACATTTATTCCAATTATAAGTTTCATTTTATTACATAGTTAATTCCACACTTTTAAAGGATTTGAAATTAAATACTCAATTTAAATTCTGAAGCAACAAATAAATGGCAAATTAAATTGATAAAATAAAAATTTATTATTAACATGGTTTTAGATAAAGTAAATTGAATTGTAAAATAAGATTAGAAATTTAATTTTAGAAATAATTAGATAAATGACCTATTTTGTTTACAGAATTTATTCCATACACATTTTATGCAATTTAAAAGAAAGATAAATTTTACAATTATTCTGTGATTAATAATTTATGATTCAAAAATATTTAATTTCTTTTATTAAAGAGAAAAAAATTGAATACATGTATTATTATAGAAAGCGATTTTAAGCATTATTGCATTCATTTGCTTTTCGATTCATAAAATTTCTGTTAGAGTTTTCCTCATTTGCTTACATTACTACAACCGCCCTACTAGGTAACGCCATTCACCACACCCCTTTTCGGACTACCTCTTTAGGTTTGTATTAAATAAGAAACGTCGCCAAAATATACCAAGTACGGTTACAGTTTACCTTGCCAACACGACTTCGGAAAAACTCTCCTTTCGTCATTTTTTCTCCAAAATTGAAAGTGCTATATTTTGTAGGGAACATTATCAACTCTATTGTCCAGCCACCTAATGCGATATCTGTTTACAGGATGGCGCGGGTTTATATATTTCATTTTTTATAAATTTCGTAATTATAGGCGATTCTCCAGATTTTGCATAACTAGACCAAAAATTGCGTTTTTTATAGACCAATAAAAGCTTTTCTGCCTGTTTAAAGACCATGATACACTTCTGTATAGGACAACAAGTTTTAGCAAAGATAATAAAATCAACATTTCTAATTTAAAAAATTTTTTAAAAAGATCAAAAAGAAATTTTTTTTTCCTCTTTCTCAGATTACTTTACGTATATCTTATTGTTGTTAACTTATCATTATCACGTGATCTGCCAGCAAGATTTTATATTCACAATTAATTTGATAATTTTTAAATCATCCGTACGATTTTACCGCACAGCCTAGACCAAAAAACTTAATGTATCTTAAATCTTATAAAACAGCACGCGCGCGAACAAAAATAAAAATCTTACATTGTGTGGTCAAATTATGCAAGTTGGAAACTATGCATATCTTATAATGATTATATTAATTTTAATTAACAATGGTGCCTACCGGAGCGTGGTATCACCTCTACCAACAGCAGAATGCGGACTGGGCACATGAGGGGTATGAAAATCATGCCCGGCGGATTTAGAACTTACACAGAATGCAGGCACTGCACAGGAGTTCCACTAGATCCGAGGCATTTCTTTCATTGCATCTCTGTAACCTCGACCCTCTTCAACATCTACCCCAACTGCTGCCATGACACCCTCTATACCGAAAATGCTGAGGATGTGTCCAGGGCAGTGCTCCATGCCTTTGGTCCCATATGACTTGTCTTTTTTTTTTTTTTACCTTTTCTTTTCTTTTTTGCTCTTTGCACTTGTCACATGACAACAACAACATTAATTTTAACTACAATTTCATTTACGTACCACACACAAAAGCAAATATATACATTCTGATATCAAAAAGAAATAAAAAAAGTTTCATGTACAATAAAAAATGTTGATTCAAAGCACGTTATGTGCAGATTCTTAAGTGAATTTCACAATTTTTCACAAGTAACAATTTTTATGAAGTGCTGGCATTCAGATGTTCTCAATGAATATTATACTAATTATTTTCAAATTTACATGCAATTATATACACATCCAATGTTTCCAATTATATGTTTAAATTGTGATAGTGATAAATGTCTGTAAAAACAACAATATTAACATTTGATTTAAAAGCATTAAATGATTATACCAAAATAATAAAAGATTTTATATAAAAATTCAAAATTCTTTACATACATTTCTTAATTATATGTACTGAATATTTTTTAGGTTTTTAAAAATTATTATCGTGAAATTTTTACCTTTTTTGTACACTGTATATAAATACTTGCACAAAACTGTGTGATCACAAAAGCAAGGTAAATACAATTAATACTTATATAAAATTGCAATTTATTCTATTTTGTACATAAAAGAATTATGGATTTTACTTGTTTATTTTCAATTTTTTTTAATAAATCATTAAATATCCACAGTTAAGATTAGTCATCTGTTTAATAATTCAATGGACTTTGTTTCAGAATTATTTATACATATGGTTGTATAAAAAACAAACTACTTTCTATAAGTGACAATTTTTCGTTTATACACACACATTTATGTATGTATGTGTGTGTGTATGTATGTATATATATATATATATATATATATATATATATATATATATATATATATATATATATATATATATATACAGGAATACCTACTGAATCTTCAGTAGGATAAAAGTTTTAAATACAATTTCTAATTTATATAGATGGTTCTAAAAATTTAAATTTTTCTATAAAGTGATAAATTTTTTTACAAGTCAAATTTCGAAAATAGTTTTCGATGCTTTAGATAGGACAAAGTAAACATCTATTTATTTCATTAGTGACCCATAACAAAAATTAATATTTTAAACGTAAAATATATACCTAAAAAAATGAAAGATTTTCAAGAATTTGCTTGCTATTTTCTAGGATTCAATTCAAAATTTAAGGAATTAGTGTTCTCAGGAAAAATAATCAAATTCTGGGTGATTTCAGAAGTTACAGTCAAAGTATTAACTTTGGATTGCAGCGCTTTCTAAAAATTTAAATTCGTTATCCCCAACATGTTCTAAGGAAAGTTATATGTAATTAAGTATATAATCCTTAAGTACAGACAATGGTAATGATCGTAGCACATATAACTCGATACTGGAAATGAGCACAATTTAAGAATCATCTCTACTTAGTTTTTAAAAATATATTAGCAATTAGTCTTTTGAAGCACACACATTATATTAAAATAGAAAAAAACTGAAAACCGCATTTGCATTAAAATAAAAATTATCAGCAATTTCAACTAACTTCAAACTGAGTTGAAAGGCAATCAATAAAAAAAGCAGAGGTAAAAATTAATTTTTAACTCACCTGATAGTAAAATTTTAAAACATAACTACAAATTTATACAACTATTTGAATTTATATATTTTTTCTATAAGCAATGGCCAGAGTTGCAGAATTTACAATCCTCTATTATAGTTATTAACTGAAATAAAGTTTCATTGAAATAATCACTTGAAGGCTAAAACTTTGAAAGATTGAACTGTCATTTTTTTCCACATTAGAAAAAAAAATTAATCAGCATATATTTGTCTAATCCAAATTTTTGGATTTAGACATATTTGTCTAAATCCAAAAATTAATCCTTAGGTAATATATCAATGACTTTAATGTTTAATAGATGCAATTAAAAAAGTTAAATACATTACCATAAACACTAAATCACAAATATAATTCAGAGAAATTCTTAATTTAAAACAAATATTTAGTTAATTCTCTTTTTATTACAATGAGTATTTCATTACATATATATTATTTTAATTAAGTAGCACATTCATAACAAAATTGAACTCTAAAGATTACAAGATCAAATGAGGACAGATTAGAAAATTTGAAACTTTCTACATAAATACTAATGTTACATATTTATTCAGCATTCATTAATTTAATGTCAATCATTTATTATAAAATTTTTTTAACTAATTTAAAATTAATAATCGCTGCACAGAATTACTCAAATAATAGATGAAATTATCAGTAATCAATTTTAACAGATGAAATATGGTATAGTATTTTAAATATCAAATAATTTTTTAAATTATAAAATATAAATCTCATTAACTGAATCAATGGTTTATCATTTTTCTTGCCTGATGAAGGTTTTCACATTATTTTATAAACAATTTTAACAGCCTTTGATAATTAAGTTCTACTAATACTATGTGATAGAAAGATACTGTAAAACATTTGAAATCCCCACACAATTAAAAGTACATGAGAATTTCCAATCACCTATCTCAACAGATGTAAGAAAAATAAAAGAGAAGCAAAACTTATTTCCAATCATTCTCAACACTTGTAAAACCTCAAAACTTCAGCATAATCTATATATTATGCCCAATCAGAAAAGATTAAAAAAAGTTTTTTATTCTTGATATACTGTAAAAATTTTGTGAGCACTGTTCCAGATCAAATTAACATTAGAGCAACATTTAACACAAGAACAACAAATCAAATAAAATCTTGTATTAATTATTAGAACTTATTTATTAAATTCAGCATTTGCAATAAATCTTGGAACTTGAGAGGGGAAACAGCAGAATTTTCCTATTAATGATTATGAAAAAAATTAAATTTTTATCTGAAATTTTTGGCAATCTCTTTATTTTTGAAGAATGAGCTTAACAGTAAAATTTATAAATCAATTTCAACAATAATGATGAGACATTTTCAATTATTTTCATGTATTCAAGACCATACATTTTATGGAAACTTACCTAAAATAAAATTTTAAAAATATTCCTTTGATAAGCAAATATTTAAAAACTTTTAATACAAGTAAGGGAATTAAAAAAATTTGTAAAGAATATGTTAATTTTAATGTTATGTAAAACTTAAATAATTAAGCCATGCCAATAGCAAACCTGATTTTACTTGTTATGTGAAAAATAAGTATCATCTATGGCTTATATATGAATAATTTACTTTAAAGAGAGAATTTCAGTGTAAACAGTTTCAATAATTAAGACATAAAAATAAATCATAAAAATATATAAGACAAATATATAAATCACAAAAGAGGCAACTACATAAATTTCCCATGATTAGCATACCTTTTCCCTCTTGAACTTCAGTTTTACAGAAAACTAATGCTGAGTTAACAAAAGCAAAAGACAGGTTACTTTGATATTTGAAAATACTATCATTTATTTATTTTTTTCAACAGTTTTACAATTAACATGGCTCAAAATTCTGAAAATAAATCTAAACTGCGCACAAGTTTTCTTTGTGGTACACGTTTAAATGCTTTACTCCAATCTCTGGTATTTTTCATTTCTAGAAGAATGTCTACTAAAACATTCAAAGGCAAACTCTTGTTTCCTCTTCCCCACCTAAAAATATTTTTATTAATATTCAAATAAAATATTTCATAAAAATTGTTAATATAGTTTCACAGTTGCAATTAAGAAAAATAATCATTTAAAAATGAAAAATAATTTATAAACACTTGCAAATATAATGAGCAGATTGTCTTATTTTAGGAAAATAATTGAGGAAATGTTTGAATAACAGATAATATTAAAAAAAAAGATATTGTTTTTCCAAAGTTAAAATCTGAAAAATGATTAATATTGAAAATAATAAAAGACATTTTTTAAATTACTTATGTGATAAGTTTAATAAAGTTGCTATTTTATTTCATATATGTAGCTAAACTAAAAGACATTGATATTTAAATTATTAATAATTAGCATAAAAATAAACATTTAATCATAATACATAATTTTAAATTAATAATGTACAAAGAGAAATGGAAAGTTTTATAAACTCAAGCTATTACCTTAAGTACTTTATATTACATAACTACAAATAATTTTACTTGATTTAGTTATAATAAAAATTAATTCATATTAAAAAAATAAATAAAATCAAATTATAACAGTCTCATTTACAAATGGCTATATGAATCAAAATTATATTTAAATAGGCTGATAAAATTACATTAAATATTCATCAAATGGCAGATGTACAGCCCGAATTTTCTCTCTCTTTGCTTTTGCCAAGACCACAGGTTCTTTAATACATTTGTCAACAAGACCACCTATAATTAAGTAATTTAATAAGTTATTAAACATACAATTTAATTATTTATTGAAATGTATAAATTTTGCAAAATTTATTAGCATTACAAGTTTGCATTAGTAAACAGCAAATTTTAATAACTGAATTGCAAGTTATATGCATATGTCAAAAAAACTAATAGTTAATTTCTCAAACAATTGATATTTTGCCAAGTAATTTCATAATTCAAAATAAAATTTATACAATTATATATACGATTCTTGAAAGAAAAAAAGATCTCTTTACAGATTATGATTTAAAATATGATTGATTTACACAATATTTATGAATTTAAAACTTTTAGAACATGAATTTGTCATAATTCACTGTCTGCATAATTTTTTATAATCAATTTTATCCCAAAATGCATATTGCTTCAATGTTCTGAAAAATAATATTCTATCATCTATCAAAAACAAAATTTATTCTTATTCATAGTCTCCAAATAAACTGAATCACTTGCTGTAACAGCTTACATTGCCAAAATGGATATGAAAAATTTGATGTGCATAGAAAAAATAACAATTATATGATCAATAATAACTTTTAGACTTATTTAGTGTTTTATCATTATTTAGTGTAAGAGGTTAGTTTTTGAAATAAAACATTAATTTTTAAATTAAATAAACCATGAAACTTTAATTAAACTGTTTGGTTTGCATTTATATTTTGAACATGATTGGATTTGGGTACTCATTCTTTGGTAAATTTTTACACATGAGGTATGATTTGATTAGAATATACACTTTTTAGTAAATTCCAAGCCACAATACTCTCCACTTGAACTGGGAATCAAATCCATAAGATACAGAACCAAAGGTCAGAATAACAATTATTCAGTTGCCAGAACAGCTGTAAATAAATGGATTTAACATGATTTTTTCCCAACTATATTGCTATAAAATATATACCACATATAAATTTTTGTCACATACATAGGTTCATGTGCGCTATATCATTTATATTATCAGTTACTATACAGTTCGTCTTCGTCTTCTTAGAATTGGGTTTGTATGTCATTGGGCACCTCTGCTTTTTTCAGCATTTTGTACCTTAACTCCAAACCCAATATTTCCTAGTTCCAGTTGCTCAGGTCAGCCACTCTATTAATAAAGTCCGATAACCCTTTAATGGAGTCTAGGTGTAACTCTCTAGTATGGATGATGCCTAAAGAAGTTAATCTAGGGAGGGCAAGAGCTTCACATTCGTAAATGATATGCTCTGCCGTTTCCTCTTGCGTATGACATTTCCAGCAGATAGGGTCTTGCTGAAACAGTCCCATCTGGTCAGAAAGTCAGTCATGCTAGGGATAGCTTACTGACTTTCACCAGAAGAAGGTTTGGAGGTCATTTCTACCTCAAGTGAAGGATTCATTGCTGCCCCTTTACAAGATTGCCTCTGAGTTCCCTTGTCTTTTTCAGCAAGGTCTACTTCAGAGGCTTCACCTGCAAATGCAGAAAGGTTTGTTATTTCTTGTGTCTTTTCAGCCACAAGATGATAAAAAAAAGCTCAGGTAATATAAGTCCACCCAGCATTGCCTGAGTTACTGGGCAAGGCAAATTACTCTAGAAGTTCGCCAGGCAACTAGAGGCTCCATTAAGACACCAATACCGCGGTGCCAATTAGCCCTAGGCACGGATCGCATAACACCAGGGTTTACGGGAGCTGGTTCGCGGCCTCTGATTCTATATTCAAGGCTATCCTGTCATTCCTACAGGACATTCGGCAATCCACCACCTGCCGATGCGCCTGGTGGCTGCTCAAGCCCCAGGAAGGTACACGTACCCCCTGGTTCCAGGTACTATACAGTTAATAAGAAATACAAAAAATTTTTGAAGCATCCATTTTCTACTTGAATAATTATGAACAGATTATCACCTAAAAATATTTACATTATTAATTAAGCTCTAATGAGGGGTATATTGATTATTATTTTTTTTATTTAAAATTTTATTTTCTAAAATGCACTTTGGTAAATTGTGGGAAATTTAATTCGATTCTATCATAAAGCCTCTCTTATAAGAAGAAAATTTTTTTTGAATCAATGATATTTAAACATAGATCTGATTGGTTAAAGAGCTGTTCTCATTTTTGGAAGGTAGTGAATTAAAATCCCTGCTTAACAAATATCCGTAGCATTCACTAAGAGTGGCTGCAGCATGTTAAATATATTGGGCTGCAATGTCCTCCAAGTGAAATGATATCTTTGGGCATAGCAGGTTAAACATTAGAGATTCTTTGGTTTGATTCTAAATTACAAAGATCATCTGGTTGCTTTCAGTAACTAGTAGAGCCCAATTTAGTGCTAAGTACAGGGAAGCATTCTGGTGTACACAATAACAAGTGCAGGAAAATTAGAGATATCAAATATCCACTAGTAAAGATTTTATGCCATTTTTATAATTTCTATTTATTTTAAACAGTACATATTATATAAGTTAAATTTGATATATGATGGTGTGAAGTAATTAATTTTCCTAGAATATATTTTTTCATTTTATTATAAACTAGATTTAACTGTCATAATAAAAGTAAACTTTCTTCATAGGCTTCAGTAATGATTTAATCCCAACAGCAAAATTTTTAGATTAAAATGTTTGGCTCAGATTAAACAGGAGAGTCCAATATGATTTTAAGTACAATAGAACTCCAATTACTCGAACTTCATCCATCTGAATCACTGATTATCCATATTGCTTTCAGAATAATAAATGAAGATGAAAAAGAGAATGAAAATGAGAAAAAGCTCAAGAAAAGGAAAGGTAAAATAAGGGATAAGAAGACAATGACGTGTCACCTGAGGGATTCAGAAACAGTATTTTGAAAATTCCTGGATGTTCAGAAGTTAGTGATCAAAATACAGGAGAATGGATTATGAAACCCTGGATTTCAAATTGCGAATGAAGATAAACTTATAGAAAGCGCCAAAGAAGAAGACCTTATTATCCAAGTTGAAGCAGACACAAGACAATCAACTAGTGAAGCATTTACCAGCTTTGAAGTGGATGGAGTATCAGCCATGCCAGTGATCAGCCATCCAGTGAGACCACATACAGATTCTCAATATCAAATAGATATGCAACTTGGCTGACCAAGGTAGTGTAAAAGTTACTTTGATTGAAATGCTTAACCAGCAAGAACTTTCATTTCTAGCACTGTGCATACATACTGTTTTAATGTGCACAGCACTTGTAAGTACCTTAACATATAAAAGTATTACCTTTTCATTTAATTGATTAAAAGTTCTTTTTCTTTTAAGAATTTAGTTTTTTCTCTAATTTTCACAGCATATAATAATTAAAACACACTTCATTAGTAAAAATCCAATAAACCAAATTTTTGATTATCTGAATGGGGTCCGATTCCAATTGATTCAGATAAATGAAGTGAATTCTATGATTATTTAGATTTCATTGTTAAAATAGAATGTAAATACTATTTAATCAGTGATAAATTTCATGGTAATAGTTTTATTCATGGTAATGACTAATTGTTTTTAAAGGGAACAGTAAAAACAAGGGTAAAGTTACCAGATAGATGCAGATGTATGATTTCAAATTTTGGCACCAAGCGCTCACAGCTCTGTCGCCAACCTAAAATTACGTCACTTCTGTATGATAAATGTCAACCAATAACGATCGCGTTCGAACTTCAGCTTTGAAATCACGCGTTTTTTGAATTCAAATATTAAAAAGTGGAATATTTCATTACAATTAAATACTGTAGGATCTTTTAAAATTGAATAAATAGAAAGGAAATTTTATCACTTGATTTAAATATACCGAGCAATGGCGCCCACCTTAAAAAAACATCAGTGTAGCTACCCTACTGCAGTACCAACCGGGCAGTAAAACTAAATTTGAACGTTAACAAATTTCACTTTTGTTTAAACTCAATTTTAAATATACCGAGACAATGGCGCCCACCTTAAAAAAACATCAGTGTAGCGCTACCTACTGCAGTGCCAACCGGGCAGTAAAACTAAATTCGAACGTTAACAAATTTCAATTTTGTTTAAACTGGAATTTAATATACCGAGCAATGGCACCCACATAAAAAAATATCAGTACGCGACACATTCTAACACTAACATGCAATACACACAACTTAAAATTCATATACTTACTTTCTTACTACCATCAGCTCTAAATAAAAACGTATGTTCAAAACATTCTCATCCATAGTTAATTATCGTTAACTTAACGGCTTCAAAATTACGCATATTGAAACTCAATTATTAAATATTATTCTAAAATAGTTTCAAGGGTTACATACAAACATGCGCATGTCACGCGTCCGTTACCTATAAACAAAAAAGTAGGTCATACATCATCAATCCGAACCGTTAAACCAGTTTGACGAACTTATCGCACCCACTATCGCCTGCTTACAGCATTTTACCCTTATTTACCCATCTCTTCACTTTAGGTAATAGTTTTTCAATGTAAAAAACTTACATTAGCAAGGACTACAATAATTTTAAGTGTTTTTCCATCAATTATAAGAAAAAGTTCAATGATTTCTTGTTTTAAACACTACTAAACTTTGAATTCATAAATTTTTTTCTAAACTTTGAACTCAAAAATAAAAAGTATTTTTTACATTACTAAGAATCAAATACTTAAAAAGGAAAGCATGCTTATTTTGGAAATCCAACTGTTTTTGTTATTTAAGAAATCTTTTGAAAATTTAACTTTAATTCATTCTTTTTTCCCTTGAGTTCTTTTGTGAGTATTTCAAACAAATTTTGATATTGTTCTATTTTATTGCAAACCTCTCTTAGCTGATAACTTTTGGCAACAGCACACAGAATACAGATAAGAAAAGCTAATAACTGTTAGTTGTAACAAATTTTTCTATACATAGAATAAGATAGTTCTACAAATATCATAACTGGGAAGTTGGTTTAAAAAAGTGACAGTAAAATGTAGTAGTTGTCCATATTTGCTTAGACTCTGTTGTAATTTGGAGGCTTATTCCCACACATCAGTAAAATACAGCAACCCGTTTTTCTCATAACATCTTCATTAAATATTCAACACTCATGTTGAATTGTTTCCAGCTATTATTTTCATTCATTTATTTTGACCTTGGTATATTTGTCTCTATGATACATGAATTTTTCATAACTAGTCCAAGATATTTTTTTGATCATAAATCTATTTAAGTTTATTATAATATAAATATATTTTCATATTATTAAGAACTTAAATTTAAATTTTTTTGTTCCAAATTTGTGTTTTCAATTGTTTATTTTAATTTCCTCGCCATCATTTTAGCACATTTTCATTCTATTTTTCAGGAATATTTCCTATTATTTAAGTTTTCATTTTTGATCAGTATAGGCATTTAGCATCATTTACAAAAGAAATAGGCTACTTTTCCATTATACCACTGTCATTTATCACCTTGAGGGGAAAGAAAAAAATCATAAATTACTGTTGCAAATATTCTATTTGCATTGAGTATAGTTTAAAAATGTTTATGTCTTTTATAAAGTACAAAAAATAATACATACAATTTATAAACTAGATAATTATCACTTATTGACAAAATTTATATAAATGCCAATGTTTATTTCTGGCAAAAACTGCTTAGCAATTGTGTCGATGAGCGGTTGTATAGGTATAATATAATAGAACTTTTTTCAAATAAAATATTAAATATTGCAGTATTAGGCTGCTTTTTGCCCATGGTGACTTGTGACTTAACTTCCTTTTAACTGACAAAATTATCACTAAGCCATCTTTTGTAGCAACTTTATTTAGCATTTAGGTATAAAAATATTTTTCTTTAAAAATATTTTTTAACTATACTCACCAATAATATAAACAGCATTCGGGTCATAAGTTTTCAAAGGTTCTTTAGCATAAGGTGTTATATAAACTAGCTTCTCCTTAGGGAATATATCAGTGTAGCTCAAGTCGGTTAGAGTGATGAAATTGTCTGGAGCATATAAATTGGGCATGTAGCGCCTAAAAGCTGACATAGTAGAACTCTTGAGATCAACGTTGCAGAAGAATAAGTCAAAAGGTGACCTATTCTTTCGATTTACACTGTACAACTCCAAAAGCTGCTCTCCACAGTTGTTGCAGTCCATTTTGCGCATAAAACAATCATAATCCATATCTACTATTAATTTCTGACCATAGATAACAGAATTTGCAAGCCTTTGATTTAAGAACTTCATAATGCTCTTTCGGCGAATTCTGAGAATCATTGTGTTGTGCCCAATGCCATATTGAATGTGCTCTGAAAGCTTCAGAGTTTCCTTTTGCATTAACCATTCTTCTCTTTCTTTTTTCCTCCGTTCTTTTTTTCTCAAATCTGAGGCTTTCCTAAATTCTTTCTCGAATAGGAAACTCATGTATTTTACTCGGGAAGAAAAAGAATACATATTTAAGAGCTCTTTCATGTCCTCAAGAGATATCTTTGAAGGCACTTTTTTACCTTCTAGCTTAGCTACTTCGTGTTCCATGAGTATCATAAGAATTTTTTTCTTAGTTTCTTCATCAGAAGCAAGTTCGGCATATTTTGTGACTTTATTGTCATGCTCTTCCTGCTGTTGTTCGCCATTAGATTTCGCTTCTTGTTCTTGAGGTGATGATGTTAATAAAAATCTGCTTGAATGAAATAATTTAACATTGTGTGAAACAGAACCAAATTGAAAGGTTGAAATATCATAGTTATGAGAGAATAAACACTTTGTAAAAACAGAATAGTTCTTTTGAATTAAGATTCTTTTATTAACTACAAATGCCCTTAGGAAATTTCTACATAAAGTACTCATATTTAGTTAGTTAATATAATCTCAAAGCAGAATATATTTATATATATAACTTTGTATCACCATTAAAATATGTATCATTGTGTTCAGGAAAACCGCATTGACTTCAATGTTTGTTTTGAAGATTTGATTGCAATTGCTGACTTCATTTCTTTTGAATATGAAAGTACCTAAAGAAAATTCTCATTAATTTTCAAGTCAATTAATTATAGTGAAGATGCAATAATGCATGATTCTCACCTATTATTGAAATTATACCACAGAATACTATTTTTTAAATTTTACTTTAAATAATTACCAAAGATTTATTACATTTAGAATCTTTTAAACAACTCAACTCCACAAGGAAATAAATAAGCAGTAAATAAAGAAAAAATGTTCGTTTCGTTTCACTAAGTTTTTCTGTTAGCAGCTTACTTAGGTATAATTTTATTCGGTATGCTATATTTTATCTAGTGTATAATTAGTTATGTGTAAATATATGCTTAAAGATTATGAAAAAAATTTCTTAACTGATATTACTACTTTTATTTTATAGGTATTATAAAATAGTAGAATTTATTAATTAATTTCTGATGTTGTTAAATAAGTAAAATCTCTTATGATATATAAATATATATTATTACTTTTTTCCAAATTAAAATATTTATGTAAGTAAAATTTAATATAATGTTCTTGGTTTTTATAAATGGTAAATGTTATTTTTAATGATATTGATTTGGGAATATATTCGATGTTAAATTATATTATTTTAAGATAATACCCTCTTAAACTATTTTCTGATTGTTTGCTTATTTATAAAATTAATTTTTTATGAATTAGATTGCCTATAATTTATTTAAATGTAAATTTTAAATTTTAAAATCATTTTCCATCATTTATTTTTATTATTTATATGCTTGTTTCTTATTTTTCTCTTTCTGTGTAATTATGTTTTCGAAATCAATATGCGGAATAATTTTAATGCCTAATGATATCTTATTAAATTATTTCAATTTTAAATTTAATGTGTAAAATTTCATTTCTATGATTTTTTTATTACTCTATGTAAAACACAAAATTCTAGTTTTTTTTAATAACATTTGTAAGAAAAAAATATTAGTAATAAAAAATATGTGATATGGTTTTTCAAACTGTTATTAAAATTTAAATAGATCTTACAACAAATAGCCTATTAATTATATATATAAATTTTCAGAGAAAATTTTTTTTAAATGATTTAAGTGTTAGACAATTTAAGTGTTACAAATTTTCTCATATTTAACTAAATTCTGTTATTAAGAAAAATATGCATTTAGTCAAATGTTATTTACAAGATTATTATTTTTAATACTTAAGTCAAGTTTTCTTGTATATTTTCATATACACAAGAAATTTCTTTTAACACATCAGTTCTGAATACTTTGCTCATAAGCTAACTTAAGGAAATGTTGGCTTCAAATATTTTAATTTATCCTATGTCGGGACAGCTGCCTTATCGACCATGAGTTTTCTGGCAGCCCATAAAAATTAGCCTTATTGTGGAAGTTCAAAAGAGAAAGCAAAGGACAGCTTGTCAAATGAATAAAGTCTATAAAAGCTCCTGAAGGAGACAGGGTACGAAAGGGCGTATTGACCACGCTGATACAACTTAAATGTCCTTGGAGAAATTCATGTCCAGTCAAAATTTTAAAATTAGCTCTGAAAATGGAGAATGGAAGGCACATGCGGAGTGGAGAGTTCAACAGAGAATCCCAAGCCTTGACTTTAGTAATTTCGCTATATGAATTATGAAGGTCTTTGAGGAGTTTGTTTTTGATTAAGTTGTAGATTTGATGGAATAAAATCAGGCTGCTGTAGTTTACATCCATTCTTTGCAAGGTCATCTGCTTTTTCATTCCCATAGATATTACAATGGCTAGGTATTCACTAAAGAACAATCTCCCACCCAACGGAAATGGCATGATTGAAGAATGATTTTACTTCTTCCACGTGAAATGAATCGCTTATTGAATATGAAGTGATGGCCACAATAGCAGACTGGGAGTCAATAAAAAAGACAACTTTCTTTAGTAGAGTGCTCAGTCCAAGAAGATTCACAGTGGCACACTTTATGGCCTCAATTTCAGTATCAAAGTTTGTAGCCCCAGATCCCACAGGTAAAGATTCCTCAAAAAATCCCCTGCAGTACACACCAGCTCCAGTTGAGTCTCCTGTTGCCGAGCCATTTGTGTAAATGTAGAGCCATTCAACACTTGGGTAGATAGTCTCTAGGGAGTGGATTCTGAGAATCTCTGTGTTAGCATTGCACTTCTTTTTTAAAGTGCCGATTGTGAAGCAAAAGGTTGGGATTTTACGATCAGAGGGAGGCTGAAATTTGACATGGTGGGAAGGTTTGAATGTCAGGGCATAATCTCCTTTGAGACTCTCATCCTTGGACAAAAAATTTGCATGAGTTTTTAGTCTTAATGTGGAGAGGATATGATCCCTCCAATGGTCTAAGTCAAGTCCCCTGCACTTTTCATAAAGCTTTAAAAGTTGTTTCTCTCTTAATTTCAATGGCTCAATGTTGGCTTAGATTTCCATTGCAGCGATTAGGGTGGAGCCAGCTTCACTAGTTGTGAGCCTAAAATCCTTATTTTGAGTTAAGTCCACTCTTTTAGAGCAACTTTCCGATGCAGTGGCAATGAGCTCTCCCCCATATTTCAAAACAAGTCAAACATATGTTTTATAAGTGGTGAAAAGTGTATCAGAAGAGGAGCCCCAGGTAATACCAGAAAGCCTCAAAAGCCTTAGTCTGTCGGTGCCTTTTCTCGTCATCTCTTCTGCTTGTTTTCTCCATGAAAGTTTATTGTCTAAAATAAGTCCAAGGTTACGATAGGAATCCACTCGATGTAAGATTTGCTGATTAAAATTTACAGATATACAGTGTTCCTTAGTGGACAAGGTGAAAAGTTGGCAAACTGTTATGTCAACATTAACTGTCATTTGATTTTCAGTGCACCATTCCTCTAAGAACCTTAAAGTGTCATTAATTTTGGTGTTTAAAGTATCATTATCTGTACCAGTTCTGAAGATTGCTATGTCGTCAGCAAATGCCAAGCATTTGATTCCAGGTATGTGAGCTAGGCTGTAGATAAGATCATTGATCATGACAATAAACAGTGTACAGCTTGTGACTGCTCCTTGTGGTAAACCATCAAGAAGCTGGACATATTTGGAAAAGGCTGTTTGATACTTCACCCTGGCCATTCTTTGAGAAAGTATAGATTTTAGCCAGTTTATTAAATTGCCGTTGATGCCAACGAGAATCAATTTCTCAATAAGTTTTTACGCCATACTCTATGGTAGGCATTTTTGAAATCCACATAAACTGCCAAGGTAGATTGATTTCTATGAAAACCATCCTTGATGGATTGGGACAGGAAAGCTGCTTGTTCGATGGTACTTCTTTTCCTTCTAAAACCAGCCTGATAGTCAGATAAAAGTTTTTCTCTTCAAGATAAAAATTAAGTCCATTGACCACCATTCTCTCCATCAGTTTTGATATTCAGTTCAGACAACCAACTAGTGTCAATCTAAGCAGTGGAGTGCACCTCTTGTGGGGCAGCCTGCACAATGACGCATAATGCTTAGCAAAGGCCAGGGCCTTTTCTTTGTTATTATAGGAAATTTTTATTGCTCATAAGTTTCTCATTTTTGCTTAAATTATTTTCATTGTTTAATGATGACAAAAAGCAATGGGTCCGAGCACCATCTTTTCTAAAATCCAGATTTGATGTGAAGTTCTTAAAAGATTTCCTTTTGGCCTCTTTAATGGCTCTTTTAAGGACAGATTGTGCATGACGAAGGGCAACATTATCTGTGGTGTTTCCTGGAAGCTCAGCTTTCAAGAGTGTTTCATCACGTTTTTCCTTTAAGACTAAGTTCGTCTGTCTAGAAAGGTCTAAATCTTTTTATCATTCCTTTAGGATTGGATTTCTGAGCACATGCTCTAATAGCCTACACAATGAAATTGTTGCAAACGTCAGGGTTAGAGAAGCTAAATTTGTCAGTTGTTAGGATTTTATTGGTAAAAGAGGAAAATGTTTCACAATTTATCTTCTTCAAATTCCATCTAGGGTACATATCTTCATGGAGCGAGTATGCTGGATCTTGTTAGAATAGTTCACTCTCAATATCTTGTGGCCATGGCCATTACAGGACTCCAGTAGATTGACAGAAACTTTATTAGATAACTTTGAGTGGGATACTACAAGGTCGGGCTGGTTCTTTCCCCTTTAAAGGAGAGAAAAATATGCCCATTTGTTGTGTGGACTGTTGTGGCAGTAGAGTCCAAAAAATTCTCAAGACTTCTCCCACTTTTATTTGTTTGCTTGTATCCCCATCTTGGAGAATGGCAGTTAAAGTCTCCAATATAAATTGTATTTTTATCAAGGATTTTTTCCATGATTGAAGTCAAGGGTTCGTTTCCAGGAGGATTATACACAAAGATAAACTTAGTGTGCATATTGTCTTTCTAAATATTAAGTTCCACTCCCTCAAAAGTGTTTTCTTGCATGATATGAAGTATTTTGAAGTTACATGTATAGGTGTTTTTCACTCCGACAGTAATGCCAGAGGTTATTTGGCGTGCTCCAGGCAAGGTGTACAGTGTAAAGCCATGGCATTTATAAAATCTAAGGGGATCAGTAGATGCACCAGCCTCCGCAATTGCAAATACGTCACAGTTTTCTCTTGTCATAGTAGACTTGAACTCACAGTATTTAGTACTAGACTGGCCACCAGCATTCCAGAAAAGTTGGCTGAAAAATGAATTAAAAAATATTACACAAAAACCATGCCTCTGCTGGAATCCCTTCCATTATAATGTAATAAAAAATACATAAAGCATTTCTTCAATTTATCATTTACTGTATTTTTCTGTAATAATTTAATTCACAGAAAATGTTAATTTGATAGGTAAGGCATAAATAGCTTGTTGGACAGTTATGAATGAATAGTCTCTGTTATTTCAAGTTTATTTATGCATCTTTATGCTTTAGATATTGCTTTTTGTATTTTTCATATTGTCTTTGGAGGAAACACTTTTTAGTTTCAGTTAAATAATTGTTATCAATATATTAATCAACAACTTTGCCAAACATAATGCCAAACATCTTTTGTGCATACTTTCCCAGAATTGCAAGAATACATTACAGCTGAATAAACCATAGTTTGATGCATTTATTGCCATACTGGCTGCTTTGATTTATTTAAATTTTCCTCTGTCATTTGCTTAAAGTTAACTAAATGTTTGGAAAGTAAGCTATATTATAAAAAACATATATTTAAACTATTAAATACGTAAAATCAGGTATGTGAAATAATCATAACATTCTAACTTAGTAGATTCAATGAAGTTTACATACATTTTTCGATTAAATTTTTAAAGGAATTTTTGAATCGTTAATCAAGTGTGCTGTATACCAATTTATGTATTTTAACCAATGAAAAATAATTTCAGTTCTTTAACATTAAATATTCTTATCCTCTGATTAAATGTATTATAAATTTAAACTATAACACACAATTATTATTTAAGTCATATATTTGCATTAGGTTATCTGTACATATTTGCCATGGCTGCTGTATAATCCAGGGCTTCTTAAACTTTTGTAATTCACGACCCCATTTATGATTGCGAGTTTCTTGACGACCCCATACAAATATAAAAGAAAAATAAATTAATATTTTTTGATGATTTATTTGTTAGGTAACAATATACATATAAAAATACATAAGTTTAGAATTCGTTTTGAAACATACAAAAATCTTAAATTAAATATTGCACAAAAAATTATAAAATTGTATTTATTATAGTTTCAAAAATAAAAAAGGATTCTGACCGTCTTAATTCTCTTGAATATATTCAAGTAGTTGCGTGGTAAGTATTAAATTAAAATATAAGTTAAAAATTTAATTAGATGGATGTGCCTGTTTTTTATTGCATAACAAATCAAATCTTGGTGGAATGTTTGAAACTGCTGGACGTAAGACCTCTTCAACATTTTTTAACGCTGAACGATATTGGGATTTAATATGTGTTAAAGCTGAGAAAGTAACATCACATAAATATGTGGTGTTGAATGGCAGAATTACATTTAATGCCATATCAGCGATTGTGGGAATTTCAGTTCTAGTTCCGATCCAGAACTCAGTCAAGGGCTTTTTTTGAAATTGTAGTTTTAAGTTCCAGTCACTCGAAAGCTCAGCAAATTCCTCTTGAGCTTTAAGTGGCAGGTGATCAGTCTCACTCAAGCCAATCCAAAACGGCTTTTGAATCCAAACTATTTTTTGGAAATCAATATTTAATATAAAATATGTCCGAAACTGTATTTCTAACGCGTTTAAGTGATCTACAATAGTTTTTGCAATAAACGTTTTACAATGAATTTTCTCGATTACAAAATTGTCGACACTGGAAAACATTTCAAACGAATTTTTTTCGACCCTACTTTTCCAAATGTTGATCTTTTTAATAAAACTTTCAATTTTATCATTTGAAGTAAATATATCGCAATTTTTTCCTTGAAGAGACAAGTTAAGATCATATAACTTCGCAAAAATATCTGACAAATAACACAGCTTGGATAGCCATAAGTCATTTTGAAAAAAAGCAGCAAGTACACATTTTCGTTCGGTTTAAAATAATTCGATCTCGTCCTTTAATTACAATAATCTTCTTAAACTTTGATCTCTTGACAACCATCTTACTTCTGCATGTAATAACAAAGTTGTGTAGTTGGAATCTGTATCCTTACAGATATTTGAAAATAAGCGACTGTTAAGGGCGTGGCTCTTAATAAAATTTATGATCTTAACAGCATCTTGAAGCACATCGTTCAATTCTGGTGCTAATTTTTTGCTGCAAGAGCCTCTCAGTGAATAAGGCAGTGAGTAAAAGTTATATGATCATAATGAGCAGCTTGAAAAAATGATTTAAAACCAATATTTTTGCCCGTCATCGCTCTTGCACCATCTGTGCATATTCCACAGCAATTTTTCCATTCTAAACCTTCTGCTTTTAAAAATTCGTCAACTTTACAATATATGTCTTTCCCTGTAGTATGGTCTTCCATAGGACGACAAAATAACAATTCTTCCTCCATGCTTTCTTTATAAACATACCTGACATATACTTACAACTGAGCCAATTTAGTAATATCAGTTCTTTCGTCCAACTGAATTGAAAATTTTGGGCTTTCTTTAATTCTTGTAATAAGTTGTATTAATTGATCCTTGTTAATATCAGAAATTCTATTTGAGACAGTGTCGTTCGACAAAGGAATTTTTCGAATATCATCGCCATATTTTCTTCCATGTAGTATTTCTACCATTTTAATAGCAGCAGGTAACACAAGATCTTCTCCAATGGTGAACGGCTTTTTATTTTTAGCAATACAGTATGAAACTTCATATGATGCTAGTAAATATTTTTCATTAACGGTTATAAATTTTTCAAAGTTTTTCTTTTCTTTATTTAAAGATTTACACAGTCTTTCAAAATATTCTTTAGGTTTATTGACATACAAAACATGCTTTGATTCAAGATGTCTTTTTAATTTTGATGGTTTCATACTCTCCGAAGCCAATAATTCATTGCAGATCAAACAAAGAGGTTGTTCATTACCCTTATAATTTTGAAATGTAAAGCCAAATTGAAGAAAAGACTCATCATATTTTCTTTTTCGCACATTAGATGCCTCTTTTCCAATACTTTGTCCTGCCTGAGAAGAGTTTGTAGCATTATCATCTGCGTCATTACCATTCTTATTTAAGTTCAACCATTTATCCATGGGCAAAAATTATTTTAATCCTAAAATAAAATAAATATATAAAAATAACATATTGCAGATAATAATTGATTTATTAATTACCGAATAAATAAAAGAAAAACTAAAATCTTGTTACGGGGGACACTGACAATTGACCACACTAGAAGAGCGTCAATACTCCACTAATTAAATTTATTTTTTACAAAAAAACGTTTCCAGATTAAATCTTTTCTTCAACTTTAATTAAAACATTTGAAATAAAATAGCTATGTTGTCTTTCATTCTAATCTGGAAATATTCTTTATAATAAATGTTTATGAATATTTACTTGATGGTATTATTTTTTTCAAACAACAATTAAATAAAACTCCAGCAAAAGAAAGTTAAGAATATGAAACCCTTTTTGGAGCAATAATTTAATACTATACATACCTGGTTGTTATGCCCTACAGGAACAATTATGTAGTTGTAGATAATTATTATAAAAACTTGTGAAATATTTAAAACTATTTATTGAAAACACAATTATAAACTTAAAATCTTAAAACAAATCGTTAAATGCCTTAGCAACTTGTATTTTCTTAACATTACTACTTTCACTGATAAAAAAATAAATTCAATTAACTGGCTGGTGGTAGATCCAACAATATACGAGTATAAATGGAAAATTTTTTTTAAACTGTCAAATTCGGAATAACATGCACTTTGTTCACAATCAAACAATGGCTAAATGAGAATAAAACGAAATGTTTATATAGTTTCTTCAGTAATAATACCTAGAAATTTTCTATCATGTACTGCTACCAAAAATAACCTTTTGCTACCTTTTTATGATATCACCTAACACCCACTGACCTTCTATTGCATGTTCTCTGTGATATTTTCTCTTTCTAAATTTTAATTTTTCTATTTCAACAATCTTACCTTTCATTAATTAATTACTTCTAATCTCCTAACACATGACTAACTAAAAGAGTTTTCTCATGAAATATCAGCTGTTTTACTACCATGTACAATTTCATATGCCAAAAGAAAAAGCTCCTTAATCTTCAATTTGCTGCTTATCTAATTGACTTTTGGGGATCACAAAGCTTCTCTTGAAATCTTCTATGGCTGAATAAAGCACATCTATTTGAAAGTTTTTTTATACTAAAATTTTCTGACTCAAACAACTCTGACTTCGATATTCCGATTTCATGCAAAAACTCCAAAAGAATTTCCCTTCTCTCAAACAATAAAATAAATAATAGCTAAAAAATATTTGCTCCTCTATCTGCTTACAATCAGAGTCATTAAACATTAAACCCAAGCTCAAAATACCTTAGTATTTCAAAACAATGTTTTCAGCTACACAGACATAATTAATCGTACAAATATTAAAAAATGCTGAAAAAAATATGGAATAAAAAAATTATTTAAAATAATGAAAATGAACAATACAGTTTGAAATTTAAATATCCGAAAGGTTTAGAATTTTGCAAAGCACGCTTAATAAATTCAGACAAAGTATCCTTGCAAAAATTCTTTATAAAATGCAAAAATGGAACAAAATGTTCTAAATCTTCTCAATATAGAAATACTAGGGTTGCCAAAATAGGATTTTGTACATAGTTGTTATTGCTCTCCATCTCTATGACGTAATAAAAAACCAGGTTGTTAGCTAAACAAAGAAATCCCCATAAAACATCTCCATATTCAGAATTTGATATGCTGGATTGTATAGCAGCTGTGACACATAATTAAACATACTCTGATTAAAGCAAATAATTATGTGAATATTGTAAAAAGACTAATATAATATTTGATATTAGTAATAAAAAACATTGTTTTTACCATGCATGTATAAAGATGGAATAATTTGACAGTGGTTTATTGGATGGCTATATGTAATAAACATTGCTCTAATTATTTTTACATTTTGAATAAAAAGTTAATAATTTATTGCAATATGATATATAAAACTTCTATTAATGATTAAAAATTGTTCATTCATTGAATTAATTTTCTTCCTTTTAACATGTGTATTCATAATCTTACCAATATATATTTATGTACAGTAAACTCATAATATCTACTACACTCTAAAATAAAGCACTGTAATTTTACAGTAAAATGTGCTGGCATTTTGGGCGCCAGTACAATATGCTGTAAATTTTACAGCATATTCGTAAAACTTTTACAGTTCTTTTTACTGTAATTTTCACATCACTTTTCACTGTAATTTTCACAGCACTTTTTACTGTAATTTTTACAGCACTTTTTATTGTTATTTTTACAGCACTTTTTATTTTTATTTTTACAGCACATTTTACTATGCATTTTTCTACATATTCTACAAAATCTATTGCAATAGCTATTTACAACTATCATCATGTTTTGTTAAGATTACAGTAGAGTATAAATCAATTTTGAATATACAATAGCTAATTTCCTAATTATGGGCCAACTATTATTAAGCAATTTTTTATACAATATATAAAGCACAAAAACATATGTTATATTGCAGAAGATGTCGTTTTTCAGAACATTTTGTGATCAATGATTTAACTTTCAATATCTAACGAGATTGTTTAACTTTTTTATCTCACTATCGTAACTTTAACAGAAGTTTAAATTTTTTATTACATATTTTTTTTAAAAAATTTTTAAAAATAACAGTTATATATAACAGCTAA
This sequence comes from Latrodectus hesperus, assembly GCA_037975125.1. Lineage (NCBI taxonomy): Eukaryota > Metazoa > Arthropoda > Arachnida > Araneae > Theridiidae > Latrodectus > Latrodectus hesperus. The sequence continues at coordinate 1,837,228 of JAJQOW010000019.1, read as the reverse complement.
GCATAAAATTGATTTTTGCTATAATTGTGATTCTACAGATTTAGGATAAAAAGAAACTTTACAAAACATTCCTTTTTACTAAAAATACCAAAGGAGAATTAGTTAATGATATAGTATTTTAATTATACTGTAAAGACAATAAAAGTTTTCTTTTTGATATTGTTTAAAGTAATTGGTTTTTTTCATTTTAATAAAAGCAAATGAAGATTCTGAGGAAAAAAACAATATAGTTGACAATACACAAATTATTGTAAAATTTTTTTTTTACATTTTAATAATTATAGCCATTTAAAGTTGGATAAATTATTTAAAAGTGACAAAAACACGTGCTTGGATTCCATCCTTGACATATTTTTTAGATTTCATTCCCCTCAAGGGATTAAAATTGAACAAGCACCTGAAAAAAAATAGAAATCAGAAGCATGAATAACTAATTTGAAATTTTAAGAGCTGAATATTTCAGAGGAAAAGTTGTTTAATAGTTCAATAAAATAATTAGAATTTTTTATTGTTTCATATAATTGATTGAATTTTCCTAAAATATATTTCTTTTAATAGTTAACAAGTGGCTGCTACATTCATGCAATCACAATCATTTTGTTGATAAAAATTATTTCAAAGGATTTTAGCTATTTCATGATAAGAATTTTTCACTTCTTATAAAGATGATAAAATCTTTACTTTAAAATTAAATCATTCTAACTGATATTTTCTATCTCGAAAAACTAATTTGTAATTGATTTATTTAAAAGAGAATATAGAATTTGTTTTATAAGGATTCATTTATGTTATCGAAAATTATATCCTCTGAGAAGCAAATCATAGCATTTCCAATGGGAACTGTGAATTACAAATTTTTAGAAATAAAGTGCGAAAAATGGAACTTTTTGTCCACATTTTGAAAATAACTTACAAAAGCCGATTTTAAGTTAAAAAAAATAATTTTGTAGAGAATATGGAAACATTTTTTTAGCATACATATATACACAATTTAAAAATATTTCTATCGAAAATAAACGGAAAAATTAAAATGCTATATTGTGTCAAAGTAACAATAATTTATGAAATAACATTTTATAAAACATTTGTTTAAAACTGAATTTCTTTAACTTGTAAATAGTTACCTCAAAAGTGAAATCTATATTGTCTTAAAGTGAGATCAAAGTTGTATTTCCCTCTAAGAAAACTTTAATTTCAATAAGAAATTACATGAAACAGTGCACAATTAGGAAATATAAAAAAATTTGCTGTTCATTAAATCTGCATATTTATGGCATTATATACATACTTAGAGATAAATAAATGAGAATACAATTGAAGTTGTATCAAAAAAGATATATTTAACTAAAACAATTTATTTAGATTTTCTTAGAATTTTGTATATTCATATGATTTATTTTAAGTAGTATGTTAGCAGAGTAAACAGTATTTGAGAGGTCACAATAAATGTAACAGCAAATTTTTGTTTTTGAGTTAAAACATTTCAAACCTTATGAAATATATAAATAATACATACCACAAATTAATATACATGGTGTGCAAGGTAAGTCTTTAATATCTACTGCATCCCGAGAAGATGTGGAAATCTAAAACCAATAAACAAATTCCTGATTAATTTTTATATTCATTTCTAAATTTCTTATTTATAATTTACTAAGCAGTATTTTTTTTAAATAAAGTATTGAATATATATTTTACTGCAATACTTCTAAATATTTCTTCAAGTCTTCTCCAAAATATGCAGATAGAAGAACAATACATGCTCTAACATCCCCTTTTCCATCCAATTCCTCAATGGTTGAAGATTGTATTTTACAACCTCCAGGAGGAGAAGTTTTTAAGAAATTAACAATTCTTTTAATTTTGTTAGCTGATGCAAACTTAAGTCTTTCATTTAAATCTACAGCAGTCAAACACTTAAAATGGTCCAAAATGCTTTGCTTTAAAAATAAGCAAGGCCATCTTTCTTTTAATGTGGAAATATCACTAGGTGTATTAATATCTTTTCTTTGAAATGGAAAAGTCTCATATTAATTTTACAACCTCTTCAATTATAACACCAAAAAACACACTGCATTTTGGCTTCTTGTCCGACATCACACAATGAAGGAAAAATAGAAAACTTTTAAAAATACACACATGCTTACAAAAACTCTCTCCCAATACCTATTCCAGCTTTCAAATATGGCTGAAATTGATATGAAGAGGCTTTACTATGAATAGTCTTACTACTAAAAGTTATTTGTGATTATTCTATTTTTAAAACTTCCTTTACAAATCAAACACTTTCTTCATAAATTCTTATTTTCCCAAAACATAGATGTATTTAAAAATTTTTTTAAAAAGTGTGACTATATTGAAAGGTAGTATTTAATGTGCACAGTAGTATTAGAAAAATCTTAAGCACAATATATTTTAAATATGTTAACCAAGAACAAATTACCAAGTTTTCACTCATGTATTTGTTTCTTAATTATAATTTTAAATTAGCTTTTCTTTTTATGAATTTCAGATTCCTTCACTAACATGTAAATAAATCATAAATAGCACTACAAATTTTGCAATTTTTTAATAAAGTAAAATTTGCAGTAATAATGTAATTTTTTGGAAAAAATATGTGTTGCCTGAAATTTTGTTTTATAAATATAAACAACCAACAAGATTTCCCAAACAGGCTTTTAATTAATATTCTAATTAGTAATATAAATTTAAAAAATTAATCATGGTTATAAAAAAATAAACTTTACATTTTCTAAATAAATGAGCTTAATTCGAATAGTACTTCCTAATATGTATTTAAAAAAAGAATATTTCTTATATATTTGTTATAAAATAAGGATTTTAAAAAAATAGATATTTTAAAAAAGCATTACATTTTTCATTGAAATGCATTTTTACATTTCATGCAAATTCTAACTACAAGACCATTTATTCTAATAAATATCAATATTTGCAATATTATTCTATTGATAGAATTTACAAACATTTATGCCTAAAAAACTAATTATTTTAATACATGTTACAAAATGAATTACTGATCATAATTAGAATGCAATTTAACGATCTGTATTAAAAAATAAACATTTTTTAATAAAATTCCAATCAAAAAATTATTAAAAAATATAAAAAGTTATGTTATATTTAGTTAATATACAATAAATTATATCATTTTACAATGAAAGAAAAATCAGGAATTTTCAATGACAAAATAACAATAGATGATAATTCAATTTTAATTTCTAAAGAAATATAGCTAAGCAATTTTATAACAATTGAAGCACTTAAATACAGCTTTAATTTCGTCAAAAATTTGATAATTAAAATACTAATCAATTATGTTACCAAACTACAATAAAATATTTTAAATATTAATAAAAAATAAGTAAAAAAGTATTGACACTGAATTAATACTAGTGAATGTGATCATTTGTAAATTCACAGCTTAGAATTTTTTGAAATGTTCAGTCAAATTTTTAAGAATTTATATATATTAAAGTTAGCTAACAACTTGCATAATAAACAATATGAAAAGTATACGTTACCTTATATTTGGTGATTAAATTTCAACAGAAATTCAAGTAAAAATGACTATTCTCACAATATCACCAACTTCACTAAGCAAAAACAAGGGCAAAAATAAATGGCGAAATTAATTTGATTCATTTATCGCAGGGACAGAAGAAACTTTTATCCCGTCAATTCAATGTGCATGCCCAATAGCAAACGATTTTCTGTGGCTGAATTTTACAGTAAAATTTACTGTAATCATTAGTGTTCCTATGACAGCTATTTAAATAACAGTGATTTTTACTGTAATTTTTTTTTTTTACAGTGTAGCAGATTACTCATTCTGTAGGTCTGTTCAGAAATTATTATAAAGCATAAATTCAGAAATGACTCACCTGTCATTTCTGAATTTCAAATAACTTCAAAAATTTTTAATTAAAATAAAATTTTTTAATCCAAATTGAAATTATATTTGGGTGAGTTTTTAAAGAGGTAAATTCATGAGTTTTTAATTATAGTGAATGATTTTATTACTAAATAATAAGTGTTCATGTTAATTATTAAAAGTTCAAATGTATTTTTGTATTGATTTTTTCTATTTTTTATAATTTTATGTGTCATCTGTAAAATAAGCTTATTCTTGAAGTTGTGCCCCTTAATTTCATAGATAATTTGGCTGTTTACTGTTTATAAGGAAAAGGTGGACAAAACCAATGTCACTATAGTTTGATTAATGGTATCATATGTCAAAAAAACGTATGGAACTGGTTGCTTGTTATTTAAAGTTGAATGGTAATACATGTTATTTTATTGCTGATTGTGAAAGAAGTATGGTTAAATTATTTATTGATTGCGAAAAATACAATGAGATAATTTTTAATTTTTGTTCATCTTAATTTATTTTGAATTTTATATGTACTAGATATTTTATTTTAGATTAATATAAGATCTGATAACACCACTTTCAGCATTTATTTATAATTATCCAACCAGATTTTGCTTTATGTTTGAAATTGGCAGTCAAACAGAACCAGGTATATCCAGCTTTGGACTACTCTTTTAAGCCAAGATTTCTATCTATAGTGCATCCAGAAGTTTCTTAGAAGGAGTTTTATAAAAATTTTATATCAAAACTAGGCATAAATAATTAAGATTGAAAATTTTAAAGATCTTCTTACACCCTAAATATGCTCTCAATGTAATTTTGCAAATATTTTTGCTTATAATCATATTTGGGGGATTTAAAATCATTAACCTGCTTTTGTATGTTAGCTTTCTAGTAGTTAAAGGATAAGAATCATTTTATAGATGGCACAAAAATGTATTACTATTTTTTAAAAGGTGCATATGTAAATATATATTTCTCTCATATTATTTCTTGCTATTTTGTATGAATTTATCGAATTAGACTTTTATTCAACAGTACATATTTAAAAGTACTACTGATTCCTCTGACAGTTAATATGTTTAAGAAAGCTGAAACCTATCTTTTTACTTTCTTATGAACTAAAAAGCTAGTTGAAATTGGGAATAATCCCTTTATTTGAATGACCTCAAATTGGATTACTAATCATTGACATTCCTTTGCTAAAACAAGCTTAATTTGAGATATGTACAGAAACTGAAATTTTTTTCACAAACCCATGTTAATAAAAAAACTGATACTAAATGCTGATCAACAATCTTCACCTTCTATGAAGGATATATATATATTTTAATATTCTGTCATATTTTCTGTCTCAATATCCTCAAGAGAAATAATGCTTTTCTGAGTTCTAAAAAGGGCAAGGATTAGGAAGAAGCTCATTTTATAGCAAGACAAGGTAGTTTATTTATGCACATTATGATTTAGAACTGGAGCTTTTAAAGTATCCCAAAGCTCAGAAAATAAAACTTAAAGCTATAACTATTTGGGTTTCCTAAACAAAAAAAGCAAATCAAACCTTGGAAGAAAAGTTAATTTTGCATCGAAACAGAATCTTTGATAACAAATAAAAATGATATAGGAAGAGGCAAAGCAAGTATCTTTTGTAATCAGTTGTATTCCAATTTGAATTCTAAAACGTTGATTCCTATTTGAAATCTCTAAAAGTTGAAAGAACATGTTTTCAGTTGTAAAAGGTAAGAACATGATACCATTAGCAGTGTAAAAAAATGTGATCAGAATTTAATTTGCAATTTGTATTTTTAAAACAGATGTTATCAATCAATTATTATAAATTTTAAGTAGATTAAATTTAGAATTCCTATTTTAGAATCCAATTATGTCATCTGAAGGAAAAGACCATTGTACTGATTGCTGAAAATAAGTATTTCAGCGATATAAAAGCACTTCTTCACAATCTTGATATGTATTTGTTTTAATCCAACCAGAGGTTGTATAAAAATGAGTATTTTCGTATTTCCAAGAATAATTTTTCCTAAAAAAATATAGTCCTACCATATTAAAAATATTTATTTTTAGAGCTGAAAGATCAATTTATTATTCAAATACAAATTGAAGCAGTTACATTGATATAGCTGCGTAGTAAAAACAATTCTGCAACTCTGTTTTGTCCTACTTTCCCTAATATATCTGTATAGTATAATGTATTCTTGTTTGAAATGTCAGATCTATATCAGAAGTATTTAACACTCATTATTTCTTCCAGGCATTAACGCTTTTTGCTGAAAAATGGCTTTCATTAATTTTGCAATATAAAAACTAGTGATGTTTTCTGATTATAAAAACGTACGCAGAGCTTATACACCACCAGTGACTCCAATCAGGGGAAGAAAACCCAGGCCCATATCTGGCAGTGATGGAGATGTCCGTGTCAAGCTTAATTTTTCTCCATCAGGAATTCTCCAGAATTTTGCTTTCCCCCGTCCATTTCGTAAAAGAAATAAATCTAAAGTAAGTACATTTTGTGTTTTTATTACATTGTATTGCATTAAATTTGGATAGTTTTAGACATTAATTTTTGTACAGTATTTTATAAATAAATTTTCTATTTTATAATTTTTTAAATTTTTATTTTGCATATATATAAGTTACTTACTGTGTTTTATTTATTATGATTCTTGTTGTCAAATGATTATATTACATATGTATGTAATACAACAAATTCTAAACTAATTCAGTAGGGATTTATTTTTATGGTTTATTTCCAATTATTTGTAGAATTATTAATTTACAACAATTATTAATACCTAAGGTGGTATTACAACAATTTAATTATAATTAATTAAAAATCAAATTTTATATTTCATTGAGGTTTTATGCTCTGGATGCCTATTATTTATTTTTAATAAAATTTTGGCTTCATTTATAAAAAAAAAATCAGTTCTTTTAGATATACCAGGGTTTACCAAAAATTATGTAAAGGAAGTTCAAAAAGCATCTATAATATTTCAGGGTTTTATTGAAGTTAAAAAATTTATGAATTACCAAAAAGAGTTATACATAAATTATAAACTCAGTAAACAACTCCAATTTTTTATTTTTTAGTCAAATTAATACTTTTAGTATCTTATGTTCAATTATTATAATTATATTTATATGATGTACAATTTAAATTTTAATTTTCACTCAATTGTAAAATTTTATAATATTTTATAAAGGAGTGTAATTATTGAAAAAGTTGTAATAATAATATATACACACACACTCTGCCCAACAATGAAAATGCAACACCAAGAAGGAGTGGCCAGAAAATTATATAAAAATTTCAGGATAGTTGCACCTTACTAAGTTATGCAAATTATGTAAAATGTGCAAGCTCTTCAGTGCAGGTTGGATAAGATATATAAGGTGAGGACCTGAGAGAATGGGCAATATTCATGCTGTTATTGATGTAAAATAATCTTTGAAAGTTTGTTCTTGTTGCAAAGAACGTCTGTGTTTGCTGAGAATGCCCGGCCATATATACGAGGGTCACTCTGAAATTTTTGAGATGCAACTAGGTTTTTAAAGTTATACTTACAAAATTTTAGGTGTGTTCAAAGTAGTCTCCTCCAGCATCAATGCACTTTTGTAGACGAATTTTCCACAGATTAAATGCCTCAAGCCATTCATTTCTTCGAATAGATGAAAAAATGCATTTATAGCCACATCAATCTCTTCTTCTGAATGAAAATGACGTCCACGTTAGTTCTTTTTTAAATTAAAGAATAACCAAAAGTCGCACATAGCTAGATCAGGTGAATACGGCGGATGTTTGATCACTTTAATTTGTTTTTGTTTAAGAAACTCAACTGTAAATCCGGCTGTAAGTAAAAAAGCATTATCAGGGTGAAGCATTATTCCCCTAACATTCAGTTCTTGTAGAATTTCTAGAAGACATTTAGTGGTATACCAATTTGCTGTTACTGTCTTCTGTCCTTCCAGCTTGAGGGCTTTGACCACTCCCATACTTCTGAAGAAAATGGCATACATTACTTTTTTCTGTGTGCGTTGTTTTTTCACCATTGTTGGCGTGGGATCATCTTCAAAGACTTATACTTTGCTTTCTTGACGTGTTGGAAGGTCAAAAAACGGTATGTATGTTTCATCACCTGCTTCAATTTTAGAAATGATGCGGTGACTACCATCATTCAGCATATTAAGGGTTTCTTTACTGATTCTGACACGCTCCTCTTTTTGATGTTCAGATAGATTATGGGGAACCCAACAGCAAACTACTTTTTTTCATATGTAATTCTTCATGAATGGTTTTGTTTATGGCTGAGGTACAGCGATTATCATCCATTAACATTTTTCGTATGGCAGACACATTATCAGGGATTACTGTCGACAGTGGCCTTCCTGTGTGTTCTTCATCTTGAAGAAAATTGCGACCTCTTCTAAATTCTCTAAACCATCTGAATACAGTAGCACGAGCTGGAGATTCATCACCAAATGCTTATTGCAACCGTTGAACGCATTGTTCTTGATTTAATCCTGCTTTGAAATCTTAGAAAATCATAGCGCCAAAATGTTCTCGCGTCAATTCCATTTTCTCTTCTGTTTAAAATTTATTCCACGCTAAACAAGTTGAAGTCAGTAAAAAATCGTCTTCTGTGTTAAAATACTTTGTACTTTAAAATTAAACCGTTATTTTTATTTTGTAAATTCTCGTCTGCGCGTATCTCAAAAATTTTCAGAGTTACCCTCGTGTGTGTGTATATATATATATATATATATATATATATATTATTTTTGCAAATGTGTATTATAGTATGTATTGAAGGGGATCAATGGGTTAAATATTAGAAACTTGAGATACTGTTAAAATTTTAATAATTTTCTCACTATTCTAAAAAATGTTTGACTTTTTTAAGAGAATTCAGTTGATAAATTTTTAAAAAATTTAGTAGTTATATAATAAACACATGAATAAATCCATAATATAAAAAATGAAATGTTTTATGTGCCTACATTTTAGGATAGGTATTCTGACGGTGATGTAGCTGGTACTATGCGACCACGTGAATTAATTGAGCTTGCAAGTTTTGGGGTAGTTGAATTAGAACCTGCAGAAAGGGGGATTGGACATCAGTTCCAGATTTCCAGCTTAAAAAATCCTACTTGGTGTGATTGTTGTGGAGATTTCATTTGGGGCTTATATAATTCAACTGATTGTCTTAGATGCCTTAGTAAGTATTAATATATTTGTATTTTAATTTTGTCTCCTATAAGGACATATTTTATTTGTACAACTATGTATATTTGATATCTTATTTCTTGAGATTAATTACGAATAGTTAAAGGTAAGAAATCTAGTCTTATAAAGAAAACTCTTTTGTAAATATATAGAAGGTTGGAACTTGTGAGGCATAATTATACATACCAAAATCATACCTGTTCTAAAATTAAATTGTTTTGCTAAAAGTGTCTAATATTTTTTGCTAGCTTTTAGTATTTTAACTTATTATTAAGTGTTACTTTAAAGAAAAGAAGATCCCATTATAATGTTTAGGTGAATAAAACTAATTTCATAATGAATGTTAGTGCAAATATATTGTATTTATAAAATTTATTTCATGCAAATGTTTGAAAAAAAATTAATTGTTTATTTTTCTTACATTGGCAACTGCTTAACACAATCTTGAGTGCCTTAAAAATCTTCAAGTCTGATTTATTAAGTAAAATTGCATACATAAGATGATGAAAAATAAGTACTCTTTTTATGGTCTTGTATGATGAGAGAAGGCTGTTATCGTTTAGAATGAAGTTTAGATCTTATCCACTCTATCACAATGTTGAAAATTTTTATTAATATCCCATGTAGCAATCTTTGGAAAGAGGTTTTCTGCAAAATTAAAAATAAGATTACTGATAAATTTGAGATATGTGTGTGCACGAATGTATCATGATAGGTATTCACTAATTCTTAAACAAGAGTATTTTTATATGGAGCCTTTTAATGGAATGATGTATTGAGATATGCAAATCTACAGTGAACTGCAAACATTAAAAAAAATAAGTAGTTAATTAATTATATTTTCAAAAAAATTCTTTTCATTTTATATTTTATAAAAAATAAATAAATAAATAAAACCTATCATCAAAGCAAAATACTTGATTGATCATAAATAGTACTTCATTTATAATTAATGAAAATTTGTGTTCCAAGAAAATGTTATTTAATTACCTTTTATGTCAGTAAAATATGCTCACTATTAAAATAAGTTAGAATTTAGTTAGATGACTATAGTGTACATATAAGAATTCTATTTCTCAATATTTTATAATAAATTTTATCTTTACCAGAGTAGTTTCTTTACATGTGAAAAGAATTTTTAAGTGATTATTTTAATTTTAGTAAATTTGTGAACTGTTTTTTTTTTATTTAATTTTTTATATAAAATTTTGAACTTTAAATCCACATTCCAGTATGTTTTGTTTGTAAAAAAATAATATTGTGATAAAATGTAACCAGTTTTCATGTTTAATTCTGAAAGAAGTCTGCTTTTATTCTTTATTACATAACAACTGTTTAAATGACATCGTTGCTGTTTTGGGTATACTTACATATTAGTGTTATCATACCCATTTTTCATCAAAACTTAAATTAATTTTTTAACCTATGATTAAAAAATTTTGTTTCCTAATTATAAAAAATATACTTGTAATTTGAAAAATAATTTTTTTAATTATAAGAAAATTTCTTCAAAATTCGTTTTACCAAAAAGTTGTAGTGATACTAATACATAAGCACCCTGTTTTGCAATATGTATATGTTATTTATAATTGCAATTACTATATTAAAAACGTTACTTATTTTTTATTGTATTTGTGTTTTGTATTTGTTCTTTAATACTGTATTTGTGTTTTGTGATGGGATTGTATATTTTGCAAATTTTATATATACCTGGAATACTTTGGTGTTGATGTGGAAAGGAGATCATGACCTTTAGTTGTGACCTTGTCACCTGATTGTGGCTCAAAATTATGAGATGCTTGTGGTGATGGGCGAGTATCTTTAACCCATTAACATTAAGGTATAATCTTAGACTCACCTGCATCTCTATGTGTATGTGCGTGCGCCAGGAATACTCATGGAATACTTAGACATAAGAAAGTGCATTGCTGAAAAACAAAAGTTATTTCAAATCCAATTAAAGGATTTGTTTCATTACAATGCTCATTCTCTTGAACTTCAGATCTTATTTTGATTTATTATCATGATTTATTTATTTTTCGAATCTTCAGGATCAGTATTAATATGTGAAACAATTAGTTTGCAGTGATTAGCAAATAAAAATATTGATTTCTTTGAGAATAGAATACAGAATTTGGCTGCAAATAAATGGCAAGTGTTTTATCGTGTATTATGTATGTGAAAACTTAAGTCAAAATTAAATATTTGATATATGGGTTACTTAAAAAAAAACTTCATTTTTTCTTAAATACTAAGCTATATTTTTGTATAAAAATATATTTAGTATTATAAAGTCAACTTAAATGCAATACATTTAAAAAATATTAATTTTTTTAGATTGTCATTATACCTGTCATCAACGCTGTCAACATCTTGTTACTCTTGATTGTAAAGGATCAGGTGACACACAAACAACAAATCTCAGTGAATTTATTGATAGTACTTTGAAGAGTAATGCATCAGAAAAGGCATGTATAAACTGGATGTTCTTTGTTTTGCCATTGCTTTGTATTGCATTAAAAAAAATTTATTCATTTAAATATTTAGTGCATCATAATTTATTCATTTAAGTGTATCATCATCGAATACCTAAATGTAGAAAATCTTTGTAAATTTAACTTTTTACCATGCAATTTGATTAGGGAATGACAAAAATATCTTTTTTGTTGGTTTTAAGTGATATGAATTATATATTGTATTCACAAGAGTTACTTGCTAAATATTTATAAGAATAAATTTCTCTGATATTAATTTGTTTACCTAAGTTTATAAGAAAAAAATTTTTTATCCTACATATATCTACATTTGAAATGTAAATCAAACCTGTTACTTTTTATAATTTTAGCAAAGCAGTGAATTTTTAGATAGATATAGAACATAGCATTAAAACATAAGATTATGAAACATTTTTATTCATATATCCTATTTAAAAAGGGAAAAAGCTAATTGATTGGTGTAGGTAATTTAAAGAAGGAATAATTTGTTTAAGGTCTTGTTTCTTCTCAAATTTTTTTAATAAATTCATTAATCATTTTTCATGGGAAAACATAATTACCATATTTTCCTATATATATAATCCGCAGCAGCATATTATCCACAAAACCTTTTTTTAAGTAAAAGAAAAATAAAGCGTTGCATAATCCACATCATTTTCGACAAATATTCAAATACTGCTGATAATGTGGTGCCAACTAAAAATAAAAATACACAGTATGATTAAAAATGTTATAAATTTGTAGAAAAAAATACATATAATTAAAAAGATCTGTTTGAATCTACCTCAATGCGAAGTGCGGTAAACTGAGATGAAAGCGGGATATCCGTCAAGATCCGAGAAGATTCTAATAAAAACTTATTGATTTTTAGATTTTAACAACTTTTAAAATAAGGTTAGACATATTTTAAAAATAATATATATTTGTTTTATAAGTAAATTAAATTAAGGATATTGATTATTTTCAAACTGTGCATAGAATACATTTTTTACTTTTGTACTGAGTATGCTTTGTTTTTCACCTTACATTAAAAGCTTTTAATTTAAAATTTGTTGTGTAGCTTAAACATTTTCGCTTCCACATGATGATATACGAATTTGAATGTTTCCAGAGCGAAACATCTGTGGTTAAGACAATGCCAAATGTTAGCCCATTGCAACTGTAATATTGTTCTGAAAAACAGAATTCATTTTTGAACATAATTGGACAATGCTGATTATAGCTAAAATAAGTCAGCTGGGTTATGGTGCCATCTGTTATTTATTTTATGAAACATAAACAGAATTTGTTTCAAAATTTTATTGTAAGTTTTTCTGATAGAAAATGGTTTTTTTTTATCAAATTATCCTTGGTGGCATATAATATGCACAACAAAATTCAAAACTTTTTTAACACATAATCTGCAGATTATTTACAGGAAAATATGGTAAATATTATATATAAACTAGGGAAATGTGTAAATTAGTTTTGATTACATATTTATATATTATGGGAAATTTTAATTCATAAAGTAATTTCTGGAAAGTTATCTTATTAAAATTATTTTCTCAATCATAATATGTATATGATTGATGATTTCATAAATATTAATATTTCATAGCATTCTCATTAAAGTTGTATTAATACTAATTCTCTGGCTAAATTAAAACCACATAGGTCTATAAAAATTATATAGGTACATATTAAATTGCAAAATATTATTCAGTATGTTGAATTTTCCTATCAGCATAACTAATAGGATTATTGTAATAAACGAGCTGAAGTACAAAATTGTAAATTAATTTAATAATGTCTTAGCATCTTTTTGTGTTCAATATATTTACAAACATTAAATTTAGTTGAAATATTATTACATTTTATTTAATGTTATAAAGATAATCAGGCTACTTTTTATTTTATTATTCTTTATAAATTAGAGAGTTTAAAGTTATCAATTTTTACAAGGAATTAACAATGTTTTTGATTACAAACATTTGTTTTGTTTTCAATTATTTTTTAGGAAAGATTGTCTCCATTATTCTTTGAACACCTTGATGGAGAAGAGTTGAGATATAGAATTGAACGATATAATTCTCTTCATCATAGTTCTGATATGGTTCTAGTAAGTTGAACTGTTTACTCATTGATCTATTACACATGTTTGAGACATTATTTTAATTACAAGAAATGGAAATTTTACTTATGTAAATGAGTTCTACTTAATTACTTCAGAAACTTTATTTGCTAATTTATCTTTGTAAATATTATTGAATTATTACTCTTCTATATTTATTTTCCATTATCAAATTTATCACAGGAAAAACATTGAATTAATTATTTTTGACTCATTGTAACAATATATTGTAGTACAATTCTTAACAGGACAATTGATATTTCTTTTTATGCATTGGAAGAACTTGAAATTAATTTTTTTAACCCTTTACAGTTCAGTGTTCCAGGTGATGGAACACCAAGATTTAAATTGTTACCAAATTGTTGCATTTTATGATAAGTAGATGAAGTTTGGCTTAAAATGTTCTCTAAACTCTCATTTTTGATAATAGATGGCAGCACTACATAAGATGATAAATAATTTTCAAGTATAGCAGATTATTTAAATATCTTTATTTTGAAATAATATTTCCGAATTTTTTTCTTATACAAAAATAATTGTTTAAAAAGAAATTTCTGTGTTATTTTGTTGCCTGTACCTTGAACTATTTATTTTATACTACTTTAAATTTTTTACACATAAAGTATACGCAGAATTATCTGATAAAACAAGGTGTCTCATCACCTGAAACACTGCTCCGCAACGGCCAGTGGTGGTTATGCGATTAAACGATTTAGAGCACGATTAGCCTTGAACTCAATACTGATTAGAACAGCTGTGTTTAATTTTTACTGTTTTTCTCTCTTTTGGGGTGGAATAAACTAATGTTGAGGAATGTACAAGGAAGGATTACTTATATGGATAATATAACTACACCCTCATTGGCCTCTTGAATTGGTAAGCTTCAGTGTGGTATATGATTATATCAGTTAGTTCGAATCCTCTCTAGTTAGAGAAGCATTATTTTTTTGCTCTTGATTTTTTCACTGCTATTTGTTTTATAATATTGTGCATATATTTTTTAAATTTAAATATTTTTAGTTTACTTTTTGCTAATATAATTTTAATTTTTAGTTAATTTTTTAAAATTTGTTAATTGCAAATAAATGGCACATAGTTGTCTTAGTCCTTCTGAAGCAATAAAAATGCTTCAAAAATCGCTCTCTGTCAGTGAATCAGAACGTATACATAGTGATACAAAGAAATGCATTCCTAAACCACTCAGTCTAATAATGTTGTGTTGGATGCCTCTTAAAGTGATGGCAATGATTTATCTTAACCAGGTTCCTCTATGCTACCCCAAAACCTGAGTTGGATGACTAAAAATTTGCACAAAAATCTTTATTTTATTTTATTTATTTTTTTGTGTGTGTGTAGAGTAGCAGGCCTTGTGATGCACCCTGGACCACACTAAATCTGCTACACATGTGTAATGCATTGTTTTTTCATTCATATGCGAAAACATTTACACATATATAGGCTTCACTGCAATGCTTCTTTTTACGACATTTGTGGCGCAGAGTTCCATGTGATGGAACACCTACAAAATCGAAATGGTACATGCAATCTTTACAAAATTTTCACTGTATACTCATATAGGCCTAAGTAGACAACCTACAAATTATTTTCTTAATATTTCAACTTTAAAAAGTAGTGTGCCTAAATGGGTTATAATCTTCAGTTAGGTGAATAAATTTTTGATTTTTTCAGATTCCTTACCTATCTATAAAATTTCTCTTGATCTTAATATTAATTTTAAATTATTCTTGATCTATAAGATTATATGTACTACCGGAAATAAAAGTGATCATCAAATATTAAATATAATTTTGTTTTGACTAGCAAGAAGACGGAGAAACTCTTCATGGTTTTATCCGTGTTCACATGAATCTTACTAGACCTATAAATGTTATTGCTGGTACCCGTCCACCTTCCATTTATGATATTTTAAAGGAAGAAGATGATTGTGGGCGCAAAACACTCACTTCTTTTTATTTGCCACACGATACTGTAAAAGCGCTGCATATTACTAGGTGAAATACATTATTTTTTATTTATATCTATGAAAAGAAATATGATAAAATTTCCTTTGGAAACTTTTGTATCTTTAAGAATGTCATATTACTGTATTGTTTTATCTATGTCAGTAAATATTTATTTAATGAAATTTTAAGCATTTAGAATATTTTTAAAGTAAACTAAAATATTTAATACTTTTAATGAATAGGACTGAAAAGAATTAGTTTTAAATGAATACTTTATAATTATGTGTCTATTATAATATTAGTAATATTTTGAATTTAATTATAAATGTTAACTTTTCTGTAGTGACAAGTTATGTAAATATTATAATTTCATTTATTTTATTTAACTTGTTCATGTAATAAATAATATTTTTTTAAATTAGATAAAAAATTTTAAAAAAATTTTATAAAGGAAATTTGCATTAAAAATTTAACTTTTTAAATACAAAAAAATTCAAGAAAATTTTTATTCGAGAAAAAAATAAAAGCTAATCATTAAAAATTGAGATAAAAATATTTTTATCTCCTTTTTTAATGAAGTTGACACTGGAGAGATAATATTGCAAATTTTAAAAAAAGATAATTCATTTTAGAAAATACCCTGTTATTCTGTGACCAAATAACTCTTGGCAATAGTTTCTTGATGTATTAAAATATAATTTTATACACACTCACAATTGTTTTTTTAGATTAGTAAACTGAAAAATTTGAGAATTTTCTGTATGTCTGTATATCTTTGTCAATTAAACAAGTAATTTATTTTGAAAATAATATTATAATGAATAGTTTCACTTTGATATCCAATCATTGTGAGAGTAATTACTTTCTAAATGGCATGCTGTTTGAATAAAGCCAAATTTTAATTATAATTAATATTGTATTATATTATGTTTTAAAAATGTAGTTATAAAGTTCTCTCTTATTCTATTTATGTTAATGCTCTTCTTTAAAGCAAAATTCTGGTCAGATAAAAAATAATTATTGACTTTGAGTTTAAATTATGCTAGTTAATTTTGGATAGTTAAAATGATTTGTTCTTAATGTTTGTTTATATATTTTTAATTTTATAAAACTTGTTTAAAATAATTAGAAATAATAGTTGTTTAGAAAATAATAGTAGCTTAATTTAAAATAATATCTGCTTAATTACAGTTTTTTATATTTTCCATTTTTAAGTGAATTTTCTGCTCGAGAAGTAATTAATGCATTATTGAAGAAATTTAAAGTTGCTGACAATCCTCACAAATTTGCCTTATATGAAAGGACTTATACTAATGGTTATAATAAAAGTAAGCTTAATAACTTTCATTCTGTTTGACTGAGTTACCATTTGAATTTTTAATACTAAAATAATAAAATGTATCTTTTAAACAATAATTCTAAAAAGGAAATTTATGATGTGAAATTTAATTTGAAAATAAAATTAAATTATATATTTAATTTAATAATCAGAAAAACTTAATTCAAACATTAGTTAAAAAATTTTTCTTTTCAATATTAAGTTTTAATTTATAAAGAGAAAGTTTGAAACAATGTTTAATGAAGTTGACTTAATGTATGTTTAAGATTATCTTCAAACAAAAATTATATTTTTTAAATAAATTATTTGAATATAAGTGTTAGTATATGGAAATAATTTATTTATAAAATAAAATTTTTGTTTGAAGATATTAGACATGGAATTGTGTAATAGATTTTGTACATTTTTTACCCATTGAATACAAATTTAAATTTGTAGTTGTTACATAAATTAATCTTTGCTGTTTTTTGTTAATGAAATTTAGACTAGAATTAATGAGGAATAATTTTCAGTTAAAATTATCACATTATTTACAAAAGAAAATCTTTAAAAACGAATCTAAATTAATTTAAGTATATTTAAATTTGCACATATTTGTCCATTTAAATAAATGTCTTTAAATAATTTCTTATTGAGATTACAAAATTAAATTTTTAAACAAAATGTATTAATATTTTAAAAATAAACAATATTTTCAATGTGAAGAAAACTGTTTAAAATAAATTTAAATGAATAAGTGCAAAATGGTTTGCATAAATATGTGGATTGAATTTCATATGACAAAAGCAAAAAAGTATCAAATTAGTCTCTAAAATTATAAAACCTCATTAATGCACTATCAGATTTCTGATATATTCTGAAGCAGCAAATTATATAAAGAGACACTTCATCTAATAATAGTTGTCACAATTATAGTTTTATAAAAAGTCATTTTTAAAAAAAATTAAATGAGAAATCCAATTTATTTGTTTCACTAAAAAGCAAAAAGTGTCTTTGTAGCATTACAAACATGCTCATATAATATTTAAGATAGTCTAGGGTTATTGATGTATTTGACATTTATCACTTAAGATGATGAGAAATTTAAAGTTGCAGGTTCTTCAGTATCACATGCAGTTTATGCATTTAGCTGTTGCTATTCTTCACTGTATTATTAGGCTGAGGTGAAGCTTGTTGTATACACCCTCAAAAATTAATATTTTGAATTAAGATTTTTTGTATATTTAGGGTATTATATAAGACTGACATATTTTCAATTTATTACAAATGCAATAGAGATAAAAGAATTTAAAGTGATTTATGAATACAATAGCACAAAAATTCATTATGAAGAAAAAGGTTTTAATTAACACATATTCATAATTATTCTTATATAGATTTTCTGTGTTCCATAGTGATAATTTTTCTCTTATTTAGGAAAAAAGTTTAATCATTAATTTTAAAAATTCTGAATAAAATGTTTAAACTATGTATGATTCTATAATTTTTCGTTTTATTAAAATGTTGATGGAATCAAAATGAATACATCTGTTCTTATTAACAAATAAATATGACAATTTTAAGCAATTATATTAATACTGCAAAAATAATGATTTTGTTGAAATATCAAAAAAATTTTAAAGTCGGCCAATTTATGTATAAATTATTTCAATTGTATTTGTTTTTTTAAAATTTACTGCTTAGAATAACCATTTTTTATTGAATATTAATTTATAAGATTTCTAAATTTTATCTTTCCCTAGAAGCTTTCAAAGTGCCTTGAATAATTTTATTTATTAAAGCATATTTTTAAAAATCTAAACATTAGTGATAAAATGTCTAGAATACATCATAGAATAAATCGAAATTGCTATTTATGTATTAATGCTAATCCATATAAATATATTTCTTAAGGTTGATATTTATCATATAAAAACTATATTTATTTAGCAAAGCTTCGAAGAATTCAGGATCACGAGATTCCTTTAATGTTGGCCTTATTGGACTGTGAAGAAGAGAAACATTTTGTATTGCAAGAAAATGAAACTGAAGATATAATTGTAAGTCATGATATATAATAATGTGTACATAATTTAACTTTGGTTTCCAGTGTTTAAAATGTTGTAATTCTTTTATGTGTTTTAAAGATGTACCTTTTATGTTAAAACATAGTGTTAATTATTATTTCAGTGGGAACAATTTGCAATTCCTGAGCTTAACAACTTTTTAAAAATCTTAGATCTTGAAGAAGAAGAGTACCTTAACCAAGTGAAACTTAAATACAAAATTTTGCAAGAAAAGATTCAGGAAGCTATGCATAAGTTTTCCCAATCAAACGATTCAATAACAAGTTAGATTGTTAGAATCATTATTTATTTTAAAATTGTTATTTATTGAAAACAGATTACATATATTTCGGATCTGTGATTGTTTTGACCTTTGGTATTTTTAGAATGATGAATATTTATAATTGTTCATTATGGGCATGTACATATTTTGATTAGTTTATTGTAAATAGCTGGTTTAGTTTTATTATAAATTCGAGCATATTAGAAAGTAATTGTACTTTTAAAAATTAATATTAAAAAATATAGGTATCTAAAATTCTAGTATGAAATGTATGAATTCTTGGCAAATATTTGATCACAAATATATCTTGTGTTTAATAAATGTTGTAAAAATCAGGATCTAATTATGGAAAGACAAAGCAATTTTGTGTACTATTTGCATTTATAGATCAAAAGAGTAGATTTATTAGATATTTTTTTAATTTAAATAAAAATATTTCTACAATTCTTATTTACTGTTCTACATCATTAGAGTTGCTATTTTTAAATAATATCATAGCATTTAAATGGATTTTTAATTTTTTACTATTGTTACTAGATAAAATGTTTTTCATTTTTTCATATGAATCATTGAAAATAACATAACTTTCTAAAATATGTTACATTTATTTTATATTTTTTAAAATACATATATTTATTTAAAATAAATGTTACATATTATATGACTCAAAAATATTATTTCTCTATAAGAAGTTTACACATCTATATAAAATTTTATACTTTCATGTAATATTGATTAAAATTTATTTATTTTTAGAAGATATGTGCAGCTATTTCTCTTAACAAAATTTGATTAATTCCAATTGCAGCTAATAATATTTACTTGTATGTTAGAAAAAAGATAAGGCCTAATTTTCCTGTTTTGCTATTTTTTAAATTTCTTTAGGAAAATATTTTTAATAAAATATTATTTGTTTAAATTTAACATGTTCTATGAAAGATTATAATGAATAATTGATGTATTTTTATTTGTTATAGTAATTTAAATTTTATTTATTTTATAATAAATAATTTAACTGATTTAATTTGAAAAAGAAAAGTGTGGAAAATAAAATGTGCTATTTATTCTAAATCCTAGTCATTCTAATCAAAATATTTTGCTTTATCAAATTATTTACTATTTCTTTCATATTTCATTTTTTATTCATATTATTTATTTCAGTTTTATATTCATATTGCATGTTATATAAAAATCCATGTTGCATGTCAATATTGTGTTGCATTTTGATGAAACTAATCTTGTTATCAAATTGTTATATCATTTTGCTGTATAAAATTACATCAAAGTAATTAATACATGTGTAAGAATAAATTACAATATATTTTCCCAATTTAAATAAAGTGAGATATTAAATTGTTAAAGGTAATTGCATTTTATGTTTATTGTTAGAAATGCATATTTATAATATATTTTAGATTTTAATTTTAGAAGCAATACTTAATTTTTTATTGGTATTCATCAGACTTTCATTTTGTACATTTCATTATCATTTATTAAGTTATATTGAATTAAAATTACTAAAAATTGTTCACCTTTCTTGCTAATTTTTTTTTATTTATTTGCATTTTTATGTTCATTATTTTATGCATAATATAATTATGTAAATATTGCAAACATTAATGTACTTAGTAATTGTAATTCATACTGATAGTTACTTCCTTTTAATACCAAAGAATATAATTTGGTGAAAACACACTTTCAAAATTTCACTTGTACTATATTTTCAAAACATTTAAGCTATCTGCATTTTGGAAAAATTTTAAGTTATTTCCTTAATTTATGATCAAAATCTAATCTTAAAATGCTGTCAATTTCTTAGAATTAGTGTGCTTACATCAATGTAGTTTTTAATAGATTCATATATCAGAGATTCACATTTCCGATAGTCTTGTAAAGGAGGTATATTTTCTATAATGATATAATACTCATTGGAGTAAAATAATTACTTTACATCAGAAATGTTTCAACTATTATGTTTAATATAGATTTTCTATTTGTGTAAGATATGAATTATTAAAATGCTTATTAAATTGTTTGGACTTAAAGAAGAATGTATAATAATTTAAATGGCATTTAGTATTCAATTTTTTTCCAACCAAATCTATCCATTTTGCATACTTTCTAATGTTGTGATAATGGATATTTCGATTTATTTAATTACTTTGTATTGGTTTATATAATAATCCTTAATTTATTTTACACAATTAATTGAAAAAATATCACATTAAATTGACAATATCTTTAATATTTCAATTTTTCTCATTCACAAGTTTCACTGGTTTTAAAAAATAATTATGTATAATGCTATTTAAGAAGATTCAACAACCAAACAATAGTGTTAAATCATTAATGTAAATAACATAAAAAATTTTTTTATTGTATTAATGATCATAGATGAACGATTTAGTAAAAAGCCCTAATAAATAGAAATCTCTTTTATAAGAATTTGTTCTTAATTTAAAATTTATATTTTACTTTACTTGGACAAAATTATAGTTTTTAAATTCTTCCAGATTTTATTTTCAAAACTAAACATTAATGCTAATATCCAATAAGAAACAATTGTATTTGTAACTCTTAGAACCAATATGAAGTTGCATGTAGATCAAAAACTTTCAAATAGAGGGATTCATTCTAGTGAAATAAATTAAAATTTGAAATAACACTAAATACTGATTTCACTTACAGATAGAACATAACTTAAATGTCATGTTTAATACATTAATCTTTTATTTATTATCTAACATTTCATAATTTGTAAAAGTTAAATGGTTAAGAAAATATTTCTCAAAATTGTATTTGAAAATATTATTTCATAAGCATCTAGCATTTCATAGGATCTAAAAATCTAATTGTTTGCAAAGTATTTCTTAGAATTATGTATCAAAACTTCAAAATTTCTTTAAGAATGAGCTTTTATAACCATAAATATTATTTAAAGTTTTTGCTGAATGTATATTGCCTTTATAAATGATTATTTAAAAATAAGATTTTATGAATTGTAAATCTAAAAAGAGATTAAAATTTTTTTTATAATGTGTAAATATTTTAATAAAATATTGGTTATGTATGTGATTTTTTTCTATATATTTTATTTATATACTTGATATTTTTCTGTATGTGTAATAAAAGAAACACTTTCATAATATTAGTTTAAGAGATTATCAAAGAAATGTTTAAAAGTCACTTATTATTTTTATTTATGTATGCTATCAAAATTTAATACCAGACAGATCTACAACATATATTTTGTTCTTCCCAAAATATTTTTTAATTGTAAAATTTTTTCTATTTGAATTGTAATTTTTTCCATTTAAATATTTAAAACAAAATTTAACTTCAGTTAAATCTTAAAATGATGAATATATATCTTTATATATAAACATTCATTTATTCATTTTTGTTTTATTATGTAAATTTAGTTTAATGAAATTTATATTAATTCATTTGTTGTGTTGCATTTTTATATTTATTTTTACATTGATGAATTATTTTGTTAATGTGCATTTGTTTTTGCTGATGTTATTAATTTTTTATTTCTAGAATATTGGTTGCTACCCTGTGATTTTTTATAACTTTTGTTAAATTTGAAGAAACATTTTCATTATTTTTTTTTCTGAAAATATATTAATGTGGCAATTACAAAATTGGTTGTTGTTTCTCTGTGATTTTTTTTAAATGTTAAAATTTTGAAAAATAAATTATTACATTTGTTGAAAAATTAAAACATCTACATTAAAAGTAAATTTTATTTTCACTTTCTTTAAATATGTGAAAAACATTTGGTAATTTCGATATGAAGATTTTATTCTAATTATTTTTTAAAATAAAAATAATCTTGATCTAGTTTTCTGATCTATATTTACTGTAAAATATTAAAAATATCATTAATATTTTAATGTATTTTTATAATTATCAGTGATGTTCCCGTTGCTTATTTCAGGAATATATTGCTAAAAATTTTAGAGAGTGTAATGAATGGTGTGAATGAAAGTCATTTTGTATGCAACAAATGAACTTGTTATTATATTTTATAGACTCTTTTAAATAATTAAAACTAATGAGTTTACACAAAAATATGTGCCAATCACACCTCATTGGGTAAGGCAACATTTTTTATATTTTTATGCAAAATTAATATAAGATTTACTAAGTATATTTACAAAAATAAATCAATAATAACTTATAAACTCAAACTTTTGCTATATTTTTAAAGAATTATTTCCATAATTTTTTAATCTATGGATGAAATGAATTTTTTTCCTTAAGTGTGTTAAATACATTTCTATTAGTTTGTAAATATTGATTAATGCATAGAATTATGTGAAAATGCTTAAAATCAAGTACTTAATAAAATCAGCTTTTTTTCTGAAAGGGAAAATATAATATTTTTAAAAAGTCTTTTATTACGGAGACAATAAAAAGGTGATACAACTTTTATTCTCATTGGACTTCTTTCCTTTGTAAATTCTATATTTTCTTAATTTTTAAATTGGAAAAAAGTTTAGCAGGTTGATTGTAAAATAGTATTCAACAAAAAATTTAATTCTGTTTAATTTTCAAAACATAAGAAAACCTTATATACTTATGGGAACATCTCTGGTAATTTATTTTAAAATCGATGCATATATATTAAATAACAGTAAACACATAACTGAAATATAGCAGAAATTTTTTTATACTTACTATGGAATCTTTAAAATCCTATAGCTTAAAATAAACACTTCTAAAACTGAATGAAATTATAATCTTAATACTTATAAGAATATTAAATTATAAATTAATATTTTGCAGTACTTGTAATCTCTAGTTTGAAATTTTTCTAGCATTTATTTAATTAAAATTTTTTTAGCAATATTTTAATTAGACTAACCTTTATAAAAATATTTAACTTTATTTCTAATTTACTGTTTAATATTGCAACGTAATTATAAAATTCAAATATTTATAATCGTATATATCAAAAGTTTTAAACTTGTAATTAGAATTAGCATTATTTATCCCATAATTGTCAAAAGAATAAGAATTTTAATATTTTTTTACTTGGAACTCTTCTGTAATACCATTGAATCTGTTGCCCTTATTCATGTAAATTTACTTAGAAATATCTTTAATTTGTACTAATTTCTTGTGTACATTACGATTTTTTTCGTAAATAAATCATGTTAAATTTCTCTTCATACATGCTACATTTTGATAATACAAATTATATTTAATAAAGCAACTATTTTTTATGTTATGCGCATAATTTAAAATATTATGAGCTGTTGTCATTAAACTGTAATATTGTATTGTGTTTACTTTTTAAGTAATTTCATTTTTAATGTTATTTTTCATATGTATTTTTTCTGGGAACAATATACATAGTTTTTGTTTATATTGTGTGATAACTCGATGCTAGTTTCATATAGTATACTTCAATATTTATTTTGCAAAATACATTGTGCAATATTTCCTTATTTTCAATAAAAAAGAATTGCATAAAAGTATGTTTTGTATTCAAATAATTTTAAAAACATTTTCATAAAAAATACACAATTTTTAACTGTCATAATTTAATGCAAAAAACTATTTAGTTTCAAGGTGCTAATATTCTTTCTGTTTTATCGATAAGGAATATGCTGAAATATAAAATATTAGAACTTATAAAGATTTGAAAATAAAAAACAAGGTTTTCATCCCCCCCATTGAACAAATTTCATTTTTGTATTCTTTCTAATATATATATATATATATATATATATATATATATATATATATATATATATATATATATATATATATATATATATTTGTTCTCTTAATAATTCAATTGCTTTTGTTCTAGAAGTTTATCAAAATTTCAGAAGATAGCATTAAAATATATAACCTTCCTGGAAAAAAATGAATTAGTTACAAAATATATATTTATTTTATATTTTGTAACTAGTCGTGAATTTATACAGAAGCTTCTATTACATGGATACATACGCAATGACCAAAACAGTTAAAATAAGTACTTTTATGGTAGGGGAAGCCACATGTCTTAATGTGTTATTGATATTTTATTTTGCATTAATCAAAAATTTAAATGTTTATATTTTAACTAAAAGTTTTTGCTGTTATGTGATAAAACATTTCCATCTTTCATTTTTATATGAAACAAAAATTATTTTTGTTTTCGACTTCTATTTCTCTTTATAAAAGGTAATCAGTTTTTTAAGTAGTGAAAAATTTATAATGAAATAATAGTGAACGGCTTATAAATAATTTTGTAAAAAAAGTTTGTAATATTGAATTGCAAGTTATTTTATTTATATGAATAAGAACCTTTTAAATTACTTCCGAAATTTTTCATATAGCTAAGCATTATTAATTCCAAATTAATGATTGTATCAGTATTAGTACATTGAAAAAACATTTTTAAATAAGACTGCATGCATAATTTTGAGTTTAAAATTACATTTTACAATGTTTATTAAAATTTATATGCTTTTTTGCATTAGAAATTTGGTTTGTCCATAAAATTTAACTAAGTTTTTCCATTAAGATTTTAGAAAAAATTCAAAATTGATAGTAAAAAATAATTTTGGTTTGAGTATCATTGAAAAATTACTTCTGTAATTTGAAAAATTTAAAAATGAAATGATAACATTTTTGAACATATTAAATGGTTAATAAAAGTAGATATACCCATTATTTAAAAGTAAACCAATCTGAAAGTGATGTGAACAAGTCCAGAGTTGTGCCAATGCCATCACAAGCTTGTTTCTTATGGCTCTGGAACATTGTTTTTAACTAGTTTGCAATGTGTAAAATTTCTTAAAGCATTTCTGAAAAAATGAAAAAAAAATTGTGGAAGAAAATTCTTAAGACAATTCAATTTTATGAACTTATGATCCCAGACTTTTAAGAATACTTCAATAATATATGGATTAATATAGTAACCAAATGCTGGATTTATGAGTCATGTTAAACATGCACTATAAGCTAGGATGAATTTTTGTTTTAGCTCAAAGCTCAAGCCTGGAAGTAAATGGCCTATTGAATCCTTAGAAATCAGTGCTCTTAATAATGAGATTTGAATAATTAAAAAATTCTTTCCTCCAATAAAAGTTAATGTATGTGATATATATTTTCTTGTGTATCTCAATAAATGTATTAAATTATTATAATATGAATTGACTATCATAAAATCATTTTTTGTTAAAATTTAGGAAGTTAAAAGTTAATTTTTTTAATAAACTGTATATTAGATAAAATTAAACTAAAGAATAGGTAAATAAAAAATTATAATTTGATTTTTTAATCATTATAAATAAATTATTTACTACGGAATGTCTTGAGCATGGAAGCCATCAAGCAAAGTACCCATTAAAGGTGTAAAAAAGGAGAGTATTTAAACAGATCGAATCACTTAACTAATTAATATTTGATTTTGTGTGTGTCATAATTCTTTAATAATCACACAAATATGTTAATAGTATGAGGGGAAAATCATGCATTTACATCTAACATAAAAAAATCAATAGAAAGAATAACTGATATAATGAATCAAGAAAACTGGAATTATCTTCATTTCGGGCTTTACAGCTGTCTTAGTTACGTTACGCAATTAATTTAGCTCTGATTTTTTAGCTCAAGTTAAGTGTACGCAATGTATTTAGCTCTGAAAGAACGTTCTCTTGAATAGTATATTTTGAATGCAGTGTTTTTGTCCAATTACAAACTGATCCCCATAGAAAAAGAGTTTGATGAAAATTTTCAAGTGAGCTTTTTCAACATGGGTAATAGATAGGAAGTAATCAGAAGCCCCCCCCCCACGTGTCTGGCGTATTTTAATAAGGTTGTAAACTTTTTCGTAACACTCGGGAAAAATAATATTTACTAAAACTTGCATTCACATTTCAGCTGTTAAAGTATCCATAAAATAAATTGTGCAATATTTCATCGGAACTTTATTCATGAACATTGCTTATGGCAAGTTATGAGTATTGACTATGCAAATAAAATTAAAAAGAAGTTAACATATAAAACTTATTCGATATATATAAAATAACTGATGAAACAGAAAATTGGTCCCTTAAAACTTATATATAAGAGGAGTTTCTTCTTAAAATAGTGTAATAATATTCTATATATCGAGTTTTCTTCGTGGAAATGATTCATGATACAACAATGGTAGTTGAAATAATTATCTCCTAATTCTAATAAAATATAAAAACTTAGTTTTTCATTTCTTTGTTGTTTATCAAGTTTCATACAAAATAGTTCCCAAGCATTGTTAATTGAACGCTCTTATTATTTTTGTTTGTTTTCTAAGAAAAATATAAATTTTATTTTTAGTCTACTATATATACTTTAAAATTTGCTTAAAATCTATAATAATCTATTTCCATAAAAATTATTTATTAATATGCATACAGTTTTAAAAATAAAAATCAAACCGTGAATTACTTAAAATTGTTAAAATCAAATTATTTAATGTTCATCGGTTTAAAAAAAATGATTTCTCAATTTGATACATTTATTGCTTTACAATAATATCTTATGTTGAAAAAATCTTGTTTGAAATATCGAACGTTCATAATACACTATGTCTTTTTAAAGCACTCATTAAAATATATTTCTTGATAACATTTTTAATTAGAATTAAAAGAGAAATTTCGCTCAAACAATTTAGAAATAAACCATTCTATTGGAATATATATATATATAAATAGAACATAATTAATATTCCATTTTCTTGTAAAGCATGTAATTATACTTGAAAAATTTTTAAATATCTTTATTTATTAAAAATAAAAAGGAAAAAATATTCCACATATGTAGAGTGATAATTGCAATTCATGATAAAATTAAACTATTATTTTAGTAATTTAAAACATCGCAAACATTTTACAACATTTCGTCACAATGTTTTAATATTTAATAAAAATCACAAATAAAAATAGGGATTTTAATATTTTTAAAAATTGACAAGATCAAAAATAAAAATGGCAATTGTTGAAAGGTGCCTGTGTTGTCATCAACACCTTTCTTATTCTCTCATTCTATAATGAATTTTTATAAAATAAATACTTCTACAAAAGAGATAAAGATTAATGAAAATAAATAAAACTAATTCCTTTTTTTTTTAGCCCAAAAAGTTGAGTTACTTAAAAATTAAATTAAAATTCATTCAGGAGACAAAATGTAATAGTATTAAATGGAAATATAATCACACACATTTAATTTCCGATAGCTTTAATATGCGCTGATATCTTGATATTCAAGAGCAAATCTTACCCACTTTATAAGTCCATTTTTTTATACGATCTACAATTGGTAGACTTCTAATTTACAATTAATTTATGGTCAGATTTGTCAATACTCGTTTATACATTTTGACAAGATTTTAATTTTATTACTATTGCATTTTATTACAAGTTTTATTTTTATAGGTAAATTGTTAAATTTTATATTTCGGGGTGAGCAATATTATAAATAAAATCAAATGCTAATCCTCCCAAAATAAAGTGGGAAAATCTTAAAAGTTTCAACTGCATTTAAGAGTTAAAACAGACAAAAAATATATTTTTAAATGTAGATCTGAATTGAAATAATATAGCTTTAATATAATTCTACATAATACTTCTTTTTTGTTTCATAAATGTATCAAACATTAATAAATATTTCACACTATAAAAACGATTGTTCTATATTAAACTACCTTGAAATGGACTATTAAGTGCTTACACAACTTTTTCTTTATAAATTATTGATTTAAATTTTTGAAAAAAGTATGTTAATAGCAACTTTTCCAAAATGAGATTGTAAAGTTCCTATTATGGATTTTTTAAAGACGTGTATAAAATAATACATATATCAAATACGAATCTTGCAGAAAACAAAATTTTCAAGATAATATATTTATTTTCTGACCATATTTCTCATTTATGTAATTTTTGTTAGAAATTATTCACAGACATTTTCCCGAAATATAGTGGAAAATACATAAGAAAAATAACATCGATGTTTGAAGTTCTGAAAGAGATTAAATACGGGCACACACACACACCTCATATCAATGTAAAATCAATTTCTATTAAATATAAAAATATGGCTAAAATTAGCTGATAGAATTAAAAAAAACAATGACAAAGCAATTAATTACTTCAAATTAATGTAGCAGTTTGAAGTTTCTTTTTTTATATAATAAATTATTGATCATAAGAACTGTAGGTTTCATTTGAAAATTTCCAGTTGGTCTTATATCTTCCATTAAAAACTTTTACACTACTTTTATTGGGAATAATACTTCATTCAGAGAAAAAAAGAGTGTGTAGTCTTATCATTCTTTTTTCACATGGATATCTTTAAATTCTTCATTTCTTCCTTTGTCACTTCCTATTGAAAAAGCTAAATTTATCATAGCTGTCAATTTTTATGGGAAAATCATATTTTCATCTGATAAAATAGCAGAATTGACTAACTTGCTATCAATATCTATCTAACTATGAGCTAGCTATAAATGTTACTGATGACGAAATGCCCACGCGATTCACGATTTGAAACTTCCAGCTTCTTATCTTTCTTATTTCCATTTTTAAGGAACTATGCATATTTGAAACAATTTTTAATATATATCTTGAGAAACCTGTTTTCAGTCCCTGCATACATTTTAAAAAATGGAAAACTGATTTATCTAAAAAAGTAGAATTATTTGTCGCGTAATAATCTTTCTGTAATGTTTTTCTGACATTTTAAATGATACCTTTATCATAAAGATGACCTTCAAGAGAAAAATTTATTTGGTAAAATGCAAATGTCTTTGACTCCAACTTGGGAACTTAAGATAAAATTATCAAAAAACAATTTTTTATAGGATAAAATTATTGTTTTAAATATTGAAACCATTTGTTAGATTTATCATGAAGCGATAACTTTTCAGATCCATCATATTACCTACTACTAAAGTCATTTATTCTCTCTTTCCCATGTTTCTTTACAAAACAATTTTACGGCTTTTTTGTTTGATTTATACCGAGCTTGTGGGAAAAAAAGGACAATTTCATCGAAGGTTATATTATCTTACTGATTATATTTACTAAATATTGCAGCTAATTTACTAGTAAATTGTATGAAGTTTTTGTTTTGGTAGTAGAGTCTAATTTTTTCTTTTTCCTCCGCAAAATGAAAATTATACATATGATACCAGTCTTTATACATATGATACCAGTCTTTATCTCATAAGAGACACTTTATGCATTATGAAATGCTTTAAAATCCCTGTAACAGCAAAAAAATTTTTTAAAGATGAATTGCTCCAGTTAAAGCGAGAGAAAATTGGATTACGTGAAATTTGTATAGGTATATTTTAATAAAATGACTTTAATTTCCTCATTTTTAGATGTCTTTTATTAACTCAAAGAATTTAAATTTTAGATTTATTTTTCAAGTCACTGATAAGTCATTGTTCTGATATTTTAAAACTTCTCCTTTTAGTCTTTAAAATAAAATAGATCTTATAGAAAACTGATTGTGTTTTGAATGACAAACTTTTAATACTTTTTAAAACTTAAAAATGACTGTATAGAAATCAGAATTTAACATAAAAATCGGAGTATTGTCATAATTTTCATTCACTGTTTATGGGGCAATAAGCAATCAACATAAGAAGATGCTCACTGCTCTAACAAGTAAATGACATTTACAGATTCAATGATAATGAGAGAGCTCTTAGAATAATTAATAAAAACGCCAATACAATGAATCCGCTCTTGATTTCCCATGTTTGAAAACGCTGAAGAGAAACGTGCCTGCTAAAAAATGCGGCACAGGTGCCGTATAATCCATGATGCCAAATTCTGATATTGGCGATTTTTTGGCAGATTTTCTTATGTATCTGGCAACCTCGTTTTTATTACGCCACACATATAAAAACCTGTAAGAATTATGCAGAAAATTCTATTTTGGTAACTCTAGTATTTAGATCATCACACACGTTACGATACGTCATCGCCAAAAAAATTCAAAATTTGGAATCATTGATTATACGGCACCTGTACCAAAAAATCCAGGGGAATAGAAGAAAATAAATATATTTTCTACCCCATTAAATACCTCCTTTTCGTGGAAATATGGGTGTGTTATCAGTTATGACTTGTAGCTTTCCTTCAAATTACCTTTATATTCACCTTTTCCTATTACCTTGCTGTTCAACAGAACACAATAGCATGACGACTCTTTTCACAATGGAAGGTCCCAAATTCAAATTCAGCCACTGCTGCACATTGAGAGAGGAATGCTGCACTTGTGCACACATCCGTCAGGTTGATGGGCACCTAAAGAGTGTCTTGCTTTACTCTTTAACGATAATATAAATACGGTTCCTCTATTATATACGAAAAGTTCTCACTGAAAATAAAACACAGTGGATTTTCTAATGCAGCGATCGGAAAACTTTAAGGACCACTACATATATTATTTTTTTATTTGGAAGTGATATGAATTATATAATAACTATTAATACTACTAAATTATTATTAATTAATTAATAATTTGCTATCTATTTTAATTATTTAATTAATTGAATTCATTAATATTTACAAATGTATAGAATTGCAGCCATATCCCTTTCGTCATAAATTTCAGTGAGTATATAATTACTTTTTCAAAAAGCGAGAACAAACCAAGATCGTATTTAACAATCAACACAAAATGAATTGTCTTACCGCTGTACTAAATATATTAACTACTTAAATAATCATATTTAATTGTATTAAACTCTAGAGTTATACTCATGGCGCAGGCTGACAGTTGACAATTCTCATTTTTCAAATGTCGCCAGTAATACTTTGGAAATGCAACTAAAAAGTCAAAATAAGTGTTTCGCTTATAGTACCTAAGATAAAAAAAAATAATAGAAAGTATAATTCATCACACACACATAAGTTCTGTTCGTTGTCATTTTTTTATCTGAATACTAACGAAGCTTTCTGTTAGTTATGCTTCAATTCGCAACAATTCGTTTTTTCTATGGGCCGTCAAAACTTTTCCATGGACTACCATTTGGTGATTGTCTTCTAATGAATTACAAAGGCCCCGTGCTATCAAATTGTCATTTGAAGGGTGCCAAATGCTTTCCAAAAGATTTCGTGTAACGTAATTTTGTCTTATAAGGCAAAATTAGGAATCTAATGGAAAATGAGGAAATCGGATTTGATTCACGCATTTGAACTCGAGTTCTATACATATCTATACAAGTCATTGCCCATATATGTGTTGTTTTCTACGTATTTTTGTGCTCATGGTATGCTTTAGCATTCAACCACTGCAGTTTGTAATATTATTTTTTTTCTGACATTTCGTTTAGTTTTAAAACTCCGAATTTTATCCAAAGCGTTTAATAAGACATAAAGACAGCATTTATATATATATATACAAATATTGTTGGTAATAAAACATGCATCATCAAAAAGGAATGATGTTACGGACTCCAAAATAACATGGAAGGAGGAGACTGGAATATCCAAATTATTAGTATTTCAGCACATGACGTTTAAGGCACTTCATAAGAAGTTATACAGTGAATTTCTCATTCAGAAATCACTTTATATGGTTAGAGGAGTCTCAAAATATCATGTAATAACTCGAATAAGAAATCTGCATGAAGAATTGGAATTCTATAGCGGTAGAATTGTTTACCGAGAATGTGGATAGTTCTTTCACGATATTGCCGACCGCAGTTGTCAAAATCCAACGAGATAAATATGAAATCGGTGGGTTGCTGGTTTGGTTTGGTTTGGTTTGTTTGTCGCTCAACGGTCATTTTTTGCACACGAGGGCTAATTAGACCGGGACTTACGGCTTAAAGTGGATTCCGAACCACTACAAACATCCATGCCCAAGGTGGGATTCGAACCCACGAACTGTTGAACCGAAGGCAAGAGCGCTAACCATTCGGCTGCCAGCTCGGCTCGGTGGGTTGCTGAGAGTGGCATGCAGAACATGGAGCGGTATGTAAAATATATATTGCTTTTCCATGACTAACTCTCGATAGGGCAGGTATGTTATCTGGTTGGCCTTGCAAAACATTATTACTTCATTGATCAATTGTCTCAAAATAGGTTTGTTTGGAACATATTAATATCCGTTGGTATAGTACGATGTTTGGGACAGCAAGATGACTATTCTTGGGCATCTTTTGACAGTGTAGAAAAGGAACAGATGGCGTCTGCACTGCAGATAAAAGTTGAAACGAGTCCTGGTTCTACGTGCAGCATTCTGATGAGTAGAGGCTCCGAGGAGAACGCTCATCACTTTATATCATCACAAGATGACGATGCATCCGATAAGCAACCTGTGGATATAATAACTCTAGTTCGAATCGGTAGTAATTTGAAAGGCGATCGATATATTTCTCACATCATAGAGCCAGTGGTTGTGCCCTATCTCCGAGGCTTGCGAAGGCCATCTTTTAACAAGATAATGCAAGAACTTACCTTGGACTTCGCATTCTGGCCTGCCTTGATACAAAAGATATTCGATTGACATGCCACCTTTCACATGCTACAGCGGTTAATAAAATGTGGTAGGCTTAAGCCTACCACATTTTATCAACCGATTGAAGCAGCAATGGACTGAATCCTTGAAGTCCAATGGACTGATTCAATTGAAGCAGCATGGACTGAATCCAAGCTTAGTTCAACTTCTTGGCTTACTCAGTACGAGTCGTTTTAGTTGCTAAGAACGGCACCTGCTTTTATTAATTTTGTACGCCTCAAAACACTCTCTAAATTTGGCCATTTTGTCTTCATGTAATTCTGCTTAAGAACAATACTTTTTATTTGCTTTCTTTTATGGTTTTACAATTTTAATGGCCAGAAGTTTATATACAATATATATAAATATGTCTACCGAATTTTTAACCCTTCTTGTTAGAATATTTTTCAACAAGTATACACTGTTTAATTAACGCTCCTTTTTTTTATTCTGAAAATATACATATGCTGAGCAAATCAATTAAAAAGAAGATAATTCCTGAGAAACTATAGCTTATTCATGGCTACAGACAGAAAGTCTATTTACGCCACTGCATTTTATGAATAGTCACAAGGAAGGAATGAAACAGCAGATATTAGAAATTTATTGAAAGTACAGTTATTGGCATCACAGGTTGGAAAAATTTCAAAAAGATGATTTTAATCTTTCTGACAAGATACACTTCTAGCGACGATGATATTGTTGAAGTCATCTTAAAAGCAAATCCTTTTTAACAATAATGGAGACCGCGGAAAGACTTGATTCAGCTCAACAAACCATTTGGAACCATATCTGGAAACTTATATTGGTGTGTCAGCGTGCCTGACTGCGGATAAGGAGGTCCTGGGTTCGAATACCGGTTCGGGCATGGATGTACGTTTTCTCTCTATCTATCCTGCCTTTCTTTCCTTGTATGAATGAGGTGTGAATGGCAGTCTACCCTATAAACGGGTACCTATGGCATGTGTGTACTGAGGAAGTCGGACTCCACACCAAAATATGGTTCAGTTGGAAAAGTGGAGCAGCGCACCCTATGTTGCCAGCCTAGCTGGCACACGACAACAACAATATTGGTGTGGAAATATTTGTGATGGGTGTCGCCTGACGAAAGTGAGAAAAATATGAATAATTGAATTATATGCACATTTCTGTTTGTACAGTATAAAATCGATTTTATCTCTGAAGAGTAAATTAGGGTTGAAAAGAAGATAATTATGAAAGCATATTAAGGATAAGAATACATTGTGAACTGATAAAATCAGATGTCATCACTTGTAAACTGTATCTGAATATTGTGTAAATGGTGTATTCGAGAATCAATACATTTTAAGATGTTGAAAATAAATGAAAAGTTAAATTTGGAGTTGTACTTCAGAAATCTATTAATAATAGCACTCCAAGAAAGAGACCAAAGATTTTGAGAAAGAAATCATAGTACTTCAAGACAAAGGTATGCTTCAGGTTTTTTTTTTACATATAATAACAATAATAATAAATTTGCCAAATACTTTAAGAGCTAGGCAGAGAAATTCTGCCACATATATCAATATTAACTTGATCAAATACTGTGATAATCAGTTGCTTTTATCCTCACAAATTTTATGTAGGACAAATATTCAATAAGGAAGCTATCAGACAAGTAATCATTAAATTTTTTTACCGGTAGGGAAAGAGAAAATTTTACAAATAAAATATTCAAACTGCCATTTTCATGGAAAATAATGAAGACAGTTGCATTATCCATTGTTTATTCAAGGTAAGAAATATTTATTTTATTTCTCGCAGATTTAAGCTATATTTTGAGTTTTCCCAGAATTCCTCTCTCTCTCACACACACACACAAAAAAAACTTTTAAATTACATGCTGTAAAAATTTTTTAATGTAACAAATATATTTTTTATACTGGCCTATTTGAAAATAAGTACATATTATATATAATACATGACTAACACTTTATTGTTACAGAAAATATATTATGTATTATACATAAATAGTATTCTAGTGATTTATTTGGTTTTAGAACTTTTATTATAAAAATGTCAATGTTTTTCATTATAAGATATAGGATCTAACTAAAATTGTTAAATAGCTATTTTTACATATTAAACGGCCACCAAGTTGATAAATTTTATGACTTCCATTTAATGACATAGAAAAGAATTAAATAAAAAGTTGATGACTTGAAATCCCTTGCTTGAATGATACACAATGACTAATGTTTTATATTATCAATGACAATATTAAGTAGTAACACACAATAGTTCAATTACTTTTAAAATATTATTCTGTTTTACAAAAACAAATCAAAACATTCTAGATGAAATCAATAAGTTCATAATTCAAATCAAGCCCTTCTCAACAATTTTCATCAATAATTATCGAAGTAAAAAAATGAAGTAAATGTAAAATAAATAATTAATATTAAAATGCAAAGTTGATTAAAAATCATGAAGCAAAAATAAATGTGTAATAACAATTTTAAAATAAAAGATACTATTTTAAGACAATCGTTTAATTTAAGTAATTATAGTTTAAGACTTAAGTAATTTTAATTGTAGATAACTTGAAATCCTTAATTGTTATTGAATTAGTTCCAAGACAATTAAAATTAAGGAATATTAAAATGAAATATATAGATTTCTAATTATTTTAGTTTTACTATATAATAATTTAAAAATTTTCGACAAGATAATTATGAATGAATTCGTATTTTCACATTAGAGTGAAAATTATTCATTTGAAAGTGATTTTAATGATTAAACTCAAATAAAGGTGAATATACATCCATAAAAAAAGAATGCTTATAATGCAAACGAAAATATTTTAATTATTCTTTTTTAAAAATTAAT
This sequence comes from Latrodectus hesperus, assembly GCA_037975125.1. Taxonomy (NCBI): domain Eukaryota; kingdom Metazoa; phylum Arthropoda; class Arachnida; order Araneae; family Theridiidae; genus Latrodectus; species Latrodectus hesperus. The sequence continues at coordinate 1,800,503 of JAJQOW010000019.1, read as the reverse complement.
TTTATAGTTAATATATATAATATATATAATATTAATTTTATAGTTTATAATTATTTTTCATTTTTTTCATTATAAAATAATTTTGATATTAAAGATTTATAAATGTATTACTCAATATAATACAGAGAATAAAAATTTTATTTCAAATCATATAATACAACAATAACAACAAATATGATTCTTTGTATTACAAATTTAAATAATTTTTATTTACACTCTGAGAAACTTTATAAAAGAATAGATAAATAATAGATAGATAAGTATATATATATATATATATATATATATATATATATATATATATATATATATATATATATATATATATATATCAGAAAAATATATCCTATTTTAGGAATATTTATTTTAATACATGATTTCACTGTACAAATGATAAAATGAAATAACTTTATTGCCCCATAGGAAATTATTTCTGAAATGTTTCACTTGACATTATTTTAATCAAAATTCTTCTTATCAGTTTTCAAAATCTCATATGAATGTTGGTTTCATTTCCACTTTGTCATAAATCTATTGAAGAAACAGAATTTGATTTTTATCTCAGTTGTATTTATTAAAAAATGCTACATACAGAAATAAGTTCACAAAAAATAACAAATAAAATATAATAATGCAATTATTCATATAATTTTACTCATTTATTTTAAATAAAAATAACTATTAGTAAAATCATGTAAAAAGAGCTCAACTCACACACAAGAAATAAAAATTAAATTTAATTTGTCAGCAAATTACTTTCAAGAAAGAAAAAAGAAATGCTGAAATAGAAGATATTAAACACAGATACATATTTCATAAAATTTTATCATGGAGAATTTTGATAAGTGTTATAGTAGTTAAGACTAAATTAATGTTGTTGCTTATAATATAATTCCCAAAATATCTGGAGATTTTATTTATGGAGAAGATTGAGTAGATAGAAATGTATGTGACATCTTTAAAATAATCTAATTAGAAGTGAACTTATTTTACTTTATGAATAAATGATATATATTTGTAATAATTATTAGAGATAATGTACTATAATAATATAATTTATTTTGTTTTATAATGTACTTTTATATATAAGCACACATACACACCAAAATTCAAGATATTTGATCTCAAGATGTATTTAAAAGTGTTCAAAGGATATTAAGAAATTTGTAGGAAATGTTTTTGATTAATTAATTACATTTATGTAGGAGTTTACAAAATATTAATTAAAAAATAAGATTTTTTGTCCCAAAATATTAGAAATTTTAAATATATCATTATTAACTACACAAATATCAGTTAGAAAAGATGATATCAATTGTGAACAACGAACTTTTCCAGTGAAATAAAAAACAACTGCATAATGAGAATAATTGATTTCTTCCCAAAAAGTGAAATACATAACATGATTTTATATAGTTGCTACTCAAACAAATATTTCAACCTTAGAAAGAAAATTACAATTACCAACATTATAAGCAATGTCTGTTTATTGATTAAATTTCTGAATACAATAAATAATTCATAATAATTTTTAAATTACAGTTTCAAATAAAATAAATGAAAATTTGGATCTAAAAATAATATATAAAACCATTAAATATTTTATTGAATATCCTCTTGTTTTATATATTCACGTATATACTAAATATTTAATTTGTGCTATATAGTGTCTGTTACTATAAAAAATGATTAAAATCAGTAAAAAACAAGCTATTGGAATTTATATGAGCTGTAAAAATTTGAACACTATAAAAGTTACACATGACAATAAAATTTCACCGATAATTTAAAATTATTTATTTTTTAAAATTCCCCTTATTTTCTTCTTGAATGAAATTTCTTACTTTTAAAAGTATTTCATGAATTATAACTGAATAACTTCATATGTTTGTTTTAAAATATTATAATATTGATATTAACTAACCATAATTTTTCACAAATTAAAATATTACTTTCTCAATATCAACTGTTTCAGATATTAAACATCTGACACATTTCATACTGAGAAAATAATATTTTGCACTTGTGAATAACAGTTAATTAATATTTCATCAATCAGTCATATGAAAAGTATTTTCGCAGAAAAAAATAAAAGTAAAAAGGTAATGATACGTTTTACTGAAATAACATATTCTTAAAAAATTGACAATATTTTATAGGATTGTGATATTCTAGCAGAAAATTTGCATCATGCATAAATCTAATAATCATAAAAGTTCCAAAATAATAATTCAAGCTATGTATGATTTTTATAATTGAAGTATTTGCATGAAATGTATTTTTTCAAAGAAAAATATTTCTAGGATATAGATAGTAAATTAAATTACTGTACCCAATATTTATCATACTTTAAATAAATTTTAATACAATGTATTTAATATCAATACATGTATATTTAAATATTTAAGCGAATTTCACTTATTTAGTAGTACAAAAATATCTCCAATAAGTTAAAATTTCATAACATATTTTTTGGAAAGTTATTTAACTAAAATTTTGTTTAGGTTGTAAGAAATATGAAATATTTAATGATATAGTTTTGTACTTAATTATAAGTTAACATTTGTATAAATTAAAATCTTAAATATTTAATAATTGGTGTGATGTTGGAAATTATAATACATGTGTTAAATTTATCAAATAAAATAAACACAACATGTTACCCCTTCCGTTGTCTGATATCAAGCCTGTAAATTCTTTGTAAAATGTAAAGATATCTTTGTGAATATTAGTTGAGCAACTTTTAACCGTCCTTTCAATACAAGCAGTGAAGTCCCTAAATAATTTAAGGAAAAATTGAAATTTAATAATAATAAATATATAAAATAATAACAATAAAAAATATATTTACATCTACTAAAATCAAAACGAAATTACTTTGAGGATTCCACAGCTTGCAGAAACGTCCCCATCTTTATATTGAAAGAATATAAATGGAAATATAAAATACATTTGTTTTTTACATCATGTGTGACTTCATAAGCACATTTTTCTGAAAAATAATTGGGAGCAAATATATCATTACAATTATTACATCATTAATTTTATTTCTAAATTTCATAACAAAATCAACTATAATACATTTATTAAAAGACAACATGCTAAAATATTTAAAAATGTATAGACTATATACGTCTGTCACAGAAATGCATTCATATTGTTCCTCATAAACAACAAAATTAAACATAGATATTGCATTTCTTGGTAAAATCACTCAGGTTTAAAAAAAGTAATTATGATTTTAGGTAATACAAGTATCGAAATAAAAAAGTTTACATAGTTAAAGTATATTTTTTATAAAATTTACATTACAAACAAGAAATAAATTGATACAGTAAACTAAGAATATGTATTGATTGCATTTAATGCATGTCAGAAATTAGGCATAAGAAATGTCAATAATTTCTACGATTATAAATTTCCAAATAAAAATTTTAATATCACCATTTTTAAATATGAATACTCAGCACCATTTATTTAAAATTTTACAATGGTGTGTAAATAGTCAAATTGAAGCAATTTATAAATAATTATGTTTGGGTAATTATTTTTTTCTTGAATTTTTTGACTGTGATGGTAGGAAATCTTTAGAGTAAAATGGATAAAAAACTGTATTTTTCAAGTAAAAACTGAATTTCTTGAGACTGAATCAGGTTTAAAGAAGAATAGTTGCAAATGATTGTTATTTACAAAAATAAAGATTTTACTAATTTATTTATTAACTGCAAATAGATTTCTAAGTAGAGAATTACATGAAAAGTAGAGAATGGAAATGATGTAATATTTACATTCCTCTATAAATGAAAATTTTAACTGAGCATGTGTACACATAAAATAGAATTCAATTCAATGAAGATTTGGATTCTTTACTGATTAATCTAGATTTTGTTTCAAAATGGTTAAATAAGATTTAAGGTATCAACAGAAAACTCAGGATAATATAACATTGTAATCAAATCTATAAAAAATATAGATTTTGTGAAGATAAAATGATATATAAGCTATGCCAAAGCAAGTGTTTGTTTAGACAATCATAATGGCTTTTAAACACTTCCAAGGACCACCTAGAGATTTTACAATGTAATGACATTGCTAGTATTTACACAAGGTGCATTGAAAACTTTTTTCATCTTAAAAGATAATTAAATGATACTCAACTGCACAAAAATTTGTTAGTAGAGAATCACCAACATGATGAGGTAAAAACATTTTTATTGGCTATTAGATTTACTGGATCTTATAATGAATCAAAACCAATAGAAAACTTGCAGAATATGCAGTTTAACTTAATTTTCTACCTGGAGTCCATAAAAGTCTCAGCATTTTCTTATAATAAATTTTACTACTAATTTGTTTAATAAGCATTATTTAAAGCTTGGAGAAGTATTATGCTTATTCAACTACAAGAACTGAGATTCAAACAGTAATTATTTATTTGCTTTTAAATATTTTAATAAATATTTGGTTACATTTTTAGAATTAAAAAAAAACCTATCTACTTCATTGCTGAGTATGAAAAGTACTATTCTCTCAGTTAATATTTTGCTAAATTTTCCTTAATTAAAAAAAAGCCAATTTAACAATATGTTGCATTAACTTTTTAGAAAATACTTCTGCTAAATTTTAAAATATAACTAAGAGAATATTACCTAAAATTAAAAAAAATTATTCCAAAAAGTTGAAAATATTAAGGATTGAATTTTTAGTTTTATTTGTAATTTGTAATATGAAAAATGCATGAAAATAATGTAGTAAAATGAATTATATATCAATTTTGATGTTTTTTTACCTTCTATATTATGTCTCACTAAACATTTTTTCAGTGGTTCTAATACCTTTGAAGCAACTGTTTTCAAATCTCTAATATCATAATAACATTTTTTATGTGTATTTCTCCAAACACAAGACTTGCAATATTTGAGAACTCTAAAAATGCAAAAGAATTTTGAAATAAATGAAATATTCTTAAATAGAATTAATAATGAATATTAAAAATAAAAAAATAATAGCTTTAATTTCCAAAAAGATAAATTTTGCATGTAATAAAATGCTATTATAATTTGATCAATATAATAAATTTACTTCCTCATGAAATTTAACATTAAGAAAAAATTACATGTAAAAAGTTATTCCAAACATTAAAAAATATTTTAATTATAATTAATCACTTACGACTGAACGTTGGTAGAACTTAGAAAACTGGAACTTGATTCTAAGCAGCCTGGAGAAGAAGTAAAAGTGTTTTCAAATTCTTTCATTGTGCATGACTGTAAAATAGATCCTAGAAAAAGCATGCATGCTTAAATACACAAAAATTGTTACAAACAAAATACATTGCTTTTAAAATGTCCATATAATTTTTTCCCATTTTCCCCATTTTCCCAATAAAATCCCATTTTGATAAAATGATGTTATTTCTTATTGTAAAATTAATAAGAAATAATTGCATTTAAGTTAAAAAGAATTAAAATAACAACAGATTCATAAAGTGTGAACCATTGTTCACCACACGGGTTTGGTTGGTTATGTCCAATAATTTTTTACTTAGGAAGATTTAAAAATGGGTTTACAAAGTGGATTCTGAACTACTAACATTCATGTATAAAATGAGAATGATATCCACAAAATATTGAATCAATGCTCAGAGTACAAACATAAAGTGATTGAATATAAAATTTATAGTATCTTTGGTAAAGATTTTATCTTAAAAATTAAAATGCTCTTATATTTTAAAAAAATATTAAAGACAAGTTTAAATAACAATATTTAACATTTTATGAAATATTCTTAATTTATTTTTTATAAGACAAAAATATTAATCTCCACTTGAAAATTATATGAGTTTTTTTATGAATCTAAATCCTAATAATTTTATTTAACTAGTATAATAATGGTATCATGAATGTTAATTTTATTAAGGCCTGTATTAGGACCATATTCTCATTGATAATTAATTAGCAGAACATTTGAGAGACAAGGCAGAACACAATTCATAGAATCAAGTAACATCTCTTGCAGTATAAGCACATGTTGGCAATAAACAATATACAGCTGAATGTTACAAAGTATCAGACAAGAAATTGTTATGAGGCGCAAAAAATTACTTTCCTTAATGGAAGATCCTGAATCCGATCCAGCCATTATTAAAAAATTGAGGATTATTAGGTAGCTGCGCATTCTGCATGTAAGTTTGTTGGAGTTGGTGTTTAAAAGCTTTACGGATTTTTAGTTCATTGCAATATGCGAATACAAAAGCTAATATTAAAAATTTTTTCCCTTAAATATGTGACAGATCACATTCTCACAGCAACATCCATTATTTGTGCTTGCTATATTGTATCTATTTTGAACGTTAAATTAAAAATATTTCTCAATACTTAGCACAGGCAGACACATGCACACACATTCTCAAATTAAAAATTATTTTAGGTAGATGACAAAATATAAATATTTTGTAACCTTGAAATTAATGATTTTTAGGGAGAGAAAAATCCCCAATTTATGTGATTAAGAGCAAAAGTCAAAATATAGAGATATGACCTTATTTTAGTTTTAAAATTATCATATATATATATATATATATATATATATATATATATATATATATATATATATATATATATAAATTAATATTAAATTGACGCATATAACATTATTTGAATATTCAGAAAGTATGGAAAACTAACAATCAATTTTGGAATTTATATGTAAAACATTATTTTAGATAAACAACAATTCAATTATCATAAAGATATTCCAAGTAAAAGAAATTTACCATTATGCTTTGTCTCTAAACATATTTTTGATACAATTGGATTTATTGTATCAGTTTTAGCTGGTATATTCATAGTTTTTTTCATTAATATATGAAAAGCATTAGTATCACCACAAGCTTTGAAAATGTTTTCAACACAATCTGATGGATAATCAGATTCTCTATAAAAATAATATACATACTCCATTAAAATAAATACACATATAATAAAAGTGAAAAAGTAATTAAAAGAGATCTCATAAAATTGAAATATTTGAAATAAAAAAAATCTCAGTATAACAAAAAATACATTAAAGTTAATAATATAATAATTCGTATCCTTCAAGATTAGAAAATATAGCATATTTAGAATAAAATAGATTAAATGAACAAAGCAATTTTTTAACATAAATTTCCAATTGCAAAAGATATGGAAAAAAGTAACCTCTAATTATCATAATTCATATCATCCAGATAAATTTAATTTTACATATGACCACATGAAACTACATATAATTCATGGAAATCATTTCATATTCCTGCTTTTTATTTTATAGGAACCATGCAATTGGATATAAATAAATGAAAATAATTGTAATAGAGGCTTATTTTTAAAATCAAAATAGATTTATTTTATATTATTATTAATTGCATTATATATATTTATGGCAAATGAAAAACTACAAGAGTGAATTTCTGTAAAACCACAAGTTTTAATATTTAAATGCTGTAAAAACAAAGCTAGTGGTCGCAATGAGGAGTTTTGCATTTACACTCATAAATCCTTATTCGACAGAAAATATTATCCTTAAAATTTGATAAACACAAATGAAAATCAAAAATTTACTCAACTCAAAATTTGTTACTACCTTAGTAATAATGTTTCATCAGTATAGTAAAATCATTAAATTTCATGTTATTCTGGTGTATAAATATAGAATGATTATATTCTAACATTTCCATGAAGAATGTTTTTTTTATAAAATGAACTAATTTAACTACATGTAAATAAATTACAAAGAAAATAATTTACTATAACATGAGGATAAAAGCACAATCTATAAAACTTATCCACAAAAATAATTTTTAGCTTTTTAATTTATTTGGTTAAATGGCAAAGATTAATTTATGAATTATCCAAAACAAAATATGAAGATAATAATTAATCATAATTCACTATTCTTTCAAAACATGTTTTTATAATATTTTTGTTTTATGTATCTTATTAATGTCTACACATATAAATGAAACATGTGCAAAGTATTCAAATAATTATGATTTAAATTCACAAGAATATAAAATAGTTTTGCTATTTAATTTTTGAAGCAGTGAGATTAATTGAAATAATGAACCTAAACTGAGTAATATTTTTGAAAAATGTAACGCATATTCAAAACAAGTAGTTTTCATTTCTTTGGGAAATATAATTTTTTATCAAACTATTCCTATTTTAGCAGGTGTTTGATCATTGGTAAAAAATACATTTGCATTATGGTTTTGATTATACAATAAATAACTATTTTTTTTTAAAAAAAAAAGAAACATTTTTTCAAGTACATTAATAAAGTTGTGAACATATTACGAAAATGTAATAAATCTCTTTTTAAAAGACATTGCAATTATTTTTACATAAAAATATTTAGTTGGTAAATAAAATGAAACATACGTTGCTCTCCCATTATGATAATTAGTCATGTACTCAAACATTATAGCTAAGCATCTATCTAAACTATGATCGGAAAACACTTTCATACATTCTCTGCCTGTTAACAAATCTACAGGATCTGAAAAAAAGGTTTATATGAATTATAATTCAAGATAGACAGTATGTATATCTACATGTTTTAAAAATTTGTAAGAATAATTAGTTCTTGGTTTATTGTCACTGAATAATGAATCTAAGTTTAAAAAAATGATCTTAAAAAATAAAAAATAGATTTATAAGTGATTTAAAAAAATTTAATTACTCAGTGATAATTAGCTATTATTATTTGAGACCAATGACTCTTTTCAATAAAAAAGTATCTATTTATATATAGAGACTTAATCCTATCTCATTATTAAACTAAAAATGGTATCACTGAATTTCTGTGGAAAAAAATATATATGAATGTTTCATATTCTATTTAATTGTTATATAAAAGATACAACTAAAGATTTTTGTGAATATACATTTTAATGAATGTTAATTACAATAATTAACAAGTAACAGTTTTTGCAAAGGAAATATATTTGATATGTACAAGAATATTGCAAAAGATATTTACAAAAATAATGGATTCTATCTTAAAAGTTAGTAAAAATTCTATTTAAAAAACCTTTCTTAAAAAGAAGTGGAATTCAAATAACGCATGAGAAGTATTATATGTCATTTTCAATCTGAGAATTGAAAAGTCAAAAGAGGATTGAAAAGCTATAATTTACTATTTTCAAATTATTATTAAATGATTCAGTAAGACACTTAAATATATTTTAGAGGATAATATGTTTGAAATTAATTTTAAGAGGTTTTCTGTTGTTAGATCTGATATTGGAAAGATGTGCACTGAACAATATTTAAAATTAAAAGTAGAAATTATTTTACAATTGAATAGTTGAATATATAAAAATAGAATGTAGATTATAAAATGAATTTAGGCAGTAGAAGTATTAAAAATAAGATTCATACAGGATTACTGTTCTATGAGTGTAACAGTTCTGTGTGTGAATCCATTGCCATAATTTGAATAATGCTGATGTAAGAGCAATTTAAAGACTACCCAGATCAGATTTTAAATCTTTGAAAGCTTGTAAATAGGTAAGTAAAATATTTACATTTTTTGTCTGTACTTTCTATTAATTCTTTTAATTTTCTTCAGGTTAAAGTTTTAAATGAAGCACAGTATTTGCAATTTATGTAATTGCTATAATTATCTGCTTTTTCAATAAAAGATCATTTTGAATAGCGGAATAATGTTCATTAAATTATTATCAACACAGTTGCAAAATCAATCACAGTAAACTCTTGTATAACTATAAGTAAAAAATTCAGCAACTTTTCATTTAAATGATTAGTTGATAGGGTTTTCGGGTGCAAGGTTCAAAAAGGACATGATATGCCACACTTAAATGCTCAAAACACATATGTCAAATAATAAATTATCCTTTTCATTTCAATGATTTGGGTTCTTTTTGAGGTATCTTACAAATCAATGAAAAACAAAAGTTAAATTTTGCATTAATTTAAGTTATTATAATATTTAATTAAATAAAAAATTATTAAATGTAGTATTTAAAATCCAAAATCACTATTTTCAATCAAACAAATTAAATAACAATACACAATGCAATTTGTTATCTTATCAACAAATTTTATGATTTTTTAAGTCTATTGTAAGGTTAAATAAGTCAAAAATAAGTACAGGAGAAAGAAATAAGCATACACTTACCATAAAATGTATTTAAATATTGTTGCAAAAATGACTGAGTACTATTTAAAAGTTCAAAAGAGAATCGTTTGAATTCATATGAATTCCTTTCAATACATTCTAAAATGGGATGTGTTGAAACACAAATGGATAACGGATCAATAGTCCTATAATATTTAAAGTAAAACAAATTATATTAAAAATTAAAAAAAACATATATATATAATAACCACATATAATTTTAATAAATGATTGTCTTTTGAATAAATAAGATTTTATCTCGCATTATATGAAATATGTTTAATTTGAATGTAGTATTATGTACCACACTCCTATTTTTTATTTCCATAAATGTATTCAGTCTTTAAAATTAATCTCACATTATTAAGACATAAAAATTGCAACAAGTCTTCACAAGGTGTGAACATTCTATAAATTTTAATAATTTTTCAAAATATAATTCATACATTAAATTTAACATTAAAGTTGCTTCACACCAACTGTAAAAAATTATTTACTAGTGAAATAGCTCAAACTGATAGACCAATACAGTCTTGCATGCTAATTTTTTTCTTCCTCAAATAGTAATTTGAAAACAAGAATTAAAGCATTAATTACAATATGAGCAAATAATTAACATTACTAATGTTTAAAACACAAAACATTATTAACAACATAAAGTAGCTCAGGGAATACTATAAAAAATATCATTGCTTTTTTGTAAGTAATATAAATATTTTGACGAGACCCTATTCTAAAAATATTGAGACTCATATTATGCACAACTGTTATAGTAGTACAGATGCGAATTTTTTCTATATTACTTTTGCAACACATATTGCATTATTGCAACATATTAAATATAATACTAATAATATTTAAATGCATTATTCATTTCAACAATAAGAAAATTAAACATTTCATTAAAAATTATGAATTGTAATTAATAGATGCTGAAAGCTTACTGTAAAAGAATATAAACTTTTGTTAGTTTAATACAAAAATAGCAAATATTTCAATCCTATTTATAGTAGTATATGAAAAATATATATTAATTAGTAGATTTGAAATCAAGCAAAAATAAATCAATTTGCTAATATTTATAAGCTATTCAGACAATGGTGGAAATTCTACACTTATCCTTTTGTTTAGAGAAATAAATATATATTTAACATTCATTTCTAGTGAATGAGTAGTTTTATTCGAATTTGATATTAAATAATTAAGTTTAAAATAAATATTAAAAATTGAATTTTGTAACTGAACTGCTATCATTTTCTTAAATGCAACATGTGAAATATTTGTAAAAGTATGAAAATTAATAACCTGTGAAAATTAAAATGACTTGTATAAAAATGGTCATCTTAGATTATGAACAATAAGAATTTACCATCGAACTTTCTTGGTAGATATTTGTAAATGAGTGAGCAGATTAATTAATTTTGTTACAACTCTCTGGAGACAACTTGTAATAGTGTCACTGGCTTCCCTTCTATCAGTTTCTTTACATTCATTTTCTACAATGAGAAATAATTTTAAAACTAAATAATTAAATGGACATATAATTAAAAGCTTTATTTGATAAAATATAATAAATAAAAAATATATGTACCGTGATTCCCATTGGAAGATAAACATATTTGATTTGCAGCTAAAATACAAAAATATTTTGAAATATATATGGAATAAAATTAAGTTATCATAGATAGTACATTTTAACTCATAAATAATTTGTACAATTTAATTAAATACAATACTTTAGTTTAATAAAAATTTTTCAATCTTATGAAATTCTGTTTAATTATACTTACTTTCTTTTAAACTAAGAGGTAATTTCATCTCTAATGGTATATATATAATTGGAAGAGTTAACAGAGATATATTGGAGGAACACCTTGACCATATAGTACTTAAACATTGGTGGATCAAGTTAAAACCTCTAAAAATATAAAAATGCAATTTATAATAAATATTATTATTGTTTTAAGAAATATATAAAAATTATAAATAACTAATCTTAAAATTCATGACTTACAGTAAAATTAAATGTAATTTGAAAATAAGAATATCTAAAGCTAATTTTTATTAAGAAAAAATACATACTTTCTGCCATTTAAAGGTGCAATGGAATTAATATTCTCCCTAGAAATTTTCAGCTGACTGTAAATAATATTTGTACACTTTGAAATACTTGTTAATGATGATTCATTGCAATGGTTATAATGAAAACCTATAAAGTTATAAACACAAATTTTTATAAAAGTTAAAAAAATTAATAATAGCAAAACATGACAATGAATTTATTCATAATCAGTAGTTGCATTATCAGACATAGAAAAACTTAGTCCTTTTAGGAATATAAGTTGCATAATAATTTATACAAACTTGAAAGATGGTAATGTTTTAACAATACAAAGAAGATTTTATCATTTGATAAAAATCTTTTTAGTAAGTAATAGTTTAAAGTATTTATTAAAACTAATATATTAAAAAATATTTAAACTTTTAAATAATTTTTAGTTATATACAGACTAATAAAATTAGTAATACTGAAGGATTTTAATAATCCCAAAAGTATTGAATTCTGAGTTGTTTGTTATATATTATCTTATATTAGTTTGAATATGCATTAGTTGAATCACTGAATTAATAACATTATTGGTATTTAAGCTTACAAAATGTAAAATATTAGTATTGAGATCTAAGTTTGGTTTGTTTGTCAATCAATGGCTATTTTTTTAAACAAGATAGATTATCAGACTGGGACCATCAGTTTAAAATGGATTCCAAATGTGAAACATGAAAATACTTTGAAATCACATCTGCTTGTTTCCTACAAAATTTTTTATCACAATTCAGGTAAGAGAAAGAGGATAGTGTTGAAAAGGAAGAACTCTGGGAGAAATTGCTTTGCTGTATGTGTGCAGGAAGGACATCTTGCTAAAATTACAATATTTTATTTAGACTTATGAAGAAATATTTTAAATTATTATGCTGTTGGAAATATCAGCCTCTCCATGAATAATAATTGATTATTTAGGCTTCTTAAGCCATCTTTTGAACAAGTACCATATTTTTCTTTATATAATCAGTGGATTATGCATTAAAAAAGTTTTGAATTTTGTTGGGTGTATTATACGCCTCTGTGAATAATCTGATAAAAAAATTCTTTATCAGAAAAACTTACAATAAAGTTTTGAAAGATATGCCATATATGTGTCATATAATAAATAACAGATAAATAACTATTTTAACTATAATCAGTATTGTAAATTACCATTAAGAATGAATTCGGTTCCTTCGAACAATATTATACTTGCAATTGGCTAACATAATTTTACCATCTGTCTTAACCTGAGACATTTTGTTCTGGAAACATTTAAGTCACCATGTGGAAGCGAAAACGCTTAAGTTACAAACAAATTTTAAACTTAAAACTATAGGGAAGCCAAATAAGAAAAATGAGGACAAACATGTTAGTGTAAGGTGAAAAACAAAGAATGCGTAGTACTAAAGAAAAAATTTATCCAATGCACATTTCAAAAATAACCCACCATCAATTATTAACGAAAAAAAACTTATTTTTAAAATATGTCTAACTTCATTTTAAAAATTATAAAAAACTAATAATTGATAAGTTTTACTAGAATCTTCTATCTTGATCGATGTTGCGCTTTCATCTCAGTTTATTGCACTTTGTGTTGAGGTGGATCAAAACAGATATTTTTCATAATAATTTTTTTCTGTACAATTTGTTATATGTTGAATCGTACTATGTATTTTTATTTTATTTGGCATCAGATTATCAGCAGTATTAGAATTTTCACCAAGTAATTAGGGAAGATTAGGGAGGAGTTACATATAAGAAAATACGGTATTTTGATTCTGGAGACGTCATTTTCAAAATTAATGATTAACTAATTGTTTGAGCTTCTTAAGCCAAAATTGAATGTAAATTTAAGGATGTTAGTCTCATTAAAATATATATATTGGCTTCTTAAATTTTACTTGATCTTAAATGTTTAGTTTAGTGATCCTTAAAAAAATTAACATGTAAATTTTTTATAATTATACCCCCTAAAACCAAGGTAAATTATTGTTCAAATGAATTAATACTTCCAAAGACAAGAAATTTATTCCAAATCATACCAAATATACAAATTTGATGTAGTTGATTGGTTGGGTTTTATGGCGCAAAGTCCAAAACTGGACATGCTGCGCCAAGAATAAAGTTTTTGAAGAAGATATTTTACTTTACTTATTTATTATTTTTTATAAACCCAAGCAACATGAAAGCTTTAAAACACAAAAATCAGTGTATATATATATATACATTAAAATGCAATAAAGATATAAATCGAAAAAATAAAAAGTATATATAAATTTAAAATTTATATATATAACAAAATTTAAATATGATGTAAAAAACTTATTGCCCTTAAAAAAGCAAATAGGTTCCTATGGGGTGGTTCCCCAAGCAAATCACACAAAGTTAAAATATCACATTTCAAAAAGAGTAAACGATATGGGTTAAAATATGGACATGAAATTAAAATATGATATACAGTGAATGGTTCATCACACGTCTCACACCAAGGATTCAATTCATTTAAAAATAAATGTCTATGTGTGAAACATGTGTGTTCGATACGAAGGCGAGTTAATCTTACATCAGCACTTTGTATCGGTAAAACTGTTAATGAGATGATGTATGGACATATGGCATGCAATTTATTATTGACCTGTATATTCCATAACTCCTGTTAAAGATAATAAATTAACATTTTAACATTTCTTCTCACATCAGACAAAGGAACTGATGGCAGAGTTGGGCTAGATGCAGATTTTGCAGCTACATCAGCCTATCTAATGCTGGTAAAATTCTCGACACAACAGGATGACAATCAAAATTTTATTTTGCAAAGCTTCTAAAACACTCAAACTGTCAGTGTACACACAGTATTTAAAAGTATCACTTATATTCATCTGCTGAAGAGCTTGGTAAATAGCAGTTGCTTCAGCAGAGAAGATGGAACAGGATTTATGGAGGCTGTAGCTAAGAGTTTTGTTTTCCAAAATTATATCACAACCAACCTGTCCTGCAGATTTTGATTCATCAGTGAAAACTGGTGCATAGCTGGTATACTGACAGCGGTGTGATGAAAAACACTGCTGAAAGACAGTAGTTGTAGTGTCGGATTTTCTATAATGAGAAAAAGGATTGATAATTTTAATCTGTGGATCATACCAAGCTGGATGTAATAGAAAGTCCGTTTTGTCAAAATGGACATCACATAGGTCTGAATATAATAAGCTAGACTTTGTCCGAGTGAGAAAAGGTGGAATGCTGTATGAACGGCGTCATACAGCCTCATTAGTGCAGGAGTAGTTGTCATGAAATGTAATGGATGATGAGGCTGACATAATTTTTGCATAATAATTGAGAGATAGCTGCATTAGTCTCAGGTCTAAAGGCAGTTGCTGGAAAATTGCATATAGACTCTGGACGGGTGATGTGCGGAATACGCCTGAACATATTCTCAAAGCAGAGTGATGTATCGTATTCAGTCCGCATAGAACAGAAGACCTAGCAGATCCATACACTACACACCCATAGTCAATACAAGATAAAATTAATGACTGGTAGACACGAAGTAGTGCAGTGCGAACAGCACCCCAAGATGTATTAGAAAGTACCTTGAGGATATTAAGCGATCGCTCGCACTTCCGCAAATGATGCACATGCAGGAGGAAATTTAATTTTCGGTCAAAAATTATAGCCAGAAATTTTATCTTGTTGACAACTGGGATAGGTATATTGTTGATGTAGATAGTAGGATCATTATGCAAGCTAATCTTCCTGCAGAAATGGACACAATTACTCTTGCTAGAGGACAATGTGTGGCCATTCTTAGCACACCATGCAGCAAGTTTGTTAACTGTTGTTTGTAGTTCTCTCAATTAACTGCATGTTAGAACCCTCACATGATATTTGCAGGTCATCAACATAAAGCGTGCCATATACAGGAAGTGAGATTTGATGAAGAATGCAACTGATGTAGAGGTTAAATAGTGTCACACTTAAAATAGAGCCTTGGGGTACACTCTCGGCTTGGATAAAAGTATTAGAAAAAACTCTTCCAATACGTATTTTAAAAACACGGGAGCGTAAAATATTTTTTTAGGAATATTGGAAAATTACCCCGAAAGCCAAAATCATAAAATGAACGGAGAATTCCATATCGCCATGTACGGTCATATGCCTTCTCGATGTCAAAGAAAATGGAAATCAGATGGTTCCTCCGCACAAAACCGTTGCGGATTAGGGTTTCCAGGTAAGTAATATTATCAAGAGTGGATCTTACTTTACGGAAGTCACTCTGATTAATATGAATACATTTATTTATTTCTAGGACATATAAGAGATGGGTGTTGACCATACATTCGAGAGTCTTACAGAAGCAACTCGTCAGAGCTATTGGTCGGTAGAGTGAAGGAACAGAAGGATCCTTACCAGCCTTAAGGATCGAAATCACTATTGCTTCGCTTCAAAGTGATGGGAACTTATTTTCTGTCCAGATACTATTGAACAAAAATAGCAAGTTCAAAAGGGAATCTGGACTTAAATGACGAAGCACTTGATAGCTGATTCCATCAGGTCCTGGGCTAGTATCATTGGCCTGCTGTAATGCTCTCTTCAATTCCAGCATCCGAAATTCTCTGTTGTAAGGCAAAGCTTGTCCATGGTTGAAACAAATTGGTGTTCGCTCAGCACGACTCTTTGTCTTTAAGAGAAGAGTACACAGCAGCTCTGGATTTTAAGATTGGAATAGACAATTCTTTATATATTCATTTGGCTGCTTTCACTTTTCTCCATAACTGTTTAGTGGATGTGGAAGAAGCAATTGAGGATACACAGCGAGACCAGGATTCCTTCTGACTTCGACGACGAATTCTGTGAGCAAATGCTTTTGCTCTCTTAAAGGTGATAAGATTCTTCGTTGTGGGGTATATTCTAAATAACCCCCATAACTTCCTCTGTTTCTTATGGGTTTTTTGACATTCATCATTCCACCAAGGTTTACAACGCCTGTGTGGTATAGGGGAATACCTGATCAATACCTAATATTGATCAGCTGCATTAGTAATTGTTTTAGTGACTTTACATACGGCATCATCAGTATTTTCGATCATAACCATTTCGTTATCAATAACTGCCAATTGTGTATATAACGTCCATCTTCCCGACTGTACACGTAAATAGGTAGACGTTGTTCTACACTACTACTACCTCCAGTCTGGGAGATAACGAGAGGAAAATGATCGCTGTTGTGCAGATCATTTCCTACAATTAAATTTAACAATGGCAGGATAGATAGCGAACAAATGGCCAGATCGAGAGAATGAAATGTTCTTGTGGGTACATGGAAATAAGTCTTCTCATCGGTATTAAGCAGATAGAGACTGTTGTCTGAAATAAACCTCTCTATCTGCCGACCGTGAGAATTAGTATCATCACTTCCCCACAAGGAACTATGGCTGTCAAAGTCACCTAACAGCAGAAATGGTGTTGGCAGCTGATCTACTAATGCATTGAGTTTTTGGCGGATGACATCATGTGGTGGCAAATATAAACTACAGATTGTCAATAAGCAAGAAGCATGAATTCTTATAGCAACAGCCTGTAGAGTAGTATTCAATGGATGGGCAATGCTGGGAAAAGTATTAGATGTTAATAGACAAACACCACCAGACACTGCACCATCGTCACCACAGTCTTTTCTAAAGCTTTTAAACCCACGCATGGAGAAGTTATTGCTGGACTTCAGGAATATTTCCTGAAGTGCAACACATGCGGGGTTGTAGGCTGAAATTATCGACTTGATGACATCTTGATGAGAACGCAAACCATGGCAGTTCCAAGAAACAATGGAAGCTATTATATAGTTTGAAAAGCTCTTCTCCTGGATCTGGAAAGCATGTCATCTGACATCTCCTCAAACAATAAGTCCACATCCGAGGGATGTAAGGAAACAGCGTCAGCTTCCAGGGATAAGGTTTTATGGGTGGATATGGAGGGTCTTTTTGAGCCCTTCTTAGAAGATTTTAATTTTAAACTCTTCATGGCTTTTGATTTAGCATTAGGAGCTTTTCTGTTTGATGATAATCGTGATTTTGGCTTTGATTCAGATTTTGTGGGTAATTTGTGTAATGGAAGTGAGAAGTAATCAATTTGTGTGCTGCAGGAGATGGTAATTTTTTTGGCAGCTGCTACATAACTAACACCTTGTTGAGGAGTTCAATATTGAACTTGGCGTCTCACCTCAGGATACCAACATTTGTTTTTTACTTTTATGTTAGTGATCTCTTTTTCCAATAACCAAGTTGGACAAATTCGAGAATAGGAGGGATGGTCATCTTTGCAGTTGACAAACCTCTCCTTTGCTATGCAGTTAGCACTTTTATTACTAACTTCTGTGCAGTGTACGTAGGTTAGTTTGCCTCTGCATGCCGTCTTTGAATGCCCAAAAAGTTGGCAATGGAAACAACGGAGGGGATTAGGAATATATGGCCGTTTGGGTAAGTACATATAAGCCGCTTTTATTGATTGCGGTAGGTCTGATGTTGCAAATGTCAGAATGAGGTGCTTTGTGGATACAAGCTTTCCATTACGTCTGACAGTTATATGCTTAACAGTGCAGACCTTATGATCCTTTAGATTTTCAAGGATCTCCTCCGTAGGCGTATTCAACAGATCTCCAGCGGAGATCACTCCACAAGAAAAATTCAAATTTCTGTGAGGGGAAACAGTCACCTCAAGGTGTGCAAG
The DNA here is from genome assembly GCA_037975125.1 of Latrodectus hesperus. Lineage (NCBI taxonomy): Eukaryota > Metazoa > Arthropoda > Arachnida > Araneae > Theridiidae > Latrodectus > Latrodectus hesperus. The sequence goes on along the minus strand of JAJQOW010000019.1, from coordinate 1,781,512 downwards.
CATATGCATATTACAAATTACAGCTGCTTGAGTGCTTGACGGAATCTCCACCATTAAATCTCCTGAGCGCTATTTCCTTATACTCCTCACTTCACCTACAACTCCCGATATTCCTTTATGGATAAAGAAAAGAGATACTTTTTCAAAATTATCCTCCTTCCTTTTAATTATAAAAAATTTGGCATTTGTATCTGACAATAGTTGTTCCTGTGGGAGAAAAGAAAAATTTACATTCTCCATTATAATGAATATAAAACTTCGGGACCTGACCGCACCACCCACCACTGAGTCCAACAAGGGGATGCACACCAGCTGCACCAGTGCTAGCCAGGTCCTATACGGTCACAGTACATCCCGGAGGTGGCCTCCACTCTTAACCGAGGACCTGTGCTGAGGACGATGATGTGCTGAGGACCACAACACACCTCCCGTTTATCTGAAGCAGAGGCCAAAGTAATGTGTTGGTCTCTGGGGGCCTCAATTACCAGGACCCTCCTTTCTAGGGACACGGGTCTCCATGCACGGCAAACAGGTGAGTGATTTAGTCCCCAAGAGTAGCTAATAGCAACAGAGTGGCGAAAGTGACACAAAGGGAGCCTTCAAACTCTTACAAGGCAACCACAGTGAGGGAGAAAAGGAAGGAAAAGCAGAAGAATGAGGAGAGAAGAAAATAAAGAGGACAAGATCACTGGGGTACCTCGGGATTGTGACACCTGTGCTTATCTAAAGAAGGTAAACCCCCTGAGGGGCAAATTTGAGGTAGGAATCAAACACATAAGCTGTTGAACCAAAGGTTAGAGTGCAAATTATTTGACTGACAGCTTGGATTATTGATATTTACTAATAAATATGTAGTGTAATATAAAAAAAAATATATGACAAAATAGTGAATAATATTTGAATTGAAAATGTTCATTAAAAATAAAATATAATGTTTCTAATACTTACAGTTAGTTTCATCGACTTTTAAGCTTTTGCTTAATGTCACACCTAGATCTGTTAAAAAGTCTCTCAACTGAACTGTATTATTAATGAAGCAAGGTAATTTAGCTTCATCTTCAAACATACAAAGAATTATTGATTCAATTGATCTAAACAGAAAATATAAATAGAAAATTATTATTGCTATAAATTTTAAATGTTATCATCCCTATTTTGAATTAAAATTTTAAATATTATCAACATAATTTTAATCGAGTGAGTTTATTATCATAAGCACAATTAACTGTAATGAAAGGCATTTGTATCAAAATTTTTTATTTTAAATGAATAAATTATGGTAAAAAATATTAAAAGTACAATTATAATTAATCAAATTATATCTTACATTCAGTTTCCTTTACCACCATTGTGTTTTTGTGAACATCAATTATTTTTAAATTTCACAAATAATACGATTGTAGATCAGTTTTAAATAGAAACTTAAACACATTATGCTATTTAAAATAGATTTTCAAACATTTGTATAAATTATTTTGACATTGCTAATAAAACATTTTTTATTTATTGGTTAAGTGCAATAGGTTCTATTTATGATTACTAATTAAAAAAATGAAAGAAAGTATATAAATTTGTTTACACATAAACAAAAATATAAGAAAAAATAGAATAAATATATTTTCTAACCAACTATTGGAAAGTAAAGTTCACTCATAGCAAATGGAAACATAAATGAGTTATAAAATTTATCAGTAAGAAAACTGCAAAGTTATTTTTTAAAATTATGCAAAAATGCATTATTAGAAATACTAAATCATAACTTACATTCACATATATTTTAAAATATAAACTGTATAAATACATTTTAATTAATTGATTAAGAATAAAATGTTTAAATTAACATTTTTGCATAATTAGAAGGAATCAAGAATAAAACATTCCAATTATGCAGGAATGTTCATTTAAACATTTTGCAAAACTGTATAATTTTTAAGTGTAAAATATAATGATTTATTTTGCACTTACTTTTTGAGGAAAGATTCTGAACATCTATTTGTTTCATTATTCAATAAAACTCTTCTTAAATTCTGACAATTCAATATGTTTTCAAAATACAGTTCATAGTCAGAGTGAGAACACATTTTAATTGGTTCAATAACTACAATGAATTTAAAGATAAAATAATCAATAACTTTAAAACTAATAATTTCAAATACTTACTTACAAATGTGAAATATTTCTTAATAAGTCATATAAAACATGAAGAAATGATTAGCTAAGGAAATGTTACATAATTTTTTCATATTTACTTGTTAATATCAATTTCAAAATATAATCATATATGTATAAATATTCAAATATATATTATAACGTTATATTAAGAATGAAATATAATCATAAATCACAATGATCTTTATGAAAAATAAAAATTTCTGTCTTATAAAAAATATTAATTTAACTATACTAGGTAAAGATTTCTCATTTTTTAAGGAAAAAATGCAATATAGATTATTTGCTCCCTCTGTACATAATTCCTTTTACTTATAAATAAATAACTGCAAATCAACCAGGAAATTATTCACTTTAAAAATATATTTTGTAAAACTGATATTTTTTTTCTTCAAATGTTATTTTTTCATGCAATAAGATAAAAAAGAAGTTTTCCTTTGAAGATAATATTCCATTTCAAATTAATTTGAGAGGAGGATTTCTAAAATTAGAAAATAATTAGATTTCTATTATAATAATGAGAAGAAAACTGTACATTAAACTTGTTTCTGGTTTTCTAGCTGTATAAAATGTAGCTTATGCAATTATTTATGAATAATTGCAAAAGACATTGTAATGCATAAAACATAATTTATGAATAATTGCATAATAACTATATATGAATAATTTCATTATGAATAAACACATAATTCAATTGTAAAATTTTAACTCATCATTGAGATTATTTCAATCACACACAACTAGTCCAGTGTTGGAATTACTAAAATTTCAATATTAATGAAATACTTAAATATATAAATACTGAAATTAATTATTACTTCAATTTTAAAAATCGTTAAAAAATATTTTTCATAAAATAATTATTTTTATATCAACATTAATTTCCATAAATATCAGAAATTTTGAAACTTAATATATATCAAATGTAAATAAGATATATGGAAGTTACTATTTGAAGAACACTTATAGTAGAGAGCTCCAATTATTTGAACTCTGTCTACCTGAATCGTTACTTATCCAAATTGCTTTCAGTATTTCAGAAAATAAATTAATCTAAGGTAGGAGAGAAAGCTAAAAAAAGAATGAAATATAAAAAGGCAAAAGATGGGAATGACCAAGATACCACATGAGAAATTCAAAAACATTCTTTCAAAAATTACTGGATGTTCAGAATGATGCTGAATATATAGCACAAAGAATTATGAATCAGACCCTAGATTTCAAATTGCCAATGGTAGTAAGCTTACTGAAAGTGTTGAAGAATACCTTAATGTCTAAATTGAAGTAGATAGAGCATCAATTTGAGTGTGACCCCATGTAAATTTTCACTGTCAAATGGTTGCCCGATTTGGCTGATAAAAAACACATATAAAGGTAGTGAATCAGTGAATCAACTTATTCTGACCGAGATGTTCAGCAAACAATGACTATCATTTACGGCACTGTACATACATACTGTATTAATGAATATCACTTGTAAATATCTTAATATGTCAATAATCCTGCCTTTTCATTTAATTGAGTGAGTTTTTTTTTCTCTAAAATATAGTTTATTTCTTTCATTTTCAATGTACAACAATTAATTACAATAGAACTTTTTTTCGAAAATATCTAATTAAACAAATTTTCGATCATCTGAAAGTGGCCTGGTCCAAATTGATTCAGATAATTAGACATCTACTGTATAGATTGATAAATTTCCATTTCCAAAGATATTTTGTTCATTTTATAACAATAATACTTGCCATACACATAATTACACGAGTTACTTTATAAAACTAATGGTAAGTAAAAAAATGACACTTCAATTATTTAAAAAAATTCCTAGCTCATGAAATTAAGTTAAATTTTTCTTACTAAATGTAGCAAAATTTTTACATTTGCTTGATTTAATAAGATTAGCTTGAAATGCTATGAATTCAAAATTAAACATGAAATGAAAAAATCTTGATAATCCACCATTTCAATTAATAAAAATAATATCTACAAAGCTAAGATTAAAATATCCAGAATAACATAACTTCCTTATGAAAATTGTTGAAAGAAATAAATTTCTCTAATATAGTAAAATTTTACTGTAATTATGATTTTTAGAATCGATTTAAGAAAGTGATGTTTGCCTTGATGTGTAAAAGTTGACAGGAAAAAGTTATATTTTAGTTTAATTATTTTGGACACAATGAGAGATATAAAATAAATGATCAAATTTTAAATATCAAATCTTCATGATATAAAACAGCAAAATGCGGATGCATTTAAAAAAGTGAAATCAGCTCATTGTTATTGTGGATTCATTATAAGATGAATAATGACAGAAAGTATGAAAATATAGAGACAAATTTGTTAATATCTGTAAGCCTAATATTATACATTCATGGACCATAACAACAATAATGTTCCTAAAAATACATATGCAAAATCATAAAAAAAATAGATATTTGTATGTAAAACTTGCATAATTGCATAATGTAATGATATATTGAGCTACTGAATACAATAAAAAACAAACAGAATGAATATGATGACCATATTTGGAAGCATAAATATAAATATTCAGCTGAATAGTTTAATATAGTAAACAAAAATGAAACAAACATATTATGACTGTCAATTGTTTGGGGTGAAATAATTTGCTCAAAAATCATCACTTGATCAAATAATAAATTGATGCACAGCATCAACATTTGTAATGAAAATCAATTGTTTACTCATAGTAACAAAGAAATGTTTTACAAGAATGAAACAAGATTAAGTTAAAATGAAAGATATTGAATCATATATATATATATATATATATATATATAAAAAATTATTGCTCCTTTTATGCTAAAGATAAACATAAATATAAAAAGCAATAAAATAAGAGGCCATACATAAAAATTTTTAAAAAAATTAAATTAACGGGGATATTTAATTATTTTACCTTCTGCAGACTCTTAACTGAAATTTTAAGATAATACTTACCTTGTGCTTTGTGTAATTCAGAATCATTAAAATTTAAATTTAATGCATCCATTTCAAAACTTTCATCATACTCTTCATGGGAATCAAAAATACTATTTTCCTCATTGTCTTCATTTGATAATATGCTTATGGGATTTGTTTGTCTGTCTATTCCAATATTACTATTTCCACAATATTCTATGTATGAATTATCTAAAATAGAATATGAATTATCTAAATTATCTAATTTTTCCAAGAGAGAAAATTTTGACTGCTTTTATCATGAAAAGAAAATAATATTTTCTCATAAAAATATAATTATTTACATTAAGTTTTATAGATATATTTGAATATCGATAAGAATCTATGAGCTGACAAGCAATATTAATGGATATTTAATTGGCACACTAAGAATTACATCACTAACATTTCACTAAATCATAGAAATATATCAAAATAAATTTTTTGTGGATGGTATATTTTTTACTAATAGACATTCAATCTCAATTGAAATAATTCCTCATAAAAATCTTTTCTCACAAAATAAACTAGAAAATCTTAGCCAACCAGGAAAGAAAAATATTCAATGACTAAAAACAGAATAATCAATCAAATATAAATATTTTTAAAAACTGTTCCTAAATATAGATGTTTCAAAAGATATTAAAAAACCTATTGATAAAACTTTTACAAAACTAACAGTACCAACCACTAAAAACATTCAGATAAATTTAACTAAACATTTTGAGCAATGTGAAAAACACATGACAAATCTTCAAATTTTCATAAAATTATGATACTTTTATACAAAATGCATGAATTTTAGGAAAATATCTTTATGATGGCATTTATTGTTATTTATTGGTTATTTCATAGCTATTTACTGGTGTTATCATAATTATATAATTAGTGCATATTTATTAATCATTTTTAATATTTTAAGGCTTTCTCCATTATATAACAATACAAACAGAAAATGTTGTACTAAAATTTTTACATAAAAATATAATGTGATGCATTAAGTACCTTTTAAGCTTAGTTTTATAGCTTTACATTAATTTTTAAAATATTTAATTTTATAATGATCTGTTTTTAATTTTTCTTTTTAACCGTATCTCGATCTTGTTTAATTTCTTCTAAAAAACTTTAAATGTATATCATACAATAATTACAACAAAGAAAATAAATTTAAGACTCTTAACCAAAGAGTACCTGAAAAAAACTAAGAGCTTGTATACTTTAACATATTTATCAAAAACAAGTTTTATCATTTTTGTTTACTTTACAATTTTGAAATTGTAGAAATTTATTTAGCATAAAAAATTAATTACTGTAGCTATAAATAAATAAATTTTTAATATTTATTCTATTCAAGAAATGTTTAACTATTTAAACTGTGATTAAAAATTCATTTCAAAGCCTAATATAAAAATTCCAGAAATTATATTTTCATAATATATAGGTCAATTTTACATTTCATAAAATTTATCACTTTTATTTCTTAAAATAAAACAAAATTATACCTGGTTCACAAGTAATAGTTTCTTCCAAACCGTCTTCATGTTCATAGGCTTGTATTGCAATAGCTGAATATAATATATGAAAAATTTTCTTTGATACTTCACTGCATTTAGTTAATGAATTTTGAAAGCATGAAAATGCCTTTTCTTTTGTTCTAAATAAAGTAAATCAGTAAACAGGAAAACTTATTATAAATTCTTTACACTCACTAGTCACCAAAAAAGTACATACATATGGAATAATAAAAAACACACACATGCGTGTATATATATATATATATATATATATATATATATATATATATATATATTAAATTATAAAATATCATTTATTCATCATTTGAGTCTACTGTTTTCAAGACTGTAAAGTAGAATTAGTGTTGAGAATGGTATTGAAAATTTTGACTACCTCAAGATTGACTTTAATGATTATTTGAATTTTTTTAATAATAGGCAAGCCTCTTTGAATGGGTATAAAAGACTTTCTAGTAAACACTAAAGTTTATTGATAAAAATGTTTTAAACAAAAACAACAGTAAAAAAGGAGAAATATTAATTAGATTCCATATGACATTTAATTTGTTATCAAAAGTAATGAAAAAGTAAATTTAGTATACTAGTATATAAATAACTTAAAGTAAAATTTATTGTGTGGAAATTAAAAATTGGAATTTTAAAATAAAAATAAATCAAAATTAAAATAATAAAAATTAAATAAGAAAGTATATGCAAAAGAAAATTTGACATGGTCATTTTATAAAAAAAATGCACATATTAACCAAATTCCATGACAAATATTAAATGTTCAGAAAGATTTTAATTCAATATTTATTAAGAAATTAAAAAAGAATAAAAAATATATCTCCCCTCTTAGCCTTTATTATAAATAAATAACATTGAATTTATAAACGATGTAGATTATCAAAGATCAGAAAATTTATATACATGCAAACTCACTAAATTTTGATTTTAAAATAAGATTTTCTTAAAATATAACAAAAAGGTTCATAGAGACAAAAATTTGTACCAATAAATACTAAATGGACTAAAGTTTGTTATGTTGACAAAGTCATATGAAATTGATGTTGTATTGAGAAGGAAAACAAATTTCTCAGTATTCATTTAAATCAAAAAAATAAGCAATTTATAAGAGTAATTAAAATTGCAGAACATTTTCTGTAATGTAATATGAATTTTTTGTAATTACAAAAATGCATTTACATAGAAATATGAGTTATAAAATGTCACATAAGAAAATGAAAACATAAAAATTGAATGATATTGAATAAAAATTTATGAATATGAATAGAAATGACTATTAATATAAAATAATTGGTGTATAGATTATCCACACATTACCCATTTTTTCATTTGTAGTCTTTTTTGATAGCAATAAAAATACATTTGATTCCTTTTTTTATATAAGAAATATATTTTTAATGGTAACATTCGCCATAAAAACAGTGTAAAAATGTGAAATATTCTCCATAAAACAGTGTAAATTTAGCAACCCAAGCATGCAATTTTAAAAGTTTTAAGAGAAACCATTATAATTTCTTAAAATAATTTCATGAAATCAATTTAAAGAATAAATATTTTAGACATTGACTATGATTGATCCAAGCCAATTAAAAGATGCTTGAAGGCATATTCATTCCCAAAATTTTTTACGTAATGAAGTACTTAAAATTTTGTTACATATAGATAGATTTTGTTACAAGATAATTATTTTGTTACATAATTATAAACATTATAAATTAACCAAAAAATTTCCATGCCTGCTTATATTTTCTCATCATGAAAGAAAAAGAAATTTAAACTCTAATTTCAAGAAAAAATACATTTAATTCTTTAATGTCTCTGAGAAGGTCCCTCTAGGGCACTTAGTAGGTATAAACAAAGTTAGTGCATCTTTAAATTAGGAGTGTTAGAAACAATTCTCATAAAATGTTCAGCATATCACCCTTGAGAAGAATTAAATTGTTAACAAACAATAAATGCAAGATTTTAGCTTTCATAAAAAAACAACAATCAAGAAATCTAGATAGCTATTTTCCATTTGTTTAAATTATTAAGTTTAAGATTTAAAAGTTTTTAATTTACATTTATCTATTTTTCATTTTATTATATGCAATAAATAAGCTGAAGCAGCAGGCAGTTTTAAATTATTTTTAGTATGGTGAATAAATTTTCAAACTTCAATATAAATCAGAATATTTACAACAAGTAATTGTAAGGAGAAAAATCCTACTATAATCAGATTTATAAATATACAGTTCAAAAATTCTCATTTTTTCAGAAAGCATTCAAATTAACATAAAAATAATAACAGGTTAAAAAAATATGATATATCAAACTACATTGATCATCAGCAAACTGATTAATAAAAAATTGATATTCTTGGAAGATTCTGAATATCATCTGCAATGCATACACTTCCAAACTCTTCATTGGGTAATGACAAAAGGAAAATGAAATTTTGATACAATTTACTGATATAATTTCCTTGGCTTGTCATCACATATTTATTTTCTTTAATTTTGGAATAAATAAGTTAAAAATATTTAAACAACGCATTGAATCCTTATTACCAATTATTATTGAGTACTTTAGCAAACACACTCAAATTTACAATAAGCATGATGTACTTTTTACCAAGGAATATACAGGAAAGTCAAGGAGTCAATACTTGGGATAGTTAGAAATCCTTAGCAAACAAAATTAACAAGACAGAAGAAAGCAAGGAACATAATTATGACAATCAAAATTTCTCTCAATTGTTTAGATTCCAAATTAAAGCAGGAGATGAAATGCTCTAAAACCATTTAAAATTTGCTCCTAATATAATGCATCATATAAACACTGCCTAAAATACAAAAGTATAAATGCTGTAATAAATCAATTAAAAGAAAGATGAATCTGAAATTTTTTTTTATTAAATGTTTGTCTAATACAGCACAAGAAACCATAGATATTACTGACAGTGCAATTTTCTTTACATGTAACATTTGTAGAAAAAATGATAATGTTCTAACAAGACTTATGTCCAAATAAGAAATTAAAAATTTCCAGGAGTTTCCAAGGTCTGTGAAAAAAATTCCGTTTCTAGGAGTTGTGAAAAATTTGATATAAACTTCATCGAATTATTATCTATATATGCCGTTGATTCAAACCATTGTTAACATTTTCACAGTCTTTGATTTTTTGAAAAAATGGTAATTCATTAAGAAAATATAAAATTAAAAAAATTTTTTCCCCAGGCATTGTAAAGGAAATTTAATATAAATAGTGACAAAAATGTGAATACATGTTGCAATATCTTTTTCAAAAAATAATCCCATTTTTTTGTGATTCATCAAGAATAACTTGTAAAAATTATATGTGTAAAACTGCAAACTCACAGCAACTAAAAAAAATCACAAAAACTGTCAAATACGATACTATTTTCAGTTTTTATGATTCTATTTTTTATAGATTAATGTTATAATGTGTTTACCATGTAGAAACTATTTACTTATGCATGTGAAACTTACTATATTGATGTTTCAACCATAGATTATAGTTTATCTCTTGAAAATGTTGTTTATTTTATAAACTTAGTTAAACTATCCTTTTTATTTTCTTTCAAAATTTAATATAAATTAAAGTTATGTCAATTAATACATACTATACTGTAAACTTAAATATTTCTTATAAATAATGTCATTTGATTTCTAAAGTAGAAAAATTATCATTAGAAGTTAATTATAACCCAAGTCACACTAAACAAGATTTTTATACTAATGTGTAAAATTATTTTTTGTAAATAATATATTTTTGAAAACTATGTAAATTTGTTTATATAAACTTCCAAAGCTTACTCCCTAGAATAATATTAGATTTATTTATTATCTTTTAAAAAATTACCAAATTTTTAAACAAACTTATAATCCATTTGAAAGAATATACAATTCCCACACAAAAAATTGTAATAAAAACGATTTAAAATAATATTTATAAATATACATTAAACTATAAAAAGTTATATAAATCTGTATTTAAATTAATTCCCAGGCAATATTAATTAAAATAAATTACAAATGATATTTTACACATACATTTAATTAGAGGAAAAAATTCAAAATTTAGTTCTTTAATTTTTTTTTATTATTTACAAATGGAAAACAAATAATCATACTTACTCTTCAGTGTCCAATAACCAATGATTCAAAACAAAATATCTATGAAGTTTGGGAATACATTTGACTAATTTTGTTGAGCTAAGATAATCTAAACAGGATTCTTTTGCAGAAGTAACTGAAAAATGTAATTTTTAAATTAGTTAATTATAGAAACCAAATATATATTGAGTAAATAAATTACATGGAATATCAATTAAAATATCCAAAAGATTTAGAAAATTCAAAAATATATTTAAAATATAATTTATATGATGGTTTTTTTTTTAAATAAAAGTTGTGATTTTAAGTTAAGTATTAAGATGTCAAGAGAAATGATTGCTTTTTTTAAATAATGCATGAGAACAGTTTTCGTTCTAAAAAGCATATTCCTAGATTAAATTCTATTTTAATTTCACTGGCTTAGATTGAATATAAATAAAATTGCTTGTAAAATGTCCAAGCTTTTGTTTAAAATCATTTTTATCTTTACACCAGAAAAAATTATATTTCAATCACTAAAAATAATTAAATAACTATAAATTCCATCTTAAATTGCACTTTTGTTTTATGTTTGTAAAATAATAAATTTTAATTAAATTCTAAAATGTTACATAAAATTTCTGTTTTGAGTAAAGCTTATTAATGACTGCTATAACTAAAACTAAATTTTTCAAAAGGCATTTTTAAATTATTTTCTATAAGTTTTTTTCCATTATATTTAATGAGTGACAAATTGAAATCATAAAAATGAAGTAAGTCTTTAATTTCCTATAAAACGTCCCTAATAGTAACTTTTAATTTAGAAGTCATTTATACTTACATGTGAATCTTTTTATTGTCGAAAATATAGAATTCAATACAACTTTAAAATTTTCTCTATTTTTAGGCCGGCAAGTTAATTCCCTACAGCAGTCATCCACAATTTTCACAACCCTAAATTAACAACAACAGCAAAAAAATTATATTTTTATTCTACATATTCTTATAATAATGAAATAAAAGAAATATGAAACTGTTTTTGAAATCAATTCAACAACATAAAAATTAATATAGTAAACTAAATTGCTAAATATAGTGCTTTTAATATTTTTTAGATATGTAGTTTATTCTGTCACTATATGATGATTTATTGCTCACTTCAACTAATTCAATTGGAATCAAGTTTAAAATCAATTGAAAACAATTGCAAACATATATGTACAAGATAAGAATTGAGTACCTAAAATATTGAAAAAAGACTAAATCCTAAAATCTTTAACTGCAAAAGTGGTACAATATTAGGTAGAAGTCAGAAGTATGTTAATGAACTTTTCTGTAGAGATTCCAGCATTTCATTACAAAATGACTTATACAAAATTTGGAAACAAAAATATTTCTTAGAAAAAATAGTGCAATGAATTTTAATATAAGATGATTCATGTATAATCTAGGAATGAGTTTTTACTACAAATAGTTATCAAAATTTCAAAGCCAATAAACATATATACAAATTAAAAAACAGCACAAACAAGAAAAATCTTAAATTATTTTTTTTTACATAAAGAGAGTATCTCCAAATCGGTATACTTGAGGTAAATTTTGCATTCAAATGTGGTGAACTATAAAGCTAAAGATTGCATTTAAAAAAATTTTAAAGCTAGAAGTGAAGTCTGGTAACATTTCATTTCCAGTTTTTTCATCTCATTTACATACTCTCTTGTATTTCTATTTTATTTTCTGTTTGAAAGTTGAGTAGCAAAACATATTTCTGTGAATCAAATTTTAAATTACACTTAATTCCATAAGCGGAAAAGTCTAACATGGAAAATTAATCTATATTTCCCCATGAATAAAAAGTAAATCTGAATATACAGGAAGAAAGTCTTAAATTATCAGAGAAACCGAAATCAAGAAAGGCACCACATGGTGATCACACAATGCTTCATGTGTTAGAGAAAAAATTCAATATATACTTTAAAGATTTGCAAATAAATACTCGATTAGAATTCACATAACTATTTGAATGAAGGAGTTATGTCTTTAATTAAGAAATTAGTACATCATACCCAAAATTAGTTTATTTCATAGTTTCACAGAGCGAAAATTCATTTTATATAATCTTATATAGAAAGGTGATTCCTGATGTATGACATAATTAATCTAAATTGTTTGCTTACTTCAATGATTCCGTGAAATATTTACTATTAAATAATTCAAAAGGTTTCTAAGGTTTGACTAAAAATTCCCATCATTTTATTACAATGCTTGAGGTAACTTTTTACCTCATTGCTTCTTTATGTAAAAATCTACTATTTTAATAATGATTCATATACAGAAATAATAAGAATAATTGAAATAATATCCCATACCACAGCATTTTTAATCGATATTCATATATATCGATATTCTTAATGATTTCAATGCAGTAAAATATTAACTATAAAAAACGCATTTGAATGACCATATAAAACTTCCCATGTCAAGATTCAACAGTGCCTCATTAATTGAATTTAAACATATCAATTTAAAAAAGGAAAAAAATTCAAAATAGAGATGTATTAGACAGATGCTTAATTTAGTAATGTAATGGTAAAATTCTAAGGAAAATTTCTTTGGTCTTGTTTAAACCGATGCATAGTTGTCTTTTAATGTCGGGTACTAATCATATTGATTTTTCTCTTATCTTAAAGTTTTTGTTTAATTTTAGAAACTATTATGTAATTCATTATAATTTTCTGGGCTAATTTATTTCACTTGTCAAATGGTTAAGATCATTTTGAGGATATAATACACAGCCATATTTTTGTTTCATTAGAATGCATGATTTTTCTTTAAAATTTGTGAAAAGATATTTCTTAATTATACTTAATTTGCTAAATACTTTGCAAAATATCCTAATAAATAATACAAAAGAATAACAATTTCCAGTTCCTCTCTCTATTGATGAACTATGGAAAACTGATATTATTAATACATTGTTAACTACAAGAAACTAAATTAAAAACTAGGGAAACCAAGAAATATTCCAAGTTATGCATCATAAAATTATTTTATAATTATAAAATTAATAAATAAAAATGTCAGTAGAAGAAATTTTAATAATATATCTTAAATGATTAATGTGAATAAATTGTTTCATATGGATAGTGAGTAGAATAAATTGCTTCATATGATAATGTATAAGATTAATCAAAAAAAGAACTCTTGTTTTACTACTGTGTTAAATTAGAAAAAAATGTAAAACATTTCCATTGCAAATAGATAATGGAAATTAACTCTTAATGCAGTTTCCACAATACAAATTCTTGATCATGTTATTAAATTCATAATTTAATAAATATTTCTTGAGAGATAAATGAAAGGGTATACTTTCATGAACACGAACATTTATGAAGGTATTTTTTATTAAAAATAGTTTCCTTTATTTAAGTAGGAAGTCATTGATCCAAAATAAATGAATGTTCATAATAAACTTTAATAATATGAGGCTAAAATTGAGAACTTTATTGTTTTATACCTCAATAAGTTGAGAGCGTTAGGATTTTTTAATCCAATAGATTGTGCTTTTTCAGAAACACAATTAGCTATTTCTTGATTCCACTTTTCAATATTGGCAATAGTACAAGTCTTTTGAAGAATATAAATTTTTGAAGACCTGCCAACTGAATTTGAAAAAAAAATTAATACTAATTAAAAATTATTTTATAATATATTGTAATACAGAATAATTACTGAATGGAAATAATAAAAATAAACCTTAATTAAGAGAAATGAGTAAGATATTAAAATTATTTAAAGAAATTTCCTTTGTGTTCAGCATGGTATTTTTTGCAAAAATACCACACTTTGAAAATTTGGCTTTGGCCATACTCAATATTAAATTATTTTCTGCACGGATCCTCAATTGTTGCTTCACAGCTGTTAAATGAAGCATCTTATAGACAAACATTTATGTAGATTGAACCTTTGAATTGTCTATTTTTCTGTTTTATTATTGTATTAATATTTATTGTAAATAATATGTATTGTAAATTATTTTCTGTTTTACATTGTATTAATATATGTTCAAATGAAACCTCATTAAAATTAAAAATTCTGTTAATTTTGAATATCAGTAAGTATAAAATTTCCAGCAGATAAAAGAAATACTAGGAATTATTTTTATTACTGTATGATTTCTTAACATTCAAATTTATTGTAAACAATTTATGATAATTAAATGTGCTCATTGAATTACTAAAGATTAAATTGGTTTATAACTCAATTTTTCAATATTTTTATTATAATATAATCATTAATATAATTATTTGCTTATGGATATAAATTTTTTGATGATGAACATAAAAACTTAAATAAATATGAAATAACACCAGATTTTGCAAGCCACTAAATGTTTCAGAAAATAATGAAAAATTAAAAAATTTTAATTTTGACAAGCAAAAATATATTTTAAAACTTATTATAAATAGTTGAAAGTAATTTAAAATTATTAATAAAAAGCAAAATTTTTTACCTAGAGTAATGCCTAGAGTGGATTTTGTAGAGAGTATTTGTATTGAAGAATCTTTCAAAAAAGTAAACAATAACAATTAATTACTTAACACATTCGCTGACACTAATGCCCTGGAGCATCAGCATGGTGCTACCACACATGCCGGCGACTTTCTGGGACGACGATCAACTATGGTAAGTTATGCGCCTTATTTTTTTAATGTAGCTATAGAGACTGAATGAAGAGAATTTTTCAAGCATGTTATTCAAGCATTATTTTTATATTTTAATGCATGGTTCTTAAGTTTTGTATTTTAATTTTTATGTGCATTTTTGAAAATGGTAGAATTTTTAAAATGGTGCTACCACACATGCCGGCGACTTTCTGGGACGACGATCAACTATGGTAAGTTATGCGCCTTTTTTTTTTAATGTAGCTATAGAGACTGAATGAAGAGAATTTTTCAAGCATGTTATTCAAGCATTATTTTTATATTTTAATGCATGGTTCTTAAGTTTTGTATTTTAATTTTTATGTGCATTTTTAAAAATGGTAGAAAGTACATTGGGCTTCTGGGATGTATATATAAACTTTACTGGTACCAAATGTTTTAATTTCTAAAGATGATTTTTAAGGATGTTTTATAATTTATTTAGAAAAACAAATAGATATTTAATATGAATTTTTTATACGTCGGTAAAAAAGAAGAAATTTAATTGCTCTTTTTATATAAAATTATACATTAAACAGTTAAAAAATAAAATTATAATTATATAACTAATTGTAGATGAAAATCTATAACAAATAATAATATATCTTATATAATCTAATAATTATATAAATAATTGTACAGAAAAAATTGTTTTATTCTAAATGTACAATACAATTGATATAAAAGTAAAAATACTCACCTTTTAGGTATGGGAGGCAAACTTCTAAAAATTAGAAAGTAAATATTATTACTTGCTTATGAATATTAATTAAAAAGCTTTTAATTAAGTAATTAACTATTTTTTCTTTAAAACTAATGCCACATATTAAATATGAAATACAAACTATTGTCATTGAATTATTCCATGATTTTGCTTGATTTGTAAAAGTGAATGATGTAAGAAATGTCCACATGAAAATGATAACTGTTGGTGCCAACAAGTAGTATTACTATATAAGAGTGTATTTTTAAAGACTAGAACAAAATTATTGTCATGTTTAAAATCTCATATTGACAGTAGCTAAGAATCATCTTACATGTGCGATGGAAACATATTTTACAGAACAGCCTGTTCTATTTTGATGTCAACCTAACATCTGCTTTTGCTCTTTTTTAATGAGAGACATTCGTTATTGTTTGTGGTAGAATAGAATTAATAAATTGTGTTATATTTTTTACATTGTTTGTTTACTAAAATGTTCAATCAAACAGAATCCTTTTTAGTAAACTAGTTTAAAGTGATAATATAAAGTGTTGATAAACAGAGATTTATATGTTTATATAGTAATTACCATACAATTATGATATATTTGTCAACATACACATATATAAAATTCATAATGTAGAAAATTATATACTTTTAAAAAATATTTTGATAGAAGAATTAGAAAAAATTATATAATCAAACTGAAACTATAATATAATAAAATTTTATAGCATTTTCTCCATAACCCTGTTACCTTTATTCTTTTGATATTCAGAGAATGCTATAATCAAATCACGATAAGCTTCAGATCATGATATACGTCCATTTTTAAACTGAGTCTGAAATCACTCAATAAGAAAAATAAATTTTTTTTCTTATATTAATATTTCCAAACTAAAATTCAGTTTGAGTTCTTTAATTCAGTGCATTGATCTTAACTTCATTTAATTTCCAATAATACACAATACTAGTCTAAGAGAAATAAAATAATGTTTCTAAAAATAAGAACAAGGCTTATTAAAGGAAGAGATGGAGAATGATGTTTTCTGTACATACATTTAAAATTTTTCATTACATAGCAAGCATTATTTTTATATAATTATTATGAAAACATTTTTGCATCTATAACTCAGTGTTATTTTTAATTAACACATTGTAAATCAATAAAAATCGATATTAAAAATAAATGAAAAC
This sequence comes from Latrodectus hesperus, assembly GCA_037975125.1. Classification (NCBI taxonomy): domain Eukaryota; kingdom Metazoa; phylum Arthropoda; class Arachnida; order Araneae; family Theridiidae; genus Latrodectus; species Latrodectus hesperus. The sequence continues at coordinate 1,764,138 of JAJQOW010000019.1, read as the reverse complement.
TATAATGAATTTTTCATTCAAGCTTATTAAATTATAAAAAAACTAATAACTACAAAAATAATTTTATTCATTTTGAAAGAATATAAAGAGTTTACCTTCAGCACTCAATTCATGTCCCTCAGTTACAAAAGCTGGAAAAAATGTATAAAAAGTTTAGATAAATAGATTGTAAATAAATAGAAAATTTGCTTTTATAATATTGACACAGTAATTTAGTTGACGCTTATAAATTTAGTATTAATAAAAATTTAAAATAAATTTATTAAAAATATTTAAACTTTTAATCTTAAATATCTTAATCAGAAAAATTAACAAAATATCTTTAAACATTTTTGACATTCTAAATGCCAATGTTTGAAATATACAATTAAAATTCGAACTAAAAATAAAAAAAAACACAAATATCTATCTATGAGATGAAGGATTTGGAATAAAGTAGTTTTGATTAAAGTTTAACTGAATATTGCAGAATTTTAGAACTTCATCATTTTTTCATTTAATGATATAAAAAAAAGGTTTCCAGATATTTATAAAAAAGTTTAGTTGAAGAAAATAATAAATTTTAGAAATTTCTAATGTGTTTGTATACTTAATGTATACAGTTAAACTAATTTACTTGGCATTTTTTTTTTTTGAAATTTTTAATGATGACATTTTTAAATGTCCTTTCTTTGCATTTTGGGAAATATTTTAATAATAAAGGTAGATAAAGAATTTGTAAATTTCATTCAAAATATTTTAATACTTACTATCACAAATATCTAATTCATCTGGTGTGACTTTTACACTAGTTTCTGTTGGAACATCATAGTCATCACTTTCAGTAATGTTTGCATGATAAAGAGAATTAGTGAAAACTAATATTATTCTTATAAAATTCTTAATGAAACTCGGCGAGCAATTCTTTAAGGATGCAGAAAAACACTGAGATATCTTTTTCAAACTCCTAGCAAAATTAAAAAATAAAAATAATTTGAAATTTTGAAACAAAAAATATATTTAACTATTAATAGAATGCATATTTTCAGTTACTATAATGCTAATATCCATGAAAGAGAATAGTAAAAACATAAGTTAAATACATAGAATTTAAATAGTTAAAACATAAAACTTCATTTTGGCAAATAAGAAGTTGCTTTTAGAATAAATATTTTGGTGCATGCTAAAATTTTCATAAACATTATCTTTAGACAACAAAAGACTGCATTAAGAAAGATAATATATTTTGAGTCTTAAAGATAGATGTCATATATATCCAACATTTATGTATTTACATAATTCATGAACAAATTATTTCCAATCAACAAGGATTTTTTTTTTTTGCTTAAAGAGTATTTTGTACATGGTTAAAAAAGTAACTTAAAAATGTTCATAAAATTTAGGATATTGCAATGAATGTGAACGAAGTTGAAGACAGGTCAGATAAAATCTAATTTAAACTGATCATATACTTTGAAAATCAATTGTTGTTTAATAATTTGAAAATTAGTAAGTATACAAACAATAATACTTAAAATCTATACTACTTACGAAATTATTAATTTGACACAAAAGATTCTTTCTCAAAGAAATAGCTTATAATTTTTATAACTAGATTTCTACAGTTAAAATTATTGAATTCATTGCAGATGATTTGAGAAAAACTGAAATCCTAAAACATTTTCAATATAAAATCACTCATGAATATGAAAAGGATAATTTTCCAAAACTAAATTCTTTAAAAATACAATAAATAAGACAAATTATTAAAGAGGACTTCTTTTTTAATGTTATAAAAACAAACAATCTATTGTTTTAAATTATGACAGCATAAAAGAAAATGAATTATTAGAGATCATATCCTTTTATAATAGTACAGATAACTTTTGTTTCATTTTATTAGCACTTCATGAAAATTTAGAAATTATAAATATATTATAATATAGCCATATGCTGATGCAGGTTTCTAGTTATTTTTATGTAGATATGGATTACAATAATTTAAAACTATAAATATTAACTTAAACAATGCTATAGCATCTAAATTTTGCATATTGAAGAAACTTTTACTCTTGTGTTAATAATTTATATAATATTTCGTGAAAATCCCTCCAAATCACTCCTGGTATATTAGGCAGGCATCAGATGGTGTCATACCATCAACACTGATATTGATTCAGTTCATTATTAGCAGGCTAGCAAGTGTGCACATCAGATGTCTCTCTTTTGATCAGGAAATAAAGACCTATCTGATGTGGATTAACTGCAATTCCATGCAGACATCTTCTGATCACATATTGATCTACGTAAGTTTTAAAGGATTGATTTTTTCAACATACTTTTTCTTTTTTATGTGATTTTGGAAGATTCATGGGCTTGTAGACTTGGGCTAGCCTGAGTCTAGATCATGAGAAATAAGACAACAATTTATAAAAATAATTAACACAAGAATAATTATCCTATTATGATGTAAAATACATGAAATTTATTATGAGTTATTTTGTCAGAAATATAATCTCCCCTCCAGATTAATGTCATATTTAAGGGAGTGTATCCTTTGGTGGTTCCATCTATCAGAGATGTTTAAAGCAAAGTCATACTTTCACCTTTGTGGTGCTCTGGTTAAAATACAAGACGTACCCTACTGATTTACATTCGCAGAGTGAGCTTGGCTTGTCCAAGTGTCACTAGTAACAACAACAAATTTAGTTTCAGTGTTTAAAAATGAAATTTTATATTTGACAGAAAACTAATCTTTAGAAATTATACATGGGAAAAGGAAATAGGTATTCTATCATTTATCTATTACAGTAAAATATAATTCAAGCACTAATATTCAATACATTTTCATTCGTTAATTTATAAACTATAATATTCATGAAAGAATAAACTATAAAATTCATGCAATTTTTTTATTCATAACTCATATTCTTCTATTACACAAAAATTAATATATGGTAAGAAACTATTATCTTAAAAGTTTTTTTTGGACTATGTTATGATATGAAAATACCAAAAAGTATTTCTTTTGTATTACAATGAGAAATTGATAATAAAGTCTATTTTTTATTACTATAAAATTATAATTTATTTTGAAGTCTATTCATTTATCATATAGATTTTAACATTAATTATTTGAAAATTTATTATAACATTGATGAGCAATACATTAGCAAATATAAATTTCATTCATATATTTCAAATTCTAAAATTCTCTCCATTTTAATTCTTTGTAAACTATATAAATTATAAAAAGAGAAATACTTAAGTTAAATTAAATTAACATGCTTTAAATTAGGTTTATCATTAATGAACATATTCAGTTCTGAAACCTTTTTTAATAATAATCTAAATTACATAACTTTAACTTAATGAAATGCTGACTAAAGTAAAGAATCAAAGATTATTTAATTAAGACTAATTAAAAGGTCAAGTGTTAAAAAGCTTTCAAAATTTTATAAATACTCACACTAAAATTAACTAGTCACAATTCTGAAGTAGAACTTGACAATACCCTTCAGAATTGTAACACATTGATATTAATCGAAAATTAAAAGAAAATTGTATTAACTTTTTATCTATTCCTATACCAGAGTCATGTAAAGCTGATGATATTGCAAATACTTTTTGCCCACAAGACTTTAAATTTTTTAAGTTGATATCTTTTCTACAGCGTTGCAGTATCTCTGCTCCACTGCCTATTTCAACACTTTCTCCAGAGATCCATTCTTTATTTCTTTTCTCTTCATCTGGAAGTCCCTCTAAAATCAAATAAATGTTTAAGCAAAAAATAATATTAAACATTTAACAGAATTATTTTAAAGTTTAATTTTGAAAATTACCTAATTCTTTAATTACTTTTATTAGATGGTTATAGCACCTCTCAAACAACTTCCACTGAGAAAATACGCAATGTATTGCTGTTGTTTTGATACACATTTCAATTCTAGTCATTTTTCTATTAATTAATTAAAATCAAGTTATTTACAAACATAATAATGTAAAACTATGAAATATTCAGTTAATTCTTAATTAGAATAAGTAAGATGAAGTTAAAAATTAGACTATTAATTTTTTGTATTCACATTTACATAATAACTCAGTTTTTATGCCAACTGCTAGCATTTATTACACATTTATATAAGAACAGCTAAATTAAAATCCTTTTTCTTAAAATGATATAAGTGAAAATAAGAAATTTACTTATGCATAGAATATGTCTCAGGATAATGCTCTTTTCTACATTGCTCAATATTTCTAATATATTCTTTGACATCAGATTCCTGGCAATAATATCTTGCTAAAACAAAATTAAAAATGTTGACTTTAATAAAATAATCTCAAAAAATTAAAACAATTTAAAAAATAAATAGTTTAGCTAATGACATTCTTTCTTATTAATTTTTTTAAATAGTTCAATATTATTCCTCAATTTATTATGATTACTCATTATTGAAGCAATTAAAAGCCATAATTATTACTTCAATGCTAGTTTTATAGCATATTATTATAGGTATATAATATCCATTAATTCCACATTTATATTTATAGGATGCATTTTATGTTTTTTATTTATTTAGAATTTAAATATGATAAAAATTAGTTTTAAATTTCCAAATTATTATTTCTTGCTTTGATATTCATCTTAAAACATATTATACTTTTATATTATTGGAAGAGGTTTACAGTCATAATTGCTTACAAATTTTTTATTCATTTATATTTTCTCAGTAAATAATTTTAATAGCGAATAGCAATATTTATAAAATAACTGAGATAAAATTAAAAATGTTGCTTAATTTCTATACATGATTGTTGTACAGGTATTCTGTACATATGCTTCAAAATATAAATATAAATTTAACAACAAAATGCCGATAAAACATTCATTTCTGTAAAATAAATATACATCATTCAAAACTGGTGTATAAAAGATATTTCACCTTCAGGAACATAATTACAGCTTATAAAAAGCTTTGGAAAAATAAATGGCAAATATCTCAAATTGTATTGAAGAAATGTTTTGTTTAAAACTCCACACAAGGCTTAATCAATATATATTTAAACTGTCAAAAAAATCAATGTTTTATATAAAGAAAGTAATTTGGTTGGCATGTGAATAAAACATAAATTCAATTTTTTTTAACAATAATGAATGGTATTTACAATTTTTATTTTATAATTTACTATGAATGCTTATTAGTGCACAATTCTTAAGAGGGCTTGAAAAAATTCTGTTTTAAATGAAGACTGCATTAGAAGACAATCATGTCTCATATGAAATCATATTTTACAATAGCTTTTATCAAAAGAATTTTGGTGAAACAGTAAAAATTATATAATTGTTATATCTATGATGGAAGATGATATCTTAATGTTACAAATTAACCTTAGCATGTCCTAAAAATTTATTGATTTGAATGCGCATAAATGAAAAAGATTCATACAGATTGGTTAGTTTTAATGGCACACAGTCCAAACAAGGAAAAGCGACGCCATATAAGAATCCTACACGTTTTGATAACATCTCTTTAATTTTTTCATTTATGCACAGATTTAATGCTTATGTAACTTCCCGTTAAGTAGTTTATAATTTATATGGATTTAAATGTTTTTTACATATTAGTACATTCAGTTATATATAAGAAAAGAAATAAGTTAGGGTTTAATTAATATTTTTTTATATAGTAGTATTTTAATATACAATTTTAATAATTATTTTTTACATATTAGAAAGAAATAAAAGAAATAAGTTAGGGTTTAATTAAAATTTTTTACATATTAGTATATTCAGTCATAAGTAGTAAAAAAGAAAAAAGTTATTTATAATATGTAAGAATGAGAAGAATATGAATTAAAATTTTATACTGAAAATTAAATACTACATACAATTGGAAAATATTTAAAAAATAGTAATAGAATATGGAAACATTATTCCATATCTTATTGAGTATTTAAATGAAACAAATTAATAAGGAAAGATTTTACATAGAATGCAAAATAGAAAATCAAATTATTTCAATAGAAAATTCATGCATAATTCAAAATTAACAGTTACTTACCTACATCAAAGTTAACATCACAACCAGGTTTAATATTATCAGTTGAAATTCTAATACACACACCAAAAGTAAAATAAATTATGTATTCTAATTCTTGTAGACTTTCAGGTTTACATGATTTAAATAACTTCTGTATGCATTCTATATTTTCAGAATTAGGTCTACAAAAAATGTAATAAACATATTATTTATTTTAATCACAAGTTATTTAATAAAAAAAGAGAAAATTGTGAAATTAAAACTTCAATCAACATTAAGAAAAATTGATTCTGGAAAACTTGATTTTTTTTTATCAATTTATCATTTTTAAGAGATACAAAATAAATAACAGTAATTTAAAAAAAATAACTGAAAGCTTAACATATTCAGTATATAAAAACAATTGAGGAGAAAAGAGAATATACCTCAGTTGAAAAGTTTAGAAAATTTATAATTATAATATTGCTTTTATAATAAATTAAATTTTTTGGCGATTTTTTAACCAAAACCTTATGAAAAAGAAATTAAAATATAATTTGCTTCATCAGATGTGCAAAATGAAATTTTATTCAAAATAAAGTAATTTAAGAATTTAAAGATTTTAGATCTAGATACGAAACTTATATCTATCAAATTTCTTCAGCTCTTAAAATTTAAAAATTAAATCTTTTTTAAATTAAAAAAAATATTTGCAATAAGCATAGACATTTAGAATGTATATGTAAATCTTACAATTCAAGCATGATTTTATGCTTTTTATAGAATATTATATTCATTAAAACAGTGTGGAAACCAGGATAACATCTATCCATCTCTGTGTCATTTACAGTTGCAACACATTTTTTTACATCTTCTGAAATACCTACATGGGAGAAAATTATCAATTACACAAACAATGATATCAATTATAAAAAATATCAGATTTTATGAAATAAATTTCAGTATTCAATCAACTAAACTTTCTGCCAATGAATAGATATTTACAAGCATATAATTAACAGAAAAATAACATGTATTCTCAAATTGATTTCTATTTTAATAAAACTAGATACATCATAAAAAGGAAAATGTTTCATACAAAAATGGTATTTCAAAGTTTACATGTAAATTCTATAACTAAATATAAACTGAATTCAAATGGATGGTATATAATGTTCATAAAATATACAAGTATATATATTAACTATCAAACTTAGTAATACATAGATGATATTACTGCTGACAATTGAAATTGCTATGAAGGTGACATGTTAGATATATGAAGCTTACATTATAAGAACATTATGCGATACACAAATGATAAGTTTTTCAACACATTAGCATAAAATAGACAACACCATTACAACAAGTTTAAATTGAAGATATTGTAGAAAAGGTTTCTCATAAATAAATAGCATTTGAACATAGTTGTTTGGTTAGACGTTGCTGAGATGCCTTGCATAAGAAATGCTTACAAACATGTTTATCATTTTCATAGGGGCTAATTAATTTACTTGAGTTACAGTTTAATGTATCATGCTATTATTGTTTGCTTTGTTTGAGATCCTATGATTTAATAGATACAGGAGCTGCTATCACTTAGAGTAAAAAATACAGACATGTTACCTGCATGCCCTTAATAGATCATACAGTGAATTCAAAAGACCTCAGTTAAGATATTGAATCTTTTGCAAGAGAACACATATACGCATTAACAAGAGACAACATGTGCAGCAGCATGAGCTGTCACTTTGGCAACATGGCTTCAATTACTCTTGTGGATATATTTTAAACAAGAGCAGCTTTAATTATGTGATCAACAACAAAGTTGATTACAGGATTTTTGTTTACAACCTTGTGATAATATATCCAGATTCAGCAACATAGAAGAGAATATCGGCTGTATCAGTATGTCATCTAATCTCTGTTTGACTACATGTTTAAGTGCATAATTGCTGTCATGGTTGAAGGTACTGATTTCTCAGAAATTATGCGACCAAATTTGAAAAATTTAATCATTTTTTATTTCTATTATAATAAATCTGTTCTACAAGTATAATTTTTTTTAATAGCATTTATTCCTAGAGTAATAATTTTAATAGAAAAGAGTATAACTATAAAAATAAAATGATCACATTGTAAACTGCATCATTTAAGAAAATTAAAATTTTTTTAAGTAGTTCAATTTGTGACAATATTTTTATTGTAATATTCAACATGATAGGCTATAAAATAACTCTTGATAGGCTTAAATATGCATAGTAAAATAATCATAAATTATTTTGAAAAACATCAAATATTAGAAAAATGTAGTTGTATAATTTTTCTCTTGGTTTTAAGAAGCACATTTATTGTAGAGATATTATTATTCTAAGAGAGAATAATTTTTTTGATGTAGTATGTGTGAATTTATTAGTGAATTTTATCTTTGACAGTAAAATTTTTACTAAGACTAAATTTGTAATTGTTTATATATTTTTTAAATTATGGTAATTTACAACAAATATTATTTATGTCTGAAAAACAATAAAAACATTTTCCAAATATTAAGCACCTTCATTTAAAAAAATGATCTTAAAATACATAGTTTTTACTTACTAAACATATGATCTGGGGTATGTTCTGCATATCCACCAATAACAATAATATCTCTCTCAATTATCCATTTAACTAATGTATATTTTTCTTTTCTACATTCAGTATCACCAATGATCATTATGCATTTTTTAACTATGCGCTGTAAACTAAAAGAAAAACATATTCTATAGTTCCTACTAAAACATTTTGCAAATTTAGATTAAAAATTATTAATAAATCATTGAACCCAGTATAAACTGAAAATAATACTGATTACAATAATAATAAAAACGCTTCATGAGATTAATTTAAAAAAATTAACTTAAACTAAAGTTAATTTTCATATAATAGTTTCATTAATTTTCATATAAAGTTAATTTTCAAATAACTTAAACTAAAGTTAATTTTATAATTACAAAACTAAAGTATTACCTTTTTAAAGTATTTCTCTTTAAAGTATTACCTTGTTAATGCTTTGTGCAATAAAAGCCACATAATTCCTTAATGAATATAGCTTTTGAAATTCCTTCCTTTTTCACATACAATTGATATTTAATCAGGCTGAGTACCAAGTAGTGTATTATCATTAAATAACAATACTTTCCATATTTCCCAACTGTGCCAAATTATCAAGTACTATTAAATGGTCAGTTAATATGGATCCTGATTCAATATTTTAAATACAAGTTGAATGTAACATCATTCTCTTAAAAAAAAAAAAGAGTTTAATATGGGTTAAGATAAAATTTTGTTAAGTTTCTTTATATTCCATGTATTTCAACAATTCATAAAAATGTTTAGAAATCACAGTCAATAGCTATTTCGCAAGCATGGTGATAATTTTTTTTGAAGTAAACTTAATATAAAAATAAAATGCAGATAAAATTTCATTGATTCTTTTAATCTCTATGATTGAATTTGTTCAAAAATAAATTTTAATTTGCATGGTGGCTTTATGTTCTTTTATTATATTTTTTGATTTTAATCTTGAAAATACAATTGTTTATTATTTAATGTTATATTATGAAATTGAAATGAAAGATTTTTTTTTATGCCAAAGAAGCAAAGGAATGATGACTTTTTAGATTTCTGTACTAAACAGGATGTCCAAATATATGATAAGTTGCATGTCTAATTTCAACTAAATAAGCATATTTTATTCACTTTTTCAACGCATAGATATATGTTACAATTGATTAAAAAGCTTTGATTTCATGTGCAATTGAAAACTTCCAATATACTGTTCTAGAAAATGAAGGGTAATGATTTAACATTTTGATTTATATCAACACTTTAGATGTCATAAATTCAGTCCAGGTCATTAACCAAAGATAAAATCCTTTCTTGTTTTAAGTTGTTGAATTCTTTAAGAAACTATTTTTATTGACAAAATAAAACATTAAAACAAAAAAAAAAATCAAAAGAATTTAAAAAAAAAAATCAAGTTAAACACTTACAAGAGATGCACACATTTTTATATAAAATTTTAATGATTTTAAAGGAATATTCTATTTATTTTAATTGACTAATAAATTAAAAATTGATTATTTTTATAAGAATACAAAGCTTTTTTTATCTTCTTTAATTTGAATTATAATGAGAGGAATGTACAAAATAAAATCAATTCTAAAAATTAATTAAATCTCCATAAAATAATCATGAGGAATTATAAGAAATAAAACAAATAAATAAATTGAACACTTGATAAATAATTATAAAATTCATACATGTACAAAGACTTTCGATTTATATAATCCTCAATTATTTCACCACGCTTATGCAATTCAAGTATAACACAAGATTTAACTTTTGTTTTCCATATATATAGTCTTTCAGTTGTGCAAATTATTTTTCTTTCTGTAGAGTAAAAAAGAAAAATTAATAACATTATAAAATATAGTTTACAAAATAAACTAGTGTTAAAATTATCTAAAGTAGCACAATTATTTTTTTCTAACAATGATGCATATTGCTAGAGATTGACCTAACTGGTTACTAAATAATACATGAACATGCTTATTATTTATTATGCAACATTATTCAAGCATGTTAATGGATTATTATACTTAATTCCTGGAAAAAATACAGACTGAGAATAAATGTGATGCAGGAATACATATCACATCACTTTTAATAAATGCAATAGGACCTAGAAGACTGAACAAGTTTCTAAATCCAGCAATTGTGAATACTGACCAAGTGATCTACTAAATAAAAGTGTGCTTCAGTGTCCAGAAGATATTTAATAGTCATTCAGATTTTACCTCTAGCAAGGCAAAAATTTAAGTGAGAACTAGTTAAACCATGGATAAAAAGTTAGTGATATCTAAATAAAGTAGCAAATAAAAGTTAAGTAATACATAAAAATTGTCCCTGCTGGCAAACATTTGATTTACTTTTTTCATTGAAGCCTTCACATTCTTTCATACAGAAAAAAAATTTCATAACTTTCTCAAAAATATTTTCACATGTAGGCAACTTTAAAATATGGACGTTCAATGTCAGACATTATGTATATTGCAAAAAGAAATTTTTAATATTATCAAATGCTTTATAAGATTCAGTTAGAATAAAAGCAGTACATTCTTAGAGTAAAAAGAAATGAATATTTCAATATTAAATTGCAATTAAATTAACAAATCATAAGTTCATGAAGAATATAGTTTTGAATCTTAAAAATCATAGTAAAGTTTTATTCATGAAAAATCTTAATAAGCACATGGAGAAATAAGATTTTTATTTTAAGTCTCACATACCTACAACAAAATTCATAAGATCAATTGCAAATACACGGATTTTTAAAAAATTGAGAGGCAATAATTAAAGATTTAAAGTAAATTTTTATAAAACATAAAAATTAAACTGAAATTTGAATTATTTAAATGATATAAAAAAAGAAAGAGTAGTTTTCTATGAGAAATTTCAAAGTTTAAGTGAACTGAGATTAAGTTATTCATTCAATTAAATGTAAATAGACTGGGTAAACACTATTATTTGGATATCCTTGAAAAAAACAGGAAGAGCTATTATTTTAATGGTAAAAAAAAAAAAAATTATTTAAGTAAACATTAGAATACAAAAAATGTTCTTTAATATTTATTAGAAACATTATAAAATAAAAATTACAACATAAATTTATTTAAAAGAATGAAAACTATTAGAGAATCTTGAATAAAAATTACAGAAAAACAATTTAAGAATAAGTTTTCTATCAAAGAAATAATTAAATATCAAATAATAACCAACAAATAAAGCAAATTTAAGCACTTTGAAAGTTTTATGTATCAAATATTTATTATTTTATTTACACATTAAGAGGAATTTAATAACTGATAAGAATAATAAAAAATAAATTTACAAAAATTTATTTTTTACAATTCTGAATAACTTTAATAGCATTACTTTTTTATTTTTGAATAAAAACTTTAAATTTAATTAACAAATTTTTCACTGGATATTTTTTTTACAATCTGAGTACATTTGTATAACTAATGTTTGGTTATAATTATTACTTAATCATAATTAATACCCTACAATAGATTTAAATTTGTAAGATTATAAGCATTATAGATTTCTTTAGAAAATAAAACAATTAATAATATGACGAATTAAGAAAGTTAACATAAAATTCTATTAAGAAAGATATTTTATAATTATTCTATAGTAATAAGTCATTAGATAAAAGAAGTATAATATATAAATATAATGTAGGAAGTGTATTATAATATGAGTATTGTAACAAATGCAGAAAATTTACTTTATTACAGTGTTAACAATCAAATAACAATAAATTGAACATGTGAACTTCATCAAATGAATTTGCAATAGAATTTACTTACTTGGTATTTTATAGCATTTTGTAACAGTCACTCCTAAACACAAAATAAATATTTTTAATGATATTAAAATTTATTGTTTTACCATCAACCTAAATTTTAAAATAAATACAAAAAAACTTTAAATACACTTAATTGCTTTATTTTCACATAAATTACTTGCAATATATTTTGTGCATACTTTCATATATTACGAGATATATTTTAACTATTATTCTTCAATATTTCTGAAATTAAATATCTTTTGTAAGATCAAATTAAAATTAAAAATTATTTCAAAATATAAAACACAAATTAAACTTTACAATGTAAATGAAAAAAAAACTGTTAAAATAAAAACAAATAAAACATAAACAGCAATAAAAAATTATGCGAAAGAAACCAATTAATTGCTGTATATTACAAATTTATTAAGAAAGTGATTATTCAATTAGTGTTTATATATATATATATATATATATATATATATATATATATATATATATATATATATATATATATATATATATATATATATATATGTGTGTGTGTGTGTGTGTGTGTGTGTATAAATATATGCATATACAATATTATAAATTGAATAAAATAATTCATTAATTATATGTAAAAGTAATTTGATAACTTATAATCGATTCACATGCACTGAAATATTTGATATATATTGTTCCACAATTAAAAAAAATACAAAAATGATTTATTACTTCTCCTTGTTAATCAATTATCTTATTAAATAAATTTAGTTTTAGAAATTCTTTAGTTTAAGAACATGTAATAGTTTCCAAATGTGCAGATAAAGATTTCAATACAGTCAATTGAAAGAATGAAAATAAAAATAAAAATTATAAATTATGAAAAATAAAAGAAATGCTGAATGCATTTTCGATAAATTTTTCAAAAGGTTTTATTTTATTAATTTTAAGGCTATATTTTCTATGAAAGAATTTAGAAACTGGATGATATATTTTTTGTTTGAACAAAATTTTCAAAAAGCTTTGTGTGTTTTATTGAAGTGTATAAAATCACTGGCAAATCGAATGAAAATATATGTACAATCACAGATAAACTCGCAACTTATTTCAAAGGCCCTTAATGAAATATGAGTAAAAAAAATCAGTTCTTAAATAACAGATTCAAGTTAGTCAAGTTATTACACAGATGATTGATCTGAACTATCTATCTGCTTTGACATCAGAAGACATAATTTTTCTGCAATGCAACATTTTGTAATTTTGTGGCAACAGAAACATATATGGTTAATATTGCCAAAAACATTTTAATGTAATCGCTAATCTTTATTTTAAACGAATATATACAGATAATTCATTAACCAGAAGAATACATCTGACCAATTGATCTTTGGTTGCTTTCTTTTTAAAAATGAATGCAGATCATCTTGGACAATGATATTATGTATATTATTGTCCATAAGTGAGAAAACATTAAATGATTTTAGGTTTTTTTGGGCAGCCAAAGTTCTTTCTGGTCAAAAATTTTAACAGGAAGCATTGTAAATGTAAGAGATATTTTGAGATCATGTTGCAGCTTTTTATGATAATTTTTATACAAATTGTAAGATAAAGCTAGACCTTGAAAATTATTTCTTAATATTTATGATGTGAGGAAGGAAATGTTCTTTTTCTCATTAAACCTGAAATGAATCTAACATATTTGGGATATTTAAAAACATGGTTGTTAGTTTTAATTTATAACAAGTAACTGAGTTAAAAGTATAGAAATGCAAAACCAATTTTGCATTACAACCAACAGAAGGCTTATTTGAACAGTATATTCCTTGTTTGAGAGATGCATTCTATTTTTTCTCAAGCATTTATTTTTTTTTTAGTCATGAAAATATCTGCTCTAAAGAAACTTTTCTGTATAATGTTTGTAAGCAAGGAATGATATAAAAGCATTGAAAGGAAGAATGAATAGAAATATAATCAGCAACAGTAGCATTCTTATTTTTATGTCATAACATTAAAAAAAGCAGTTTTTGATTAATTTTTAAAAGTTAAGTATAATATTAGTACATACCAATAAATAATATATGTAAACAAATTTAATGTAAATACTTTATATGAGAGACCAGTGCTTAAACTATTTCTTCAGTTCAATAGTAACTCTTAAAATATTTACAGAAATTAATACTTAAAAAAGGTTTTATTTTATTAATTTTGAATGAAATAATGAAATAATATGTATTCTTTTATGATGTAGTAACATATTTTGTAACTGGCTAATTGTACAGTTTTGCTTAATTTAATTATTTTCTTTAAAAAATATTATACTATTACTTACGAGAAGGAGGTGGAAATTTACATGACCAGCCTTTTGTAGCTAAAAGGGTAAAAATAAAATTTATGTAAGTTAAATTGCAAAAACAAAAACTTAAAAAATAAATTAATAAATTTTTCATTAATATAGAAGCATTTGCTAGAAATTTTATAAGCATAATATAATGAAATAAGTTTCTTTATAACCTGTCAATCAAGAAATATCTTTTAAAATGAAAAACATCGAACACTGTAAAGATTCAAAACTGACAATAATAAATTTTTAACTGAATGATGTAAATCTAGCTTTGAAGATCTTAATAAATTAAATTATAATTAATTTTAAATTATAACTAATTATAATTTAGAATTAAATTTTAATTAAGGCTTGGTTTGTTTGTTGCTCAACAGTCATTTTTTGCACACGAGGGCTAATTAGACCTTAATAAAGAATAACAGAATTAAAAGCTACAGTAGCACTTATAAATTTTGCAGTAATAAGTCATTTAAAGTAAAATATTTTAATCCGAAATAAGAAAACATTTCTGTAAATATATGTAAAATTTTAAAACAAACAAACAAACACACACAGAAGCACACAGATATACATATACTCAAGTATGATACTAAATCCTCAATTATAAAAATATAATATTTTTAAATTTAAAATTGTATGACTTAAAAATCAAAATTTTCCTTTTAAAATATCATTATTTATTTAACCATAATGACTTTTAAATATAAAAAATAATTTGCGAGAGTGAAATATTAAAAGGAATTCATAAATAAGAGATAATTTGAAATTGTTTTTTATTTATAAACCTTTTAATGTAATAAAATAATTGTTTCATATTTAAAAAATCACTTTTTCATTCTCTCGCTTTAATTTTAATTATAATATTTTAGGGAAAAATTATTTTGAACACTCATGAAATAAAAGTTGAAATTTCATCACACACTTACATCAATAAATAAATTTTAATATTATTACATACTTTAAGTTAGTTTATTCTACTGGCACATCCAAAAGAAATTAAGTTCAGGAAAGACAATAGTTATGCATTTAAGAAAATATTATGCAATGAATAGATGTATGTATAGTTTCAAATAAGATTTCTAGAATGTTTAAATCAGAGAAAACTAACTTTTCACTAAAGAGGAATAAATTAAACTCCTTAGTTTATAGAACTTAAAACATTCCTGAAAATGTTTCTTGGAATTTTTTAAATGTTTTTAGTTGAAGGAATATTTTCTTTCTCTTCTGCACAAATCTTGTTATGTTGATAACTATAATTTAGATTTTGTAGATATAACTTCTTTATTGAAAAGTAAATTTTATAAATAATGTCTTTACAGAGAGGTAATATTATTCATAATAGTTAGCCAATATGAATTAATTTTCTTATATTGTAGTTTTAAAATCCTTTTATGGGATAATAATGATTATATATTTTCTGAAGTCTAGTGATATTTTTTCATAGTATATAATAGAATCTTTTAGAATTCTCTTACAAAAATATTTTTATTTTTTATTTACAGTCACTACATAATTTCTTACATTACATAATTTTTTATACTTCTTTAAATAAATAACTTCTTTACAAGTTTAACTTTTCCAGACTTCAGAATTCTAATAATCCTTTAATGAATTTAAAAATTAAATAACATTTAGTACTCAAGTTAATAAGTTAATACAGAGGATAAATAAAATTTTATTTAAAGATATATAGTTAAAGTATGAATGAAAGAATTAAGTATTATCAGGACAATATGAATTTTAAAAAATATTGAGTGAAATGAAATTAAGCCTAAATCATATCAATATTAAAAGTTTTTCATACATACATAAAATTCACAACTTACGAGCAGTACGAGTTTTTATGGTTGTAGTAAATGGTACTTCAGTTTCTTCTGCAGCAGCTATAAGTTTACATTAAATATATATGTTAAATAATAGTATAAATATAAAATATTATAATTTAATAAAAATATTACTAATTGAAATTAGTAAATAACATATAATTTATATTAAAAAGAAGTTCATGACATTTTGCAAATTAATTCATTCAAAGGCTAAAGCTTTAAAAAGAAATTTCCCACATTTCAAACAAAAGCAGAAAATGACACAATTTCTACCTCTACTCTAATATAATAACATATTTTTAAATAATAATTATTTTTTCAAACATTGTTTGGTTCAGAAAATAAGAAGAACTAATGTACATATTTTAAATTCTAATTATAAATAACATGAATACATAAAAATGAATTCAAACTTAATGAAACAGAACAAACATTTAGCACTATTAAAAATAATGTTTTGCAATTATCAATGCAATTAAAAAGATAAAATGTTATATAGACAATCTTTAATATATTTATTAGTGAAACAGACCACAATCTTTTAGTTTGATTTCACCAGAGTAGCTGAACCAAATTATGTTTGTTTAGACCAGCTTCATCTTTACAACATTTAGATTTTAAAGTTGTTCAAAGAAAAGGTAGACTCAGTAAAATTGTTGATAATTTAAGTTATATAATTCACACTCAGACACAAGTATGTATTTTTTTATAATATGTGTTATGTGTAATATTGTTACCTTAATAACAATATTTAACACAAAGTTGAGTAACATATAGCTATGTAATTGCACAAGTTAACCTTTGTTTAAAGATAATTAACACTCATTAGGTGTTGTATATATTTGGTTTAGTTTCAAGAGACCATTCTTAGGCACTATTATAATATTTAGGTGTTGGTACTTATGTCTATGTAAAACATATTATTTCTTTAAGAAGAAAAATTTTTTCTCATGAAAAAGTTTCTTCTACATGGGGAAAAATTTATAATATTGAACTGACATAGAAATTGTTGTTTAGAAAAGGAAAAGAAACTTATTCTTTTGGTTTCTAGAGGTGTCGAGATTTCCAAGAAATATAAAAGAAAGGATTGAAGATGTTTTGATGAAAGTTGTTATTATTGCTGTTGTAAATATTTTTTGTAATGTATTTTTTTGTTCTTGTGTTGTAAAATGAAAATGAATATATAAAACAAAGAGGAAGTTATGCACTCATTTGTTTTGGTTCATTTTCTAAAACTTTATATTTTTCAGTCATATATTTAAATGATAATAAATAGTTATAAAAACTAATATAAATAATTCTTATTTAAAATTAAAACATATATTTGTACTAATGCTGGTAGTAAAGTAATAATATTTAAACTTTTTATATTTCCTCATTTGATTGATTCTTATTACTAATTTTGTCACTGAGAAATTTCATGTTGACATGGAATTGAATCTGGAATTAATAATAATTTACTAATTCTTTTACCATACTGTATAGATTTTTTAGGCTCATTTATATCATCTTACAAACATTCTTGTCTTTCTATGTAGTTTAATCAAATTTTTAATTCCTTTAATCAAAGTTTATGATTTCCATTATTATATACAGTATTTTATTCTATTTTTGCTCATAAAAATACAACTCACCCTTATGCCTGTTACAGCAAAACACACACAATTCAATAGCTCTTTACAAAATATTATATTAATATCTATACTTTGGAACTTATAAATCTTGATCTACAAGATCAATAATCCGATTGATTTTTGAAATTTTTTAACAGATCACACACACATGACAGCAGTAAACACAATTAATTTTCTTTCCATAAGTGATAACAATTTTGCCTAATTCATAGTATAAATTAAAATTAAAAATTTTTTTTCTATTTTCATAAATCTATTTCTACTTATCTACTTTAATTTTCTACTTTTATAAAAATAATCTGCAGATTTTAAAATCATGTGAGCAATTTTCATGATTTAAAGTTTTCTATAAAGTCAAAAAATCTTTCAAAACAGTTTTATTTTGATATGCTAATTTTCAATGCATTCAACAATAACAAAAGAAGCTCTCTACAATTTGCATGAATAACTTGTTTCATTACTTACAGGATCTAAACAGGATCATTACTTATAGGATCTATTTACAGGATCTAAACATGAAATATTACATACTATGGGTTATTGCAATAGGTATTTTTTTATAAATTTCTTAATCAATGATATTAAAAATAATTTACAATTTAAAAGAATTCTATTTTTTGTTTCTCATTCAAAGTCTTGTCTATATTAAGTTATTACAGTTCTTGTTAACATCTGATGGAAACACCAAAAATTAATACTGGCATTATTTTTTACTCATTTTAATGGAGATTTCAAATTGAAAAAGTTATGGAATTGTAATAAAATTGATAATATTTCAAAGAAAAAAACGTGAATGTATAACACTAAACATATATAAATTAAAATTATATAACACATATAAATTAAAATTTCAAAGAACATTTAAGGCCCAAAGAAATGACAGGTAATCAATTTCTAGAAGTTGTATAAATTTTGACAAATGAATTTTTTTTAAGAATGAGAAAATCTCATAATTTATTAATAAAACAAATGATCTTCAAAGATGAAAAATAGTTAAAATATTTAACGAAAATTATTTTCTATCAAAAGTAAAAGCAGATAATGCTACTATTGGTTTATTAAATAAGTTCAAAATTTTGTTGGTAACCATTGTTGCACTTAGAAAATTTCTCTATCTTATAATTTTTATTATTTGGAATTTTACATTTTAGATTCAGCTAATGCATGGAAACATATTTTATCAAATACATATAAAAGGCTAAAGTCATAAAAAAACTGCACCAGTTCAGGTCAGTATTTTGCTCTCCAGAAGAAATATTTGTGGTAGTTAATATTCTTTTTAAATTGTATCCTCTTTGCCCAAAATACTGCCAACATCTGGCTCCAGCTGATCATATTTTGAGCTGCTTGGGACTTCTCTGGGAGGAAATTTTCACCTCTTCTCTTCTTGTTTCCGACTTACTACTCGTCAATGGATTTATAACGATTGGTTTGTTGATTCTTATCTCCAGAGAACTGACACTGTCAGATCTCTGGAGATAAGAATCAACAAACCAATCGAAATTCCTTTAAAGGCACAGATGCTAGTCAATGTTACAAAATCTATTGTAGAATACTTTGTCAAATAGTACCTTTTTTGTTCAAAAAATTATTCAGAATCAAGTCATTTTTGAAAAATATTGATGGAGTCATATAGGAAAGAAAATAATGATTTAATTCAAGTCATAAAATCATTAATTCTTAAAGCCAAAAAATAATGATGGCTCACAACTAAAATTTTGCACAATTAACAAATATGGGTGTTTCAGAAGCCTTATGAATAAAAAAAATATGACAAAAGTTAAAAGAAATAAAGAAAACTAATAACTACAAATGACTAGTGCATATTATCATAATTAGTTATTGTGATAAAATGATTTATGGATGGTATACTTATTTATATACAATTAACAAACTTTTCCTCAACTAAATTTCAAACTTTAAAACAACACATAATTTTGAATTTCTTACAAAAAAGTTGTTAAAAGAAAAATAGGCAGTTACATTGTTAATGAACAATAAATCTATTTTCTGTTGACAAATTATTTATGCTATTGCTTGTTTAATTATACTTCACAAAATATTTAATTAGAAAATTAATTTTAAATGATCTAAGTGATATATAAGCAATACTGATTTTTTAAATAAATGATTACTGACTTCCTACAATTATTTTACTAAATAAGACAGTTGAAAGACTGATTAATAGATTTTCAACACTGAAAAACTGCTTTTGTATTTTCAATTTCATGATAAAAGCCAATCTGATGATAAAAATTCAATTTGATGATAAAATGTATTTGACTAATGTAATAACTTTTATTAGTCTTCAAGTTTTATGACTTAGAAGAAGATAAAATACACATTTATAACTAGAACCATAATTAGAATACAGTTGTGATGCAGATATAAGTTAGATGATAATTTTTAATTTGTTTATATAAAGAGGGTCACAGAATCATTGACAAAACACTTAGAAATTTACTTTCATTCACAAGCTAATAACTAATTAATATTAATCCTGTCAGAAAAGGATTATTTACCTATGCACAATAAAATCACTAATTTACACATTAAATAACAAAAATTTCCTGATGAAGAAATTATAGAAATTTATATGCACTTTTGAACAAGTTGGTGCTTGTTATTTAAAAATAATTCAGTCTGAATGCTGTAAAAGTTTTAAAAACTTCTGTCCTGACTAATACTTAATACTGTATACTTAAATAATTATCTGCTGGATCACAAAAAATTAGAGCGTATTTTTCTGTACATAATTTGCAGCTGTGTGCAATTTGTGGAAATTTTTCCGTGAATAGTTGAACATATATATATTGCTGACAATTTGGTGCCAAATTAAATAAAAAAATACACAGTATGATTAAAATTATAATAAATTGTACAGAAAAAAACATTTATAATGAGAAAGATCTGTTTGGATCCACCTCAATGCAAAGTATGATAAACTGTGATGAAAGCATGACATTGATCAAGATCCAAGAAGATTTTAGTAAAACCAATTTTTAATTTTTATTAATTTTTAAAATGCTGTTAGACATATTTAAAAAATATATTTGCTTTATTAATTAATCGAATAAAAACGGATTAATTTCGAACTGCACATTGGATACATTTTTCTTTTGTACCACACATGCTTTGTTCTTCCCATTACATTAACATGTTAGTCAATAATTTTTTTTATTTGACTTCTCCATAGCTTTTAATTTAAAATTTGTTCTGTAACTTAATAGTTTTTGCTTTCACATGACTATATAAGTAGTTGAATGTTTTCAGAGGGAAACAGCTCAGGTCAAGACAGAATGTGAAATGACCTTAGCCTGTTAGCCAATTGGAACTGTAATATTGTTCTAAGGACCTGAATTCGTTTCTGAATCCAGTTAGACAATGCTGATTATAGTTGAAATAAATTAGCAGAGTCCTGGCGCCATCTGTTACTTATTTTACAAAACATAAACAGCCTTTTTTCCAAAACTTTATTATAGCTTTTCTAATGAAGAATCTTTTCTTATCAGATTATCAGTGACGGAGTATGATACACAAATCTAATTTTTAACACATAATACGCAGATTATATATAGGAAAATATGGCAATATCACTGAAGCTTACATTCTTTCACAGTATATTTAATCGAATTCTGATTCACAGTAAACTTTTTATTTCTAATGGCAGATTATAAGACAATTGTAATCAGAATAATTAACATTAAAACTGGAACAAAGAACAAAAGTAACATGAATTCAGATAACAAAACTGAAATAGTAAATTTATAGATGATATAAGAGAGCGTGGACTAAAATGAATCTCTCCCACAGGTGTCCTGAGTTCAGTGCAGGGCAATGAATGAGATGGCTCATGTTCCTTTTCTCTCTCATATGTTGCACAGTTGGCAAAGAGGAACATAACAGTATTTTTATTTTATATAAAAATCTAATAGGACAATCGTGGCCAGTAGAAGGTGAAAAATGACAACAGATCTGTCAGTTCATTAACTTCACAGCCTAATTTTTTAAAATTAGTAGCAAGAGTTTAAATGTTACAGGAAACTATTCCAGGCATAGGAATAGATTTTAGGTTAAGTAAAATTCCTTCAATGAATCAAAATATCTATTTCACAAATTATTTCCTCTAAGTTGATTAATAATCACATACTTAATTTGGAAAAATCTAACTTATTTTGGAAACGATGCCATTAAAATAAATATTCAAAAGAGGAAATGTCATTATTTGGCAATAAGCATATTAAGAAAAAATTATTGTCTTATGATGCACAAACATGATTGGAATTACAAAGGGAATTTCTGGCTTCACATTTGAAAATATTTTGTTGGTATTTATATCTTTGAAATTTAAAACATGATTAAATTTCCACATAGCATTTTTGAATGACACTTAGTAAACCATGTAACTCTTCAAATAAGATTCCATTGTAATTAAACAATATATATATATATATATATATATATATATATATATATATATATATATATATATATATATATATATATATATGTGTGTGTGTGTGTGTGTGTGTGTGTGTTTAAGAAATAAAACTTTATATAATAAAAAGAAATAACTAGTTAATAATGAATAAATTTTGGCACAGAAAATATTAATCCCCTAATAGAATTTTAAGTATTAAAATTAAAACTGTTTGAATTAATAATATACTTACTTGAAGGAGTAACATGATCTGTTTCAGGGGATTCTTCAGTCATATATTCAGACATTGTTTTTACTGTTAA
Source organism: Latrodectus hesperus (assembly GCA_037975125.1). Taxonomy (NCBI): domain Eukaryota; kingdom Metazoa; phylum Arthropoda; class Arachnida; order Araneae; family Theridiidae; genus Latrodectus; species Latrodectus hesperus. The sequence goes on along the minus strand of JAJQOW010000019.1, from coordinate 1,741,213 downwards.
AATTAATATAAATTTTTTATTCTATAAAAAATATAATGTATATAATATATCTGATTTGAACTGTACATTTTACAAATATTAAACTGCATGTATTTTGTAAAGATCTGAAAATATATTTAAATTGAATTTTTATTTACATAAATTGAATATTTTGAATTTTTTTATGTGCTTCTTACAAAAATCTGTAATTGGTAAAATAAGATTGAAAAAAATAAAAACAAATGTTAAAATATTTAAAAATTTTACACTGTTGTCCTGTAAGAATGCAATATAGAGAATCCAAACTATCAATCAAAAAATAAAAACTAATCATCTAAACAATCAAAAAATAAAACTAATTATTATATTAATTTAATATTATAATATGCATTAATTAAAATTTATTATTTCAATTTACATTATTTTTCAGAGTGATACATGTAAAAATATTTGCATGTATTACTTGAAATCATGAATATGGTTTTAGAAAGTCTAATATGGTCTTTACAAGAATTTGTAAGCAATTATATAGAAATATTATCAATTCCAAAACTTAAATATTTTAATACATAGTTTTATTCTAAAAAGTTCTGCAGGAATTATTGTGAATTTATATCATGTCATTATAGATAAGATTCACTCAAATACATTCTAATACAATATATATATATATATATATATATATATATATATTTATATATGTATATATATATTAGTATAATGACTAAATTAAAATTTTAGGTACTTTAAAATTAATTTAGTGTTATTTTTAATTAATATTTTAAAATATTCAACTCTTATTTACCATCAATAGGAATTCTTATTAAGTCAGTTGTGGTGGGTGTTTCAGCCTGAGTATAAGAGGTAACTAAAGAAGAAAAATTATTAATACTTAATTCTTTTTTTGCATTTTACAAACAATTAAGTTTATAGGGTATAGTGAGTAGATTTATGTTCTTAGAAATTAAAGGATAATTTTATTGATAAAAACATAAACCTAAATTAAGAATGGAAATTTATGAAAAAATTTAATTAAGTTATTCAACACAAAATACCAATATAATAGATACAATTCAGGAAATTTGCTTGAATAAGACTAGAGCTTTTCATCAATGATTCTTTTTTATTAAATAACATTACTTTAAAAAATTATATCAGTAAAAGATACCCAGAAAAAATATTATTTTGAACCTGTATTTATATTTACAGAAATAATATGGTCTTAAATTAATTACATATTTGTACTGAAAGAAATATTTATAAAAAACTTTTTTATACAAAATAATTTTTTTATCAAATTGTGTTTTCATTGATTTCAAATTATATTTCACACAAATGTACTTCTAAAAAAAAAAATAACGAGATTTCATCACATAATTAGCAGTTTTGTAAACTGCTAAAAATAAAACAGTTATTGTTAAATAATAAAACATTTTATTAAAGAATTTTAAAAAAATATTTTAAATATTTCAAAAAATGATAATGCAAACAAAGATGAACATATTGATCAACCAAATTGATGTGATTTTGTATTGAATCATATAACATTTAAAAATAGAAAAAATAATTTCAGAAACGAAAAGCAAAAAATACTATTTCAAAGCAGTAACTGTTGAAACAAACAAAAAGTAAAAAGCTTCTGCCTAAAAATAATAAACATTTTAAAATTCTCATTAAACTTAAAAACTGCAATTTCTTTTAACAAAATAGAAATAACAATAACATTATCTTAATAAATAATTATGCTTAATAAGGAGATAATTTTGTTTGTTTACAAGGGATTATGAATGAATACTTGAATCATTTATGGAGAGAAAAATATTAACTAAATATTAAAATTTAGGTTAATAAAATATATATTACATACTTAGCTATTATTTGAATTATGCATTGGTTTCTTAAACAATAATGGGATAACTACAAAGGAAACATTTAAACATGGATCATGTTATTTTTAACATGATATAACAGACATTTTCATTTTCATACATTTCAAAGCAAAACTCTTTTTTACTATTACAAAAATATCTTTGCTTCCATTGGACAGTATAGTAAAAAAAAGCAGTACTAAGCCAATCCTATCCAGAAACAACTGTTACATTTTGAATTAAAATAAAATTTTTCATAGTTATTTGTTTACTTTTTCAAAAAGAGATCCAGAGGATCCAGAGCATTTCTACACCTACATGACAGATAAGCAAGAAGAGGAAAAAAAAAAAAAACATTTGTCACAGTATAATGGTTCCATTTATGCTTATTCATAAATTAGGAAATAGAAAATGTTATCTTCTACCATAAAGAGTTATTAATCCTAAAACTACCTTAAGTTTAAAAGAAATTTGAAAGTATAAAAGCCTATACAGAGTTTAAATTATTTAAATTAAAAGATAAAATAATTTTTAATACCAGTAAAAATATAATTAAGTAATATAAATCACCTGAAGGAATTATTAACTCCATTCCAGGAGATGGATTTGTAATCTTGTCAGTATGATAATGTTCTAGAAAAATTAAAGTATCAAAATATTTTTAAATCCAGGAAACAAAAATGATTAAATTGCTAAAAAATGCAATTTTAACACTTTTTAAATCATATCTCTTAATCAATTAATTGAAATTTTTATATCTTAATTATCTTGATATTAAATATAATTTTCCTTATCAAATATATATCTAATAAGCAACTTGATTATAATTAAAAGACAGCATGCAATTTATGTTATTTAGAGGTCTACTATTAAAATGTATTAAAATTTATATCACAATAAAAATATGCACTTAAAAATGAGATTTTTTGGGGAACTAAGAAGTCCTGAATAAATCATTTTTCATAAGAGCATAATACATTTAAGTATTTTAAAGATTTCACACAAAAGAAATATGTAAAATTGTAGAAACAAATTGATAAATAATACAGGAGATAAATTTTTTGAAATAAATAATTATATGTCACACACATTTAGCTAATCAAAAGAATTTTACAACTATAATTATAATGAACAAATTATGGTTTACATACAACAGAAAAATGGCATTTTCAATACATATTTATGCAACAGTTTATAATCTATTTTCCGACTTAAAATGCATGATCTAGGGAAATAATTTATAAGAATAAATTGTGAAACCACAATATAGAAATTATTTTTTGCAATTCAATACATTGCTAACATGTTAGGTTAGTATTAAATAGATTTTTAAAAGTATAAAATTAATGTTTGAATATATAGTAAAATATATATTCAAATATATACCAAAAATATATACTTGAATATATATTGTACAATAAAAGTAAGGAGATATAATCTATTATTATAATTGAAAAATCCACAATACAATGAATGCTATAGTCAGCAGTTTTAGAATACATATTATTTTATTAATTCAATACATAGCTTCATAAATTTAAGCTAATATTGAATAAATCTAATGAATAAATACATTATCTATAAAATGCATAAAAACAATAAGATTAAAATCAGATAATATATCAATTGATTTAATGTAGTTTTTTCTAGTTTCAATAAATTCTTTTTAGAAAGCATCTAACATACAACTTCAAACATCATAGATAATATCAAACCTGGTAAAGTAAATCTGGCTCTAATAGTTGAAGTAGGAGTATGCTTTTCTATCACTTCAGGTACAGCTAAAATAATGAGCAAATATATTTTAATGTGAAAAAAAGGATTACATTTTTATAAAAATATAAAGAAAATGGTTAATTTCACTGTAATTTTATGAATAATTTAAAACTGCATATAAGTATCAATTTTCAAAATGAACTAATTGAAATTACGAGTTGAAAATAAAAACCAGTTTTATACATTTCCTTTTCAAAGTACCTTTTCACAGTTAAATTACTTATTAGTGGTAAAAAATAAATGTAATTAATTTTCTTATACTTCGATAAAGGAGCATTTATTTACAGTGAAATATTTGAATACCTAAGTTATAGATAAGAGAAAATATGTCATCTGATTTATTAGTAGAATAATATTAGCTTACTTGGAGGTGTATAAATGGTTATTTTACTTCTAGGTAATGGTACTTCTTCAGTTTCAATGACAGCTACAATGACACAATTTTATAATTAAAAAAATTTATAATTATTATCTGGAATCTTTTGCATAATTAATATTATTGCTTTAAAAAATGTACATTATACTTACTGGAAGGAGTAATTTTGACAATTCTAGTATGGGTTGGGATAAAAATTTCTGGGTAAGTTCTTTCTGTTAAAAAGAAAATATTAATTGTATATACATGAATGAAAAAAATAAATAAAAATAGAATTATTTTTCAGACAAATTGATGCTAAAATGTTCAGTTTAATTGCAACATAAATATCAATTTAAAAATCACCTAATTCTTACTAATGATTTATTACAGAAACTTTAATAGAGTACATAAATAGACAAAAAAAATATGAAAATGATTATTTTTCTTAAAAAGCATATTAATGCTTAAAAATTTGAAATTTTTGTCATTACAGCATAAGATCACTGGGAAAAAATAAATAAAATAAGGAGTAACTAAATAAATAAATAATAAAGTTTAATGATAGATAAAATTGTAAAAGATTTCGATTCATACACTATCAAATTAAGTATTATCAAACACATATATAGTGCAATCCACTACATTTATGACACATTTTATGTCATACAATATATTACTGAATGCCTGCAAGTGTCAGTGAAAAATTTGTGTTTAATATTCGAAGCAATTGCACAAAATTAAATCAAATAGCTTCAGGATAAATAGTCTGCTCCTAAACAATTTAATCCTGATATTTAATTCAGCAGATTTTTGAGTTTTTTCATCTACACAGTTTTGTCATACCAATTCATCATTAATAGTTTGTATAGGGCTATATATAAAAATTCTTAATAACTAATGACATATAAAAATTTCTTATTGACAAAAAACTGGATTTTATAAAATCAGCTATAAAAATAATCATTTGCACATATATATTTCTCTTATCTCTTAATTTTTAATTTGTTTTTTTTATTTGAGTTAATAAATTGAAAAAATAACTAAGATGTAACGAATGTTAACATAAAAAGTAGTAAATTAAAAATTAAAGAAATATCTACCTGATGGAATTCTAGTTACTTTTGAAGGTGTAGGAACTGGCACAGTTTTTGTTACAATGGAAGCTGAAAATCAAAATTATCAGAATGTTATTCCTACATAAATATATTAATTACTAACATATTTCTAATGAAATAACATAAAATTTTATGCAATTTTAAAATTAGGAAAGTTTTATAGTCATTTATTTTAAGGTATCTTAAATTGTTGTCTTACAGTGGATTCCAAGGCACTTTTGTAAAACTAAAAATTAATGGGCTGATAAATTAGCTAAAGTGAGATTTTGCAGTCAAAAATAATAAGGTGCCATTTAATTTAAATGTATAGTAAAAATCTTTTGCAGAAAAATTACGATGTTTAACATCATAACTTGAAGAAATCGAAAATAAGAAATAGAAGGTTTCAATTTTTAAGTATCATTCTGATTGCAGATCGATTATTTAGATATTTCCACATTATTGATACATATGACAGCTCCTTGTACATTTTGTGTGGTCAGAATTTTGAGATGGGTAAGGATCATTAGAATTTTAATAATGATATAAAGGCCACCCAGCCTGCATGGTGGTCATGACCCTCAGCTGTCACTGAGTTGGCTTGGGTTTGAATCCCGAGTAAGATTTGGATGTAAAACTGAGATAAAAGTTGAACTTTCTCCTAGTAATAAATTCTAGTTTATTTTTGTTAAATCAGTGCATTCTTTTTTTCGGTCTGGAGTCATTCTAAGTCAGTAAATGTTCTCTACTTCTGATTGTTGTTGCAACAAGCAGAAGTAGAGAATTTTAGTAGAGAAAAGAAGCAGAAGCTTTTTTTGCATTTTCCCATTTGCTAAGCCTTTCTCATGCACAAAAAACAAAAATATGTAAAAAAAAAAAAAAAAAGAAAAGAAAGATATAAAATGATAGTCTGAAAAACACTAAGTAGCAACCATAAGCTTCCCCCTTTGAAACACTTTCCTATCTTTTTGTATTCATCACAAACGTTTAATGCAGTGACAAATGCAAGTATAAGAATGTAAATATGACACTTACTGAATAGTGAAAAGATCACATTGCCTTTCAACCAAATTATAACATTTTAAATGACAATTGGGAATGTAACAAATGACAAATGTAATGTTGCAAATTGCAATCAACACATTGAAATAAGACTTGGAAATTTGTTTAATAGAAGCTGTCTCATAATATTATCATTACTGAACTTCATTTATTGCTGGTGCAAAGAGCTGGCAACCATAAAATTTTGTGATGAATAACTTAATTTGGCTAGTAAAGTAGTGACCAACTGGAGCTATTACATAAAAGACATTCATATTCTTGACATGAAAAAAGAAAATAGGAGGACCAAGTTTTTCAGTCAAAGCAGATGAAAGTTTGTTCATCAAAAAGAAAAATAATGTAGAATGAGTTTTGCTGAAGCAGTGAATTTTAGACGGCGTGTAAAGAGAAACTGAGGTAACATTTTAGACAACTGCTCTTAAAAGGCCTGCCACAACTGTTTAAAAATGTTGAAAACATTCTAGAATGAAGCAACATTTACTCTGACAGCTGGAGAAAGTACCCAACAAATACAATCACTTTCAAAAGTTAAGCATGGAGAGGAAGATGCTAATTTCCAGAAGCCAATCAGAATTGAAGAGGATGCAAATCGCTGCAGAAGTAGATGGAACTATGCAAATATGCTAGGTAACAGCCAATCGCACTTTCATGTCAAGAAATATTGAACAAGGGCAGTCTTATAAGATACCAGCTTTATGAAGGGTTAAAGAAGTTGATTGTAAGAGCTGATAGAGCTATGGTTACAGCATCCATTGTCAAGGTGATATCAGCAGCTACTGTACTCCGCAGATTACATATGAGTGGACTGTACGGCCTGTTACCTTGAGTTTGTGTTTGTCGATCCATCCAATCAAAAGGGGCAGGATTAAAGTGTTGCCGGGAATATGTCAACTGGACTGTGTCTGATTGGGGCAATGTCATGCTTACTGATGAGTTAAGATTTGCTCTGGAGCCAGATGACAAGCGTATAAGGATATAGTGTGAACAAGGAACATGCAATCAGCCCCAAAACATCACGCATTCCAAGGCAGAAGCATTATGGTATAGGCAGGGATTTCATTAGGACATCTTTAAATGGGGTTCTGTGTGACGGCTGTCCAATATCGATATGAAGTCCTAGAACCCATTGTGAGATTGTACGCTGCAGCAGTTGGCCCTACTTTTGTTTTAATGGATTATAACGCACGTCCCCATAGAGCTGACATTGTCAATGACTACCTAGAGAGTGAAGAGATTGCGCGTATGGCGTGACCAGCATATTTGTCCGACCTTAATCACATTGAAAATCTTTGAGATGCTCTTGGCTATGCTGTATCTTCACATTTGTCACCTCTAGCTACTCTTATTGAGCTGGAAACTGCTCGACAAGAAGAATGGTTATTGCTTAATTCTGCAATGGTTTACCAACTAATTGAAAGCATGATCAGAAGGTGAAAATTTTGTATATAGATGAGGGGGGATCACATACCCGATTAATGTTCTTTTTTCATTTTATGCTGTTTATTTTCATTTTATATACAATTTTGTTTAAATCTCCAGTATGTCATTATCTGATAACTTACAAAAATTTAATATTGTTTTCATTTCTGTAATTATTAATTTTATTTTATGCATAAATATATATGCTACTGTTCTGCTGAGTTTTGTGTCAATCAAAGCAGTATTGTTGATTTTTTAGCATTTTACATCTTCGTGCTTAACTGTTGAAAGTGAGTGTAACATAAAAATCGATGAATTTCACTATATAAATGTAAACCATAAACACAATTTTCTCAACTCTAAAATAGATGCCCCATCTAAATGATTAAAAGACTATGCAGTTCTGTCAAATGGTAGAATAAGGAGAACTTGGCACATTGTGATATCATTATTCCTATTCATTGGATTTCATTTGGCGACAGGCTCAAGAAGAAATGAAAAAGATTGTTTTTTCATTCTATTTTACAATCTATATCTCTATATTATCTGCCAAAACATAACTGAGATTGTGTCAAATAAATACAATTTCATGTACTTTAATGAATAGAGGGCCAATGATGTATAATCATATGCTTTTGAAATAAAAACATCAAAGATTAATAAATGAATACAAAGAAGTAAAAACAGCTTTTAACTTATACTAAACTATTCCTATAACATTAAATACAACTAAAATAAAATTCTTCTGTTACTTACTCATTTTCTCATTACACAAAAATTATAAATCCTTAATATTCCAGAAAATACATATTTCAACATTTAATATGCTGATTAAACTTACTTTACATGTATTTTTATTGCATGAGAGTCAATGAATTTTCAATACCAAAATCAATGGAAGAAAATAAGAAATTGAAATGTTTCAAATATAGTATATTATGTAAAAAAAAAAAACTTAGTAAACATAATTGTAAATGTACTTCTGTAAGCAACTAATGAATTTAAATTGAAAAATATTAATTTAATGAACTTTTTTCTTATTTAGTGAAATCCGTATGCTTAATCATATTTAAATTATCCCCACATAATAAAAATAATTAAGATATTTTATTACAGTTAATTCAGTAGTTCAATGAAAACTTCTTTTAAATATATATTTCAAATCATAAATATTAGAAATTTTTTTAGTAATATAAAGTAAAAGAATTTTTACACAATTATAAATTTAGGCATTTTAAACACACATTGTCAAAAGCATATAGACAGTTAATTATGAATATAATTCTTGTCAAAATAATTATAAATCTTGTATAATAATGCAATTAAATAAACCCATCCAGTTAAAATTATGAAAAATTTCATTAAAAAAGTTAAAACATGATGAATGCTTTTACAATCATCTCTCTTTCTCTCTCTCTTAAAAAAAAAACATTTTTTTTAAAAATAATTTACAATAAGGTTTTAAAAAGGTTTAATTCTGGAGTTAAATAGAAAAATAGTTATACATCTGTTGACAAAACATTCAGTATGAATAGTATAAAGTTCTTCCTTTACTATCATAAAACTAAAGAAATACATTTTGAATACATTTTACAAATACAAAAAAATTAACAAAAAAATATTAAAATACAAAAAAATACATTTTGAAATCAAATTTATTATAGAAGAGAGCGGTTAATACTATATAAAGAATTTCAATAGATAGTAAAATTATAAATTGTTAAAAGTTTTCCAGAACAAATAAATTATTTAAAATTATCTTCCAGTTAGTGACTAATCTTTAATGCGAAATAGTTTTAATCATTAAATAAATTTTATAAAATTATCAGTTTAATTTCAAAATAAACAATGAAAATTTAGATATTGAGTTTTTAAACATATAAATTTAAGCAGAAAATATTTATTATTAATCACTATTATGAAATATTAACTAATAACTCTTCCAATAATATTAACTTAAACTGTTATCCATAACAAAGAATATCAATAATAAAAAATTAAATATTATGAAATTACTCTGAGGAGGTACAACTTTAGTTCTGTAGGTTGTTCTAGGCATAAGTTCACGAAAAGTTTTAGCTGAAAAGGAAAGAAATGGATTCTTAATAAAAATTAAATAATTAAATGAGATGAATAAAATTTTAATTTCAAATATATCTTTTGATAGGTAATAACTTCAAAATAATGGATATATTCCAATGAAAAAAGCATGGTAATTTTGCACACTAAAATATTATCTAATAAAATTTCAACAAGAAAACACACATAAAATCATCTGAATTAATAGATATAGTCTAAGATAAAAAAATATGAAAAAAAAGAAGTCTTTTATATTTATTTTATATTTATACAGATGTCTTTTTACATCAGTAATTATATAAATTACATTATGACATATAATGTATCAAAAGAAAATTAAACCAGACATATCTTTTAAAATGCTTTGTAGTATAAACATCCAATATGTTTAAAGACATTTGACAAAACTTTTAAACATATTGGATGTTTATACTACAGTAATTTAAAAAAAAGATAAAATACGTTATAATACTATTTGAATGTTAAGTTAGAAAATTAATATGCAAAATCCTAAATTTTTAATAAAGAATTGGTCTATTTTTCAATGATTTTAAATATTTAACCCAAGAACAATGCTGTTTTAACAATATTATATGACAAAGCAGTGTTTCTATTCAACTTCTAAGATGCTAATTTTTTAATATAAACTAAACACAAATTGTAATTTCAGTAAAACCAAAAGCTACCATAAACACAGAATGAAAGGATTATCCAAAACTTTCATAAGAACTATTGAAAGTATTTACTGTAAAAAAAACAGAGTACTTTGAAGAAAGGATGTATTTATCCTAATTTTTAATCAAGTGATAAAAATGATTGAATAGTTAGAGCAATAAAGTCTAAAATCAGAAATGCACACATTAATTACCATAGCATTTCTGAATTGCAGTCAACACTTTAAATTCAATCCAGAAATTTAAAGAACCATTCACATCTTAAATATTGAAAAATATTTAAGACTTTATCTTAATTTATTTTTGAAAAAAATAATATAGTATTCTTAAGAAAAATCAATATTAATGAAAATGAGTTCTGTAACAAAGCTACAAAATATTCTATATCCATAATGACAGCATTATTCAAAATTAGACCTACAAACATGGTAGTTTATTTTTAACTTTTATTAAAATAACAGTAGCCAATTTTTTCTTGTTCACAAAGCAAGTTTCTAAAATCAATTTTGTGATTTACATGAAAATAAAATATTCGGTGACAAGATAAAATTTTAATAACTAAAAATATATAACCATTCAATGACTAAGCAAATTTGCAATTTTATTAAATTTTATATTCTATTTTCTTTATTAAATACTTTGCATATTATATGTACCCTTAGTTACTTATTATAAAATATATTATAAATAAATATTAATTAAAGCATTTTGTAGCAAGTGTGTACTGTCAAAAATATTTTACTTGCCTTCAATAGGTATCCTTATAGTTTGCACTGTAGTTGGAGTAAAGTATTCAGTAACATTTGTAGCTAAAAAAATCAAATTAAAAGAAATAGGTAAGCATAATATTTTCAGTGAGGAACAAAAGTCTAACAGATTTTAATCCTTAAAATCACACTGCTTCCAGTAAGTTCTACAGACAAATACCAAAGCAACTTATAATATAAACATAGTAAAATTTTGAATTAAATTAAATTTTTAAATTTGCATATTTTAAAAATATAATACTAGCTAGTGAATGAATTATCTTTGGCATAAGCCAGGTATGGAGTCTAGCTCATTCACAGTTTTGGTTGATACAGTTATTTTGAGTTTTTACTTGACTAGAACATTTGAGCATTTTTTAATATTTCTAAATACTTTCTATAGCAGTGATTCTCAACCACTGTGCCACCAAATTCTTAAACTGTGTTGTCAAGTTTTAGAAATGTATATAGGAAAAATTATAATGCTTTTTTATTACAAGTAAAGTAATAAATGAATTATTGTTTTCGTTTCTATATATTATTTTAGATTCAAAATTATTATTACAAACTATTTTATACAGTGTATAACTATTTAACAGTAAATATTTTATACAGTGATAAGTAATAACTTTATAACTTCTATTTGTTTTCATTTGCCGCCAAATTTTGAAATTTTTAGAAGTGTGCCATGAGTCAAAAAGTTTGAGAATCACTGCTCTACAGCAATGAGAATATGAATATTTATAGATAAGTAAAATAAATTAAGATATAAAATTAGTAATATAATGAAAACTCTCAAAACATTTATTAGAAGTTATCATTAAAAGTTTTCAGATGTTCTTCATATTTAATTCTAAAATAAAAGGACATTTTATAATGTAAATTAAAACAATGTTAAAAAGCCTTTTTTGCTTAAAAATGACAAATGCTAAATTAGAAGCAACAACTGATGCAAGTGATTATGTGGTGCATTTATTAACAAATTTTGTATCAAAAGAAACATTTTCGAAACCATATTTATTTAAAAACATCAATTTGTTAACACTTTAAACATTCAATGACACAGAAGTAGATACATTAAATCAATAGTCTGAAAACATTAAATTATATAATGGTTCCTTTTACTTCAATATGAGTTAATGTACATATTACCTACTGTTTCGATATTATTTTCTATTCAAGAAATAGACAATCACAATAAGGTACATAAAGAACATTTTGGAATTTATAGCCTTGGTGTGACTATATGAGACAATATTCTCAGAGATGGTTTAGAAAAAAATATATAATGAAAAAAAATTACATTATTTACTATAGTGGCAAAAATGAATGTTAATGCTATAATATCAAAGGTTATAGAAAACAATGTAGGTTAAAACCATAACTGTTTAGCGCATCATTTATCAATGGTATCTCTGCAAAAAAGGCTTGCTTGTGATAAAAAGTTATTTTTTGTCAGCTGTTAATTAAGTTATATAACATGTACTCAATTATCTTCAATTTTTCACATTTATCAAAAAAAAAATGATAACTACATGATATGGTCATTTTACGAACCTGTAAGACCAGTAAAATGGTTTCTTAAAACTGAAAGTTTGTAAAACAGAAATATATAAACACTAAATCATTAATTAATTCTTTTTAGCAAATTGTTCTCTATTTATAAAAATATATTATTAGAAAACATTATTTAGAATGGGTCAAATATGAAATACATAAAAAAAAAATTAACACTTCAAAATAATTTTTATTGATGAAAAAAATCAAGAAATAATTGACTAAAAATATTATACTTACGAGAAGGTGTGTAATCTTTTGTTCTGGGAATATCTGGTTTTCTTGTCTGATTATGAAAATGCCCTAAAAATAAATTAGTATTTCAAATAATTGAAAAATTTCATCTTAAACATTCCCTTAGTTACAAGGAATAATTTGATAATATTAAACTACTAACAGTAATATTGAAACAGTGAAAAAACCACAATATACTTTAACAGAAATAAGGAAAATAATAATGATTAACATTAATATTGAAAAATGACGTATTTATTAAAACATATTTACTACATAATATAACAAATTATAAACCATAAGTACAAAGAGAATGAAAGGTATTGATGAAGTACTCACAATGTTTGATCTAATTTTAAACCAAGCCTAGAAATTTTATAAAATGAGATATTACTTTCAATGAAATATGCTTAAATTATACTATTATATTCAATAAGATTGGTGATGTTTCTTGAACAACAGACAACTTCCAGCATATTGATCTCAAAGTGATAAAACTTCCTATTCTACCTTATTCAACCTGATCTAAATCTGAGATTTTAAGAAGTTTAAAAAAAGTAATTTATGAGATAATTGCTTTCCTTCTGAAGACAAGATTGATAGACCTTAAATGCATTTTTACATTCCAAGAAATGAGTGACTTAGGCATTTAATCCTTTGAAAAACTCTCCAACAGATGTGATTTGATGGTGTAGGAAATTACTTTGAATATTCTCAAGATTTTGTAAATATATAACCTTAAAAACCAAGGAGTATCTCAAAAATTTCAGCATGATAATTCTACATGGTTTTACTTTTCGTTCATAAATATTTTACTATACAATTAAAATTTTTTTAAATATAAATTACATATTATTTAATTTGAATTCAATACAAAATAAGATCAATTATATTATGCATAAGAAAACTCTAACTTTATGAAAGCAAATTTTCTCCCTGATGCAACACTAAAAATTATTAGTATATATATATATATATATATATATATATATATATATATATATATATATATATATATATATATATATATATATATATATACATTACTTTTCTTTTATAAAACTAATTTTCAATAAGCTGAGATCAATAAGCATAAGTTTCAATAACTATTTTTCTTGAACATATAAGAAGAACTATTTTAAGTAGAATTTTTAAAACACTTTTTTCTGCATATTTTAACTATAAAATCTCTTTTAAAAAATCGTTTCTTGGAATTCGAAAAAAATTGGCCTTTTTAAAATTTACGTATGGAATGGAAATCATTCAGATATTTTCCTAATTATATAAAACTAATTATTGTTAAAATAAAACAAAGTGGAATCACATTATTAAAAATAACATTTTTTTTCACTTGAAAGCAATTAAAATTTATTGAAAAACAAGCATATATTTCTTTAAATGTGTATATCTACTAAAATACAAAACTATTTCAATACAATTATAGTTGTTGCAGTATAATGCAATTATACAGCAACATCTATAATTGTATTGAATTTTTTTTTGTATGACATTTGCTTACCTGTTTATTAAAATCAAAAGAAAGAAAAATTTTAATGCAGAGAACAAATTAAATTTCTTTAATTTTGAAAAGAACATTTTTTAAAAATTTGACATGCATGAGTAAGAATGGATAGATTCTGAAATTTCTAAACTATATTTTTGAATATATCTTAATAAAAAATTTTGTTAAAATATAATAAATTTAAATTATAATTTTGTTTTCAGACAAACATTTTTGTTAATATCACTAGACTATTAAAAAAGAATTAATATATTTTTCTTCTATAAATCTTAATTTTATAAGGAAAGTAATATAATTTATATAAGTAATATAATTTATAATAAATTTTATAAGGAAAGGACAAATACTGATTCTTTTTATAGAACTAATTTTTTCCTGCCACAATATAGGAAGTTTTTAGAGCATAATAGCATTCTGAAAACAAATAATTATATGTAATTTAATTTGTAAATAATTTCAATTTTGAAATTATATTTTTGTAGTTTTTGAGAACAAATTTTATGAATACAGAAGTTAATTAGAAATATTATGTTCCCTCCTAATTAAAGATTATTTCATTAATTACTATACATAACTAAAGTTCAACTTCTATTTAAAACAAATATAAATGAATGAATAGATAAAACAAAAACAAAAATTCACATATAAATGAATAACTTACTTCCTGCAGTAAAATAAACAGTCTTTGTTGTAGATGCTTCAATTCTATGAGTGTATGATGTCGCTGTAAAAAGCAAAAATAAGGTTGTAATTTAATTATAATTTAACAAGCAAATAAAATCTTTTTTATTGTAGGTAATCATGTATTTTTGCGATCCATTTCATATAAATTAATTAACCAAAAAGTTAGAAGCTTAATAACCAAATTTTGAAGTTAAATTAGACACAATTTTTTTTAAAGATAAATTATTTTTCAAATTATTTGAATCTTCTTTTTCATAATTTTTCCCTTCTAAATCTAAAAATTATCACACCATAAACAGAATATACAGAAGTTGATTTAAATTGTTTAATAAAGCAATAAGCTAATATTACGATCATTGTCTGGTTGATTCCAAATAGTATATTATATTGAATTTAAGACATTTCCCATTTCTTAGTTCATAAAAACATCTATTTTTCAAAAAAAGATATATACCACCTAACATTTTCCTTAAAAAAGTGAATAATTCCATTTTTTGATAGTATTCTTATGATATTCTACAGTATTTCTTATGATATCAATATAATTTTTTTATCAAGATAAATCTACAATTTTAATACTGAAATCTTAAACTTTAATGTAATATTTCGCTTTTCAATAAAAACAGTTTGAAAAATTCTTCTTCCTTCTTTCAAATTTTTTATTTGTTGTAATTTAAAAAAGAAACACACTTTTAATATTTCACTATTTTCAAACATTAATGAAAAAAACAATTTCATTAATATAGCAGATGCATTTATTTTATGAGAGAATGATTCAGAAATAAAAATGTAAAAATATTGAATTAAAAATTTTTTTAGCAAAAAATAAAAAAATAAATAAAAAAAATTAAAAAATAAATAAACACAGCTTTACTTTTAGAAAGTGTGTACTTTTGACAGAAATTACCATAACATTAATTAAACAAAATGCAAGAAATATGAGTTATAATTATAATTAATTGTTTAGGAATACATTCAGAGGAAACATTAAGAAATCTGATAACTTAAGGATGACACATACATCATAATTATTCATAACATGTATATGTTATCACTTGCATTTGAGAATTAACTACATAAAAGCTGCAACTGGTTACAAAAATAAAGAACTTATTGATAAATGATTGTCTCTAACTGTTTGTGCATTTGTTAGTTTTTATTGATTATATTTTTATTGAATACTATGAAATTTTAAACATTAACTATAAACTTTAAGTGAAGTATATTTATTTACAAATAAACTAAAGGTTAAGAAGAAAAAATACATATTAGTAAAAACATAAAAATAATTAAAAAGGCATTAGAAAATTAATTTGTAATGAATTTATATAATTTAAAATTACAATAAAAATTCCATTATGATCAATATATTTAAGTTTTCAAAATTGTTATTTAACATTGTTAAGAATCTCACAAAAACAGTAAGGGAACAAAATAATTTCAATTAAATGAAAATTATTATTTTAGATCAAGTTTCATAAATAATGAGAAAAATGTTATAGAAATATTATTAATATCTATATTAGAAGATAAATTAATATCTGTAGTAATTCCCTAATATATATTAGGGAATTTGAACTTTAACAATAAAACTAGATTATAAACAACTAGATAAAAAAATTAATTTTAAACATATTAAATACATATCACATGTTAACTTTAAACATTATAAAA
Organism: Latrodectus hesperus; assembly: GCA_037975125.1. Classification (NCBI taxonomy): domain Eukaryota; kingdom Metazoa; phylum Arthropoda; class Arachnida; order Araneae; family Theridiidae; genus Latrodectus; species Latrodectus hesperus. Next base: position 1,724,487 of record JAJQOW010000019.1, on the reverse strand, counting down.
TAAAATGACAATAACTTAGTTATATATAGACAATATTGAGCATAAAAAGATTATACAGTAGATTTTTAGAAATAAAAAAAATTTAAGCAAAACTTATCATTTTACATTTCAATATACTAAAACAAGATTAGATTTAAAATTGAATATATATTTCAATGACATTAAACTCCATTGTATTTTGGTGTAGAAAATTAAAATTTAAAGTCAGGAACACAATAATATTTAAAACAAAACTGGATAAAACAAAAGCCTTATTATTTTAAAAATAACTTACTTGATGGTATAATAAGTTTAGTTTTAGGTTTAGGAACAGGATAAGAATCTGTGTCGATGACAGCTAGAGGATAATAATTTGAAATTGAATTCAGTGTTTAACAGAAATATTTATAATAAATGTGTACAAGTAGTAAACAATAATTATTGAGTATGAAATTGGAATATCAAGACTTAATTCAAAATAATGTTTTAAATATTCATGAATTCATATTCAATAATAGTGCTCAATTTAATAGTAAATACACAATAATAGCATTAAGGAAACACATATAAAATTATATTTAAATCATGGATAAATAATATCACAAATAAAAAAATCAGTAAAACATTATATTCATATTTAATTAAAAGAGCTCAAGAATTTACTTTATATGGTCAATAATATTGATTAAAAATTCAACTTTTTTAAATGAAGTTATCCTGATTATTTGTTAAGTAAATTAAGACCAAAATAAATACATAATAAATTATTTTTGCCCAAGAAAATCAATATCTATACAGATGAATCATTTTAAAATAACATAATTTTAAAAGTAAATTGATTTATGCAAATTATGCTTTGACACAAAAGTTCCACAATTTTAAATTAAGTTTGAAAATATTCTTTAAGTACCATTTAATTTTAATACTTCCATAGATCATAAAAGCAATAAAAATGAATTTACTTTTTAAAATTTCTAACCTTAAACTGCAATATGAAAAAAAATATATTTACTTCCTGGAGTAACAATAGCAGTTTTAATCTTTGTTGGAAAAACAGCTTCAGTATAAGATTCCTCTAAAAAAAATTGCATATCGATTCATGAATACTTTATTACAATATTTCACTTAAATATAGTATAATTAAGTATGCAATAGATCAGTTTTACAGAATGAAAACTAAATAAATTGAAATGAGTTTTTATAATATGACACAGAATGCACTTAAGAAATATAATTTTCTAATTAATATTTTTAACACTGACTTATATTTTGAACATTGAAATACATATAAATTTAAAAATAATTACATATTATGTCCTACATTGAATAAAAATAGTAAGAACTGTTTTGTTAATTAATAAGTACTTATATTTGGTTCTTTATAAATCCATAAGTATATGTTTAAAAACATATTGAATGGATTTATAATTAAATGAATATAGTGGTTATAAAGAAATAATTAAGTACCTCAGAGCATATGATGCAGAACATAAATTTATATCTTGAACTTTTTAACAAAAATAAAAATCCACATATTCTTCTCAAAATTTTTTGAGTCAGTTATACTGTTTGAAATAAAATTTAAAACTATCAAAAACTCATAAATCATTTTATGATTAAATATAAAAAGTTATTATTTATTTGATGGTTAAATAATTAATATTCATACAAAAATATTGAGTGCTTCTAATTTAAACAGGATAAAAATAAAAATGGAATAAATTCACTATACCTGTTGGTGTAATAGTAAAACGAGTGATATTTGGAATAGGAATTTCTTCAGCTTCTGTAAAGGCTAAAATTAAAATATAAAATAAGTTGTGCGAATAAAGCATTTTTAAAATAAATATAATATAACGATTCTTACTTGGAGGAGTTTTGAACACTTCTTTAACTGTAGATTTAGTCATAGTTTCATAAATATTTTTGCCTAAAAAAAAAAAATAATAATAATAATTAACACAATTTGGCACCAAAATATAGCTTAATGGATGCAACAAGAAAAGAAAAATTACAATGCAAGCATAAATTTATTTTATAATTATTTATATTATAGCATATTAATTTAATTAAATTACCATTAACAATGATAAATAATGCATAACAGTATTAAGGCTAAATGTATAAATATCTTGTAAAACAGTTCAAATTTGATTAATATTGAAATTAAAAACTTTAAAATAAAAATAAAATGAAAAATATTACTATTGCCTAATGGCAAATTTTCCAATCTTAATAAAAAAAATTCAAGCAAAATACAGTGAAAATATTTGTATTCAGAAGATAATTAAATTTTATCAATAATTATAATTTTATCTAAAATTATATCTCAGTTATGATATCTTTCATTTATAAGATATATTAACATGACAGATTGATATATTTGACCTGATAATGGTATACTTATCAAATAGAAAAGTACTAAAACTTTTAAGAAATAATAAGTTCCTTAAAAATAGTTTATTCAAATATTTCATACATAAATAGTATTTACAAAAAGTTTTGGTGATACAGGTCATTATACCAATGCACACAGCATGATATCAAGTTTAATAACTGAATATTTCCAAATATAAAATATTTTAGAACTATTAAAAATTATTATCAATATTTTTTAAAAAAATTGCATCATTTATTTTTTAAAATTACACTGATGAAAAATAAGTTAGCATCTGCAGCACGTGGAATAACAAGTTCAATTCATACATTATAAAATAAAAAACATATATATATATATATATATATATATATATATATATAATGAGTATACAGATATTGAGATGGCAATAATATACAACTCTCAATAATTGAATGAAATTGATGGCAATCATTTGTTACTACTATTTTGAAAGAAATAAAAAAATAAAAACAGGACAGCATATTTTAGTTATGGAATTAGGGAGTTGAGAGGACCAAAACAGTTATAAGTATTTGTAAATGCTAGGAATGCTGATATATCAATTAAATATATTTGAAAATTTAATAGGCTGAATGTTTATTGATGATTTTCTATGCATAAAAATAAACTAAGTAACTTTATAAAAGGGAATATTTTTATTCTGTGTTTTAAATTGGTACCTGACATTTAATTGAAGAAAGCAAATAATTAGGAAAATTAAGAAGTATTTAATCAAAATTTGCCATAATTTTTCTTAACATTTCTTTCAATCAAAATGATTTTATTTATTTAATTTGACAACAATCTAATATGAACATTTAAGATATAATTGAAATAATTTGTCTAGTTTATTGAATTCTTCTGTTTTATTTCCAATTTGCAAGGACTCGAATCAGTTCAGAAAAAAAGTTTTTTCTTAATTACTTAGCTAAGAGCTACAAAAATGTTAATGAATGCTCTAAGGGATTATATATGAACTAGGAATGAAACAAAGGTATCAAACACAGTAAAATTCAAAACACATTATTTAAATTTTATTCTTAGCATGCACACTTTTAATGTATTTTTATCAATATAACTCTTAATTAATTATTTAAAATAAAAACATTACTTTATATACAGATTTAAGGAAGTAAGAAATAACATTCTTTTATATTAGTCAAAAAAATAAACCTTCTTGTTTTAAAATGTGGGTTTCGTGTACATTTGAGGACAAAATGAAAAAAATTCTTTTAAAGGAATTGAAGAAAATAGCATTAATTTAATTTATATTAAGAAAATTAACTAAATAAGAAATATTTTTAAATGGTCAGAGAAATCGCACTTATTAATATTTGGAAGCTAGTTGGTATACTTAGGTTACATTAAGTGCAATGATAAAGATCCTGAAATTTATTAATATTGCTTTTAAATAAAATGTGTTTTTGTCTAAAAAAAGGTAAGTTTTTAAATTAACTATTTAATTATATAAGAAAGTCTTACTTTGAATTGGAATTGAAATGTATTGTACAGTTGTTGGTTTGAATGCTTCTGAATGAGTAGACACTGAAACAAGATAATAAATAAAAAGACATTTTATTAATAAATAATCAATTTATATCTCATTTGAAAACATGATTACATTATAATTAAGATGAAATTAAGAACTCAAAGTATATATACAGTTAATTAATTATATATATATATATTATTTATTTAAAAAGCATCCATGTGAATGAATAGACAGGAAATTCTTTTCCAAGAGTAAGTGCAATAATTAATTTTAATATAAAAAATGAAGCTTATTTGATTCATTGTTATATCAGACAAAAATTTTTAACGATAGAGAATTCAAAAGTATTTTCGTTCATTAAACAGTAATTTATTAATAGTAAAAATAAAAAGGACTTTATACATTACTTTATACATTATATCTAAAAGATTATAAATATCTTTATACATTATATATAAAAAGATTTTATACATTATATCCTATTGAATCCTTTGAATTTTACTACTTATTTGATATTTTGAATTTTCCTTCATAAATAGTTTGTCATCTCTAATTATAATTGAATCATCAAATTCTTATATTAATTTTTTTAATTTGTCATGTTCATGGCTTTAGAGAATACTAGCGAAATATTTTTCATTATAAATTTCAATGAAATAAAAATTAACCAACATATTAAAATTAAGGTACATTCAAGATTGTCTATTCTTTTAAAGATTTAATACAAGTAAAATTTTATCCAGAGCATTTCAGTAAAAAAAATTATATTTATATTGAAAGAATTAAGCAAAAAATTTAAATTTTGATATAATAATGCATGAAAATATTTCTCATAAAGTAAAATATTTAAAACTACATAAATAAATAATTTATCTAGTTTCAAATATTTAGTTCATATAAAATTTCTCAATTTTTTAAAAATTTTATGATTATTTTCTGAAATTAACATCTTATTTTTTCCATCACTTCAATAAAAAATGACCTTTAATATTTTTATATTGATATTCTATTTAGATAAGTAGAAAGGAAGTTGATAACTGATAGAACCTGAAGCAAAGTAAATTCACAAGTTATAAAATTGAATTTTGTGAAAATAAAAACAAATAACATAAACTGTTTTCATTTACAAGATATTTGTTTAAATTAAAAACTACATATGAATATTTAGATATTTTATCATATATATTTGAAAAAAGTGGTGAAATAAAAATAATTAATTTGAAGAAAATTTATTTATAAAACTAATTTGTATAATTTTAGAGTTGTACAGTTTTTGTTTACAAAATATTCAATCAATATAATTTTTTTTAAGTCGTCTAGTTATCCTAATTAATATAAAAGTTTATGTTTAAGATAAATTATCATAAAATCACATGAAAAATGTAAATAAAAATATCAGAAATATGCAAATCAAGAATATATGCGAAATAATTCTGAGTAATTTATTGAAATTTATAATATAGTTTTTCCTTGATGCCAATAAAAAATTTTCTGACTTTTGTTCGTAAATAGAAAATTACACAGTGAAAAGTTAATTTATAAAATATAGAATCATATCATGCAAAAATAAATAAATAAATAAAATAAACATACTTTAAAAAATAAAAATCAATGTAAAAAGTATACGAATTTCCTCATTGTTTTAAAATTTTAATTTTAAAATGGTTTGGGCTAAAGTTTGTTGCCTCAATGGAAACATATAATACTTAATACTCGAAAATATTCAAGCAATTTTGAATCACAAAAATTTATTGATGATATTATCTAATGGACAATTAAATGACAATTATGTTTCCAAAGTTAAATTTCTTCACCTTGATAAATTTATGAATACGTTTGTGATATCATTTTATTATGTGTGAATAAAATTATTACAATATAGTATACTTACATTTTGGAGAGCGTTCAAAGGTAAAGGGAGTAAAATCAGGAAATGTTTGAGTTTCAATTCCAGCTAAAAATTAAGAAAAAAAATTTGTTAAGTAATCACTTTTTAAAGACTATGAACGTTCAACTAAAATATTATGAACATAAAATAAATATGTTTGTTTGCAAACACATATTTTGTATACAAGAATACACTAAGGAGACAGAAATGATAGCAGTATGCAAATATGTAGATGACGATATTATAGCTCAAAAACATATCAGATTATATGATTTTTACTAACATTCAAATAACTAATGTGTAAAAATTTCTGATGTGATGTTGGCTATACAACAAGAATTAATAGAATTCATAGAAGAAATGGTGGTTGGAGATGAATGACTGGGATATTTCATTGCAAAAACCATTAAGAAATTCAACATTCTGATATCTAGTGTCAAGAATGTATAATGAATTCAAAATTTTCAGGAATTCTATTGAGGACAAAACAGTGACTGATACTAAATAATTAAGATAATTGACATATGGAGTCAGTGAAGAATCTTCAGCATGAACAAATAAGCACCACTCCATGAAATGATTCCAGGAATCAACATAAGACATAAATGGACATGTCCATTAAAACAATGTTGAAATTTGGCTTCAAAGGACTGCAGCAGAAGAAGACCATCTGGTTGGAGTAACACTATTAAATGCAACATCACATACAGGACCTTTTTTGAGCTTGTAATCATATTGTTTGAGCACTAAATGTCAGAAACTCAATGTATTGGTCAAATGAGTTATGCTTTCAGTTATTACAAATTAAAAAGAAGGATTCGGCTATGCCACAGACCCTATAAAACCATGGAAACCAGTGACAACACAACACTATGTAAGTTGGTGATAATTCCATAATGATAGTTTTTTTTTACATGGAATAAATAGAGTCTCAGGCCCAATTAGGTCAATTATTAACTAAACATGGCTAGTTCAACAACTTCTAGCCATTCAAGGATTTCAAACACACTTAAAGAAAGATGGATATTTTATGGACAAAAATTTGCCATGTCATAGTACAATTGATTTGATAGATATATTGGACAATTCTAGCAGAAGATTTGATCATTTATATGATCTGATCTGAATACCAAGGAACATTTAGAGGGCATAATGAAGCAATTATTTGGTGAACAAAATCTTGTAGTGGCTATACTTTTATGATTTTAGTCACCTACAGAGGCATCATAACTCAATATTTTGTAAGGGGATTTCCAACAATTTATGGAGTCCAAGACAAGTTGAATTGCTACAAGTCACATTGAGAAAAAGGAAGCCCAAGAAGATATTAGAAGATATTTATATCAATGATTTCTCTGTCACAAAAGAGTGTGTATATATATATATATATATATATATATATATATATATATATATATATATATATATATATATATATATATATATATATATCTGAGACAGTTTAAAATTAAATAAGTGAATTATTTAAATAATTATATTTTGATCAACTATGTTAAATATGGTAGAAACTTACTTGGTAAAGGTATATGATCTTTAATTGTTGTTGATTTTGTAAAATGTTCAGGGGTACTTTTCTCTCCTAAAAACATAAAGCACAAGGAAGAATCAGAAAGTTTCCTTAAATATATAAAGAATCCTATAAATCTCATTTTATATTATTAATCTCATTATTTCAAACAAAAACAGAAACAAAATTTTAGAATTTATAGAAAGAAATTTTTTTAATTCCTGAAGGTGATTTAATATTTAAAGTATTCCATTAATATATTTTTAATCATTATAATAATAAACACAGATAATAAGAAACAGAATAAAAATTTTTGCATGACAGAGAGCATCTAATTATATAGCTTAAATTTTTTATACTCAACTTGATCAAAAATTAAAGTAATAATATTTTTGTTTATATATTTCGCAATAATATTTTTGTTTTTTTAAAAAATATTATTAAAACATAATATGATAAAATATCTAAAACAAACACAAGAAAATTACATTATTTTTAATGCTTATTTATTTAATGATACATTTAATTTTAATTCAAAAAATTGCAAAATAGTTAGAACAAAAATTGCATATTATATATGAGAGATAAATAATTAAACATTCAAGATCAATATATAATTACACCCTATTTTGCATGGATAATTTTTATTTATTTAGATCTTATTATTTATTTAGGCACCGGGTCTAGATGCTTCTAGGGTGCAATCATTTCCAGAGAATAAAATGGATTGACTAAGCAGGTTTTTAGATCTTGTAAATTAGATGAAATAAGAAACAGTTGTTAGCTGTATTTTTCTACAAAATCCTACGTTTTTATGGGGTTTAAGATCCAAACTAAGCTGGATTGAGAAGATGTTAGAAGTTAGATGGATGTGGATATGCATTGATATCTTTCCATAGGCCAAGGCCAGAGTTGGACGCCACCAGTTGCTGGATGGAATCATTGCATACCTGCCAACTTTTAGAAAAGTATTTCAGTAAAACTTTTCAGTTTTAATCCGTGTGACTAAAGAAAAAAATTATACCTCTACCATTTCTTTTCCCCATCTACAGTTTTTCAAGCTTCCTCCCCCCCCTCCGATAGAAAAAGGGTTTGACGTGCATTTTCGGAGCCGCTACGACCACACAGTCCGGAAAGTTATTTCTCTCTTCCCACAGATGGGTTGAATCTGCTTCTCACCATGGCTAACAAGAAAAGATCGCCATTATGTGCTAAGATATAAAAAATTTTTTTCTTTTTTAAACTTTGCCCAGAAGAACCGAAACGCGTAAAATAATTAATGCTATCAGTAAAAGCGTAAAACATGTGGATCTTGCGTAAAAGTTGGCAGGTCTGTCATTGTAATTTAGAATCAGGACAAAGCAGGGGATTCCAAGTATTTGATTTGCCACTCCTAGAGATATCATTTCTCTCAGAGGACATAGTGATCACAATCTATTTAACATACCCCAGCTCCCTTTAGTGAACACAATGAATCTTGGATTAAGTTGGAATTCCAATCACTATCTTTCAATAATGAAAATGACACTCAAATCAACTATGCCACCTGTTGACATGATGTATAGTTGCATTATCATCCATGAAGTATTCATTGTCATCAGAGGAAAAATGCAACATTGGAGAGTACAGTTGATCTGCTAGTATATCAAAAAATCTCATGGTAGCATATTTATACTTGAAGAATACTACTTCAATGATAGTAGAACATGATTTATTGAATATTTCCCCCAGATCCTTGGATAATGTGATTAAAACAAGATATTCATAGTATTGCATATATAGAATAAAGATTTATTCTATCAATGCAAAAATAAGGTTTAGCATGACTTATCCAACCTCATTATCTATTGCAAATTCTCAGGTGCACAGTATTTTCCCACAAGTACCCATTATGTGTCTCTATCATTTGTAATACTCTGCATGATTTGAGGAGAAATTTGCTGGGAAGAACAATGGTTGACGATTTTTGATATTTGATGCACATAGGAATCCCTGTTCTGACAAAATTACATAGAAATGTTGCCAATTATGCTCTTTGAAAGATGTACTTGAACAGCAGTTATTTTTTCTAGATAGGAATTATGATTTCTGAAAATCTTTGATATCACTTGGCTGTCCTTGGGAGCCCAATAAGATTTATTGTCTTCAAAATCAAAGCCTCAGCTAAACAGGCACTAAAGTTAAGTCCTTTTTCTAACGGGAAAAAATCTATGGTTTTTTTTCCATTTTACTTCATTTATCATAAAATGCACTTTTACAGATTATTTATATTAGTATTCTATAATGACATATTATCCTCATCATAAAAAAGTTGCATACTTCATCCTTTAATTTACAATTTTAAGTTTCTAATTCATTACATAATGTATGTGTATATTGTACCGAGCTTCAAGGGTTCGTGTCGATTGACAGTTGAATAAAGCAACCACTTAATGAACACAAGACTTTTATTCGTAAAAACTTCACTAGATATAAGAAATTTCGGCTGTAACAATCACACTTATACAGCTACAATTCATCAGATATAATAAGAAACAGCTTTCAAACACAGGTCTCAAATACCTCAGACAGAGAACAACTAGCAGTCACAATTAATGGTCTTCACAAAAACTCCTCTTCCATGTCGGGCTGTGGTATTTATACCTGACTTGGTGGAGAAATCTACCAGTTTCGCCAAGGTTCTGGAAGCTTCTAGGCTATCTCGATAAATATTGGTCCTAGAGCTTAGGTGATGGATGTTTCCAGAAGTATCTATTTCTCTCCAAGTTGCCAAGAATCTCACCAAATCATTAGGAAATCCGCTTTTAAACTATAACACGTCTAAATAGCGCAATTTTTGAACAAAATGTGTGTATTTCCGCTCTGTCTGAGATATTTTAAGACAAATACAATCATTATTTATAAATTTGTAACAATATGTATGTTCATACTTTCATGCCTATCAACAAGAAAGAAATTGATAAAAAATAATTTATATATTTTTGATAGGCTACTAAGAATTTACGCATACATGAGAAAGAAATATCATCAAGATATTATAAAATAAATGTCTAATCAAAAAACTGCATTTAAAGCTTCAGATCTATTATGAATTATTTTTTTTTAAATATGTAACATCACTTACAGAGTATTTCTGATTTATATACATTTATTGCACTTCAAACTATGTGGAATACTTTAAAGGTCAGCTTCTTTAAATGTGTATATTAAATATTATAAAAGAAATCTAGTTTATGAAATAAATATTAATAGAAACTTACTAGGCTTAATATGAGTAGTTTTTGTAACAGGAATTGGAACTTCTTCTTTTTCCACAATAGCTAAATCAAAACATATGCAAATAATTATTGTTTTAAATAATACAAGCATAATGTATGAAATAAGTATACCTAGAGTTCTTTTTAGTTCCAAGTACTAGTATATATAATAATCTTTTATGAATGAAATATGATACTTATTAAAGATAAACTAATAAGATAAGCGATTAAAATTTCAAGATTAATATATAGAACAAATTGGAAATTTATAAATATATGTTTCACAATCAAAATATTTAAAAATGAATTCATAGTAAAAAATTCTAATGAATATTTTTAAAACAGATTTTCGGTTTTATAATAGGAGTTAAATTTTTACCTAACCAAAAATGACTTTAAATAATAAATACATTTAGGATATATTTAGAAAACAAAAAGTTTCATTAATAAAATTATTCAACTGCAAAAAATAAGCTGCTTTGTTTACTAAATATACAAGTTTAAGCTTAATAAAAACATAATATTTTTATCTACAAAAAACCGTTATGAAAAATTTTGATGACATTAACTTCTAGTAATCAGAAAAAAATATATTAATCTAATATGTTATTTGAAATTACAATTTATCTTTATAAATTATCAGTTTCATAATACGAATTTAAATTTAGGTAAAATTAAATATTAAAGTAAAATACTGCATTCTATATAATATATGGTTTAAAAAATTCAAAACTGCATATAAATATCACAGTAAGTTAACTAAGGAATGATAAGTGTCACACACAATAATGTCAGACAATGTTAACTTCAATCTTATGAAAAACCAATTAAAGAAATACATAAGATAAAAATAGTAATTCAAATATATATATGTGGACAGCTGAAAATATACTTACGTTTTTAAATGCATTTATATTTTCTCATTAAAAATTGCTATGACTGATATACATAATATGTTAAAAAGAATAACATAATCATGCAATATTTAATTAGAAGTAAAAATGAAAATATTTACAAACATTTCCTAACAAAAGCAACAAACTATATATCATAGACAGGATACAAATTCTGACTTTTCACTACATAAATTAATGAAATTAATTTAGCAAATCCTGAACTAAATACTTAACAAATAATTTGATAATATAATCTAAAGGTTGTTACATACATCTTCTTACAATAATGTCTAGTTATTTAGTAAAAATATATGGAAAATTTTGATTTTAATATTAATGAAGATATTTCCACCAATTCCTGAGCACTTTTCATTTTGCAAATTGTGGTATAGTAGTTACACCTTTTTTAACATGCAAGTAAAAGATGCTGCCTTTCTTCAAGAAATTATATTACTTTATATTTCTGTATGGGGAACATGTTAATTCATGCTATGAATATTAAGAAAAGTGTTTTAGATACCATAAATAATAAAATATATTATAATCTATTGATATAAAATGACAATATCTATTGATAAAGATGTCAAAGAGTTCTTACGAGAAACAGTGAAATGTTGAAAGCCAATGGTTGTTGCTGTCATATGATCACATTCTAGTATTGTTGCTATAATGAAACAAGATGAAAATTGTTTTAGCATATCAACTTCCATATTTTTTTTTATTAAACTTATTTAAAAATAAACAATAAACGGAACAAAAAGTAACAATTAAAGGAGAAACTTAAGCACAAATATACATTTTTGCTTAAGCTTAATGATTTAAAGATTTCATAAGTTTAATGATTTTGTGTAATAGAGAAGTGTTTGAAGTAATTATTACTATTCTAATTTTTGAATCTAATACTTTTATATATTTCATAAGTAATATAGTTGCACCATATCAATTTTAAGATTTCTCAGATAATTTTAACGATGTATCTTCATGTATCACAGTATATTTTAAAATGGTAGTCAAAAAATAATTACTTTCTTCTTAACATATGAATAAGGAAGCATTTTAAAATTACGAAGTATTTTTTACGTGAATCATTTTGTAAAGGTAAAAATAATGCTGTATCAAAGAACAAATTTAATCACAATAAAATTAGCTTTCACATAGAAGGATTAAGCATTTTCAGTTTATAAGAAATCTTTCAAAATTACAGGAAAATGATTTTTTTATTCAATATATATGAAAATTCTTTTTTGATATATTCTAATATATATTTTGCAATTTATTATATTTTTCACTACTAATAAAGAATATAAGCTTCATTTTCATCATATGCATTAGATGAATATTTTCTAAACCATTTAATACCATAATTTATACGTAAATAATGTTTATTTGCACAAAAATAATACTAACCTATATAGTTCTTTTTCTAAATATTTATCAACAAACTCATGTTACAAATACAGTGATTTAAATGCATCAATAATTCAAAAGCTACTAGTAAATACAGACTTTTATTGTCAGATTCTTATATTAACTAAATGTATCTCTTAAGCAATTGAACTCAATACTTTAAAACTAATATTATTGTAAAAAATAATATGGATCAGAAAGCCATTTGAAGATATACTTCATTGTTACCTGGTGTGATATGCTCAGTTTCAGTAGTAGGCAATTCTACTTCTTCTATTTCAGTGTAAGCTATAATATATGTATTTCGTAAGAATATGGATTAAACAGAAAATTTTCTGAATTATTTTTTAAAGTATAATCTTACTTACTCGTTGGCTGTACAACACGAACTTTTACAGTTGAGTGAGTTAAATTAGCTTGATAACCAAAGGCTAAGAAAGAAACAAAGGAATACTCAGACTAAAATAAATCAGCAATACATAAAATATAATGAGCAGAGAAATTTATATCATCCTTAATTATAAATTTATGATTTTAATTGTACTGATATTTTATGTTTCTGTAAACATATTGTTTTAAATTATGCAAAAATAATATTTGTAATTTTTGGTTCACACATAATCATTTCTAAATTTTGTGAATCTGAAGATGTTTAAAAATAGGAATTTGTTTTAACCTAATTAATGTAGATATTGATAAAGTTAAAATTGTGATAATAAATTTATTAAAAAGAATAACAGTTCTATTGTAATGTTTTAATATATAGTTTTCAAATAAATAGAAATAAATTTACAAACTTGCTTTACATTATGTTTAAATAATTGACTAAATTTTTAATACAACAGAAAATTGGCAAAAAAGATAAAAGTTTATAAAAGTGCTTTATATTCACCAGCAACATTTATTTTACTAAGGACGTGTACCCCTATTTTATTTATTGAATCAATAGATAATATTTTTGCATTATACATAAATTTACTAAATTTTTACAGTATATTAAAATGCATTTGTACATGTTTTTCCCATAGTCAATTTTTTTACAGCACATAATCATATATGATGAGATAAATTTCATCCTATAAGCTTTCCAAATAAACTGTAAGAACTCATTTTATATATGGAAAATAAAATTGTTTTTAATAATTTTTCCTCAAACTATGGAGATAACAACATCATAACATATTTACAGATAAAATACATTAAGTAAAATGTTTGAGAATTGAAGTTAAGTGGAAAACTAAAATGATTTTTCACCTTTCTAATATTTCATCACAATTGCTTTAAGCTATTTTACTTACAAAATATGTCATAAAGTATAAACCCCACAGATTGAAAACAAAATTTACAACTTTGTATATAAAAACTTCACAATGGTAATTAGCTCATATTTATTGCAAATACTTATAATTGTTTACAAAAATTAGTACTTATCTGAATATATTGTAAAATAATTTAAAATCAAATAAATTAGGCAATCTTGATTAAGTAAATTATTCAAAAGTAAAAAATGATTGACAGTTAACCAAGTATCTTGACATTTTAGAAAACTTTATTTAACAAATATGTTTGAACATACTATTGAATAATTTTCTGAAAAAGTTACATTAGAGTGAATCTCATCAATAATATATATTAAATGTAATAGAAATAGATATAAATATTCTGACCTTAGCTTGCAATGTTTTTAAAAAGATCACATACACAAGTAAACTTCTTAAATCTTAACATAAAAATTTAAAATAATTTATTTTTATGAACGCACTTTCCAAATATAGAAAAAAAAATACATTGTTACATAAAAAATACATTGTCAGTCACAAAAATCTGTCAAATTTATTGCAAGTTTTAATAATTTATTAGACACATTATTGAAAGGTTATTATATAAGCATTTTTTAAATTTTATACATAAGTCATTAGGAATTGGTTAAAATTTTAGCTTCTATTCAGAAGATTCGCTCAAAAAATCGATTTCATTTTACAAGGTTAGAAAATCATATGATTATTTTATATTTTCTTTGGAAGTTAACTTTTTGTAATTTATTTCGATTATTAGAATTTTTTAGAATGTTTAAAGATTTGATATAACCAAGTGAGTAATAAATTTATACTATGCTAAATAAAAAATATTTCACTATTATGCAGTTTCCTATTAATTTGAGAAAGAGCAAATTTGTCAAAAATAAGAAAATTTCTTCTCATTTTTTAAGCAGGAAGAATAACAAGTGGAACAGAAAATATTATAAAAATTGTTCCATAAAACAAACATATAAAATTGCTTTATAAAATAATGTCTTTAAAATTAAGTCACAATAAATTAAAAATTTTACCTTACATTAGAGTTTACTAAATTTCAATGATATCTTCAAATACTAAATTCTTTTTATATTTTTAATTAGAAAGCATAATCATTTTTATTTAGTATCAAATTTCATTTACTAATGAATAAAGTAGTCACACTAACAAGCAATCACATAATTAATAAGTAGGATTTAAATTTATGTTTTAAAACGTGGAAAAATATAAATATTTACTAACTATCCATGGGAATTCTAGCAGTTTCTACAGTTGTTGGAGTTATATGGTCTTCTCTTGTACTCACTACCAAAAATAAATTTTTGTAATTTATAATGCTAAAAAATAGCAAAAAACATTTCAACTATTATATTCAAATAAAAACAAACAGTTTTGCTCTACTTAAAAATCTTCAGAATATGAATGTAAAAACAAGAATTTGAGAGATTCAGCTTAAAAGTCTACATTGATTAGAAACAAATTACTAAAAGATAAATGATTATTTTTCTATACTAAATGATAAAAAGAAAAACAGTTTTCAAATTTAGAATGTTTAATAAGATAAATATAATGAATTACAAAAAGTAATATTCTTTGTTTTAGAAAAAATAACTAAAAATTCAGATTAATTGTCATACTTACTTTATAAACTAAAATATTTTGTATATTTGTTTTATACATTAGTCTTTAAGTTAAATGACATATATGAAGAAATGCTTAATGAAATGTAACAAAAGAAATTTTACATACTATAAAAAAATAATACTTATAAAACAAGATTTAAAAAATTTTTTGTTTTTAAATTTACAAGGTAACAAATAATGTTCTTGACACTTTTGCTTTATAATTGAATGAAGTCAGAATAGGTATGCAGATTAACCACCACATAGTTAATTTACATACCAAGTAGTTAAAAACCTGTCAATGGACAGTAGAATTACCAGTTGTTAAAAAGCAGATTAACAAAGTTATTCATCAATTGTAATTAGAGCAGTGAGAAAAAAAATGGAGCTAATTTAGTATTGCTTGGGACTTCAAATAGGCTTACCAACAGTTGCATCAAACCATACATTTGAAATTAATCGTATAATAAATACATTGCAAAACATTGGTCACACTAATTCATATTAGATGAAGATGGTCCAATGAAGCAGACTTGCCCAAACAATCATGGGTTTCCTTGTGTCTGAAAGAGATTATACTACAAAGGAATTATATAGCTAGAGACACATTGACAGAAGATGCTGGGTGACAACAAAATACTTCAAGTATTAAAAACAGCTAAACTTTACAAATTACTATTACTTGACCATTAAAAATGACCAGAGCTGTATCTGTTATTGTTTAATAGTTGTTCATATAAGTCAAATTGTTAAAATTATTTATAGCTGTAGTTTAAAAAGTACTTATTAGCTGCTTAATTAATCACTTAACCTCTTCGCGACGGGCGAGTCATATATGCATTTCGTACGGACGAAAGTGAGGACCAGGCGGTTCATCCGTGCATTCCTGAAGAACTAGCCTAGTGAATGGGTGGTGCATATATGCATTTTAATTTGAAACAATTTTTAATAATCACTAGATGGCAGTTTGTGTCCATTACATTTAAACTGAACGTAGTTTTAGTGTTCTGACCTTCATTTTTTTGTATTCCTGCTTTTTTTGGTATTTTGATTATCAGCTGTTGCTGGGGAAAGGAAATCGCAATGTAAACAAACACCGCTCGGCTCTTCAACTTTCCACGTGATTTAAGCATTCTCGCTTCTGATAGCTCTCTGAACACTTTTTTATTTTGTTTTCACTACTATGGGAGGCCTTTTAGGGTTATAGCGTCAGTTTCGTTACAGTTTTTACTGCTTTCGGTTATATTTGCTCACTTTTCTTGTTATTTTCAAAATTCTCGACTCCAGATTATTATGGCGAGGATTATCTTTTCGGCATTTTCCTACCTAGTTAGTTCGAACAAAAAGGGAGAAAAAAGTCGCAAAAAGTGCATTGTTTGTTCAGAAACCATGCTGAAAGAAAAGAAAACACAACAAACATTTTATGCTAGCAAATCATGCAATGTCCGAATTTGCGTTTCTCCGTGCTTTGAGATTTTCCACACTATGTCTTCATTTTAAATTTTGTTATTTTTTCTTGTAAATAGCCCTTGTATAGTTTTTATTAATTTGAAAATATACTGAAGTGTTTTGTCAGTTAAAATTTTGGCAAAACTAAAATTGCACTGTCGAAAATTATTTCTCAAGGTAAGCAACTTTTTTATCTATATATTTTCATATAAATTGTAGGAAAAACATTATTAAAGTTTTTATTAAAGTTTAGTTTAAATGTTATAAGATAGATTATGTGATAATCTAAAATGCTACCAAAAATCACGGCGGTAGTACTTTAACTTCATTATTTACGAATTTTTTTCTAAAGTTAGGCCTAGTGGAGAAAAACCCCTGTCCTGTAATATCATTCCTTTCACTTCAGCTTCGTCCCGAACGCGCGTCTTAAACAAAGGCCCCCCATCGTGAAAAGGTTAAATTTGCTGCTTAATCAATCAAATTGGAATTTTTTTCAGATGAAGATTTAGTGAGTTATGAAAATTAAAATATCTTCCAACAAAGTCTTATAAATCTTGTGTTTGAAAATTATATAAAAAAATGGTACAAATATAATATCTTTTAATGAACAATATAAGATAAATTTAGTATAAATTATATGTGTAGCAAACAATGGGATTATCATTAATTTTATGGTTACTAGTCATCATTTGCACAGGGGAATAGAATTTCATGTCATTTTTTAGTCTACAAATTATTGATCTGAAAATAAAAATGTTAATTCTTGAACTAAATTATCTTGACATTCAACTAACTTGAATCACTAGATGCATAATAGATATTTAAAAATTTAAAAAAGCATCACATTTAAAAATCAAAATAAATATATGCAACAAAATATTTTGCATTGAATATTTTTTAATTAATTTAAATGTTATCTGAAAATAGTTTCAAAGCAAAATAAATATTCTTCAAATACAGAAAAATATAAAACTAAGCTTCGACTGTAAAAAATACTATTATCAATTAGTTTAGCAAGTAAACTACTAAAACTCTTACTTTCTGGTGTAACAAACACTGTCTCAGTAGAAGCTGGAGTTAATGTTTTGAAATGTTTTCTAGCTGTAAAATATAAATTAAATTTAGAATATAATGTTATAGCCTATATTAAGTGTTATTAAGAAAGATTATTAAATGAAAATAAAAAATGATCTGATCTAAAAATATTTATTTAATTATATAGTAAAATTATATTGAACAGAAAAGAACTATTTCAGATAAAAACAGGCTGAAATTTAAATTTGTAAATTTATTGAAGAAAAATCATACAACAATAATAATAATAATTGCTTTTCATTTTCCTTACAATTATATAAGGGATTTAAAAATAATAAGAGGCATTCTTTAGAAATAGATTAAATAATAAGTAAACCATAGCATAAACTTTAAATTAAAAACTTATCATAAATAAAGATGATAGAAATAATGATTTATGCAAAACAAAAGCAAATATCATTTAACAAAAATAAAACAAATAAGAAGCAATCTGCTTATACCTGGAGCAGGATAAAAAACAGTATATTCAATCTTTGGAAATTTCTCTGATTCTGGCGTACCTTCTGTAAAAAAAAAATTGCTTGTTATATAATATGTTAACATGATATTAATCAAGCAAATAAAAATACAAATTAAACATTATAATACAAATTTCACATACATTAGTGTTAAAAATTAACTTCAATTATAATGCATATTTGCAAAATTATAATCAAGTAAAACACACTTCATGCGTTTTTATTGCATTTGGAGATATAATTTTAAGTATGGTCATCTATAATTCCATAATTTTTTAACTATTTAAAATTTTTTGTAAGACATGGAACTAACCAGTAACAGTATGCTCTTCAACTGTAGTGGAAGGAAGTGGTACAGCTTCAGTTTCTATTTTTGCTGCAATTATAATAAAACATAATAAATGAATGATTTGAATATAAAATTTTAAATTTATTTAGAATTTTATAAAAACATATATATATATATATATATATATATATATATATATATATATATATATATATATGATTTAACTCTTCCCAAAACTACTATGCAAATATTTTTCAAATAAAAGCAAATACCAAATAATTATTACGGTATTAAGCACAATCATTTTAAATTTGCTTTGTTAAAAAGCATTTTTATCAATAGAAATATGAAACATTTAAAAATTATGTTTATGCTACAATATCAAAATTAACATTTTATATAATTTATTATTAGAGATACATTTTGGAAACAAAACTTTATGGCTTATTTCTATGAATTTAAGTAAAATAGAATATTATAGTTATATTTAATTAGCTATACATAATAAAGAAAAAAAATCTGCATTATAAGAAAAACTGCAATGGGAAGAAAAAAGTAATTCATTTGACAGGAAGGTTTTGCAAATTTAACATAGTTTATCAATATTACTGATATCTGTATTCATAAAACAAGAAATATAGACTGATATTAAACTTTCAAACTGAGAAAAGAAAAATTACATTAACATCTAGAAATAAAAGGAAATGTAATACTTTGAAATTCAATTTTACTAAAATTAGTAATAATTCTAGAAACAGAGCCAAATGTTTTGTTAGAGTTAAGTTTTAATTTTAAAAGTCAAATATTGCTTCGATATTTCCTATTTAAGTAAAATTTAACTTCCAAAATAAAATATTTTATATCTAAATGTATACTTGCAATGCAAAAAATGTATTGATTGAAGATGATTGATTTTTAGCATATTGTATGATTTATATGAAAATTAGTCTGAAAATATTTTAAGTAAAATTTTGAAAATGTTCAGTTCAGTCCATGCAAATATTAGATTTACTGTAAATCAACATATTCTTTATAGCATCAAAATGTAAAATTTTACAATGGATTATTAAATAAACAATAAATGAGTATCACATTTAGCCATTTTTAAACTTCAAAACAAGACTTCAAATTATACAAATCCATATTTTACAAATAATGATCTGGCTTAAATAATTATACTATTTTAATTATTCTGCTCCTTCTATCCAATACAGAACACATATTTATCTAATCTGATATTCAACAGCCCATCTTAAACTTTTTTTTCTCAGAAGGTTTCACTGCCAAAACACGTATTGGTAAAAAAGTATAATGAAGTTTTTGACAAACAAATCCTGTTTTACACCTTCATTGAACACCTTTGGTTCTGTTATTAAAATATCTCAATTTTTTAAATTTGTGCATGAGATAGCATTGTATGCTTTGTTTTGACAATTTAATCATCAATACTTTGAACTACTTATTTTTGCTTCATTAGTTGTTGTAATAGCAGGTAAGCAATGTAGCCTAAATGCGAGAGGCCAATTCCAGTGGCAGATTTACAAGACACTATTTCTGCTATTTCATTTTAAATTAATGCAACAACTATAGTATTAGAACAACATCGTCCTCTTATCCAGATTTCAAACTTCAAATCATTTCCTATGCTATAAATTCTAGATATGATATTTTTAGCCTCATGAATGCAAATTTAATTATGACATTTTCTTTTTTTGTTTTATTTTAGACAAAAATTGTTTAAATTTATTATTAATAGGCAAACTTGCTTATTACAAAACCTTATTTTCTGCTAATTTCTTTTCAAGCACCATAAAAAGTATTAGAAATTTGAAAGTATATGCATCACTGAAAGAAAAATACTCTTAATGTATCCTTATAAAATATAGTGATATAATGTTCCCCTAAATTCAAAACCTTTTAAAAAATTTTTCTTACATAACATTTAGTTGAAATTATTTATTTTACAATATTTTTTAACATATTTTTAATTTTTCAAAATATTTCAAAGAGTTATTTAAATTAATAAACTCACTTGGAACTGTCACTACATCAGTTCTTACATGTGTTTTTGGTAGTATTTCCACATATGAGTAATCTGCAAAATATAACATAAAAAAATTTACTATGTAAATAAAATAATTTGTAATTATAAGATGATTACTTTAAGATGATTACGTTTATTTTGTTTTAATATATTATTATTATAAAGTGAATAAATATTAAATCAGGTTAAATAAAATAAATATTAGATTTTAATTTATTTATTAATTAAATAAAAAATTTATAATTTTCATTGTTTGATTATGACATTATTTTTACATATTGTTTTAGGTGTTTTATTTTGAATAAATTTAGTCAAAAAGTAAGCAGCTCCAAAACAGGGCAACAGTGTAAGAATGCATATTACTTCACAAACATTTTTAACATTAAGCTTAACTTAAATAAATAAAATTTAAATTTCAGCAATATAAAATGGTAAAAATAATTTAAAATAACAAAATTCAAGTACAAACAATAGTTTATATAATTCATCAATTTCTAAGACTCATGATTTATTAATTTTCACTAAAATAATATTTATGTAACACTACAAATCAGTTAATAAATGAAAACATACATAAATATTTTGTTATATACAAAAACATTTTACATGAATTCAAAATCATTTTTTAGTAAAGAAGAAAATGAAAGAACATTTTTGCAATATCAATATCAGAATATGAACTATCTATTTAAATACTTTATAATATGGGCATTTGAATTATAAAAGCCAAAATATTTTCAAATCATAAATATATTGATGATGAGGATTTTGAAATAGTTGAAAATATTTGTAGTTTCCTAATTAATACATTCTATTAATTAGTAGTTTAGACAAATGGATAGAACTTTATAAATACCACAACAATAATATCAAATTTATATTCTATGCCACCAATGGATAATAATTTAAAAAGATATTTAGCAAACATATATTATTAATCTTACAGCTAAGGAATAGTATAAGCAAAAAAGTGCAAACAAGCATAAAAGTGTTTAACACTTGTTACATAAGTCATGAAGTTTTAAAACATAATCTATATGCACAGAACAAAAGAAATTTGATTTTAAATTATTTAATTTCAAAAATAAAATGCTATTGAGATCAGCTATTCATTTTTTTAATGATGGCTAAAAAATCTAAATATTAAAAGTATCATACTAATTTTATATTGATTTTCTAAACAGTTTCATATTCTCGATATATATATACATACATACATACATACACACACACACACACACACACACACACACACATATATATATATATATATATATATATATATATATATATATATAATATATATATATAGTAACAAAACATTTTCATTACTTTTCATATGGACTCTGATTGTTTCAGTAGTGAATGGGATTTCTTCCTCTCTATGTGTAGCTGTAAAAGGAAGTAAATAAAAATATTTTTGAGTCACTTAATATACACTTAAATATAAAGAACTTTTATATGTAGTAAATAATATATACTTGTAGGCGTAAAAGTTTTTTCTTTATGTGTTGTTGCAGTCTTTTTTTCGAGAAATTTTGCAGCTATAAGAAAAAGCAAAGCATATTTATTACAATCTGTCTCAAAAGATTGGCAGCTTTAGTTTGAATTGTAAACACATAAAACCAATAATAGAAAATATATATAAATTAAAGCAAACAATACATAGCATAACTTCAGTAATAATGAACATAAATATTTTACATATAAAACATGTATTTAAAATGAAATAATAGGGTTAAATATTACACAAATTTCTACCATACAAATTTATAATACTAATATGAAATTTAAGCAAACAGAGTGAAATTTTTAAATCAATCAGTGGATTAATAAAAACTCCTCATTCCCACAACATGAAACTGCAGGAAAAAAAATCAATCTCACAAAAATATCCCATTTAATCTATTTTGTACAGTCCTCTTACAAACAGCATCCTATACACAGTTTTGAGACAATACAAGAGAAAGTAGAGAAATCTTAGTATAACATGATAAAAATTGTACAATACTTTTTTACAGTACTGTACTTATATAACAATGCATATAAAGACTTTTGCTTAGTAAACACCAAATTACTTTAAATAATGACAATACGAAACAATCTTTACATACAAATATGATAAATAAATGTACACGAAAAGTATAAATTATTCACAATTTCCAAACTCAGTGGCATGACAGTCCATGACAGCAGACACTTCTGTTGAAAGAAGTCGAAATTTCAAAGGAATTACAAGAATTACTTCATAAGAATCAGTAAACAACTCAAAATTACAGATTTCTTAAAGAGGAAGGGAAAAACCCAAAAATCTTAATTAAAACATGGAAGTGATAAAACCAAAAGAAAAAACGTTCTTATTTGAATGCAATAATAAAGAAAAAATATTAAATTAAGGTAAAATCATATTAAAACACTAATTTTAGAGTATTTTTTGTTTAGTTATAATATATTTATATTTTTAATAAAAATCAATTTGCTTGTATGGAATTAAAAAATGCTTGTTTTCAATAAGTTTTAGAAATAAAAAACTCTTTCTGCATTTGCTCAGGGTCTCATATAATGGTATTTTTTAGAATCTATTCAATCTAACTGCTATATTATAAGGGATTCTGTATATCAAAATAATATATTATACTAAATAATGTTTCAAAAGAAATCAAAACATTTTGGAATTTTTAATACTTATATAAAATACAGATAACACTTTTGTAGAACAAATATCCCAGTAGAATATGATTTACTCGATTTGTTATGCTTAGTTCCTTTTCTTTTAAAAGTGTTTGACAGAAGTTTTCTAAAAACATTTCATTTGATAATTTTTATTAGGCAGATTTAATTATTTTATTTTAAACTTTTTAGGGATGTAAACCATAAATTGAGAGCAGTCTTTGCTTCCAAATTTTTATTAAATTAAATATAGCAGCTTTCATTTCTTTCTAAGAAAAATTTAGAGTATTTTTTGTAATTTTAATTAAAATTTTTTTACTATAAAATTTATCAATTACTAACTAAAAGATTTATCAAAAAATGTCATTATGAATGTTTGTAAAATTACTGTTTATAAATGTTAACGAGACAGATTGTCAATTCGTCTCGTTAACATTTATAAACAGTAACCTTA
Organism: Latrodectus hesperus; assembly: GCA_037975125.1. Lineage (NCBI taxonomy): Eukaryota > Metazoa > Arthropoda > Arachnida > Araneae > Theridiidae > Latrodectus > Latrodectus hesperus. The sequence continues at coordinate 1,700,266 of JAJQOW010000019.1, read as the reverse complement.
CAAACATTTTATGCAGTGTTATATAAGTACAGTACTTTAAAAAAGTATTGCACAATTTTTATCAGGTTATATTTATTCATAATAATAAACAATTCACCCCATAAGCAATTTTAAAATTATTTACAAATTCTTCAAAGCATTAAACTTATGAATAAAATATTCTAGTCCTTAAATTTTGAAAGGATATCCTTGTATCAAATAGAGTATAATCTCTATGAATATACAAATATAACAGAAAATTTTTATTAAATATTAAACATAAGTATAGCTAACAAAATATTTTATTAAGACATTTTGTCATAAATTACATCAACTTGTCATTTGAAAAATTATCTTCTTGAAAATTATAATTTCCCTTACATTATTAAAAACTGCATACACATTAGCATTATTAATAAATATTAGTGGTTGGAATATTTAAAATTTGTAAATTCTACATTATTTTTTCATTTTTTTCATTTTACCCTATTTTTTTGATTTAATATAAATCATAATTATTTAGTTCCCTCAAAATTTTCCAAATTCAGTAATTAATGCAGCAGTGATTGTGTCTTTGAATGACTTTCTTGTGATTTTAGGGAATAATATGCAGATTTTTATTTAATAAAGTTTACCATTATATTACAAAATTAGAATTCAAAGCAACTTAACAGTAAAATTAATCAACATTATTATAATTTACTCTCATATTAATAAAATGAGAATAAATTATATGTGTTCAAAAAACAATTAAATAAAAAAATAACATGCAGAACAAATTATAACTAAAAACAACAACTTTATGATAAGATGTAATATTCATATAGTTTTTGGTACACATAATAAGAAAGATACCATTATAATTAGTTGATTAATTTAAACATGTAAACAAAGCAATAAATCAAGAAGTTAAAAAAACAAGAACTTATATCTATTTTTTTAAACTTTTTATTTATCAAAAATAATTCTCAGTGATAAATTATCAGCTTAAGGTTATTTAAAAATTTATTTATATATTTTGATAAAATAAATTTTAATTCTATATTTTCAGTAAAAATATCTGATTGTACTCAGAAAGTGAGCCCAGTATAGAAAATTAATGAAGAATTTTTAATGGTTATGGTGCATAATCTTGAACAATTAAATTTTTAGTAGATATTATTTTTTAATATAAGAGAAATATAAGGTAAATTGAAGTTTAAGTATGGAAACATGAAAAATAAACTAATATATGAGAAATTACATTTCACAGTATTCTATGCATAAAAAACTACATAAAAATTCATACACATTGACTCACTAAAAGTAAGGGCTTGTACTGTTAAAGGTGTAATAAATAATAAATTAATTAATATTTTTTTAAGCAAAATTAAATATTTTTGTACATCAGCAATTTATACTACAAATTATCCTGTTATAATATTTAGTTTATTAAAATGACATTAAAAATTAAGATGTTTTTAGAAATGAAGAAGGGACTCACCAGATTTTAATTGTTATGCAGGACAAAAAAGTTTTTCTTTAACATAAATAGTGTGTTAAAAATTTTAACTTATTATTGAATTTTAATTATACTGTTTCACATTAGTTTGATTAAAAATGATTAAAATAGTCCACAATATAAACATAATAATGTAATATTAATAAATTTTTATATTTAAAATATACCAAGAAATAGTTAAAAATATTTATAAGTTGACAATAGAACTTACTTTCCATTGGCACTCGTACAGTTTGGATAGTTGTCTTAAATATAGCTTGTGAGTGGGTCCATTTCTTTTCTATAAATAGATATTTATTTTTAAATTGTTTTTGATCTTAAATTTAAAACCTGTTAAATAAATTATGCTAAATGTTTTCTTATCTAAAAATAAAATAAATATAATTAAAAAATCATTTTTTAAATTCTTAATTAAAAATAAGATAAGTGATGTTGATGGGAAATAGTAATTCATATCAGTATAAAATAATATATATTAAAAAGTACAATGAATAATATAAGGAATTATAATATAAACTCATAAACAATTCGAATAAATCACATTACTTGGTGGTATATTGGTAAAAGTCTTCGGTTTGATAGCAGGAAATGTTCGAATATGAAATTTTTCTGAAAAATTAAAATGAATTAAGTTGAAACTTAATGAAATATAAAGCGTGCACGCACACACACACACACACATACATATATATACATGCTATTTAATTGAGCATTTATATGACAATTTCTGATGAAAAGAACTTTATTTAAAATCTATGTTTTACAATATTTCAAAATTTCTTAACTATTTTAGCACAGCTTAAGAATATCATAATAGCAACAAGAATATCTCTGCAATTTAGAATTTTCAAAACCAACTTAAATTTAGAAATACAAGAAAAGAAATTTTAATAAAAAATCACACAGAAAAGTATATTTTAAAAGGACAAGAAAGTGCATTTCTAATTACAGCTAAAAAAATAAAAATTTTTAGCTTTTTTAACATTTCAAATATTAAATGACAAATTATTCATAACATATTTTTTATGTTACTAAAAATTGAGATGTGAGAATAAAATGAAAAATAACTCTTTCTTTTCTTGATAATCTAAGTATATTTTAACCCAAGGCTAAATTCTCAAACATCTAAATAATTACATTAAGTACATAATAATTTATAATATTATCATAAAACAAATATACAGACAATTATCTTTTGATAAGATCTTTCCTTCAATATTGAGAGCAATCAGATACTGTACATTGTGGTTACAATGAAATTGATTTTTAATTTCACCATAGTCACAATGTAAATATTCTATATATTTGCTATATTTATAGCATTTAATGGAAAAAAGTAGCAATGAATGGATGTTACAATGACTTAGTGTGGACATACCTGGTATAAGATCATATAATTTTTTTTGATACATATTATTAAATTTTTCAAAGGAAAAATTTTATTGATAGGACTCACACTGATGTCTTAAAACCAATTTTGATTTTCCTACATTCATTATAAAAATTATTACTGAACCTTTGATTATTTCGTTGGTTGATTTAGTATAGCAGATATTTTAGATATCAAAGAATTACTTTAGATACTAAGTACTTGAGGAAGAATTTAAAAGTTAATTAAATTAAAAGTCCAAATTAACCCAACAATTTGGATGAATTCCTAAAACAATTTTATTATAAAAGATGCAGATCCATCTGAAGTAGCATTAGCAACTACATGCATTTTATAGTACTAGATATGAATTTTTTTTAATATTCATCTATACTATAATCTTACACATTATCCAATATTTCTTAAAATAACACAGCCAGTAGCATTGATGTTATATTTAGTAATGGTAAATTAAAATCAGAAATAACTTCTGTCAATATAATTTCCTTTTAAGAAATTGCTATACTGCATTGAAAAATATTCATGTTCCCATAACATTAGTTGCAGTAGAATTTCAATAAATTATATGAAACTTATTAATTATTTTAACAATAAAAGCATTGCATATTAAATTACATTCCTTCATTTCATTATACCATGAATCTTAAAACTATATGCAAAAGATAAATGCTCTACAATAAAATTTTCTACTTTTAAAAATAAACATTTCTAATTTCATATATCTTTTTTTTTTTTTTTTTTGCAAAACAGTTTATAGAGAAATTCTTAACTATCACAGAATACTTATTGTATCTGTTATGAAAGTAGACATTACAAGGTGCTTAGCTATCCAATTGAAAACAAATTAAATAATATCAAAAAAATGGAAAAAATTTAGTAAATTATGAATTTTTTCATTTGAATTATGGTTTTAAAAAAAACACATGATGTATGGTTTTTTAAAAGTTTCTTATAAACACATTCCTAAGATGTTACATACTACAGAATAGATTTTTATTTTGTTATGCATATGTTAAACAGGCAACATAAAACATACCAGGTAGAGGAACTCGAATTTTTACTGTAGTCTTAGGAATGAATTCACTTTCAGTGGTAGCTAAAAGTAGATAAATGATACATGTTTAAATACACAATAATACTTTTAAAAACTAAAAAATAATACACAAGCATTTAAGTAATACAGATAAATGCAAAAAGAAATATTAACATTTTAAATTCAAATCAATTTTCATAAAACATAAAACCAAAGATCATTATTAAATTATTTGTAAATCCAAAATCAATTTATTTTCTATCATCTTTTTATAAAAACAATACCTAAATAAAAAATTCAATCAGTCATTTATTTCATGAAATATAAAAATCAATTAGTTATTTACTTAATTTGAGATCCAGACTAGGATCTTCATTTGTCATGTTTAATATAACAAATCATAAAGAAAAATTAATTACAAATGACTTTTATAAATATTAGTAAAAACCAAATATTTATAATCAAAGTAAAGTAAAAATTATATGAAATAACCAAAGTAATATGAATATCAACTATAATGAAAACATATCAGTTTAAAATTAATCAGTTATTTAAAAGGAATTGTTAAACTATTTCTTAAAATTTAAAAACAATTAAAATTATATAATTCAAAGTATTTATTTATGATGGTATATAATTCATTAAACACACTCTAATTTTAATTTTGACATTAAATAAAAGCCATTATATCTATATTAATTAAATTTTTATTTAATATAATAAATGAAATATTATTTGTTTAAATGTTTACATTAAAAAAATTACATAAATCAACTATAAAAACTCTATAATGGATATTATATCTGTCTTTGCCATAATCTATATTGAATTAGTGAGATCTAAGCTATTGTTTCTCCAAAGGGCATATACATATATAAAACTACCATCAATTAGAACACCACAGGTAAGAAGCACGTCAGTATTGCAAATTTAACATATATATAACTCTAAATAATTATAAGCAAAAATGCATTTAAGAATATACAGAAAGCTATTTTTATTCATTATAATGAAAATCCTAAACATTTGCAGTAAAAATTAAACTTGAGAATTAAAACTCTGAGAATAATGTCATAATATATTAAAAATTATTTGAAGATAATATTATATTTTACTCTTTTATTAAAGTTTTGTACTTTCAAATTATATAAATGTAAAATATAAAATTAAATACATATTCAACATTTTTTATTTCTTACAGAATTGCTCTTATATTTGTTTTTTTATTATTTTTTAAATCAATCAAACAAGTGTATAAAATGCAGAAAATAGACATAAAAGTTATAAATAAATGAACAATTAAAAAGTTTTATTTAATGTAACTTTCATATATTTTAATGATAATAATGATGATTTCATGGCTTTATTTACAATAAAATTAATTATATAAAAAACTGAGGTTATGATAAAATTTTATGTTTTAGTTTTTCACTACATTACAAGTCAGGTTTATCATTGCAAAAAACCTATCATGATAAAAATACATGCCAGATTATAGAAATAAAGATTTAGCAAAACATTTATATTAAATAATTTATTATTCTATTTATTATAATATTCTATATTTAGATTTATTTAATATATTTTTCTTTTATTGATAAAAATAAATTATTGGATAAAACTCAATGGCGATTATGAATGATTTCAGTTATAACAATTATGTTATATATTAAAATAAGAATATTTTAAACGCATTTTAAATATGCAAATATTACCAAATTCTACTTTATTTATTTAGGATCTCAAAAAAAATTATGATGCATTTTTATAAAATTTAGTGTTTTAGTTTTGAAAACATGATTTTATTTATAACAATATTGAACCTTTATTATCTGATAACAGGTATTTAAATAGTTTCATTTAAAAGAATATATATATATTTTATTATCATAATGGAAGTGTGAACATTAAGCTTTTGAAAAATATACAAATTCATGAAATAATATTTTAATAAATATCAGTGATAATAAAGGTTACTGAGATTATATAGAGCTGACTTTGTTTCTGAAAATGATTCACAATCATGAAAGCCAACTGAGGTTGACGATAACAAAATAATTGTATTAAATTATAGAGAGGCCGGGATTTTATGACATGAAATATTGCAGAGATATAATCATTTATCATTCAACTATACACCACCATCTGAAAAAATAGCAGTACATAAATATATTGCTTGGTTAATTGTAAATTAGGAAAAAAAATGCTTTAAGCAACAATGCAAAAATATTTGGTAGGCTAATAAACATAAGAAAAAGCATTCTTTTTTTTACTTGATAGATAACTGTTGTTGAAAATTAGATTGCTTTTTATATTGTAGACCACAAATGGTCTTTGTTTTAAGAATACATATTCATCAATTATATATTTTCATTATGAGTTTTAAAGGTTTACTCAAAGCAATCAGTTAAGAGATGAATTAAAGGCAATTGAAAAGTTCAAAAATGTCATTTGGAGCTAGTTAACAAAAAAAAAAATTGTGCATATAGTTATAAATTATAAGATTACATACAGATTTAACTATTTAATAAGAAGAGGCATGAATGGGATGGATTTCTGGATACTTTATATTTGTTGAGCACTGTACTCATCCCTTACTCACAATTCAATTCAGATGAAATTGGAAATTATTATCTTGACCAATTTGTTGCAGATAGTACAGAATTTCCAATGAGCAGGGAATAAAGAAATTAGATGAAAAATGCCATAAAGCAATACAAATCCTAGCTAAAAGTTTATTCACTCCAAAATGACATAGGATACACCTGTGAGCAATTTAGAATCACATACAGTTGTCCAACTAGTGGGTATTTACAGTTCCATTTTGTAAACATGATTATATGAACACAAATAAATTAGACCATGCAAATATTATATATCAAACACATGAAAAGAAATTACATAAAAAAGCAGAAAAATGCATTTATTGATCACTATTCTAAACATAGAAACAAAAATAAATTATGAACTTTTGAACATAATGCGAGCTTCAAAGCTTCATTGCAGGAAGTTTAGACATTCTCAATCATCCCAGATGAATCTTGGATAGCATCTGGATGTAATAAAAATCTATGAAAGCCAAATATATAATACATTTGGGTTTCACATATAACAATATTGTAGTATATCTTGATTAAAATCAATATTTTTTTATGTTCCACAATGTTAATAAAAAATTTGCAAAAAACATTATTAATTTTTGTTTGAATGACTGCTTTTTATTGTAAAAAAAATATGCACTTATTATGTGAAACAATTAAGACATCATTTGGTTTAAAGTATTTTATCAAATAATGAAATTTAAAAGCTGATATAACTATAAAATAGATAAAATTAAAATGCATACTTTGGAAATAATATTTAAACTTTAAAAAAAGAAAATTATTTAAACAGAATAATAAAAAAAATTCATATTTTGTACAGAATAACATTAAAATAATATTGAAAAATGTATAATTAATTTTCAAATTCACAAGTCTAAATTGAATAAATGAATTCATTTATATAATATGGAATTATTGCAAACAGAATTTATAAAAATGTTAAAATATTTGTAAGAAAAATGAAACATTAATTTTTTAGTTCTGTTTTTAATTGGAAAAGGAAGTTCCAACTTACTTGCTGGCTTAATCCTACTTTTCTTTGTAGTAGGAATAGGTACTTTCTCTTTAGTTACTTGAGCTGCAAAGATAAAGTAATAGATTATAAAAATATTCATTATCCTAATTTAGTAATTAAACTTAGCTACAGCATTAAAAAATCAAATAACCTATTACATATATACAAGTAAAAAAGGCAATGCAAATTTACATACAAACAAAGTAAATTAAAATTTAGTTTTTTTATAAATAGATCTAAAAAAACTGAATATTAAGCATGTAATTTGTCTGAACACCCCCTTTTTTTTAAGAAAATTTAAGCATATAAACACAGCAAAAATTATCATAAGAAAATCAGATTGGACATATAAAAGGATTAAATTATTTTAAGAAGAAAACAATACATGAAACTTTAATCCAGATTTATGTACAAGTAAAAGTAAATATAAAGGAGTGCCAAACTAAATCATATGATGAATGGATCTCAATCCTATCAAAGAATATGAGATAAATTATATATGAAAAATTTTATGTTGGAAAAATTCAAATATGTAAGTCAAAAAATCACAGAGGTATGACTTACTTGAAGGTGTTATTCTTTTAGTAAAAATTGTGGTTCTTGTTACTCTTTCAATTTCATCAGTAACTGAAAAAAATATAAGATATATATTTAATATTTATTTTCATTACAAAATTATTTAATTATCCAAATATTATAACATAATAAGTGACTAAATGTTTTTATAATCTCTAACAATAAATTTGTCTCATAAATTGTTATATTTATTTAAGGTAAATTAACCAATCTATAATATATTTTTAAAAGTAATCTGAGCTAGAAAATGTAAATTTTCTTTAAAAAATAATGTATCAAAGAATATATATCCCATCGTAGAAAATATAAATATAAGAAATACACTATCCCACTTAGAAATAAAAGATACATTAAAATTAACAAAATTAAAAGTAATACAGAAAGAAATACTTTGTTTAATAATATATAGTTAGTAATAATATTAAATAACCTTTCTATTTTAAAAATAAATATCACTTAACATTTTTATGTAGAAAACATTAAAATAATAAAGAATATAATTAAACATCAAAACTATCAATTAATCTACCTTAAGAACTGTTGATAAAATAGAAAATTAAATATGGAGGGCAGTTATTTAATTTTAATATTAAAACATTCTGATAAGAACTCTTATCCATTTATTGAAACAAGCATGTATATGCAAAATATATGTTAATAATTTTTATTGTGAAATAAAAATTTTAAAATTCAAAATTTAATTAAGTTGATAAATTTTATATTTGTACACAGGCAATTTTTTCACAATAAAAAAGGAGGGATTATTCACACATTTAGAAAATTATTAAAATAAGTGACTTACTGTTGATAAATTTTAAAAACATCATTTAAATAAAAAATGTTAAATGAGCTGAAATTACATTTATTCACTGATGTTTAAAATACTGCACAAAGATTTATGCAATATTCATTGTTGGTCATGAAACACAAAAAAAAAAAGTACTTATTGTACTTATGAAGGTAAAATGATAAGATTTTCAAATGTTTGATGGTAGTGAAATTAGTAATCTTTATGCTGCAAATCAAAGGGAAGCCAAGGTAATGGTCACCATGATAACAGTCCATTTTAATGCTCACTTGATAAGATGGGGTTAAGACCAAAATTGTCCCTGTCGCAATTACGTAGAGAACTTTATTGATTCTAATCAAATGGATTTTAATGACAACTTTATGACATCTCTTAATTTTCTTTCATATGGAGGTGCCTCATCACCCTAATTTCTCATTGCATCATCACCCTTGGCTCATCAAAATTTAACACTTTTCATTAAATGATATTTAATTAAATAACTTGGTGTGGTGCTGGTCATAAAATTCATCCTGTGATAATTTCAAATCCAGAGCAGAGATGTAATCTTAGAGTTACTACATGGAATTAAAAAAAAAAATTGGGAGATATATGGAAATTTGACAAATACTCTTCTGGGAAACTATCTTAGAAGAGAATAATGAAAAAACACTTGCCAAAATTAGGATTAATATCTTGGTTTGTGCCTATACGCATATTACAAAAGATTATATCAAAAATGCAAAACAATTTTGGAACAAAAATTAGACTTTAAAGGAAAATGAAAAAACCTTTGCAAAAGACAAGGCTGCTTTTACTGGCTTCTTGAGGATTCCATATCTTCATAGAAAATTCAGGTTATTAAAGAGAGAGATTTTAAATGCAAAACACACTTCTTTTAACAAGTTTTTAGATAACTTGGACTATTGAAAAGATTATCTTAAGTCTTTTCGATTTATATATGATTTAAATGGTAAAGGAACACATTTTTTGAGAACAATCTGTGAAAATTGGTAGAAAAATTTTAACTTCTGACCAAGATATAACAAAGACTTTCTTATATTAAATTTTACTATAAGGTTAGTAACTTTAAAACTAGAGTATAAATAAAAAAACTTTCCTTTGTATAAACCAGGAATGAGACAGACTATTCTTTTTTTCCAATAAGGAATTTCAAAGAGCCCTTTGAAGCTTTTCTAGAGAGAAAAGTGTTGACCTTGATAACATACTTTCAGAATTTGTTTTGGAACTTGGCATCAAGCTTAAGCAAATTACTTTACTTTTAAATACAAAGACTGGGGAGCTTCTTTTCTGATTTCTTCGGAAAAGACTAATGTTTTATTCATCTTAAAACCTACAATATATCCTAGTGACATTAAAATATTAGACCTACAGTCTAACATTTTACTAAGCAAATTAACTGAAAGAATGATCATTGATAAAGTAGCTTCTCCTGGGCAATTGTAGTTATATCTCTGAGGCAATCAGACTTTAGATGAGGATACAACATAACTGAAGAAATTGTTTATTTAACTCAGCATGTCAAAGATTGCTTCCAAAGAAGCAAAGTTTATTAGTGTTTTGGTTGATTTTAAATCTGCTTTTGATAAGGTCTGAAAAAATGCTATTCAAAAATCTCATGCATATGAAAGTTTTGGGTAACCTCTTTAAATGGATAAGTGTTTTCTTCTTTCAACAATTCCTAAATGTCAAATAGGGAAACTTGCTCAGGGTATGGCCAAATAAAACAAAATCTTAAACGGCTCCTTCTTGAGTCCTACTCTTTTCAATTTTATGACAAATAATCTATTGAGCTTTGTTGAAGGTGTAACAACAGAAATCAATTCCTTATTACATGTTGATAGTCTTGTTTCATGGTCAACAAGCTTTGATATTTCTAAATTTTTACTAAGAACTAGCTGTACTACTCACATGGATATAAATTTAATATCAGACCAACTTAGGCTAAACATATTGTGAAAGTGGTCGAAATCATAGGAGGTAGATTTGATTTATTAAAAAGAATTGCTGTCTTAAGTGGGAGTAATCTTACATGGTCTAGCTTCCATGTTCACATCCAGCATTACTGATTATTGTGCAGAGCTACTTATCACTGATTATGATGGTGCACTGTTAAAATTGGACACTGCTCAAAATAATGAACTTACGTTTATCACTGGTGCAACTGTCTCGACCTTTATTGCCGCTATGCTACTGCAAAGACTTTTAGTCCATTTGAATGACATCTTTCTTTGTCCTTTCTCTTGGCAGATATGTATTGAGAAAGAAGGATTTCTGGCCTGACTATTTACCTCCTTAACCCTTTAACACGCGGAGGTCGCACCATGAAACCACCAATTTTCGATTTTTTTCTTAATTCCTTTTCACCATTTTTCACTTAAATTTTATAGATTTCATATCTTTTACTTTTAAATAACACTAACAGATGGCAGTACCAATAAATATCAGGTCGGACTCCTTCCAATATGGCGTTATTTAATGTTCATTTTTAACAACACAAAATAACCTACTTTTTTAATATAAATAATGATAAATATTAGAAATTTTTTCTTCCTATATCGTCATGTCTGTCATAAACAATATAAATACAGCAATAATTTGAACTAGATACGTAAAAAACTTTCTTTTTTTGAGGGAAATTCCTAGTGGTTGCACCACGCAACCAGCGTGCAGCTAGAACACATGACTTATGTGAAGAGCAGACTATATAAACATGGCTGGCGCTCACTGGCTGTCAAAGGACGGATTATTTATTAAGACTAGGAATTAGAATGTTTAGGAGTGTGGGGAGGGATTTGAATCATAGGGTCATTTTACTTGTAAACAACATGTGGACTTTATATCCCCAGTGAACACGTGCTTTCGTTATTTCTGTTTCAGAAAGACTTTTCAGTTTCAGATTTTTCTTTGCGTTGAATGTTGTGTTTGCTCCCAGGCTAGTACAAAAATTTTTATTTAGTAGTATTTTGTGTCTTTTAAATTTAATGTATATATATATATATATATATATATATATATATATATATATATATATATATATATATATATCGAAAATAGTATTTACGTAAAAGTTTTATATAAATTTAAAATAATTAATAGCAACATATTTTAACTGTGTGTAAATATTTTTTTCTACTGTTCAAATTGAAAATGCCTCGCAAAGGGCTAGGAATAGCTGAGGCATTGGCTTTATTTGAAGAACTTCCTTCAGATCCAGAATCAGAAATCTCGGTTGATGATAGTGACAAAGAAGAAAATGTGCCATGCACTGCTAATGATAATCTTCAGGTGGAAAGTGATGAAGGATCAGAAGATGAAGACAATATCGATATAAATTTACCTGGTCCTTCCTGAGTAACCCAAATAAATTGGAATAGGAGACAGAAAGTGAAAAAAATCCTGTTTTTATAGCAACAAAATTATATAAATGTTTAATTTTTCATTTTTCCTACTCTTTATTTTGCAAAATATTGTAAAAAAAATAATATACTGCATTTTAAATACAAATTATCTAAGAAGTTTGCAATAATCGTCATTTATTGAAAGCGCACAGGAAACAAGGTAAGTTTTTTCCCCTACTAACTCAGTAAGTTTCAAGGTCCTAGACACATGCTGGCTGCGCCTTGCGACCACCACCCACAGATAAATGGGTGGATGTAAATTTTTTAAATCTATATATTATTTGTTTTTGGGATCATAACATTCAATTTTTAAGGTTCTTTGGTTTAAAATTTAAAAAAAAATATATATTGTGCGCGTCAAAGAGTTAAATGAGACTCAAAACTCTACATTCTTTCTTGTTTGGGTTTTAGAGACTTGCAAATACTTTTGATGCTTCCAATTTCAGACTTTTCAACTGTAAGGCATCTAACTTATTGGATAATATGAGTAATCCTGCTATTAAAAATGGACTCAATCTGACCTGTTAAGTAAGCAAAATTCTCTTCTGGCAGAGATGAGGTCTTTCACCCTGGCTGCTATCCATGAGAAATAACAAAGAGCCACACTTTTGATAGGATCCTGGATCTATCCAATTGCAACGCTTCCAAATAAGCATTTCATCTCATTATACAAAGTATTACACAATATTATAAGGTATCTTCCACTTTACAAATCAAAATGAGAAATTCAATGCATGTTTTTTTTCATGCAAAGCTTTTGATGTTGTATTTTTCTCCTTGTGCTATCCAAATAACCTGAACCAATTTGCATATTCCAATCTTTTTACTTTCATGTGATTTTGATGTTCACGAGATCCTTCCAAGTGTTGAACTTTTAATGACCATCAGTATATGTATGCATATATATTCACAAAAGCTTTCCCTGTTCACCTTTACCATGGAACATTATCACATATGGTCATAAAAGATGTGTTTCAATTTTAATGATCTGCAAAAACATACACACTTTAAATGGAATGAGATATAAAATAACATTATTCTTGCTTTTCACAACAAAAATTTCCAAATTTTTCACATTGCATTATTTCTGCATTATATCTGTAACAGAAGAATCCATCACCAGTTAAAGGAAAACATGTCTAAAACAAATTTAAAAAAAACTATATATGTTTATACACACACAACAAAAGAAAAACATGGAATTCTTTAACATATATATTTTACCCGGTATGAAATTAGATTATTTTCACTAACGAATATTAAAATAAAAGGACTTTATAAAATTATCAAAGATTTAGAAAATTACAATATATTACAGCAAACACATTCATTAATTCATTAAAAAGTGGTAACTATCTAAAAACAGTCTATATTCAAATCAAATGATAAATAAATTAATATTTGTAAATCTACAAATACAGACTTATTTTATAAAAATTTCTTCAATTCAAATAAAAAATATTTTCAAAGAAAGTAAGTAAAGTTACATAAAATTTATGTATTAAAAATTTTATAAGAACTACAAACGGGAATCTTTGAATTATAAAACCTATAATGAAATTGTACATACCTTTAGGGGTAACAATAGCAGTGACAGTAGTAGGGATAGGTACTTCTTCATGATGTGTAATGGCTAAAATCAAAACAATATAGTTGGAATAAATATAATTTACAAATTACAACCACAAAGATTGCAGCATATGAAACAAATACATGAAGCAGTTTTACAATGTAAAAAATATTAGTACCATTTTAAAAAAATAAAAAAAAATTATAATTCATTTATGTATGTAAATATTTTGAATTTTCTACATTTCCCATTTTTTGCAACTCAGTGTTAAAGTAACGAGTTTAAGATCTTTCCTATCTGCATAAAGAACAGGAGACTCTTGATCGTATTTTGGACTGTCTGGGGCTTTCTATACTAGATCTATATAGAAACTCAATCATGATTTTAGGCTTTTTGAGAATGCACAAATTCATAAACCTCATTTAGCTATGCTGAATCCAGGAGGTAAGTAACAACAGCAATAAAATATTTTTATGATGAAGATATATGAATCTCTTTATAAATAATAAAAACCTCATGTTATTTAGGAGCACATTCTCAATGTTCTCTGAATGGAGTTGTTTTAAGAAATTACCTAATATAAGCTCATACATATACTAATCAAGCAATTTGACAATAAATCATTTTTATCTGTAATATATGAAGTTCAAATTGTGTTATTTAAGATTCACAGTGCTCTTTTTAGCCATTTAAAATCAAATAAGAATTTTACAACTTAAAATTTGCACAGTAGTTTCCAAAAATAAAAATTGATAGAATAATTAAAATAAGAAAAATTTTTTAAGAATTGGATTATTAATGTTTGGATAACACGTCACAAATTTTTTTGCAATATGTAAGTAATTAATGTTAATTTATAATTATGATATAAAAGATAACCATAATAAAAGGTCATCTTTAATCATGCTAAATTAAATGTATTTTAAATTTCTTTTTCCAAATTTAGACAATTAAACGAACAGTTGATTCTAAGCAATTTTGAAAACTGAAATATTTCATAGAATCTTTAATATATAGTCATAACAAATCAGTACTTTTGTAACGAAAATATTTTTTTAACAATATTTTAATTAATAATTAAAATTTATCACATTAATATTTTATTTATAAAAGCTTATTAATGTATGAATATGTTATACTATATTTTAAAAATTTAGACATATTATATAAAACTTTTAAGTATCATTATATAGATTTTATTCATGTCACTATACATAATATAAATTAAAGAGAAATTTCTCAAATTTTTTATATTGTTCATTTATTTCATAATAAAATAAAGACAAAAGGAAATTTATAATAGGCATCGACAGAATATGAGGATAATTTATTTGATTTATGGTTAATATTTGTGAAGATAATTTAGTATTATAAATTAGTTTATAAATTAAACATCTAAATAATAATTAAAATGCCATAAGAATACACATGAATGAATAATGGATCACAATTATTGCCTCATTTTTAAATACTACTTCAAACAGAATATTTGTACAATATACTTCAAACAGAATAAAATACAATATTAGGAATAAAATGAAAAGTAAACAATGAATGATTGTAGATAGAAATATAATAAAAACAACTATTTTGAAATTCAATTTTACTTTTTTTAATATGACAGCAATTCAATTTTTCCTGTATTTAATTTAATCAACACACAGAAATTGTGATTGAAATTAGAAAAAATGTTTTTATTAGTAAACTTATTATTGTAAATAAAGATTCTGATAAATTAAATTAGACATAATTTTGATTCAGAAAATATGAGTTTTAATTAAAGTACAATGGTAAAATAAAATGTAGAGCTTTAATATTATTTATTCCATTAGTTGCAACTGAATACTTTAAAAAATTCCCTCCTCTATTTATTTTACAAATAAAATTAAATATTATAAAATTTGAAAATAATAAAAGCATCTAAGGAAAAAGTAAAACACTAATAACTTGGGAAAGAATGGGATGTCCAAATATTACTAAATAGATATGCCAAAAAATTGATGTAAAAATGCAATTAAATGACATTTAAATATTTTTAATATATACACATATTTATCTTACTTGGTGGAGTTACTGTAAAATCTTCTCTTGTAGTTTCTTTACGATGTTCTTCAATTATCTCAGCTATAAAGAAATTTAAGTCAATTAGCAATAAAATTGATCTTCAAAGTGTAAAACTTATAAACTAAAAAATTGAATAACTTCATCCAAGAATGTTATAAATAATGATAAACCTATTCAAGAATAAATTACACATTTTTAATTATCATTATTTTATACATTGGTAATAACAATTTGTAACACAAGTATAACACTATATAAGCTATTATCAAAGCTAGAAAAGTATCCTATTTTATCCTTTAAAGTTGTATCCCCAGAATGGAATTCAGTAAATCAATTTTGAAATACTCAATATATATATATATATATATATATATATATATATATATATATATATATATATATATATATATATATATAAGACTTTCCCTGTTTATGTTACATATTTTTACTGTTGTGGACTTGGCACTTTTGACACATTTAAATTTCTAAAACATTATATGATAGTTAGGTACTTTTTTACAGTTTGTCTTTATAGCAATAAACAAGGGTTTTATGAAATATATATCAACTCAATAGTTGCCAGAAGTATAACTCTAAAGCCTTTAAGTGAAAGGAAAATATTTTGCCCAACTAACTTTAATGAGAAGTTACAAACACAATTGATTTATCAATTTGATTGGTAGTTATTTATAATTTGAACTACAGAAGTTATTGAATGCAATCATGTTCATTAAAGTTCCCAGTCTTTTTAATATTAATTTTACTAAATTAAAATAAAAATGCTGGAAAAAATTTTTTTTAACAAAATTGTTCTAAATTAATTTTTCTAAAGTTCATGAAATTTTTTTTATCTTGGATTTATTTTATAATTTGATTTTATCTTTATAATTATAAAATTTAATTCTAAAAATGTTTTCAATAGAATATTAATAAAAATAAAAGTATTTGTGAGGATTGAAAAACATTCATGTTAAAAACTTTTTATTTCTTAAAATAGAAAAATATATTGTTACATGCATTAAATGAACTTACGACTAATAGGAATCCTTATAAAGGAAGTTGTTTCAGCTTCAATTCTTTCAGTTCTGTTAGTTACTGTTTAAATATATTCAATATATAAATAATTTTTTCATTTACATTGCAAACTATATCAATAAAAAAGATCAGTTTAAATATTTGATTGTTTAAACATATAATGCAATAAATTATTAAAGATTAGATCATAGTCAAAAGGATAAAATTATAGAAACAAATATGTAGAAAATCAGCCATGAATACATTTTATTTTACGAGGATTAAGCAATTTTATTATTATTCAGAGATTATACAAAGTATTTAAAAATATGTAATAGGAATAACCTAAAATCAATGTTATATGGTCAATAAAAATAATTACAATAATCAATAGTGATTTCATAACACTGATATAAGTATCTCTAACGGAAATTTCCTTTTACTTAAATTTATGCACAATCACAAAATATTTCCAACAGTATCATTTTTACAGTATTAATATTTTTTTATATTATTTATTTATGATGTATGATATGTAACTGTTAAATAAATGTTATCTTCATTAATGATTGAAAATTCTTTCTATTTATAAAAAAATGCTTTATTATTTATAAAAAAGGTAGCAGTGTAAATATCTAACTATTTTAGAGCATATAATAGTATGAAGTGGTATTTTCTTTGTGAAGAATATAGCATTTGAACCAAACATGCATATACATTCCTAAATAAACAGGTTGATTGGGTTTTCTGTGGTAAGGTCCAATAAGGACAAGCTACAAAATAAAATACACAAGATTTTTCTTCTCATAAGTTGTTATAAGTATGCAAATACATTATTATCATATTTGAAAAGTATTCAATGGAAAAAATAGCATAAATTATAATGCTTGTCCTATTGATTTTGGTCGATTATTCTAGAGTTACTTTTTATTAAGAACTAATTTGATCAGACACGAAGTTTTAAAATGCACAAAAAACTCCAACACATATCTAATGAAAATTGTGAGGCTAACTACAGATTAGAGTATCAACCATTCAGCTAAAATGTTGGTCATTGCTACATTAGACATCAAGATGTAAAACGTAGTAACTATGTATTCTAGGAAGCTCTTTTGTTAATTATCTTATATAGTTGAAAAGATGGAATAAGCATATGCAGATTTATAATTCA
Source organism: Latrodectus hesperus (assembly GCA_037975125.1). NCBI lineage: Eukaryota > Metazoa > Arthropoda > Arachnida > Araneae > Theridiidae > Latrodectus > Latrodectus hesperus. Next base: position 1,682,141 of record JAJQOW010000019.1, on the reverse strand, counting down.
AAAACAAGTAATTAGACCATATATTAGTAGGATTAATTTTGATTCACCAAAATCGATTATTTTTCTAAAAATAAATGTAAATATAAAACATTATTTAAATATTTATAATTATATATTAAAATTATATTATTCAGATATTTTATCAGAATTTTTGATGTATTTTGCTTAAAATTTATCAATCATAAACTATATGGATAGAATAATGTATCTTCTAATTATAAAATACCAATTGTTATGTATGTTCTTGCAAATTATTCCTAGGATTTGTACTGAAGTGAAATGATTTCATAAAAAATTTTAATAAATTTAAAAGGAAGAGTTTTTTTAATGCTAAAAAAATAACAATTTGTTCGCAAAGTTTGCTAAGTAAGCAATCATTTGAAAAGGTAAAAATAAAATTTTTAACGTCCTTAAAAATGTATTGTAGAAGAGAAGTAAGATTAAAATACTCATAAAGATACTTTCATAAATGATCTAAAAGAGTGCATTTATAAAATATTATATAAAACTCAGCTTTAAATTAGAGTTACATCGATTTTGATAATTTACAGCTTTAATGAATTTTATAGATGCACAGAATTATTTATAAGAAACAGAAAATATAAATGATACAAAAGGAAGATTTATAAATATTTTACAGTAATGATTTAAATAAACAATCTAAGAGAATTTGAAGAAGACTGTCACTCTTATTTTAAAATGGGATTGCTCAGCTATAGAAAATATTATGAGGAAAGAAAAAAGTAGAGATGAGGAATCAATTTATGTTAGGAAAAACTAATTTAATTATTATACTAATTTTGCTTTATCTAAAGTATTTTTACCACCGCTTTGTTATTAATATGTGTTTATAAAAAAACTTTGATTGTGTTTTAAAAAATAAAATGTTGGTCAGGAAAAGAACTCATATTTTAAGTCAAGTTTGAAAATTCTTTCTGCTATGAAAATAATACAATGAATATCTTTAGTAAAGCAATCTATTTTTTGGGTTGAATTTTTAAGGTATTAACATAAAGAAAAGGTTTGTTTACAAACAAGTATTTCAGGAGCAAATATTTCTGAAAAATTCAGAAGCAGAAAATTCAACTTTAAAACATTTACATTATATTTGAATAAAGTCTTTAGCGATTTCATTTAAATTTTTAAAAGGAGACTTGAATTATAAAAAGATGTTACTAAGAAAGTCAAGATTTAACAACTGTGAGTACTGCTAATTCTTTAGAAAAGATTTTGCATTGCATTAAAATAAAAAATGTTACAAAAATATTGAAAATTTCAAGATAATGTAATATTTTAGCACTTTTAAATTTTTTGTACAACTTATGAATATATTTGCGATTACAGTTTCATATTTACATACAGCCTCTCTTTTATACAATATTTATTAAATTATTCATTTAACATCTATTTGTAATAGAATTATACACAATTATGGAAAAATTAAATTTATATCTAAAATCAGCTTAATATTTATATAGGAATAATTTACTTTTCCTACAAAATTTACAAATGTATTCAATTAATAAAAGTACATCAATAATATGAAATATATCAAATCTTTTGTTGTCTATTACTAATGCGAGCATAATATAAATACCTACATATCAAGCTACAAGTATAAGTAGTCATACTTGAATAAAAATTATGTAATAAAAGCAGAAAATTTTACAGCATTTGCATCAAGATAAAATATTTTGCTGACTCTAAAACAGAATATTTTGCAATACATAAAATAACGATTTCTAAAATGTATAATTTTTATAATCTCCCAAATTAAAATATATTCATTTAAATCAAATTAAATAAAAGGGAAAATCTAACTTAGACAAAAAGAACTTAAAAATTATTTATATTCAAAATAAAATAGAAAACATTTATAAAAATAATAAAAGGAATAACTGATAAATAAATTAAATAAAAAATTATGAATAAATAAATTATAGTTAAAATATACAAAAACATATACAAAATTTTTTTACCTGTAGGAGTAATTGTTTTAAAATGTGGCAAAATAGTTGGAAGAGTAATATTAAACATTCGACCTAATAAAATAAATAAGTAATTTAAAGTATTAAAAGTAACACAAAAATTTTTTTTAAATATTTAGAGAAAAATTCAAATTAAAAAAATAATAGCATATTAATATTAATTATTACTAAATTCTGGATTAAAATTATATTTCTATAATAAACATAATACACAAAATTTGAAAATGTCTAATCACATTATTAATATTAGAAATTATACAGAAAAAATGTTCTTAACAAATTATAGACATGAAGTATTAATATACATCATACTGATGACTTCAAAACTACAAATATCAGCTTTAACTTATTTTTATAAAAATGTTTTAAAAATGAGTGAATTTTGTATTTATTTTTTTTTAAAAATAATAAAAACTGATACCAAAAAATATATAAGAAAATTTATATAAACCTGGCATTGAAACTTTTTTAAATCTGTTATTTAAGTTTAACATAACACAATTGCATTAATACTGAAATCTTATGTTCAAACTAGAAGTAGATACAAAAATTGCAAACAATATTTTTAGAACACATAATTTACTCAAACAATAACATAAAATAAAACATTTCTAGATTTTGTGTATTAAATACAAAAAGTAAAAATATTATATATGTACCTCACTATACCATATTTTAGTTACATTGTACTATGTGTAGACATCATTGATATTCATTTTTTGAATTTAAATTTACAAGTTTTATTCAAGTTTAAATTAAAAGTGATGTAAGAAATAATTTCATTCAACAAAGTTTTAGTTGCATTTTAACAAAATTTCATTCTGGATTACAAATTTATTTATCTATTTTAGCATGATTTGAGTAATTTCCAAGTATAAAAAACTTTTAAAATTTGTAGTAATAGATATTTATGATTTATGTTATTAATAAATGAAAATGGCTAAAAAGGAGAACTACAATTTAAAGATTCTTAAAATGAATAAAAGTGAATATTTAAAATTATAAAAAATTGTGATCAAAAGATATACTCATTGACTTCTTGAAGACGAAATCCATATGATAAATAAATTTAGTTGATGCAGGTATTTTATCCATTCAATCATTATATTTATTTTATAAATCCATAAAATTCTTATTTTATAGAATATTATAATTTTTGCTATGAGGTACTGCAAAGTAATTTTTTAAAATATAAAAAAGCAAATTAATATAGAGAATAATTGGCATATTTTCAGTTTAAAACATTATTTTGAAATACAGCAAGAAACATCTGCAAATATTCTAATTACACCAGCTTTTTGCACACATATAAAAGCACATGCACAGCAACAAATAAATTAGGAGTAAAAAATAATTAAATTGTCACATCTTGAGAGAAAAAATGTGTAATATAAATATTTAATAATCATTGATCATAAAATGTTTGCATTAATGAGGTATGTACACCGATGCTCATTTTAATATATAAGAATTAAAATTAACATTGGCTCACATGAGTATCAGTTATGCTTCATTACTACTTTATAGGATTGTTTGTCAACTGATTAAATGCCGAATACAGGGATAGAATAAAAAAAGTTATGTAAATCTTTATAATCCCTTTTCAGTCTGCATAAGTTATTTACAATATTCATTCAATCTCTAAAAAATATGTGCAAAGATAAGTTAAAAATTTATAGTCAGAAGTTTTTATCATTTGAATTATTTCATAAAGTTCTAGCTAATAATATTCGAGCCATGAACTAATGTTTATGTGTCAGTGCATATTATGCTAATATAAACCACAGTTCATAACACATAGATTAAAAGTCATTTTTATAAGCAAAATTTAGTTGTTTTTATTATTTTTATTATTTAACAATTAATAATTATTATTATTTAAATTTAAATAATAATTAATAATTTTAAATTATAAAAATGAATTATTTTAATACATAAGAAATTAGACAATAACATTTGACTTTATGTATTTAGAAATTTAGTCAATTATAATACAATAATAATTTTATAATTTATTCAAAAATTAAACTCTCATATATATTTTAATTCTAATTTAGTTATTTTTATTTTATTATAAATCATTTCATAATTATATATAGTTTTTAATTTTATAATAATTCAAAATGTAATTTTTATTTACAACATGGTAATTTAAAATAATTTTGTAATAATATAAAAAAATAAGATTTTTACTACTATTATTTATAATATACTTATTAAAAGAAAATATATAACACTGAACAGTAAAAACATTAATATAAAAATTCAATAATGAATAAAAAGAAAAAAACTATCTATCAAATTGTAAAAAAATCAAATTTGCATTAAAAAAGATTTCCATTATTTAAAATACTTACTGGGGACAACAAAGGTTTTAAAAGCTGTATAGGGTTTGAAAGTTATTGTCCGTCTGGTAACTATATTAAAATTCAAAAGATTTAGTTCACTTAAATATGTCATCATTTGATATTTAAAATAGTAAAAAACAAATTTCAAAAATGATTAGAAAATAAAATTTTTTTGCTTTTAACATATAAATTATACTTTTATTGAATATAAAGCAAGAAAATTCAATTTTTAACTATAACCATTATTTAAAACAAGTTATCTTAACTTAAATTGTTAGATGTAATTATTTCCTTTCTATTATAAAATATCAAATGATTTAAATGAAACTGTAATGCAAATTGTAATAGCATCATAATTGAAAAAACACAGTGATGCAAATGAAAATAACACGAAGAGAAAATTATAAGTTGAAAAAAAAAAAAGAATTACAGTGAATTCAACTTAAAATGTAATTTATACTAGGCCAAACGGATTGTATTTATTTCATTACGTAGAAAATATGATTTATATATTATATAATAAAACATACTATTATTTACATATTACATTGATTCTTTTACTAATCTATTTTAATTTTTTTACAAGAAAATGTATTTGATTTTTATGATTTAAATATAAACAGAATTTTAATATATCTCATTATAAATATTTTAATGATTAAAAGTTCAAGTTATTGTATTTTTAAAATTAGAAGTCACAAACAGATATGGATAAAAATATGACATATTTCATTGTATTCACACAAATTTCTATTCTTTAAATTTACAAATAGGAGATTTAGAATTATTTAAGCAGAATAGAATAATCATCAAATTAAATCTAATATCAAGCTTTATTAAAATAAAATTAATACTTTTACATTTTGTTATGTATATTAATATTATTGAGCAATAACTCAATCACACTCATTTAAAAACAATTGATTATCAAAAATACATTATTTTATTTTTCAATTATGATTAAATAATAAGTAAAATTAAAGTTAACTATTAAGTTTGTAATTTGAAAAACAAAAATGATTTTATACATGACTAACCTATAGAAAAAAATTGAAAACTTATAAAATATTTATAGCAAATAAATAAATAAAATAAAAAACAGTATACAAAATTAGAATGTGTATTTACTATAAAAATACAAATATTATTAATTATATTTGCAAAGATTTAAATTTGAAGAAAATATTTTAAAATTTTGCAGTTTGTGTTAAAAAATAAAATAAAAAATCTATTATATTTCGTTTTAATACTATTATATTTAAGATGTAATGCAAACTCTTAATCAATTATGTTTCTTTTCCTTTTATACTTTCACGATTTCAAGTAATAAATTATTAAACTTCAACAAAATAATATATAATAATTAATCCCTAATATTTAAACTTATCAATTATAATAATTCATTTTAAATTAATAAGGCAGAATTCAATTTGCAAACATAAAAGAGGTCAAAAACATAACATTAGTTCCAATCTTCTTAAAATTGTTCTAAATTGAAAATATAATTGCTTTTATAAGGTTTTTCAGAAAATCAAGTTATTAAAGATAATATCTATATTTGATAAATAATTGAAAATTTAAAATATTCTAATATTGATTGCAACCTGATCTTCCAGAAAAATTAGAAAAATAAGTATAAGTAAATAAAAATTAGAATAAGCTACAATATATATTACATTTTATTTTGTTCTACTTGGGTGTACTTAACTATTTTATTACAACACATTGGAGTAGGAAAAAAAGCATTTTAAAAATATACACAAGTGGTCAAAAATATACAATGCTTTAAACAAATTAACAAAATCTAGTTAAGGCAGCTATTTTCATTTCAAATTGCAAATTCTTAAAATATATTTTTTAAAATAATAGAAAATCATTTTAAGTTGCAAAAATAATTTTTGATAAATTAGTATTTTTATATATTAATCATTACAAACAGATCTAGTGCTCCAATATTTTGATAATTTCAAGCTGAGCTGCATTTAAATGGTTAGTATTGTGAACTCAAAATAAACTGACGCACAATCAATAGTTAACTTTGTTAATTGATGAAATAACTTACTTGGTGGAGTATAACGAGTTGTCTTAGTAGTTGGTAAAGGAACATACTCAGCTTCTGTGACAGCTATATAAAATAGAGACAAAGGTAATAAAAAAGATGAATCAAAATTTAATGAAAAAATTTAATACAAATTGTTATAAAATTATTTCTTTTATTTAACAAAAGATCTGCTTTCAGAATCAATTTAAAATTTAATGTATAGTAGCAAATGAATGGAATAAATGACAATTAATACATAATGAATAGTAATATTAAAAATATGAGAGAAAATATAAAGCACTAAATCAAAATCTCTTAAAATAAAAATTTATTCTAAAGATAATATAATAATTATTTTAGACAACAAACATTTTCCTTGTTTCTTTCATTTCTTAGTAAAATCCTCTACGAATTTATAAAATAGATGTTTTAGAAGTTATCCAGATGTTTTGCAAAACCTCCAAGTTTAAATATAATTCTTAGATATTGGTGTTCTCTGATTGAATATTTACAGTATATCAAGTAAAAAGTTATTTTGCATTAAAGATGTGTTGACAAATTCTGAGCTACATATTAGTTCAGAACAAAATGTTGTTGAACATTATAAAATTTCTTAATTGAAATCAGATATAGAAATGCACTCACTTCCAAAAGTTAAGCACAGAGAAGAAAATGCTAATTTCCTGATGCCAATCAGAATTAAAGAGGATACAAATCCTGCAGAGGTAGATGGAAGTATGCAAATATGTTAGGTAACAGCCAATCACACTTTCATGTCAAGAAATATGCAAAAAGGGCAGTCTTATAAGATAAAACACCAGCTTTATGAAGGGTTACAGAAGTTGATTGTAAGTGCTGATAGATGGTGTTTAAAACTTTTGTACAATTTGTTTTCAAGACATACATGTTTCTATGACTTCCAAAAGACGAATGGAAGATTCTGAGTGCTGGCATGCTGTGGGACACATTGAAGCAGGACAGTCAATCTCAGATTTCGCTCTTTCCTTCGGTATTCATCATTCTGTAATTTCACGTTTATGGAAACAATTCCAAACCACACAGACAGTTGTCCAAAGGCCCGTAGCTGGTCACCCAAAGGTTACAAACCCTGTGGTAGATCGATATATTGTTATTTTAGCCAAGCGGAATTGCAGAGCGACCTCCACACGTGTGACATCTATGGTTAGAGTGTTTATTGGTAAGGTGATATCTGCAGCTACTGTATGCCTAAGATTACATATGAACGGTCTGTACACCGGGGTAGCTTGAGTTTGGGCTTGTCTATCCATCCAATCAAGAGGGGCACAATTAAAGTGGTGCCGGGAACATGTCAATTGGACTGCGTCTGACTGGGATGATGTTATGTTTACTGATGAGTCAAGATTTGCTCTGGAGACAGATGACAAAGGCATAAGGATATGGCGTGAACATGGAGCACACAATCAGCCCCAGAACATCACCGAACATCAGGCATTTCGAGGGGGAAGCATTATGGTGTGGGTAGGGAATTCATTGGTATACCGCACCGACCTGCACATCTTTAAACGGGGCTTTGTGACGGCTTTCCAGCATTGAGATGAAGTCTTAGAACCCATTGTGATATTGTATGCTGCAGCAGTTGGCCCTACTTCTTTTTAATGGATGATAATGCATGTCCCCATAGAACAGACTACCTGGAGAGGGAAGGGATTGGGCATATGGCGTGGCCAGCATATTTGCTCGACCATAATCCCATTGAAAATCTTTGAGATGCTCTCAGCTCTGCTGTATCTTCACATTTTCCACCTCCAGCCACTCTTATTGAGCTGGAAACTGCTCTACAAGAAAAATGGCTATTGCTTAATTCTGCAGTGATTCACCACCTAATTGTAAGCATGGTCACAAGGTGTAAACTTTGTATACAGATGAGGAAGGAACACATACCCTATTAATGTCCTTTTCTTCATTTTATGTTATTTATTTTAAATTTATACATAATTCTGTTTAAATCTCAAGTATGTCATTATCTGATAACTTAGAAAAATTTAATATTGTTTTCCTTTCTGTATATAATTATTGATTTTATTTTATGCATAAATATATATGCCATCTTCCTGCTGAATTTTGTATCAATCAAAGCAATATTTGTTGATTTTTTTACATTTTACATCTTTATGCTTAGCTTTAGTAGTGAGTGTATGTTTTAACTTAAGTTGTTTAATTTTTATTTTAGAAATTCTCATCAAAACATTAAAACTTAACATATAAAAATAACTCAGATATATGACCTATTATCTAAAATTCATGAAAAACTGAAGGAAATAGAGCTAAAATTTATATTTAATCATAAGTATTAATTTACTAATTAATATATCAATATATTTCAAATCATGTTACCTTTAATTTATAAATGATTATTTTGTTCTTGGGACTATTACTATGAAAATAAATTATTTGTAAACTTTTCGTATTAATTAAATAACAACAAACAATTCCAGATAAAGTGCAAACTTACTCGGTACTGTGACGTTTTTCGTTTGAATAGTTGTTGGTGTAACTACTTCTATACGATCAGTAACTAAAACAGAAAAGCCATTACTTTAATAAATATTTATATACAAGTCAGAAAAACTAGTGCTTCAAATTTGGCTAATATTTAAAATTAAACACTTATAAAAGCAGTGTGACAGACAGAAATAAGTTCAAAGAAAATAGAGTATGGAATAAAAAAAACATAAATACATATAAAAAGTTATATAATTGAAAACAATCAGAAACAGTTATACTTAATATGACATTACTTTGAATATAAGGATAATCACATTATAATAAAATTTAAGCTAATGATGACATGATATGCAAATTTGTTATATTTTTTAGAAATGAACATTTTGGGAAACAAATTTAGTATTTAGGAATGTATATATTTTAAAGACATATTCAGTAGGAAATTTCTGAATAAAATAATAAAATGATTAATTTACATTTAAAAATAAATACTTAAGAAAAAAAAACATGAAATAGTACATGAAACAGTTCATAATTGTCTTTTAGCAATAATTTCATTTCTAGCTTTCTTTAAATAGAATCTCATGTTTAGAATAAAAAAATTTAATTCTTTTTAGTTAAGAACTATATGAATAAATTTGTTTTTTCATTATGGCAGTTTAAATTTAACCTAATAGTACATAAATCAAGTGTATGAATACTTCATGTTAAGTGATAGGAAAATAACTGTGTAATATAATTGTCATTATAAATGCCAAGCCCATAACTTTTCAAATAAATTATTACTTTTTTTTGTATTTAAACACTGCTTCTGTACCATAAGAATTATCCAAGATTTCTACAATTTTCTTCACTCAAATCAATGTTTATCACATAGAAATAATTTGTTATTGAACCGCATGCTTTCCTGCACCCAATTAAAAGATGGTTTTACCATTTAGATAGAAGCAGCCTGGTGAGAGTCTTTGTAATATTTAAGCAGAGACTTAGCAGAAAACTCCCCAACACTTAACCTGCCCCTCCTAGAGTTATTACTTCACAAGGAGGACATTGCAACCATGACATATTTTAGCAGACATGATGGATCTTTGGTTGAGATAGGATTTGAACTCACTATATCTTCTGATAATAATAAACAACCTAACCAAACTAGGTTAGCACAGATCTACTAGGTAACTGCAGTGACTACTTATGAAAACTATGGTATATATATATGTTACTAATATGATAACTTATAATGAAAGTTTCAAATACTTATATATCACATTGGCTACATTAAATCTGAACACAATTATTCCTTGTTCCTCTTTTCTCGCTCAAAGCATTTTTTACTTTTAAAAGCAATAATTGCTGAAAATTATTTAACAAAATATCCCATATTTATTTGCATTCAAGATAGCTTTTGATTTAAATTTTTTTTGTAAATCTATTAATACTCGATCTGCCCTTTTTCACCAAATTATTTATCGGCACCTCTTGTTTCCTCATAGATATTTCTATGATAAGCTAATTACAACTGGATCTATCAATCTTTTTTTAAAGCCTCAAATAATTAATTTTTAAAGCATTTTTCTTCGAAACAAACATGTATATTCGCTTCTTGCATATCTTAACACAAAAAGGATTTTTTTCTATATCTTCATAAAAAGCTTAATGGTAGTTTTTACTTCTTAAGTAATTTTGCTAAGCTTCAATTGCAAGAAAACCATTTAAAGTAATTCATCTTTTTTTGCTCAGCTTTGGTCAGGTACACCTCAGGTTTAGTTTTATAACTCATTTTCAATACTTAAATTTATTTGCCTCTTGGAAAAAAATTGAAATTTTGAGAGTATGGAAAAAAAATCTAGTAAAAAAGAAAACATTTTTGTTATAATTATTTAAACTTGTAAACTAGGTTCAATATTTTTTACATAAATATTTATGTTTGATACTATTTTTTACATCTTCACTATCACTAGATGAAAATCTTTTATTGTAGACTGTGAACAAAAATATGCTACAGAGTAAAGTTTGTCACAATATATGCATATACTTCAATATTGTTAATTATAGAATGAATATTTGACCTTTCTTGATAAGCTAAAAAACAAGAAAAATAATTTAATATTCTTAAGTTGAATAGTTAATGAAAGCAAAACATAAAACACTTGTGATATAAACTGATAATTAAATAAATGAATATTGATTATTTAATGCACATTTTTTTTACAATAACTATACTTATAAATACTTTTCTAATTATTTAAATTTATTATTAAAATATGAATGAAAATTTAAAATGCACAAGTATAAAGTGCAAGCATACCTGTCGGAAATATTTTTATATACCTTGGTGAAAGAGCTGGAAATTCACTCGATATTACTGTAGCTATAATTATAATAAAATGTAAAATTTTTACAGTAAAAAGGAAGTAAATAAACAATACTTTAAATGATAGAGTAAGGAAAATATGCATTAATAAATTATGAAATTTAAACTGCAAAAAAACAGTTAAAATCTTAATTAAAATGTTTTGTTACATTAAAACTTGAAAATGTGTTCAAAATTTTTTGTTTATAAAATAATTGCATTGCATATGCATAGTATACACATTTGATATAAATAACCAGTCATCAAAAAATAATGGTAAAAATTATATCCATAGTGAATAGTTTATTGATAATACATTTGACATGACACACAGTAAAATATATTTGAGAATTGAACTATATAAATGAGGGATAATGTTTAAAGGAATATTGCTTCATTCTTCATGGAGATATTGGGTAAGTTCTATAGGAGAATTCTAGTAGAAGATAATGATTTCCATTTGAATACTGAGATCTCAAAATATATCATAATGTTTTCACTATATTAGGAGTCCTGGTATTGTGTAGATTAAGAGATAAGTTTCAATTCATACTCTTACTAATCAAGCCATAATTATACAAGTACTACTGCATGAATGCGAGCATAATCACCCTGAAAAATTCCGTCTCTTTTAAGTAACATTAGATTGACTTTGTCAGTTAAAAATTCTCAAATATAATTCTTTTTTCCATGTCATAAGTGAGCCAGAAGAAAATCTAGACTTGGCAGTATATACACCATGATAGATCTAAATTTAGGCTTGATATTTGGAAGAAGACAAGCATGATCCAGTGTTAATGAAGATGTCTATCAATTATCCGTTGAAATATCTTGTTGAAAATTATGAAAGAAGATGTAACCATATAACTGCTTTCCACTTATCAGATGACCAGGTTTTGTGATTGTAGCTAAACCTTAAGCAATTTTTGGCATTAATATGTAAGACAAGTTTATTGGAAAATACTAAATTATTATATTGTATGTGTCATTTGTTATAATTCATAACTGTATTTATTGACACTAGAGAACTCAGATAATAAGTTATCCCCGCAGTCATTTTCAGTGAAATTGATTTCCTTGCAGATATTACAATCGTTTAAATATTCATTAGTTTCATTTCAATCAATTGCCTTTTCTATCCATACTTGCTGCACTGTGTTTATGATATTATAACTTAAAACACTGTATCTCAAGAAAGGCCTGAAAACTGGATTGTTTGGCCTTGATTCTTTTAGCTATCAGTCTACAATAAATTAACCTCTTTAAAAGTCTGTGAGATCTAAAATTTTATTTTTGACAACACCCAAAACTTTATTAAAACTATATCTTATATGATGACATATACTTTTTACATTGAAAAAATTTCAACTATGTTACATTTTGATTTTTATGAAGCACATTATTATATTTAATGTCATTTTCATTCACAAATGTTTCCATTATTTTGATGAACACCTGCATATACATTGTTTTCATTATGAATATATTTGCCAAGTACATAACATATTGATTATAACTTTTCCTTTCTAAATAATAAATATGTATTTTTACTTAAAGAAATGCTTTTAATTAAATTACTTTTAATAGAATCAAAATTCATTAAAAGTAATTTAATTAAAAGCATATTTAATTAAAAATATATTTTTAAAGTAGTTTAAAACAAAGAAAAACTTTAATTTTAAAAGTATATTTCAAACTTTTAAATTAAATTTTTAAATAAATATTAATAAGGTTTCTACAGTATTAAATGCTACCAATTCATACAAAATCAATACATAGAATTCCAAAATATATTTTTATAAACATACAAGTATTTCTTTTGTGAATGACGCTATTTTTAGATTTCTAATAAAAAACTTTTTAATTAGGAAACAAAATATAAATTTTTTAAGGTTATTGCTTTTTTTTAAACACATGAAAATGAGTTCAATGAGTAAATACACGTGAATTGATTTACTACAACTACAAAACTACAGAAAAAGATACTACATTAAATTCATGCAAAAATGGTACACAAATGTTGTTAGTTTCAAATTATAAGCCTTTTAAAAGCTTTAAATTTAGAATTAAAGACCTACCCCCTATCTAATTAATAATTTCACAGCATTTCTAATTTTTTTCCTTTTTACTTTCTTTAATTTAAACCTAATTGTTTTTCCTTAACTTAGTTATGAATCTTGACTCATAACTAAATTATATCTTCTATTTGTCAGCAGGTAAGAATATATATATATATATATATATATATATATATATATATATATATATATATATATATATATATATATATATATATATATAACCAGTATGTTATGCTTTAGTTATGAGTCAAGATTCATAACTAAGTCTTATTTTCTTGTATGATTATTATTTTAATTATTTTATAATTAGTTTAGTTTGTCAGAAAAGGAAATGTTTAGTTGCAGACAAATAATTAGAAATATTAAAGTTAAAGGAAAAGAAAGATAAGAAATTATTAATTAGATAGTGGGTATATATATATGAAAATTTTATAACCTGCAGATTTAAATCATTTATTTTCAACGAAATGAAAAAAATATTGAAATAAGTATAATTAGTTAAAAATATTTCAAAACATATTTGAAAATAAATTATATTATATACAAACAAAAATATCGAATTTTAACAATTTTAATTTAGAGGAATAAATAATTAATTTGGATATTTAATTGCGATTAAAATTATTAATATCATAATATTATATAGACAATAATAAAAGAAATAGATTTTTTAATAAAACTTTGAGATAAATTCTTATTATAAAAATAATATTAGAAGTATATTATGATAAAAATCAAATTGATGATTGAATATTATGATAGTAAAAGTTCTGAGAAAATCAAAAATAAATTGAAGTATATAAATAATAAGATTACTTACTTGTAGCTGGAATAAATTTTGTTCTATATGTTGTAGCTGTTACATGCTCTGTGTAGTTAAATTCTGGTTCTACAATTTTCAATAATATAAATAATTATTATTTTTAAAAATTCAATAACTATTTAAATATTTTTTTAAAAATATTTTTAAATAAAACAAAATAACAAAGATGCACAGATTATATGATAAGCTTCAACTATTATTTATATAAATATATATGCAATATATTTCTTTTCATATTAAACAATTATATTATGATTCTATAAATCAGCTAATATATTAAATCCCAAAATAACATAAAAGATTTGATTTCATACAGTTTATGATTTTACTTTGTGATCAAAATTATGGTATATGAAATATAAGTAGGATGTATGTGACACTACTGCATAATGACATCCATATATGCAATTACATGGATGTTATTATGCAGTAGTTATGAGCAACAAGAAAATAAAGATAAAAAATAAAATCAGATTATAAAATATAAAGTCTGTTTTTGGTACTTGTCTTTATGGACAACTACCAAAAAACAGACATTTCATTACTAAAATACTATAATAATACCATTATACATTTGAAGAAGCACAATGGCCTTATATATATATATATATATATATATATATATATATATATATATATATATATATATATATATATATATATATATATATATATAACTTAAAAGTATAAAGAGTTTGAACAACATATTAAATTGAATTAAAACAAACCTTAATAACAATCATGAAGTTATTAATTTACCAAAAAGATTAAAAACTACAGATCAATGTTATCAGCAGTGTAGTTTAAAGTAATGCATATAGAACATTCAATAACAGGAATAGCGCTATTAATTTTAAATACAAAATTATATAGACTCAAGATTATTTTTTAAATTTCACTTATCTTTTTGAGCTGTGTTACTAATGTAAAATAAATGCAGAAATTGTTCGAGATTTCAAATATTTGAAAAAAATCTTTCAATAATAAATTATTTCTAGTAAAATGTTTTTAAACAATTCTCTTAAAGAAAACATATTTTGCTAATTAATGACAATCATGAAATGCATGAAATTTAAAGAGTAGAAAAAAATCAAGTATCAGAATCTCATAAAATTTAGCAAATCAGATGCCAATAAAACTGCATCTTTTAAATAAGTCACTAGATACACATAAAATTTAGTTATAAAAATTCTATCAATCTCTAGTATTATATAAATACTCCGATATCTATATAGATAAATATTGAAGTGGAGTACGAATTTAAGTATCAAAATCAGCTAATTTCTATATTTATAACCAACATAGTTCAATGTGGCAATTTTTTAAAAATCAGATCATAAACAAGCTCAAACACTTAGCTGATAAAATTGTAGTTTTTACCTGTATTACTGTTTAAAAAGTGTAAGACATTTACAAGAACAAATAAATATATAAATCATCATTAATATAAATCAAATAATTCCAAATTCGTAAAAACACTTACGTGGGAACTTTCTTTCATATCTTGGTGTTGGTACACTTTCAAAACCAGTTTCTATTTTGGCTGCAATTTAAAAAAAGAAAATCAGTTAAAATGATAGTATTTTTTTACATGATTTATTAAATTTGTTTCTAAATTAATAAAAATTAATCTTTTTCATTTTTTATCAACTCTTTGTTAGTTTAAAATAAATAACGCAGAATTTTATAAATTTTGCACTAAAAAACTTCATGACTTTTGAGATCAAAAATATGAAGTTAAATTTTTTTTCAAAAACTTTTGAACAAAATAATGTTATGTAAAGTGTTTTGGTTGATAATTATTATTAGGAAAACATTAAATAGGCTTTTTTTCATTATGCTTACTTGGAACAGTGATACTTATAGTCTTCACTTTAGTTGGTGTATGTTTTGCAATATAAGTAGTTCCAGCCTCTATAGAAATAAAAGAAAATTAATTTAATAATTTTAAATAAATTGGAAAAATATGATTATGATATATATGAGGATCATTTCATAAATAATGCACAAGTGATGATATTTGCTACATTAAATAATGCAGTCAAATGTAGTTCCCCATTTGAAATGTAAAACTAGATAAATGTGTAAATATGCTATGAAGTTCTTTAGTATGTCATGTCTTAAAGTTATATTTTTTAAAAACAATATTATACAAAACCCTCAGATACAATGATTATATAATTTCAAAGAGTAATCACAAAAATTCAAATACTAAGATTGAAATGAGAACAAAAATTTATAATTCATTTCACTAAGTGTAAAATTAATATAGTTGAATCAATGCCTATTTCCTGTCAGATTATACATTTTCGTGTGAAATGACAATACACAGAAAAAAAAAAAACCTCAAGATCACAAGGAGAAACATTAATAGAGAATTAATCATGAAATCTGTGATTATAGCTCCAGAATAAAATCAAGTAACATATGAGTAATTATTGTAAGCTTTTTAGATTTCATTAACATGTAACACTGTACCATATTTGGATTTTAGGCTCTTGTCAAAGGTGAGATTTATTCTTGATTTATTCTATATTGTTTAATTTTTTAAAGAAAGGAAAAGAACACAAGTTGTATACAATTGTTGAAATAATGATTCAGTTTTGAGGGATAACAATTTTTATAATGCATAACTGTTATTGATAAAATGTGGTTTAGGAATTTTAAATTAAATGTCAAGTCAATTGAACTAAATTTTGTCTGACAAAATTTCTATGAATCCAATCATAGGTAAAGCAAATATAAACATCTATTTTAAATCAACAAGGAGTCAGTAAGAATGAAAATTTTTTCACACTTCATAGTTGTTTATTATCTCTCATCAGAGTAAATATTTACCTAAATGTAAAATCATAAATTGACATTGATTACTTAGTTATGCGACATTTCAACAATATTAAACATCCACATATAAGAAAAATTATAGCTCATTTATTGGGAAAATATAAATAGCAATAGATACCATATACACTTGTACACAAAATCTAGAAATGAGTAATCTGATTCAACTAGATAAAACTCTCTCTCTCTCTCTTATCTATGTAACTATTTTTTCTCCCAGAAGAGAGAGAGAGAAGTCATATGTATATCTAAACTAAACAAAAATGTACCAAAATGTAAATCTAAAATATCATTCTTTTTAATTGTTTTCAATCTATAAATGTTTATTTTAATGAATTATTGAGATTTAAAACTGAATTATGAAGACAGATAGTATTTGGGCTAGGTAAAATATATTATCTCAATGGATACTAATGAATTTAATACATTTCAAAACACTTTTTTGAAGTCACAAAATCTTAGATTGTTGAAGTGAGTACCCATTCTGAATTCACTATTTATAATATAGAATTTTATTCAATGCATAATATAGAATTTTATTCAATTTACTTATCATAATATATTAAATAAGTGCATTTAATTTTAAGATTTCATTTAATATCTAGTATTTATCAGTTTTATTCAATATAGAATTTAAACACAAAAAGTTTACTACCTTTAAATGAATTTGCTATAGCATTGTGTCATTATCACCATTGTTAATTAACTCATGATTTGAAGATTATTGACAAGCAAAATAATTAAGACCTTTTCATAACATTTTTGTAATTACCATAACAGGACCAACAGAAATCATGGTAAATAAGTAATTGAGATCAAATGTTTAAGGAATGCCCCTTATCAATGGTTTACAACTTAAGTATTCAATTATATCTTCTAATATCATTTATATTTACTAAGTCTGCATTCACTGCACAGTATTTATTTAAATTACAGAACATTACGATTTATGAGTTTAGAAGGAATACAGTTAAGAATCAGCACATAAGAATTAAAAGTATTTTAACAAAATTAAAGTAATCTATTTTGTGAATTAATTAACATAATAAATTAAATAAGCATTTAATACAAGATAGAAAATTATAATAACATTAAACTATTGTTTTAACATATGGCAAATTACATAATTGATAACTACAACCTTAGAAGTATAGAATCATTATTAATTTATCATAAAAATGAGTTATAAAATTTCCAGCTTTTAAATCACTGCAATTTCTGGAAGAAGCTTGCATCAACTGGAATGACAAGAAGAGAAAATGGCAGAAAAAAATAAATAAAAATTTCACAGAATCACTGTAACAGCAGGTGCATTAAATTAAATTGAGTGTCCTATCATTGTCCTGTTCATTATAGTTGCAAAAAGTTGACCTATGTTCATGATGTATTATATTTAAATTAAGAAAAATGTGAGAAATAAAAACAATTGAAAAATAAGTAATAAGACAGGAATATTAAAATATAATTGCATTCATAAATGTACATATATTGACACATTGAAGTCTGTATGCATGACATGTTATATTGTGAAGAAAATCACAACTATGAAGTATTAAATTTAATATAACAAGAAAATACTTTTGATAATATGTTGTTTTGTTAATAATCAAGATTACGTTTTCAGCAAAAAATATCTGCATTAAAGTATACAATCTGTGTATGCATGTGTGAAGCTTTCAAAATATAATTCATTACTATCCAAACTAAAAAGATTTAGCAAATCTTGATCTAAATTAGGACTTAAGAAGTTCAAAGCTGCTAGGTAGTCACACACTTATGTATCTCTTCATTTAGACATCGAATTTTTATCACATTTGAATTTTGATATTATAAACAATATTTTCAGTGATTATCATGAATTTAATAAACATATTGCAAACTAAAGAAGAATGTTTTGCCACATTGACAGAAAATTGCAATATTAAAATTAAACACTTAAATATGCAGCATTTATTAGAAAAATTGCAGTACCTAGTACAAGTAAGGAATTTTAGAAATTAAAAATTGTTTTAAAAATGTACTGTTTTTAATATCAGTGCATTTTACTTCATTCAAATTTTAAATATTATTCAAACAAAGGTTATAACATTGCAATAGTTAATATATTATGAATTCAAGTTTACAGTAAGTGATAAATATCAAACAGTTTATAAAAATTTTTTTCTAAAATTCAGTAATTAAATAAAACTTTTTTAATCTTACTTTTAAAATGCTTTTAGGTGTTCCATTCTGATTGTTCTCTAATTTATATTTTTAGCTTTTTTATTTAAAATTTATAAAATTTAATGAAATTAATGAAAAGCTTTTTAAATAAAAATAATTAAAGACATATTCACTTAGTTCATAGAAAAGTTAGAACTTACTTGGAGTAAAATCTATTGTCTTAACTTCAGGGGCATGCTTAGTCATTTCATGGGAACGCTCTAAAATTAACCATTTCATTATATCAGATGATGAAAAAATAAATTTTAAATGAAAAAAAAAACATAAAAAAGTCAATTATACTGAAACTAATATACAACATATAATATTGCTCAAATAAACTTCCAAATTTTATGAGATTTCAGTTATAACATAATTAATGAATAATAATCATTACTTCAAAATTATAGTTCAATTTAACATATTATACATAAGTTAGTACTTTAGTAATGACAAATCATTAAGGCTGGCTTTTACAATTATGGAAAAAAACAATAAATTGTGAGTGCTAAATACATATATTTTATAAAAATAATATGAATTTTTATTCTAATCGAGTATATTAAATTTAGCTTACCAGGTAATGGGATGCGCACACGATTAGTAGTTGTTTCATACCTCGCTTCTGTGTAGTTAATCCCTAAAATAAAAAAAAATTAAATTTTGTTAAATTAATGAAATTATTTGCTAATTTAAAAAATAAATAAAAATAACAACTGAGTAAACTGACATAATTCATAACAAAATGGCATTAATTGATAGTCACGTTTTATCAAAATTTATATACCTTAAGTAATACATTATGAGCTTATATCCCTCTATAACATCAATGTAAATAAACTTTCTGTGTTTAGTTAAATTTCTTATACTTAACATTTTTAATGCTACTTTTTTTACATCAAAATCTTATTCATATGAAGCAAGCAAATGTTTGTAAACTAAAATATGCTACACTATTTTTCTTTAAATGACCTTGCAAAATTTTTCTATAGTAAGTAAAGTCTTAATTTATTTGTACAAAATGAGCAGTATATTTTATAAATATAATAGCTTAAACTTTGTTAAATAATTTAAAAAAGATAGTATTGACATTAATTCAACATACTTTTATTTCAAATAGACACATGATTATAATTAAGAAGAAATTAAAACATAATTTTAGAAGAAAATAAATTTAAATAAAATGTCAAAAATATAAGAAATTTATCTACCACAATAATTAGTAGATCATAATTTAATGTAACTTAGTAAAATTAAAAGAAAAATTCTATTTATATTTGTGAATGTGGTATCTTAAGACAAAACATTAATTTAAGCTACTGAAATTATATTTCTTAGGAGAAAACCATGTAAAATAATTTCCCTTTTACAATTAAATTATTTAAAAGACCATCTATTTTATTTTTTGTTTTTAAAAATAAAATAACTTTTTAAAATTATAGGAAAAATGCTTTGCAAATCAGAATTTAAAATGAAGAAGGGCGTGCTTAAACTACATACACAAAAATGAGTGGTGGGTCTAAAGCCTAGTTTGCAACTTTTATTATAAATAATATTACTAAGATTACTTTTACCACATTAAATGTATTTTCTGTTAAATAACAGATGTTATGTTCATATTAAAAATAAATAATTACTAAAATACTTATAATTTATAAACGTTTTCTCAAATGTATGTGACTATGTTTACTCTAGATTCTTTTATCATAATTAACATAAAAAATTTAGAATATTTTGTCTTTTTTACTGGAACACATAAGGCATACTTTTCTTTGGTCAGAATTTAAAATTTTTCTTATTGACTAACTTAGTTCATTTGATGACGACTGTTTTAATAATTGTCCTATAAAATTTTTGAAGAGGTTATTGAAATGTGCTTCTGTTATGAATCGATTCAGTCATAAATTTTCATTTCTCCTATTCTTAATTTTGCTTCGTATTATCTTCCCCAATACTGAAAATTTGAGGAAATGTCTTCATTTATACTGAATTTGAATCATCATGAGAGTCATTATCTTTCTCCATTGAAGATTTATGTTGCCTAGAAATTTCTTAAAAATATATTTTTCATTTATTGATAAATGAAGAAATTTATTGATCCTTTATCAGTGATACATTTCTAGGATAGCTTTAAGGTATTTCATATCCTCTTAGAAAAACTAACATTGTTTCATTTTACCAGAAAACTCAGAAAAATTAACCAAAATCTGAATACATAAGCATGCCTGCAGAGCCAAAGAGACCCATTTTCAAAAATATCAACAAAAGAGAAATTCAGAAATGTGTGGAAATTACAACGATTAGAAAGTAGTAGACTATGAAAACAACAACTGAAGATCTGGAATGCATAAAAAAATGGATGTTTCTAGACAGTATTTTAAGAATTATCAGGCCTCTCAGATCCAGAGGGTGTGCTTGCTTGGTTAAACTGATGGTGAAAAATTCAAAGATTTTCATAGGCAAATAATATAACGATATGAAACATAAAGTTAAAATAAACATTATTTATAGTTTCTTTTTATCAATGCAATAAAAAGCCAAATATTGGCAAAAAGTGCCTAATTTGACTTAATGAAATACTATAATTCAGATAAATAAATGCTCACTGTAGGCTAGATTCAATCCCTATGGAATGGAAGGTTTAATTTTGATATCAGCCATTCTTGAACAAATAATAATAATAATAAATGCCCCATTTCAGCAATCTACAAGCAAATCTATCAAAGTGAATATTTTGATATCCCATTTGAACTGCCTGTCAGCTCCACGCTGTTGTAAGCCACTCTGATGTACACTGCAAAATTGCTTTCTGGGAGGACTATTTACAGGTAGTGAGCAGAGAATTCACACAAGGAAAGAAAGTTTGAAAAACTCCCAAGCATCAACCTCAACAGATATACAAGCAGAAAGCAAAAGCATAAAATTCATCACACATTTTTCAATAGTGGCTGTGACCAAAACTGAAATCTTTCATCTTGAGGAATGGAGTCTTATTATCAGATCATGGTGGAATTTTACTTTGTAGTAAATGATAAATGTACTAAGGAGTTATCACATTTACATTCTCATGACACATATATATGGTCCACAATCCATTTAAAATCTTTCTAGAAGATAATGAGTAGTGTGAACGTAAAATAGTTTTAAGTAGGTTGATAAACACATACAGCATTTGCTTACTTAATAATAACATACAGCAACATACAGCTCTTTTACAATTTAAAAAAAAGAAAAATTAAAAATTTATTGAAAGAATTATCTTGAATCAATAATAATAATAATACAAAATTGTATATTTTTTCCTTCTAATGTGGCAATACAAATTTATATTAAATGAAAAAGATAAAATTTATTTGAATAATGTCTTTCATGTCTTGTTACAACAATTTTTTGTAACTTACAAAAACACAAAAAATCTCTGATGAAAAATAATAATTCCAACTAAAATAACAGGAAAACTTTTTTATTGAATAAAACATTTATATGAGTAGGTTGTCTCAAGGTAAAAAAAAAAATTAAGCTTGCAAGAATTTAATATATATTTTATACTAAGTTCACTAAAACATGTACAATCAAATGGTATCTGCTGTTAAAGATAATAAGTAAGTTTATAAGTTTGAATTTGTTCCCATATCTCATTAGACAGTCAGTAAAATGGTTTAATAAGATGGAAAATACACCAGCAGACATTATAGTACACGTAGATCAAGAATGAGCTTAATCAACTGTTTCAGCCAACTGTTAATAACATTAGAGATTAAAAAATTCTGCTTTCTGTAAATTTACAATCCTAACAACTGATATTTCTCAGCAACCAATATTTTTATGAATAATAACTGAAATTAAATCCATAAAGAATAGATAAAATTACAGACATTAGAAGTAGCAACGATGTAATACGTTAGATGATGCAATTTCTAAACAGACATTTAGAGGAATGTTCTAACATTGCAACAGATAGAAAAAGAACAGGGCTGGTCATAAAAAGGATCACTAAGCTGTAATGCTGAAATTTTATACTATTTGCAATTAATTCAAATAATTTACGTAGAAATAAATTCAGTTAAAGTGATAAAGACGAAGAGCCACCACCAATACTTACTAGCAGGCGTAATAGTTTCAATTTCTGTATGATCAGATGGATGAGTCAAATGCACGCTTACAGCTAAAGTAAAAATCATAAAAAAAAATAAATACATGCATGCCTTTTAACAATAAAAAATTATAAAATCTGAAAACCATTAAGCATAGAATATATTTAAAAGAGTCACTTTTCTAATAATCATTATAATACATGAATTATTAAATATTTCATATGCAACAATTTCTAGAATATAATATAAAATGAACTTATTTTAAATTTTATGAAAATATATTAATATATACAAGAAATATTTTTTAATTCAAAAAGCATATTTCACAAAGAAAAAATCTATCACAAATGAATTACTAATAGAGAAATATTTCTATTATAATTAAAATAAAGGTCAACTTTAACATATTTATTGTGAATCTAAATATAAAATAAACTATAAGAAATTCTTACATGTGGCTGGAATAAATGTTGTCCAAGCAGTATAACGTTCAGTTTCTTCTACTGCAGAGGGAAAAAACAATGATATGATTATATATATATATATATATATATATATATATATATATATATATATATATATATATATATATATAACTTTTATGCTATTTGTAAATATGCCTAAGCTGTTTATCAAAGTCAAAAAAGACAATAAGAAAATTAAAAAATACATTTATATATATTGTTAAATAATAGAGTAATTGAAGCCTGTGTATAATTATAGGATTAACATGATTTTTAAGAAAATAATTTTTCTATAATTAAATGGGACTCAAAATTAGGTGTAAGCACAATTTTTAAAAATTTCTGGTGTAGTATCTATAATTTACTGTTATTTAAAACAATTTATAATGGATTTTGATCAACAAAATAAATAATAAAGTATAACAAAAGTAAATTATAAAGTACAGAGCAACAAATTTGTGAATAAAAATACTATCATGTAACAAAATAGCTATTTCATAAGACAGTATTAAAAAATACAACATTTAGATATCAGAAACTTTTTATCATTATTATTCATATTTACATTCAGGAACAGGTTTCTTAGTTATTCTTTCAGTTGCTGGCACAGTAATTTCTTTCTCAATAATGGTAGCTAAATAAAAGGAGAGGCAAATAAATGAAAATATAAAATATCTCTAGATTAAAAAAATATAAAATCAAAATTAATGATATGTTAATTATAAGTAGATTTTTTGATTAACTTGTATTTGAATTTTTCAAAATAGTGTAACATGCTTAAAAATTATTAAAAACAAAATAACTTAAATAGTTTTTCAAAAGTGATAGAAGTTACAAAAATAATCAAAATCAGATTTCAAACAGTAAATTATGTCTAATTATTCCACTTTTTGTAATTCTATTTAAGCAAACAGATCAGAAACAACATGAATGATCAATAATTCCCTTTATAGTTTTCACTGTTATTTTAAGTTGTTTCACCTAAAAACTTCATTGCATTTTCGACTTTTTTAAGCAATTTGACAGCTTATTGTTCATTTATAATCTGTTTTAAAAACAAGAAATAAGAATTTTAATGCAAAAATATACAAGTATAAGTATAATTTCAAATTGTACTAAAAACTTTTCGAATCAAAATTTGTTGTACTATTAAAATTCTTGAAAAAATACAAAATATTTAAAAATTAAAAAAGCAAGAGCAATTCAGAACAGAAACAACTGTTACAGGAACAGTAAGTTAAATTCATTAATAACGCAGATTTTCAATGATGAGTTTGCGTAAAAGTTTTTGCATAAATTTTAAATTTGCTTTACATAAAAGGAAGTTACACATAATAATAATTATTATTACATTAGAAATAAAAGTATCAGAAAAATTCCCCATCATGAAATTTCGGGAGTTGAATGATAAAATATTTCAATATCTGTATAGCTAAATTTTTATTTACATATAAACAGTGAAATTTACAGGATTTTATAAAAGAAACCTAATGTTTTTTGCAGATTTTTTATGTATTTTATATTCTAAAACATACATGAAACCAGTGTAAAACAAGAAATAAAAGTGATAAAATGAATTCTGGAGGAAAGTGTACACAAATATCACATTGTAGGTTTTAGGATTAATAAAGAACACCAGTATTTGTTCCCAGTATATTACCTAGATTTTTTGTAGTTCATACTTAAGTTTTAAAAACAATAACTATTTTTGAAGCAATAATACAAGCAAAGTAAGCCAAGTAATAAAATTTACATTTCTCAATCTGTATAAAGCAAGTTAAATTTATTAACACATACTTACTACTAGGAGTAATATCACATGTAACATAAGTACTGTCTGGAAATACAATCGTAGTTGTGATAATAGAAGGAACAGGAGGTGGCACAGGAATCATAAAAATGTCAGCAAAAATTTTGATAAACATTTTAATAACCCAAAATTCGCAATCTTTAAGCACTGCTTGAAAGCATATTTTAACTTTCTGAAATAATCTAAAAAATTACATACATAATTACAGAATTCATAGTTTTACTAATATATATATATATATATATATATATATATATATATATATATATATATATATATATATATTATATATATATATATATATATATATATATATATATATATATATATATATATATATATATATATATATATATATATATATATATACTGTAATGTAAACAAAAATGAAATGCCTGAATTCAAGACATACATACATTTCATTGTTCTGAAAACAGTTAAATTATTCGGAATTTTAGATTTTCCTAAAATTTTAGTCAAAATATCTTGCATTGTTATAATACAATAAATAAAGATGAAACAAAGAAAATAATGTATAATTAAATCGTAAATAGATAATTGAAATTACAAATAAAATAAAAATGTATGTATCTTGATATAAACTTAAAGCTGATGGTTGAATTTAATATATATTTCATTAATGGCCATGGTAGCCTAATGTTTAAGGCATCAATTTTCCAACTGAAAGGGCAGGTTCATCTCCCAATGCTGCCAAAGACCCACTGAATACACGTCCTAACTAAATCTGTGGAATTGAAAGCCTTCTGGTTGGTCATAGAGCAGTTACCATGATTGTAATGGTCTGTAGAAAATTTCCTTCCCCTCTAGATCAATGTCAAAATTGAAGGAGTGGATCCTCTGGTGATGCCATTTATCAGAGGAGTTTACAGCAAAGTCGTACTTTCACCTCTTCCTAGTGTTCTGGTTAAGCAAAAGATACTCTATTGACTTAAATTCGCATAGCCAATGGCATAGTGAGCTTGGCTTAATCAAGTGTCATAAGTAACAACAACAGATAAATAAATAAATTATTAAATTCTCAATTCAAAATTATGGTTAATATTATGTAAAAATCCAAACATTTGAAAGTAACTTTTAAAAACAAAAGCACTCTGACTTTAAAATGTGCTAACAGATAAATAATTTTTAGAAAACAATTTTATCTAAAATAAATAAATTTTTTAATATGAAAAAAACCTCTCATGTTAAAACATAAAAATTATTATTATTTCATTTTTAAAGCGAACCTATTTTCTAAAACAGAAAAATTAATAATATAAATTTTTTTAGCATGTTTTAATATTCTGAAACTTTGGAACCAGGTTTCCAAAAGTAACAAACTGCAGGTAAATGGTCAGAGCTCTGATTTTAGACATTCATAGTAATTCAGAATTCACTTTAAATTTTATGTTCTTAGTCGAATGAAGTTTCATAATTAAAATTGATCTCGATCGAAACAAATTGTTAAAGCATAAGTTAAAGTGAAATTTCTGAAAAAATTTTAAAATTTGTAAAGCAAGCATATTTGTATTTTATATTAAATAGCTATAGATAATAATACAAGTGCAAGTTTATATATCATGACAAATCCTGATTAAATATCTTAAAATGGACGAATTTAGTCATTAATGTCATTTCTAATGATGAATATGTTATGAATTAATGAAAAGCATTTATATAAAGAAGAGTTTGAAAAAATTAAATATTTATGAGTGCTTTTACCTTTGAGAAAATTATTTAGATAAGGAAGCCCTTTAAAACTAAGTAAGATAATTTGAAGAGAAAAACAATCAATAACCTTTTTTTCAGACTCTTGACAGTTAATTTAATTCTCAATGTGTGCAGAATGAAACAAATTTCTACATGCTGACGGTATTGAGTATAATTTACTAATTACAGCTAAAATTGAATTCTAATTCTATTTTGACAGCAATTATCACAATGATCAAAGCTTATTTCAGCCCAAATATGGATTTTATTATTCATCAAAAGAAATCCATTACATTTAATAGATTTGATATAAAATAACAAGTAACATGTTATTTTATATCAAATCTAGTAAGTATCTATTAAATATATCTCTAGTAAATATCTAAGTAACACTTAGCTACTGAGTTTATGGCTCTCAACAATTTTCTCAGTAAAAAATTGACAACATTGAAAATCACATTCACTAATTGATAAACTATATCACTACATAAATTTTTTTTATGAAAGAATTACTGTAGAAAACATGCATGACTTTTAGATTTTGTGGGGAAAATTTATAACATCAATTTTTAAAATCATAAATAATACTCTTAAATACAAGAACAATTAAAAATTACAAAAAATACACTGATGCAAGTGTTAAAAGTTGGTTTGAGACATAAAAAAGTATAAAAATTGAAATTACAGAAAGAGATGACAAGTTTTTAGGATAAACAAGAGTAGTTAAAACAATTTTTTATTTTAATTGTAAATTACTGAAAAGCTTCATTATTATCAGTTGATGAATACTTGATCACCCAAAATATAGTTTGAATGCACAAAACAAAAGGAATGAATTAAAGAAAAGAAAACTAGTTAATGTAAAAATTAATTTTTACCTAAAAATATTAATTCCTTCTTGATGAAATAGTAATTTTATTCTCAATTTTTCTTTGAGACTTTTTCAAAAATAATTTTCTATGTAAGGATGTATTATTTTCTGATCCTGTTTATTTCCCCCTCACCTCTCTTTATTGAAACATACCATCAATTAAATTTTGTGACTTATTTTATTGATAACACGTCTTTATTGTAAAAAATATTAATTTTCAAATTACTTTTAATCAGATATTTATCTGATAATTTAGCAGTTATTATTTATTCTTTTTTTGATATAAGAATCAATTTTTAAGATTGTTATATTCATGCAAAAATCACTGCATTATACAAGTAAATTGTCAAAGAAAAATACCAGGGTAAAACTTTTTATAAAGTGAGATTAAGTTTTGAATAAAATAAAACTATATTCAAATTAAGAAAAGAATTTATGTTTTCTATAAAAGTAAGCATTAATTTTTTTCTTCATTTTCTATAAGTATTAAAGCATAAGTTTAATATAAATACTACATAAAAAATTTTTTCCTTTTTTTAATTGAAGTACATACATACATACACTATTGTATTTTATTTTTTATATAAAAAACCAGTATCTCTTTATAGAACATGAAGTTTAAAAATGTGCAAAGTTAATGAAAAAATTTTAAATAATGAATAAGCAATAAAAAATATAAAAAATAAAATATTAAAGTAATTTTCTTAATGAGAATAAAGACATTTGCTGATTTAACTAAATCAAAAAAACCTTTAATGACCTTTAAAGGTTATGTAAAAGTTTTGGTTATTTAAATTTCTATAACATTTTGAAAAATACCATATTTAATTTTACATTTTAATTTAATATTTCAACAAAGTAAATTTTCAAAAGAAATATATAATTTCTTTTTTTTAATTATTAACGCAATTATTAAATTAATAAAGCAATTAGTTATTATTCATGAACTTAAAATGATGGAAAACAATATTTATCAATCAGGATTATAAAATCTAAAGTAAAATAAAATAAATTATGTCGACTGAGTTGTATGGACTCAAGATCAGATAGTTTCAATAAAAGAAAATGTGTTATGTACTAATTAATTTTTATTTTTCTATGAGATTTTGATATAACAGTTTAAAAAATCAAATTAAAAATTAATTCAATAACAATTAATGAAATATTGAAAATATAATGGAACTGTAGCTCTATTCACTAGTTTGTTCAATATATATTGTTTTGAAAATTGAAATTAATTATTTTATTTCCTTCTGGACTATATTATTAGGAAATAACATTGCAACAATAATAAAATGATGCAATATAAGAAAAAACATTGTGGTGTGAAAATGTACACAATCAGTTTTAAAATTGTCCAGTATTATCAGATTTTTTAAAAATGACTTTTTACTTAGTATTTTAACTGCATTAGATTTTTTTAATAGATTCTAGTATTTCTAGAATTATTCTTGTACAGAAAACAAACATTTTATAAATTTAAGATAAATTATTTGACCAAGAAATATTTTGAAGACAAGAAAGAAGATATTGATCATGATTACTAATAGTTGATTATTTTATAAATTTTGTGATTTATTTTGAAATACTTGTGATTTTTACAGTTTTTATGACCAATAAAGAAATATGATAGGACTTTTTCAAACTTTTGTAACTTTTTTAGTTTTTGATTTAATGAAATCTATTACAAAAATTTGACTTTTTCAGCACTACTACCAATATAACTTTCTGGTCATGACAATACCATTGGTTGAAATGTCATCTTTTACTATACTGTTAATACTTTATATTTGAATTTGAAAAAAAATGTTTACATATTGGGAGAAAAAACATTTTATTTCTCAAGATTAAAATAATATTTTAAATTATTAGGACAAAAGTTGAAGTACATATATTTTAAAAAATATGATTTTTGCTAATGTAATCTTGCAGTGAATATGCTTTATAAGAATTACATAAAATTTTAAATAATTTAAAGTTATATTAAACCCTGAAATTAGTATTAGAAAAAGAATTAAATATAACATTAAAGATAATTATGGAACTTGCACTGTACTAAAATTCTAAATCAAATTGAAATTTCAGAAAGTCAATCTATTCATTTAATATATATTATGTAATATAAAAAGTGTGGTATTCAGTGAATATAATTAAATAAAACTCTTATATTAACTAATGTATTTTATAGATAACTGAAATCACAAATTTAATTTACTGTTCAAATTTTTAGTTAAAATTAAGATCTCACATAGTATCTTCAAACATTTTAATTATACTGTATTTAATTTAAAAGCATTTCTAAAAATTTCCAATTTTAAATCAAAAATGTCAATTTTTTCACTTGAAATATAATAGTTTTCACTATCCGTTATAAAAAGAGGGAAAACCCTATAAAAGGATTTTTAAAGAAATTAATAAGTTAATAAAAATCAATAAAGAGGTCATAATTTTAGACTAATGTAGTGTTTATACTTATTTGATTTTCAAATATTCATTGAAAAACTTCTTTACCATTGAGTGAATAAACAGTAATGGTTTTACGAAAAATTAAATAAAGTAAATAAATTTAATAATAAGTTTAAATTCTGTTTGCAAGTAATGCTTAAAATAGCTAAATATATTACAAATTTTTCATAAGTCTTACATGTGTATTTCAGTATGATGAGCATGATGTACGCTTGTAAAATATAAGAAAAAACTGAAGAAACAATCTTCCAAATACTGTGGAGCGATCTTTTCAAAACATTTTACTGTAAAGTATAAAAGAACACTCATTAACACATCACTTTATAATTAAGATAACTAATATTATTTATGATAAATGTGAAGTGTAATATATGAATAAAATACCAGAAATAACTCCTTTTTCAGTATTTTTTCGGATAAAGGCAATTACATCAAAAAATATTATTTCAAATTGTGTAAATTTATGAAAGTGGCATCCCCTTGGTGCAGTACTGTTCAAACATATATGAACTAAATTCATGATTCTATAAAAACAAATAAAATAAAAATCAGCATGTAATTTCAATGAAAAATAAATAATATTCTTAATCATATCTTTAAGTAATTACTTAAGATTTTAACCAAATATTGTTATAGGAATATTCATCAATTTTCCACCAAAAAATGATCCTTGTAAATAATTTATGCCTGGTAAATATTTAATTTTTATATTGGAAATTAATTTTTATATAAGTATTTTTTATTTTTATTTTGTAATTATTTCTTTTGAAATAAAACTTTAATTGTACACAGAAAGAGGATAAAGAATTAATAAAATGAAGTGCTAAGTAAGAAAAAAACTGAATTATGATATCCCAATCAGCCTCTTTTCAATTTGTATAAACAGTATATACATTTTTAAACATGCAATAATTTTCATACAATTCAGAAACAAAGAACAAAAAGCAACATCTTTGGGTATAATCTTTTTTTTCCCCTGGCTTCATGAGTTTGTAAATAAAAGGGTTGATTATATATTTTTAATAGAATTGGAAATAAGTATTCTAAAATTCAGAAGAAAAGGAACTAAAAAAGACATTCTAAAATTATTAGCAAAGAGCTACAAAAGCAATTTTGAGCAAATTCATCAAGCCATAATATTTACACAAAATTTCAGGCTTATATTACCATAAATAATTATAAAACATCCATCAATAATTATAAAACAAACTTTCTCTACACTGAAAACTAAGTTTTTAAAAATAAATAACAAAAAAATATTTTCATCATGACTAAAAAATGCAGCAAGTAACAAAACAAACAACAAATAATTATTTAAATTAACAGGTCAAAAGGATATCAACACTTACAAATTGTAAGTTTTGTTACAAAATGTAAGGTTTAAATATTCTTTTTGTTTCATTCTATTAAAAATATAAATTTAAAAAGCATAAAAAAGAATAACAAAAAGTAAGCCATCTATCAAAATTTTAAAATATTTTATTTTTATAATTTTCTCTATCATTCTCAGAAAAATTTCAGAGATGAAAACAAATATTCACATACATGACATCCCTTTACCTTAACATTATGACTAAAAATGTTAAGAGGAAATTCATTAAAATTGTTGATCAATACTCGCTAATATGTAATTATTTCAAATGTGAAAAGTTTCATAATATTCTACTGATTTTTTAACATTTCTACCTTTGGTGTCTTAAACAAAACAAAACGAAAAAACCAGATTTTGAATATTTAATACTATTTACTACAAGGAGGGTTATTCATATTTTTTATTTACAACAAAATTTATAATCATTCCGAACACCACTTATTTTATAAAGCTATGCAGCGAATTGCTACTTAAATATGACAATAAGCGAACTGAAGCAACAAAGTGTATTGGCAGTTAGTGGAGTGCAGCATCAATCTAATGGCTGATAAGATGAACATTTTCCCCAAGCAGTCAGCCTATATTTATCCACTGATCTACATGGAAGTTTGTCTTCAATTGCATGACACTAATATCAAAAAATTAGTAATATTTCCAATTAAAGTTTTAGCAACTTTCATAAGTTCAATGCTAGTTCAAAATCTACATAATGATGAAATAAAAAATAGCACATTTTTAACCTCAATACCAATAAATTTTCAGAAAATTGCAAATTCAAAATCAGTAGCAGGATTTTGATATCAAAGGATGATATCAAAGCTGATTAATTAAAGATTACCAAAACATTTTATTGAGAATGATACTTAAATATATCATTGCAGATGTCAAATAAATTAGACATAAAATCAAAGATATCAAACAGATTCTTGTGTGAATTTAAAAATTGATGATACCTTAACATTTAATCTCATTTAAAATGTTTTTGAAACATAACTTTTGAAATTTTAAGAGTTCTAAATTAATGACCTAAAACAATTTTTTTCATTGTTATCAATGGATATCTCTTCTCAAGAAAAAAGAGGCACCTTAATTTAAGTAGAATGAATTTTACTTCTCAATATTATAAAAATTAAACAGTTTCTTTTAAAAATTTAAAAATTAATTTTTACATGAAAAGGAGAAGATCTATGTTCTTTTCCAGTGGATCGTAGCTCACTGTGGGATTCCTGGGAATGAGGCTGCCAACTTATTGGCAAAAAAGAGTGCAACGGTCTTCCAGAGATCTTTAAAAAGCCTCTGTTTTCATTCAGTGAAACTCCTGATAAAGAGAAGATACGCCTCCACGATAAAGTAGTAAGCATTGTTTGACTCTGTTAGTAAGCCATGGGCCTCACTGCTTAAGGATACACAGTCCATCCGTGGTTTCCCATGAAGCTCAGCGGTAACTCTCTTCTGCCTGACTACGGGCCATGACTGCTTGCCCGCGTATTTGCATAGATTTGGACTTTGTGACTCTCCAATATGTACTCTGTGCAGATAGCATCAAAATTTTGATGCTGCTCATCTCGACTTGTGTTCTGCACTTGTGTATTTTAACTGTAGAGTTCAAAAATATTGGAAGGCTAGAGAAATAATGGCTTAATAGCCAAATTTTTGGGTATTTGTCATAAATAAATGAAAAGGAGAAGTAATAAGACATTTTTAGTCACAATCACAAAATAAATCTACTATCTTTTAATAATTATACATCAAAATACTGATGATAATTCAACTCATGAAAATCATTTACACTGTAAATGGTACAAATAAAACAAAATCAATGTAAATATTTATAATTTAAAAACTTTTAATTAATATTATAAGTTTAAATTTTCTAAATATAATTAAATGTGCAATGAAGTTATAACTACTTTAAGACATCATTAGACATTACTTATGTAAATCTGTTCTAGCAGAATGTTTACTACTATGAACACAGTTTTGTATTCTCCGAATCCATTTCTGAATTTCATTGTCATCACAAATCACATCCTTTTCTTCCGATGGAGGAGCTGAAAAAAAATGTTAAAGCATAAAAATTTTATAAATGAAATATCATAAATTTTATTTAATAGAAAACTGTTCAAATTGTATACATACAATTATAAAGTTAAAACACACATAGAAATAATTAAATAGCAAAGGATAATTGCAAGCGATGATTACTTTTAAGATAAAAACTTTTTATAGCAAAATATTTTTTTATTTTTTACTTTATTTCATCTGATCATTAATTTTTTGGAAACAAAAACATAATTTGAAATGTCAGTTTAATTTACTAAATTCTATAAGTTATCTTTTTATTTTTTAATAATGTCATAAAAGAGATGAACATATTTAGCTAAATTTATTTGCAAATTAATTTATTCATAGAATAAAAAATTTAGAAGTCATTTTTATTTATAGTATACTCAAACTGGTGTAAGGAAAGGGAAATAAAACTGTTATTTGAGAGACAAATTAGAAGAAAAATTTAGTTTAAAGAATGTATTATTTTTAATCATTAGATTTTAAATAGTTAACTTGATTTAAAACATGAAACTATAATCAAGATAAAATATCAATTTAATTAGAAAACTGAATAAAATACGATAAAGGAAATTAAGTTGAAAATTATTCCATGATTTTTAGCTTTCTGAATTTCAAAATTCTAACAAATAACTTTTATAACTTAAATAATTTTATCAGATTTTTCACATTTAAGACTTTTAAAGATTTACCATTTTTCTGAATATAATATTAACTTGAATCATAGGCAAAATAGTATTTTTTTGTGAGAAAAATTCTAGTCAAATATTCTTTAGATAAGAATAAAATGAAGTCATCTAATTCATATTAATTTTATTTATAGATAATTAATTGTGCATGAATAACAGATAATTAATTAAATATATGTTACACTCCTTTAAAATTTTTACATGAAATAATATTTTGCCATTTTCAATATAATACAAATATTTAATTTTATTTATTATAATGTTATATTAATAGAAGAGGAAACATTTTATAAACCAGAGTTAAATGATTTGCACTAAAATAACAAAAGACAAAAAAATGGATAACAGAGTTCTGCTTTAATAAAAAGTATAACTTTCTCCATATCTATAAAAATATGGAGAAAATATTTTAAAATAAAAATTAATTATCAAAACTATCTAATATTTCTTTCTATAATAACATTTATTTTATATATACAGTTGATGCTCATTTTTAATATTTAGTAGAGTGGTAAAATAGTTCTTAAAATTAAAGTTCATAATATATATAAAAAAAAAAATTTAGATCCAACTTTTTTCATCAGACTGCTTTCTATCTATAGATAAAGTTTTATAAAAAAAGTTACTTGGTATGTACTGCATAAGAAACATGCAAAATAAAATTTATATTTAAAAACTATTCTTAAGTTCAGTCTATTGATATGCAAAATTAGTCAAAAGATTCTTTTTTATTTCAGAACTACATTTTTAAAAACATTTTTCTATGTTTTGATATGGAAAAATATTTTATTGTTAATTTTTTCAAAAAAGTATCTCAATCTTGTTAGCCTGATTCATATCCTTGTTCTATTACATAATTTTTTGTTTAATATCTGAAAATTCTGCTTAATTTGCAATCAATGTAATTAATTATATTCTTGAAATACAACTTGCTGCACCCACACTGAAAAAGTTGTGAAATGAAATTTTGGACAGCAGTGAGTTGTTTTATTGAAGTTCATGGATAAGTCATCATTTTCATTTGTCTTAGGATAAATATTTTCTCGGCTTTCTTCAATTACAATTGTTACTTTAATAAAATATTGGTTATTTTAATAAAGTGGCGTGTCAAAATGAGCTAGATACACACATTGAAGAGTAAATTGTTCATGAATGTCAACTTTAAAACATGGCTACAAGACACATTTATTCCATGCAAAAGAAATTTACGATATTTTTATTCAAAGTTATTGATTATACTCAGATACATGTGCTGTAAGATGAAAAAATCTAGTATTTCAACATCCACAGTGCAGTCAGTTACACACAATTTAAGGGATTTAAGATTCTGCATAGAAATATCGACCTTGGTTCCTCAACCATAAAATAAAAATAATAAAAAATTAGATGATAAACATAAATGAAAAATTCATGAAAATGAGTTCATAAAAAAGATTTTTCAAAATTTTATTTCATAAATGGGATTTAAAATTATAATTGATTATGGAGCCATGTTACAGACTAGCAAATAGTTTGTAAAATCATGAGTATTTGTAAATTAAAGATTCATAAAAATGAATCATTTGTGTTAATATATATATTTCTCAGAATGTATGCATAATTCCAAGATCTCCCAATTATCTTTCAATACCCACTTTACATGATTAAATATTAGAAAACAATTTTAACATTGTTCGAATCACAACTTATTTAAATAAGTGGAAACATTTCTGATTATAATGTATTTCAGCAATCAAACACAAATAAATTAAATAAATAATTGCACTTACAGCATAATTAAAACATGATTAACCAGTTAATATAATTATAAATAAAATAAATTATAATTTTATTTTTTGATATTTTACTTAGATCTATAAAGAAATAATTAAATACTTTGTTATATTCTGTTTTTTTTTAAGTAAATCACTTTTTAAATCTATTTTCAGCTATCTTGGGTGCTATTCAGATTATTGAGACAATAAAAAATTTGTATTATAAAACAAAATTAAAATATCATGATGGAAAAGCCACTCCAATAAAAAAAATAGAAATACCAATTAAAAGCTTTTACCTTGACAAAAAAAAAATACCCATAAAATATTTTTATAAATTTTGTTTTGAAACTTCTAAAATTAGATGAATAAAGACAAAATTGGAATGACAGGTTCTATAATGAACCTTGTAAAGTGATTTCCAAAAAAAGCAATTATATATAATCAAGCTCTATAAGTATTTTCAAATTTAAACATTACCAATTTTAATCAAAAGTAAAAGAACGATTTCTACACTTTCTACACCAGTAGTTTAAACTTATCACAAGATATCAAACAGAAATTAATTCCAATTGTTTTTAAATTGAAAGCAAACTCAACTTAATAAAATAATATTGTTCTTGAACTAGAAGTTTAACATAATAAAAAGAAAATGTTATTTCATTAATCAACATTTGGTAAATCAAGAAAAAATAGGACACTGCATTTAAGATAATTGGGGAAAAAGAAATTAATCTTTTTTCTTTAAAAGGTGAAACAATAGATATTTTTTTGTTAAAATAGTGGAGATTGAAACTTTACTTTTATCATTTTTCTTTGATTAAGTAGAAAAAAATAAAAGAAAATTGTAATATGTAAATTTATATTCCAGATTAAAAATTTTAACCGATTTGTGCATCCTTAGAGGTAACATTCAGTTTACATATAAAAGTGAATGATCTCTTACTTCCTTAAGATTTGTCTATGTTATGACATTGTGATGGTTATTTTGTTCACAATTTTATATTCAATTAAACATTTTTTGGATAATTTAACTATATCTGGAACTATAAAATAAACAGTCATTCAAATTCAAATATTAATAAATGAATTTGAATTTTCCATTCTATTAGTTTATCAAAAGTGAGTTACTAACAATGTTGTATAAAGCGTTAAAAGTGCAAATGCTAAAGCATAAAAAGAAAAATTAGTTATTAAATTTGCAAAAAATGCAAATTTAATGTAAAGATTAAAAAAAAAAAAAGAATCAGTACATTAAAATATGCTAAAGAGCTCTAAATTATAAATTGTTATGCAATTAAATTAATGAGTTAATCAGTAAGATCATGTGAAATATTTTCATATATTACTTTCATATTTTCTTTATTGAGTTTTTCAGTGAGTAAGGAAATGATATACAATATTTTTTACTGACTGGAATTTTAAAGTTAAAATTACTTTTAAGCAAAATAGTTTCATTTCATATATCATATGAATTTTAATAATGATTCAAGTAAAATTTTATTTAACCAGAAGACATGTGTAAATGGTTTATACAATAATTATAATTACAATAACATTCAATTATTTTCAAAGAATAAAAATAAAAAATTATGATATTATTGGAATAAAAATAAAATATTTATGGAAGCTCAACTAAATGTGAATCATGTTCTTGACATGTAATTACTATACTATCAAAACATTTATTCAGAAAGGACTTGTTATATAAAAACTTCTTGTTGTTAAAATAGTCAATTACATTTTTTAAATCAAATCTTGTATAAAGATTAAAAAATTTACAGCAAATATATTATTATTATAAACAAAAGAATTTTTAAATAATGTGAAGATTTGATTTTTAATATAATAAGCAGATAAAAGGATGTTGTTGTTGCAAAAGCATGCTTCCCTGTACCCAGCTTTGAGTTGGGCTCTACCAATTAGATAGAAGCAGTTGGGTGGAGTCCTCGTGGTTTTGAAGCAGTGACCAAGCAGGTGAACACCAATACTTGGCCTGCCACCCCTAGAAGTATCATTTCACACAGTGGACATTGTGACCATGCTCAGTTTTACTATGCGCCTTTAATGAACATGATAGATCTTCAGTCGGCAGGGATTTGAACTCACTACCATCCGATAATGAGCACGATACCCGAACCAACTAGGCTACGACAGCTAGATTAAAGAATGTAATTATATCTCTTTCATTTGAATTTAGTTAGTAACAGCAGTAAGAATATGGTGCAAATTTGATGGGGAAATGAAAATAACTTTTATGCACTTTCTGTATAAACTTAAAAAATAGTGTTAAGCAACTATCAAATAAATAAAACAGATTTTTGTTATTTTATTATGTTTGAAACTTTTTTAATATGAATTAATAAAAGCAAATTAGAAAATAAGTATCTTATTTTAAATAGGAGGCATTATTAAGAAAATATTTTCATAATTTAGTTTTTTAACTAATAAACTTTTTATTAAAATAATGCACATAATTTAGTATGATAAAAAATTATTTTGATTCTTATAAATAAATTTATAAGAATCAATTATTGATATTCATTGGTAAAAGCATTTAAAAATATAGGATGGATAGTTATGTTAATTACTTAAAAAATTAAATAGTATTCATAAAATATTCAATGCTCAGGGGAGGTGACATTTTTCGTGTTTCTGTAAAAAATAAATATGTAAGCACAAGTTCCCTTGAATAGTAAATTGATTTCCTTGAACTTTGGTTCTATCAATTAACCTAGAGAAAAAATTTGTCTGAAATATTATTCACTGACAAAGAATTTGTGTTAGTTGAAAAAAATTTTCAATTAATTCATAAGATTAATTCTTTTATAGCTATATTCTAAGTCTTACAAATATTAAATTATTTTATAAATTTTGTGCATAAGCAAACACAATTCAAATATTTTTATAGCTCTGAACAATAAGGCTTTGTTGTTGTTACTTATGACACTTGGACAAGCCAAGCTCGCTATGACTTGGCAATGTGAATTTAAGTCAATAGGGAGCATCTTTCGTTTTAATCAGAGCACCATGAAAGTAAAAGCACGTCTTTGGTCTTTTTTTAAATCCTCTGATAGATGGCACCACCAGAGAATTCACTCCCTCAATTTTGACATTTATCTGAAGAAGAGAAAATTTTCTCCAGACCATTGCACCCAAGGTAACTGCTCAACGATCGACCACAGGACTTTCGATTTCCCAGATTTAATGGGCATGTATATCGAATGTACTCATTGGGTCTTTGGCAGCATTGGGAATCAAACCCCGTCCTTCCTAAAAGAAATTTATCAATTCATTTTTACCTCATTATGCTACTAACAACATAATTCCAGAATAAATCACACGGACTGGAAAATAAGTTTTAAACATAACTGTTAATTAACTTCAACAGTAAAGTAAATGAAAAGAAACATTCTGCCTATGAAGACAAGTTTTATCATAATTTATTTTAATATTAAAATCAAATTAGAATGTTGATATTTTTCTGACTTTCAGCTATAAAAATTAATACTCTACTTAGAATGTATTCACAAAAAACAGTTTTTCTTAAAAGTTTTAATATTAAAAAAATCTTATTATCAATTATAATCTTATTAAAACGATTTTTTTAATTATGTTTGGCTTTGCTGCTTATTTCTATCAATGAAAACCTCTAAAAAACGATTCATTTGAAATATAGAATAGTCAAGTAAATAAAATATTGACTTTGGAAATTTCTAATTGCATTAAAGATTATTATCTCTAACAATTAAAATGAAAAGTAGACCCAAAATGTTTGAATTTTATTCAAAGAAACATGAGACATTCATTTTCTTTACAGTAAAAACAACAAATAAAATATTAAATTTTCCCGCTAAAATAGAAAATAAACGTTTTTTCAAAATTGCCATTCTGTTCGTATCATGAAAAAAATTGATTTTTATACAAGAAAGATTGTTTATACTAAATATATCCTTTATATTTTTGAAACATACAAAGGAAACAAATGTTGCTTATGAAAACAAATCCATGAAATTATTACATTTTTTAAAAGTTTGATGTTGACAAATAAGGAGCTTTTTTAAACCGTCATAAAAATATTAAATATTAGGTCTGACAATTTTGATTATGTGAAATTAGGTTATTGAAATGCATTTCTGAGATAAGATCAACGACCAAGTCTGGATAAGACCATATTATGATGATTGGCCTCCCGGCCGAAGCCAATTAATTTGATTCTGTAGAATTTTGTGCCATTGTCAGTAGACTTGGACAACATTTGATTTGATTTTCGTCTCTTTACGCCATATTCATAACGGAGAAAAAGCGAAATTTTTATCATTC
This sequence comes from Latrodectus hesperus, assembly GCA_037975125.1. NCBI lineage: Eukaryota > Metazoa > Arthropoda > Arachnida > Araneae > Theridiidae > Latrodectus > Latrodectus hesperus. Next base: position 1,641,360 of record JAJQOW010000019.1, on the reverse strand, counting down.
ATTTAGGTTCTAAAGTGGTATTTGGATCTTAGCAATGGAAAAACTGCTATTTTCTAGAAGTGAAAATGCCGATTAACATTTACGAGCACGACTTATCATTCATTGAAAGGTTAATATGGAGCATTAGTGGCAATACCGACACTCCATCAATAGGAAAGATCAATCCATTGTTTATTCATCAACTAATCATTTATTTGTTTTGTTACCTAAATTTTCAAGGTGAATCGCTAATAATCAGCATAGAACTCCTAAAGTTTCTGCCTTAATCTTGTTGTCCCCCTCCTTCAAGTTACAATTCAGTTTTATTCATTGCGGGTTACAAGCCTTAGAGTACAAAATCGTTATTATGTAAAATATATTATTTATTTACCTATCTACTGATCTGTAATGTAAACACGATTAATAACTACTTAGAAGCCCACCAAATTCTTTGGAGATCATGGCTCTAAGATTACCAGCCCTTTTGTTTTCATCACTCAAAAATTTTAATCTTATGCAATCTGTGAAGATATCTACGAGATATTCTGTTCTTTCTTCAAAGGATGAGTTCGACGAACCTATTCCCACAGAAAACCAAATATTGTATGAGGGTCATATTCCGACTACTCTTTTTCAAAAAACATTACTTACAATAGGCTCATCTATTATGTCAATCACAGATTTATATCGTCATGATATGGTAGCTGTTATGGGAGAAACAACAGGCTACTTTGCTGCTAAGAAAATAAGAGACAAAATGCTAAATGACCCTGAAGGAAGAACCGTTTTAGAAGAAAGGCCAAGGATAAATTCCAATACTTTGAATTATGATTACTTGAAATCTCTTCCACCCAACACATTAGGACATGCTTACATGTCATTTCTGCAAAACCATGCTGTAACGCCAGATTCAAGAAGGCACGTTACTTTCGTAGATGATGCTGAGCTTGCATATGTAATACAACGGTATCGAGAAGTTCATGATTTAAATCATACTCTTCTTGGTATGCCAACAAATATAACTGGAGAACTAGCTGTAAAATGGGTTGAAGCTATACAAACTGGTTTTCCTATGTGTGTTGCTGCTGCTGTTGCTGCACCTATACGATTGAAACCAAAACAAAGGGAAAAATATAAGCAATATCTTCCATGGGCCATCAAATGTGGTTTTGAGGCAGTTTTTCTTATGAACATTTATTATGAAAAAAGGTGGGATCAAGATTTGTTTGATCTAAAACAAGAATTAAATATTCCTGAACTTCCTACTACTTGAGAATAAAAATATGTGTATGTTTTTTTGGTTATTGTTGGTTTATGGAAATGAATCTTGTATTATTAATTATAAAATTATTCTATTTGTTATGTTGGAGGGATGTAAGTATAAATCAAATGAAAGTTAGTGATATAAAATTGGAAAAAAATGCTTTTTAATAAATATGTATTATTGCTGCTCTCAATAAATTAAATTGCATTGTTAGAAAATGATTTAATTCTCGTTACTTAATATTTGTAAATAATTTAATTGTATTCTTTATCAATGTATAAAATTATAATTAAAAATAGCTATGATCTAGAGTTTAAAAGTACAATAATACACTTATATTAATATGACCCTGCTGTAAATATGAATATATCAAATTAACATTATTATTTTTTTGATAGTGAGGTAATCAAAATTCTATTTAATTCTTGTACAGTTATAAAGAGTGTAAAATGCTTCATTTCAATTTCTCTTTATAATTTAGGACAATATTAATTTTTAACAAGTTAAACATCGTAACAGAATATGGAAAATGTTAACTGCTTTAAAAATAATCTGATATTTTTAATCACTGTTTTGAAGGGTTATTAATATATTTATATAAGCTAAAGTAAATGCAAAACCAGAAAGTTGCATATTTATTTTCCATGAATAGAAATTTTCCATGAATGAATAGCTAAAGGCATCATATTTATTACTGAAAAATGAGCTTACAGGACTGGTGATGCATATGTGCATTTTCAATTAAAGCAATTTTTGTTTTTGTTGTTACTTATGACCCTTGGGCAAGTCAAGCTCACTAGCCAATGGCTATACAAAGTTAAATCAGAAGGATAAGTATTTCATTTAATCAGATCACCATGAAGGCGGTGTCATCTATCAGAGGAGTCTTTGAGCAAAGTACGTCTTTGTTCTAAGATTCATCCTATAGATGGCATCACCGGAGGATCTTCTTCCTCAATTTTGACTTTGATCTGGAAGGGGTGGAAATTTTCTCCAAACATTACACCCATGGTAACTGCTCAACAAATGTCCACAAGACTTTCGATTCCACAGATTTAACGAGCACACATATCGCATGTACTTGGTGGGACTTTGGTGGTATTAGGAATGGAACCCAGCCCTTTCTGGATGGAAGGCCAATACCCTAGCTATTAGGCTACTAAAATCCTAGCAAGGGCCATGGTGGCCTGGTTAGCTTGGACATTGTTCTCATTATTGTAAAGTAATAAGTTCGAATCTCAACCGACTGAAGATGTTTCGTGTGCGCTAATGGCAGCTGGGGCATATTAAAACTGGGCATGGTTGCAATGCCCTTGAAGTAAAATGGTACCTCTAGGGGTAGTAGGCCAAATGTTGGGGTTCATCTGCTTGGTCCCTGCTTCAAAATCACAAAGACTACATCCAGCTGCTTCTATCTAAGTGGTAGAGCTCATCTCAGAACTAGGTACACAGAAGCATGCTGGTGCTGCAACAGTGCCCTAGCAAATTTTAATCATCACTAGATGCCAGTACCTGTCCATTATATTTGAATTGCATATAATTTTATGATTCCCACATTTACCTTTTTCCTCTTTGCATGATTTATTTACATTTCTATTTTGTTCATGAGCTGGTGGAAAGAAAAATCATAATATTAATATACTGAGCTAAACTTTTAAATTATGTAACTCTGTTATATATTTATGCATCTAATAACTCCTTAAAAACTGCCTTTGGTTTTAAATCTTTATGCAATAAAGAAATATATTTTTCACTTATTTTCAAGCTCTCTTAATAAACCCTTAACATCAAATATATTGTATTCATATTTTTTAATCATTCTTTGGTTACCAGCTAATTAATTTTATGTAATAGCATTGTTAAATTGTTACATAATTGAAATTTAAAAATGTCTAAATCATTCTCTTTAAAGTGTTAATTTTTAAGAGTTATTCCTTAGCCCACATATTTAAGTACATATTTTTCTCGTAAAATATTATTAATACGATGAAAAGGAACGAAACTGTGTTCCAACGAATTTCTGAACTGTGAAGTATTGAGAAAGACGAAAATACATATGCTGAAAAAGCAAAATACAATACTTTTTTAATAATCAAAAAAATAATAAATAAAAATAGTGAATATCGCTATTTTTAAAAAAAAAATAACTGTGAGAGTGAAAAAGGGATGGTTGTGTGAATTATATTAATAAAATAATAACTTGGAAAGCAAAGGCTTATACATCATACATGCCTCTTGGAGACTGGATCGTCTTCTTCGTAGTTAAAAAAAAGCAGCCTATTAGGAAACTTGCAAACTACGTAGCTTCTGCTGAGAGTTTCAGACGCATTGTTTTGACCTTCATACCATGTAAAATTATGAAGAAAATGATTTTAAAGAGATTTACATTTTATTTGAATATTCCCACAACCTTCTACCAATGGAGCAGTACGGTTTTAAAAAAGGACAGCACAAATAACCAGGTGCTTTATTTAAGCCAGAGTCAGACACTCATAACAAGAAATCTACAAATCACACTATAACTGTCTTTCTTGAACTTTCTAAGGCCTTTGATAGGGTTTGGATTCAGAAATTAATTGTCAAACTGTATCGTAAGTTCGGTATGCATGGTAAAGCATAGCCTTGGATTTACGATTTTTTGAGGGATGGACACTTTAGGGGGAGGTTCTATGGCTCAACCTCAGATAGTTTTAAAATAAGCCAAAGCATTCTTCAGGGCTCGGTTTTGAGTCCTAGCTTATTCACACTCTTATTTCAGGAACTAAAAAAATTATTCCTGGGAATTGTGAGGTTGGGGTGTTGCGAACGACATTGTTCTCTAGAACTCCGGCTCTAATTTAGAAAAGGTGGAAGAGAGTGTGAATCTGGCTCTGGCTGACATTTAGAACTTTACTGTAAACCACAAATTATGTAGTAGTCCTTCAAACTTTACTGTGGGTTTCTTCACCACTAATAGAAAACTATACAATTTTCAACCAAGAATCCTGTTAATTGTCAGTCTCTGGAAATGAAAAAACATCCAAGGTATTTGGGCTTTATTTTGGATCCTGAGATTTTGAATAATAGTCGTTTAGAACATCTTGTTTTGATGGCTAGGAAACGCCTTAAAATCTTTAAGTGCATCTCTGGCCGTGATTGGGGTGCCGATGCTAGTACCCTCGGAAATACTATGTTTCTCTTATTCAACCCATTTTGAAATATGACTTCCCCATCTTTTGTTGTGTCTCTGACTCAAATTTGCAGAAAATTGAACATGTACTACTCAGTGCTGCAAGGATTATTAAAGGTTTTCGCAATTCCTTCCCGAGAGATATTATGCTCTATGAAGCTGATCTGCAACCTTTAAGACTTAGAGAAATGCCTGTTTAGTAAAGTACTACGGCAGGCTTTCCGGTCTTGATATTCAGAACCGTACCTTGAAATTTCTTGGGTCCTAGAACAGTAACCAGAGGCTCAAATGTGGTAGTCCCTTTGGACAGGTTGTCTGTGGCCATCTTGTCGGCATTTCTATAGAAATCACAATTTATCTCAGATTATCGATCCTTCCGAGGGTCTCGATGGCGTTTACTTTTATGATAACCTCTCTGTCCAAGTCACCAAAATAATGGAATCGCCATGCTATTTGAAACAGTTAGCTTTTGAAAGAATTAATAATATTCCCTTGGATGCTGTTCATGTGTACACGGATGGCAATAGACTTGATGGTAGATCTGGCAGTGCAATTTTTATCAGATTTCAGGATCAAGAAATAAGAATTCAGAAAAGAAATCCAGACTTCTGCTCGGTATTTCGAAGCGAGCTTATCGCAATTCTAGAGAGTTTGAACTCCATCATGTTACTACCGCAACTAAAGGATATTTGGATCTTTTCGGATAGTAGAAGTGCTCTCCGGCATTTGGATGATTGACATAACGTCAGAGATAGTACAAGTGTAGACGTCCTAAGGAAACTAAAACAACTTTCCCTTTTTCATCAGATCCACTTTCAGTGGATTTCGTCCAATGAAATGAAATTGCTGACAGTTTGACTATAGCTGGTGCTGGCGGAGTCACTACACCTGCCGCTTTTCTTACTTATATGGAGCTATTTTCTAAATATAAGGCAATGAATAAGGCTATTTGGATGGTTCCACCTGTACATCCGTGGTATCAGAGAAGGTGCTCTGCTAGTTCTTTGGTTCAGGGCAACAGTAGACGAGATCAAACTTCTCTTATCCGTTTCATTAGTGGTCATTTGTCATCAATGACTTTTGTTTGAGGCACTAAACACTTCGAAATCTGCTCTAGGTGCTCTTCTGCATAAGCAACCCCTGGTCACATTTTATTTTGTCTAAGTCTTACAGGACAAGACCTGGTTCAAGGCCCCCTTTCAGTTCTTGATTTCTTTAAGGTGAATGAACTCATGGGCCTGATTTAGCATTGCTGGTCACGGGGATAAGAAACAACAACAGGGAGAGCGGATCTAATACTACGTATATATTTTCTCTATTGTCAGATGTAACTCATAGGTGAAGATTTAAATGAAATTAATTATATCATGGCCTGAACAGCTTTAAGGAGATTACAAATCTGTGTTAAATAGGTTTTTAACTAATCAAAAATGTAATTCAAATTTCAGAAAGAAATTAAGTTTTTGTTCTAAGTTAGTCAGAAACTAACATTCTGATATAAGTTTCACTCCATTTCGAGCAGCTGTTCTCAATTAACTTCAGATAAAATTCCAGCTGACAAATAGAATGAATATTTTATTTATATAGGTTATCACAGGTTCAAATATCTTTAAACATTATGAAATTTAATATATTGCGTATTTATCATAATGATCTGAGATTTCTTTGAATATAAAATGTTATTGCCATTACAAATGGCAGCGCATATACTAGTAAAAAAAAGTGCTTATAATTACTATAAATAATCATGAGGAAACAAATATGTTATTCTCTCCAGTTAGTATATATAAATATCACAGAGTATTTTCACCCCAAACATGTAATAACTACAGAAATCCTCTATAACCATAAGAATATTACAATAAATTAGCTTAATAATCTAGATAATACTTATTACATATTTTAAAAGAAATTAATTTATTATTAATCATATTATAAATTAAAAAAATAGAACTTCCGGTTATTTAAAAAAATTAATCAAGAAAGAGGTAAATTTATTCAAGTCAAACATTTTATTTATGCATAAAATATATAAATTCATTGATTTTTTAAACGAATTATGAAAGCTCCTTTTTTATTAATTAAAATTTTTGATAGATTAAAAATATTTAATTTTAATGGAATTTTACAGAATTACTCAAGTTTTTTTTTAAAATTCTGTTCTCTAATTGTTATCAATATAATTTCACTTGACAAACGTCTCACTTGTGAAAAGTACATAAAAAATAAAATTGTGTATATATAACTTGAAAAAATTTGCTTTTCATAAATTTACTTCAAACAAATATTCCACTTCTCCAAATATTGTTAAATAAAGTACTATTTTCTGTTGCTATACATTCTCGAAGAGTTAACTTAATTTGTGTATTATATTTACTTACGTAATGTTGGTAACTGTTCATAGTGTGGAATTTCTATCGGTTCTTCTCCACCACGACCATCAACGGCTCCTACCATTATTTGAATTAATATTCGCACTGCTGACCTAGGGCAACTACTGAATGCCTCTTCAAAACAATTGTGTACCTTACTGTTGAAGGATAAACTCTTATCAGAATGATATAAATTAGATTAGAATAAAATACAAATGAATTCAAGTTCCATTATTGTAAATAAATATTTCAAATATTGTAAATTATAAAAAGTGAATTGTATATTAAGTGAAAGATAATTTAATTTTGAATGTAAATTATATTGACTTGTTATGAGTTTTGAATAGACAATCATGCATCCCAACTAAATGTTATTATTTAGTTAGATCCTAATGAAATTAAGGATTATGAACGTAATAGTATCCAAGGAAATTTTTTTGTTAAATTAATACAGTTTCGTAAATTAATCATAAAACAATTCTGACTGAATTAATCATAAAATAATTCAGACTAAATTAATCAGAATAATGATTGAGCTTGTTTTAGTTCTTCCGATACTATCAAAATATTTTAAGTAGATGAAATATCTAAAGTAACACGTAGTATAGAAGAGATATTCGTATAGATATGTTGATTTTTTGAAAGGATGAAAAGAATGTGAAAAGATATTTCAGGGCAACAATACTTACATGATTGGCAAAAGCTGAGTGCTTCTAAGATACACAATATAATGTGTGATACTCTTTCCCACTCAATCTAATAAAAAGTATTGTGCAGGTGTGCAACATTTTCGATTGGTTTGAGTGAATCATACACTATAGTTTGATGGAGGCATTGCTCTCGTAGCACAAAATCTTTGCTCGGTCTTTGTTTGAGTGTATCTCAATCATAACTGATCAAATTTAGGTCAGAATTGCATATTACCCATAGCTTCATGCACATTTTCCAAAGAAAGTTTTGTGATATATACTGTTAGCTTTAGCTTTTATATATATATATATATATATATATATATATATATATATATATATATATATATATATATATATATATATATATATATATATATATATATATATATATATATATATATATATATATATATATATATTAAAATAGAAAATGATTAGCATATTGGTTACGTGTCTTCTGGCTTTCTTATTTTGTGTGCATACATTTGGGATAGGAAATTGCTATTTTAAATTATCTGTAGTAGGTTATGTTAATCTGTGAATGATTCCATCCCACACTCTAAACTTACATCATTTATGATCTTTTATGAATAAATGTGAGACCTAATGTCTTTTTCGTAAAATACAAATGGAGTTATCTTCCTGGTTGAATAAAATAAAGTAGCAATGCTTGATTCCAATAATTTTGTATCCAATAAAAATAATTTTATTTCTCCAAAAAATGAAGAAAAGAGAAGTTATGAAACATGGATGCTGATCACGATATTAAAAACTAGATTTTCGATTGCAAATTATGCGGAGATAGGTATTCAAATGCAAATTATTACTTAAACATTAATTCAATGCTTTAATGCTGAATAATTAAATTTTTTACGAGAACATTTAAGGAATATTTTAAATAGTAACACTTACATAGTTAATTATTTGTTTTTCGCTTTCTTACGGAAATCTAAAATAAAAACGTGATGGATTGTCATAAGTAAATTTTTAATACCTTGTTGAAGATGCTACAAATTAAATTTAATTCTGTTTAAAAACATGTTGAAGGATTTTTCACATTTTAATTTTTACAGTTTTGTGTCTATCTAAATGACATGGACAAATATATATGGACTAGAAAAAAAAAAGGTTCATTTATATAAAGAATGAAAAGTTTGTACTTGAAAATTGGTTCGTTTCTTGTTCCATTTCTGATACACAAAGAATAAACGTAGAAGGTTTCATGACAATGTTCTACTTTACTATAATCTAGCATACTGAAGCAGAACCTTACTTGATTGAAGTTGTCAATTTCTGGAGGATAAAATGTAAGTTATGTAAATTTTGAATAATATTTTTCAATTACAATGAATTGAATAACAACTATAATAATAAAGAACTCACTTATTCTTTTAAGAGATTGCAAAGCAAAACTTCTCAAAAGGAAAATTAATGTTTTCATTGTGTGTCTGAATAGTTCAAGGTCTGTCTGAACGCAAGCATAGGCTGTGTGGTCGTCAACACAGTACGATGCAGCTTCCAAAATACTGTTAAGGACAAAAAGAAATTTGATTTAGTTATCCAATAATTATACATCCTAAAGAAATAATAGTTTTTTTCTTACTCAACAGCGGCGTTATTTGGACTTGTTATAGTCAGTTCAGGATCTTCTTCTAGATAACTTTCTTGGCATTCTTTAATGGATTTCAGCATCATATCCACTTTTGCATTACTGCAGATATCGATTTCAACTGCGATAATATTACAATTAAAAATTAAAAAAGAAATTCTGAATCATCCAATTTTATGGGAATATTTAAAAATTTATAATTTCCTTTTGAACAACTATTAACTATTTAAAAAATGATGTGCAATTGCTATATTAAGCAAAATGAAAGGATAAGAATAATTTTAGTGTTCATATTAACTTAATCCCTGTAATCTAAAGACTTGCATACCTTACTTAGACAGCATTTAATTATTATTTATTTTATAAAGAGTGCTTAAAATGCGGAAAAAACTTCGTAAGGTGGCATTAAAAATTAACGCTAACTATTTTTACACAGGAATAGATGGTCTGAAATGATATATAATCATATAATTTTTTTAAATCATACGCTTTTGTAGGTATTTTTTTAAGAATCTGTTATTACAATCAATTTTGATCAAATCTCTATTAAATAATAGTTATTTTAAGCAGTAGACATAATTATCGAAAATACCTCTGTGCTTTTCAATAAGGTTATTCTGCTACGGTTTTGTAATTATAATTTCATAATGTGTGTTAAAATTGTGTTCAGTTCTCAAAAATTATAACCTCTTCAGCCTTATATTATTTTAGTCCTTTCCTTTTGACTGAATCATATAATTTCATATCCTATCGGAATTATAAGCTATTTGCTTTAGTTCAGCAATGTTAATATACCCAAATTTATATATGATTTAAAATCTTCAACGTAAGTTCTACCATACAAGTGAAATAACTTGACGATTAAATGATATTCTAACAACAAAATTTTTTATTGTATTCATTGATTAATAGATTTAATTTATTCACTATTTGGTACATCAGGTTTCCTTAAGAAAGTAAGAATAATCATTTTAATATATGGAAGACACTCAATAATGAAATTAATTTTTCCACTCAAAATAATTATTTTTCTAAAAGTTTTAAAGTCCAGTTCTGTATGTTTGTTTACGTTCTACATGTCTTCTGTATGACCTGTTGTTGGTACGAGGCTCTTACAAAAAGTTTTATTATGCACACATTTCAAATCAGCTGAAGCACTACATTTAGATTTCCTAATAACTTTTATAATTACAATCTATATTGTAATGATTCTCTTAATTTCCTATAAAATAAATAAGTTTTAAATTTTGGTAATTACCATCACAGACAGTTTTATCATAAATGCAAAATGAGAATGATTTAATCAATTTAATTGTAGCAGTAATTGCCACATGAACACATATAATTAATATTTATAATTAAAGTCTAGTTTTTTCACAAACTGTCCATATGTGATTATAGACAAATTATTTTAAATTATTAAAAAATTAAATATGAATGTTTTTGTGAGTTTTAATAGAAAAATTCTTTATCACTTACATTCACGATGCTTCTCAATGTCTAAGCTTACTCCGATGATTTGCTTCAGTTTTGTTCGGATTCTGAATTTAGCATCATAATTGCATTTGCTAAATACTTCCCTGAGGCAGATTTCTGACTGGTATTTTTGTCTGTAAAAAAACAATACATAATATCTCTCTGATATAATTTATTTTTATATAATAAGTTCTTTAAAACTGTTATACAACGAGAAATCTACCGTTAGTATTACGTATTACTTATAAATGGAAAATAATTAAGCTTATTTTGTGGTGTATGTTTAAATAATTAAATGAAAAATAAATAATATGAGTAAATGTTTTAAAAATGGATTATTAAGAAAATTTAAAAACAAAAGGAAAAGTCACAGTTCATTTTTCACTTTTTTAAAACTAATATTACAGAGAAAAATGAGGTATGATATTTTCTTTATTTTTGGTCAGATTATTGCTAACATTAGGTATTTCTGCTTAATAGCAACATTTTGTGTCAAATGCCCTGAAACCCAATGTTTGCTTATCTATTTTACGGAGTCTGAGGACCTTTAAATTGAGTAGAGGTATTGATATATTAATTTAGAAATAGGAACCGAGCAAGAGATTCCTAAACTTGGCCAACAACTAAATAATAATTTAATTGGAGGACATTTTGTGAGGAAGTTTACAGGCCTCTGCCACCATTGATGGTTATGACGAATCTTTAGCTGGAACAGATATAGAAAGCTCTCCTTCCCAGAAACGAATATGACGCTTTTATCATCCGAGCAACCAACTATCCTTGATTGAATTAGTATCGTGCTTGGTTATTTTTAATAAATATTTTTTCTCATTTATGTTAACAGTTATTTTCAGATTTCCTATGTAAAAATTGAAACAAAATTTCCATTTATTACATTCAAAATATTGCAAATTTTAAATTATTGCAAGTGTAGTAATGTAAATTTTTGTTTTCTTATTGATAGAGAAAAAATAATTTCTATGATTATACTATGCTGTGAAATCTTGTAGCAAATTTTAAATTTACATAAAATTCATTACATAATAAAAATATACAAAGAACTTAATAATACTTTTGCAGCTTGATCAAAAATAATGAACTATTAGAAGCAGAAGGATTAAAATGTGATTCCTTTTGTTCATAAACGATATTATTTTCTTTCATTTTAAGTTAGAGATATTATGCAGTTACATAAGTTTTATGGAATATTAATTCAGGTGTGTATTTATCACTTAGTTAAAAATTATCTCCTGAAAGGAGTGCAATTTTTTTATGTGGATCCTTTTGATATATGTTGTATTTAACCTCTTGATGTTTTTGTAATTACTTTTGATTTAAGTTAAATAATTATAAGCCTACGAATATGATTATATGTAAGAAAATAGGTATTTATAATATAAGCAGAAATCTGTAACTTACTGACAAGAATTTAGATTTATTGTGAACTATGAACTATAAAATATAAATAAATAATAAAACATAAAGTATTTTATTTACTTTCTGACATGTAATTTTTTTATAAATGTGTTTTCAGTTTGTTATACATTACATTAAAAAATGAAATGCTTGTATAAAAGATTCCATTATATTTATGTATAAGAGATTGCTGTATAATTGGGAGATTGAATATATTGGAATTGAAAACAAAACATGAACTATTAATAATGATAACGAAATTTTAAGAATTAAAAAGTACCCATTTGTCTTAAAGGTAACCATTTTCAACTTAAACTTTTACATGATGAGAAATTGTAAATGTTGAAAGAAACTGTGATATGTACATCCTTGAATAAATCAATTAAGGAAATCCAGCATTTTTAGAAAACATTAAATAATTGTTGTAGATTATCTTGAACAAGGAATAGATGAAGTGCTTTTGTAATTCCACATGAAGTAGTACTTAATAATTATAAGTTTGCAAATAGTGGTTGACGTTTCCGCTTCTGCCAGAAAATTTTTTTTCGTGAAATCATCATTTAATTACTAGACCTCATCTTAATTTAAGTTGACTTTGAGGAAGCCTTTCTATAGTTATTACTTTAACTTAATGACTGAGATCGGGTAAGATTCTTTGACTCAATGGAGAATTAAAAGGAGAAAATAAAAATCTTTGTGTTGACTCACCTCTTTTTGTGACATCTAAGATATTTTTTGTTAATGTTATTGTTTGTTAGTGCCTAAGCATTCTGCATAAACCTAAAGCCAAATTTTCTTAAATAGTGAATTAATGAGCATTTCATAGATAATGATGATTTAACGCCACGAAAATAATGAATGATATGAAAAAAGTTTTGCATAAGGTTAATGCCGAATTTGAGAAAATAGTGAACAAACTCTATTTGTATGCAGTAAAAATGTGACGAAGGAAAAAAAAAAAGCAAATAATTTGCATAAAAATCTGTGTATCAAAAATTTTTAGCAGAATGAAACAAGGTTTTAGTTTATAAGATAATATTTAAGGTATACTCGTTTTATTTCAATACCTCATGTATTGTAAACTTTAATAAGGAAATTACTAACAAGGATATTGTAAACTTTAACAAGGAAATTACAGTGAGTGGTCGGTTAGCTAACATAATCCGTTACAAGACTATGTTCACTATCCGAATTATTCGTTAACCATTCATCGATTTACCATAGATTTGTTTGCGAAATCGATTAATTCCTTATGAAGACCCTAAAAATGAAATTAAAAAAAAGGATAATTTCTTAATAAGTTTATTAAAGAAATAATATATACATATAGCCTTGCATATTAATCAATCCTTTTCATTTTTTGTTTATGGGGCTTTAAAGAACGTCCAATGTCGATTGCTTTTATTCCTTTTTTAAAATTTTCTGTAAATGGTTAATAGCATTGTTGTTGTAAAGATCCCTAATCTTACTGATATCAGCTTAGTTTGGGTGCCATTCTAAGACCATTGTTCTGATATCCTCCCAATTCTTCCACAAATGAACAAAGAGTGGGGAGTACTCAAAATGAAATTAATTTCAGTTTTGAATGAAATCTAAACCGAAACTGATGGTCTACTTTAGCTATAAATATTCTAATGGAAATTTTTTTCCAGTATAGAACTTCGAAGTTTAATAGGCAAGTGACATAATTCAAGAGAGAGGAAAAACAATTGTTGGTCCATTAAGTCTGGCAACTCTGTACATTATGTTCTTTGAGCCGAGAAATCTAGTTAGAATTCGTTTTAGTTCGTTATTTGAATATGTGTTGGTTGCCTGAATACAAAAATCTTTCATGAAAATGTTCATTAACTGATCACTCATTGTACAATTAAACATATGTTAAAAACAATAGGCAAATTCTAAGATCCATTTGCATGTTATTTTTTTCCATTTACTGCTGTCTGTAAAATCCTCATGCAAAAATATTAGACAGTTCGATTAGGCAGAGATAGACTTTTATAAGTTCAAAAGAGATTTAATAGGTAATGAGACAAATCAGTTTGTTAAAAGATTAAAATTAAAATTTTTTTAAAACTTAAAAAATTATCATTAATTAAAATATCTCTCAAAATATTATAATGAGCTTTTTAATGACATTCAATACCTTAATCTATAAGAATTTTATCCCCATGATAATTCAGGTTAACTAACAAGTTCCTTGATTATGAAATTGAGTTATTTTAAAGGAATTTTTCGTAGGCAAAATATATGACCATCTATGTATTATAGATTCTCCTAATGATGATAACTTTTTCCTTGAAATTATAACACAGGCAAAAGTACCCACAAAAATGAATCCATATGAAATAATTCTTTTCGGATGAACTTTAATTTTTCTAACACCATGATTACATAAGTATTTTCAGTGTTCCTTGGAAGAAGATTAACATTTGAAGATTCTATTATTAATTAAATTATATTATCGATACTTGATTATTGGTAATAATATGCATGCATTTACTCTTAAAAACCTAAAAGGAAAGTTAACGTACTGTAATAAACTCTGAAAGACTCACAAAGAATCTAACTTATTAATTCATTATAAACCATAGGAACAGAAGTACAGATCAAACTAGCTCTTGAGAAACTTAACCCCCTTTAACTAGCGGAATCGCAGATGTCTTAAAGCACACACACTAAATATTCAAACAAACAACATATAGTCTAGAAAAGCTCTAAATAATTAGAAATCAGAGTCTTCTAATAAGAACAGAAGGATAAAGCAATTACATCGCTGAAGCCTTGAATTGAAAGTGATTCTTTAAGATAAGATATCCAATCCCTTAACCATTAGACTAGAATACTTTGATTCTATTGGCATTAGATGTGTTACTGATAAACATCTGTTAAAATTTTTTATTGGAGCACAATTTTTGTAAAATATAACTTATTCCATCAATATGCACTTCATCTGTAAATATTCGGTGAACGATGTAACAAAACTGCACAATATTGATAATTGAAGAATTTAAAGAGAGCTGGTTTGATTGTAGAGAGATAACTCCTGACAATAATTGTATTGTTTTAAAAGAAACATATTTGAAACTGGTAAATTTTTCCTGGAATTAGAAATGGTGAAGAATGCTGAAATCGTTATTAATGATCTATGTCGTTAACAGCTGTTATAATAATTTTTAACGTCAACTAAAACCATTATCTGTAAAGATAAATTGATTTTATTATTTTTCAGCAAGATAATTTGAAAGCATATATTGGAAATATTCCTTTATAAATTTTTGCTTAGTGAAAACTCTGGAACAGTGGTTGCAAAGAACACACGATAGTAATTGTAACCTTGATAACTTATAAATTTTTTTATGGAAATGAAGTTTATTAATGATAATTTTTTTAATTGTCTGTAGTTCAAGTATTGTAAAATTTGTGCTAAGCCTTAAGCGATATTATTACCAAGAGTGAATGTTTGAATCTAAAATTTTTGTATATTTTGTTTATTAAAGTGCTTGCAATCAAATTCATTTTACGTCTTTCATTATAAAGCATCTGCACAATAAATTCATTTTATAAATTATTAATTTTAAAGTTTTTGATGATGTAACAACCGCAATGTGTTTTCTACGTTGTTCATTTAAGACATAAAATAAGCAATAAATGAATATAAACTGATGTATTAGAAGTTCAAAGAAAAAAATCAGCTAAAATTTTTCTTTTATAAATCAATTATAAAATAAAAAAATTTTAGCTGTTTTTTCAATCAATTATAAAATTTATGAATGCGATTTAGCTTTGATTATATTTTGCGCAAATAGAATTATAAAAAAAATTAACTATACATTTTTTTCTAATATTACAGAATTACCTGAATTATTGAGATATTTTCTATCAGTAATGAGTCTATAATTTAGAAATATACTTACAATCTAAAAGCATCTTGACCTTGCGAGCTGTTGTCTTTCTGTTTCCACGCATTTTCAAGACCTGGCATGCATTTTTGTACAATTTCAGGTTTCACATCTGATACACATGATTCTACGTGTCGGCCTAAGAAAGGATAATATTTTTCATATTACTACATGCTGTTGTATCTGTTTTATAAAAAATTAACTATTTTTTGACTCTATGTAGTCTTTCCTTTTATCTTTAAAATTTGCGACAGCTGTTCAACGCAGATATAAGTAAATGAAAATATAGTAAGTTGCAGTGAAAACAGTCTTACAGAAAATTAGGTGCGTAGAAAGAGAGAGAGAGAGAGAGAGAGAATCAAATTACAACCACAAAAGTAATAATGGAAACATAATTTCGTGAATTATGCAAAGGATTATAAGTATTGCAACAAAATAACATTGGAAAGGTCTACAACCCATGTAGGAAATACAACGTGAAATAAATCCTGTTTACTTATGGACTATTACAGTAAGATTCACAGATTATCTACTTCACTAAGTAATGAAAAGTACTCTGAAACATATTTATATATATATATCACTAGCAACTTCTCAACTTTAAGAAATATCCTCATAAGTTTTAAATGAGATGATTAATCAAACAGGTTATATTACATATCAGACAAACCATTATGGTATTTTCTCTGTATTAGAATCAGTGATGGTTAAAAGATTGGCATGTATTAAAATTTATGTTTTAAAACATTATAAGATTAAAATTCCTGATAAGAATGATATCAAATTTAAAAGGGCTATCAATGAAGAGGAGGAAAAGCATAAGGCATAAACAAACTATATTTTCAAGTTTTAGCAATAGGTTGCGCTGTAAGCGGTGGGGTATGTAAATGAAAATACCGGTCATGTGCACCATTCATTATAATTGGTATAAAAGTAAAGAAACTCGCTTTACATTTGAGAAGTTCTCCTCGACGGTCTCAGTGAAGAAAGCTATCCACTTATTAAGCTTTTTTACAACAATGATGACTATGCACCATTAACGGTGCTAATGTTTCGGGAACTTAAGGGTATGAAAAAAGGCGTTAGTCCTATGACTGCCCTCAGTTTTTAAAAATTTTAGATATTTGAAAAGTGGGCTTCATTTGATGTGCAATTTATGGAGGGAAGAGAACTGATTCGCAATGTCAGCTAAAAAATGGATACAGAAATGCAAAAGGAATCGAGCAGTGGTGTGCCACCAAGCAATGCATAAGAAAAGGACATGCCTGTGAGCATGGTGCATAAATTTCTAAAAAGCAATCTGTATTATTATAAATATAAAATTATGCATGTGCGATCCACGAAAAACTTTATGAATAGGCGAAACCCATTTCTAAATGCAGGATTCTTCAAAAAACAGAATTACTGAATATGGGTAGCAAAAAATCCTCTTACAAAACATTTCGAAAGTCACTGTACTGTGCGGCAAATTTTTATGACAACATTTCTCATATGGGCCATGTGTTTTTGACGAGACAGGTTCTTTCAGTACTGTCACTGGTTAATACTATGAGCGTTTTTTGCTCAAGCATGCCATGTGGAGTTATCAATTTTTCAACAGCTTGTCTTTTTATGGAAAATTTCGTTCTTTCACATCTAGTAAATCTAGCGATGCTGCCGATGACGAAATGGCATTTTGGAAATTTTAGAATTATAATTCATTATTTCCCTAAAATTAATCCTGATTACCTGATTTTAATAAGTGTAGTTTTTGACTGTGAGGTTATCTAAAAGATATTATGTTCAGTGCTCTGATAGGCAGATTTTCTGAACTGAATGTGTGCATTGCATAACACATTTTGAATGTGCTTTTACAAACCCTTCAATAAGTTGTGTAGATCCCGATTTTAATTTGTTTTAGCAATAATTGGACAAGATATTAAAGATATTTTGCGTCAGTATCGAGAAATTTAACAACTCATTTGTTTGATGCTGTTTGCGCTGTATTTGGCCTAAGAAAAATTATTGATTAATATTTTCCATTCGATGTACACTGGTTTCCAAAATCTAAGGAATAACATGTTTTTCGATGTTTGGGGTGAAAAAATTACACTAACAATAAAATTATAGTTAAAATAAATGAAAAAAAGCGAATTCATGAAAATTTAGGCAAAACTGCTAGCCACCATATTTTTGATAAAATAAAAACAGGTATATATGAGAGAAGAAAAACTGCCTTTGTAATTTTGCGTGTAACTTTTATTGAATTTCAACTTTTGTTAATAGATTCGTTGATTATAGTCAGTGGTATCCCACAATGTCTCAGAGAAGCCGTTGGCCCGATTTGTTAAGGTAGTGGTCGTTTGGATGGATGGAAAAGGAAATATCACCGGCTAATACCGTTAGGCTTTTTAATGTGTCTCGCAATGTGATCCACCGTCTCTGGAACCAATATCAAACGAAAGTTTTTGGATCCAGAAGGCATGTTCCATGTCCTACAATAGTCTTTTGTAGGTGTTGTAGCCAACCACGAGCTACAACACCTACAGAAGTTTTATAAGTTTTTCGGCCCGAAGGAGTAGAAACATTTCTGTGCCGCAATTAATTGCAGACCACATTGTAGCAGGGCCAGAGAAAAGAGAAGGGCTGGCTTATCACTTTGAGGTGTTGAATGCTGCCTGGACCTAAGAGAAGGAAAGAGCGCGACGTCACAGGGCTCTGACTGACTTTCATTATCTATGCAAGCTTGTGTTTGATCACTACTTTCTCATTAATTTTATCTTTTTCTATGTTTATATTTTAATTTAAAAAAGAGTATTTTTAAAGAAGAAAACATGACCTCATGTGCTGTTGCTATGTGTTCAAATACATATCAAAATACAAAAGGAAAGGACATAATTTTTCACTGTTTTCATAAGAAAATCAGATGCTTTCGAAGGAATAGGTGCAAAGGCAAAGATGTTGTTATAAATTCTAGAATCTTATATGAGGTACTTAATAAAGATGTCAGTGAAATAAGAATATGTCATAAAATGAAGCCCCAATTTCTAACTATTAAAGGAAACGAAAGACAAAAGTTGCACCTGCAAAGACTTTATTTTTAGAAACTCTATTTTCAGTGAAATAAGAATATGTCATAATATGATGCCCCAATTTCTAACTATTAAAGGAAATGAAAGACAAAAAGTTGCACCTGCAAAGACTCTATTTTCAGAAACTACTCTGCTAAAGCTATAACGCATTTCACTAGAAACACTAAAGCGGCTGCATTCTTTTCATTGATAAATATTTTATTTAATATTATGAACAGTACCGGACCAAATCCTGCCCCTTGTAACAAACCTTTAAAAGCTGCTTTATGAGTGCAAAAATATTTTGATGCTTAAAATAAAAAAAAAAAATAATAAACTTTTAAAATGCAACTAAGGAGGACGTTTCCAATTTACATCTATTTGGAAAAGTTCGGTTTTACCTTTTAAGAAAGTAATTGTTTCAATTCATTCTCTTTATGGATTATATGAAGACTTGAAATCTGTAGATGCAACTTATATTTTAACAATAGACTTCATACAAGATGCGAGATTCATCTTTTCTTTTCTGAAATAATTATTTGCCTAAAAACACATAGCTCGAAAAAAAATTACCTAATTTGTCACTGAAAGTAAACTTTTTGGAAAATGAACACGATCTTTATTCAACGAGTAAAATGTTTGATTCTGCATTAAATGTAAAAGAACGTCAAGAAATTATCATTTTTTTTATTCTCAAGATCATGAATTAAATTTTGAACTCTTAATTAATCCTTTACCATTATCTTGGAAAAATGAACTTGCCTCTTCCAATCCAAAATGTGATATATCTCCATTCGAAGAAGAAACTATGGTTTCTAAGGCAAATTATATTGCTTATAAAATTAAAGATAATTTACTTGGAAATATATAGTAAAAATGAAGTCGTGATGTTTAATCATTCCAAGTTGATTGATTTTATTTCTGCTGAAGGACTTACTATTTCAACAAAACCATAGATTCACAAAATAAAACAGATGGATAAAATTTTTCGCAAATTTCATGGCGACATATTTTTTAAAGGGAAAATGTCATTGTAACATTAATAAATGAAATAAAAACTTTTTTCTTACTTTAAATCGATAGGCAATTAAGCCTTTTTGTCACTTGAGAACATTTATACGAATTAGGATTTGAATAGAAATGCAGCTATAGTATCCTATGATAACGCTAAGAAAGTAAATAAATAAAAAACAAGAAATGGGTCAATAGTCCAAAAATCAAGACAAACTGAAATTAATAGGTAAATATATTTTTATTTGAAAATTAATCATAATTTTTGAGGGTTTATTAAAAAATTATTGCAAATTTACTTAATATTTGAGAGACATTTGTATTTTTTCACTCTGATTTAAAAAAACTGAACTTAAAAGTAGAAAATAAATATTTTGCTTAGAAACTTCAGGCAGCTTTTTCTTCTACAATGCCTGACTTCGTCATATATGGCTATTTCCGGTGTTAGTTTTGAAGAGCGTTTGAGCTAGCATTTCTCTTTTCCTAGCCCTGACATTGTAGTATCTGGGAGAAGAATATTAGCTAGTACATTGCGAAGGCGTCTTCACTATATGCAGGTCTAAATGCTGTACCTCACCAGACGACTGGGAAGGGCCTGCTTATGTCAGACAAGAGAATACAGTTTCTGGACTAGGCACCGATGGGGTTCTGTACTTTTTAAGACGTGCCTAGATTCACAGAGAAGATCAATTTAAAACGTGTGGCGATCTGGAGAGAACAAAGCACCGAATATCATCAATTCAAGACAGTGGAAACACTCAGTTACCGTGGTGGTGGTATAATAGTTTGGGCAAGAATCTCATTCGGTAGTCACACTGAACTGCATGCGTCCTAGGGAAGAACTGTGACTGGTGTGAGATATCGGGTATGAGATCTTTAATCCATATCTCCGCCTATATGCCAGTGCAATTGACAAAAATTTCATTCTGAATGATGATAACGCATGATCTCATCGAACTGTAGTTGTTAAGGAATATCTTGAGGGTTTTGTTTTGGAGCAATTGGAATGGTCAGTTCAATCTCCAGACATGATTCCCATAGAATATCTGTTGGAATGTCTTGGTAGATAGGTTGCTGCTTTCTCCAAGGTTTGTAGGAGAATTGGAAAAGAGATTACTCCGTGTCTGGTGTTCGTTTCCTATTTTGGTAAGTGACAACTCAATTGTCAGCTTGGAAAGACGATGCTATCAATTATTGCTGGCTAGGGGTGGGCATATGGCAAGCTACGGGATATCCATTATTAAAACTGCTTTTTGTAATGTTTTTATGGGATTTTACTTCATAAAACATTTTTTTCCAAGAACAGATTTTGCAGCAAATTTTTTTTATTTGTTTTGTTAATTACCTATTTTTTTCTTATATAAACTTCTATGCTGCAATTAATACATACCTATTTTGTACACATCATCTAAATTTGTTGTTTCTACATCCATTAATTTACAAATATAAAGCTAAAACCTGGTTTGTCCTTAACTTTTGAAGGCCAGAATATGCCATTGTATGGGCTTGCGGAACTAACAGTATCACATTCATAAAAGTCACACGCTCTGAATATTACAGTTGGTTTTACGAGTAGTTTATACCTGAGCGAATATTTTACTATTCATTTATGATAGAAAAATTTTAAATTTTGATGTAATCTGTTCAGCGTCATCTGCTGATAAAATTTGAAACTATTTTTCTTAAGCTAAACGCTTTCCATTTCTTCAATAATATTCCGATCAAATTTGGCATCACTCTGTTCAGTGACTCTTTTTCAAAAATGTTTCATAACTTAAACTTAAATCATTTTATCGTCCCGTTTATACGCTTACTAATGGACATTAAAATTGCAACACCGGGAAGGAATAATATTACAGACGTCAGTATAACAAGAAATTAAGAAAAGTTTAGATTATGCAAATGATTAGTACTTCAGAGCATTTAATGAAGCAAGAAGGATCAATGACACCAGGAGCACTACATAAAATGAAAGTTGTACAATAGAGTCTCATTCAAAAATCATCTTTCTTATAGATGGTATTTTTCAGAATGTGTTGTTATTGAATAAGAAGAAATGCTTATCAACAAGTATCGAAATTTTATAGAAACATTATCAATGTATATTATGTATGTAAATTATCATTTAAAGATATTCAACATAACTCTAATCAAAATCCTAGCAGCATCATATGAATAAGGAATAGATGAATTACTAAAAAGTATACAAAATCTCATCTCCTACCCATGATTTTAACGGTCAAAAAGACAGACACTATGTGATTGCCGTTTCAAAGTAGTACAACCACATCAAGAGCCATTAGTCAGGAAAATGTTTTGTTAACGGCACGTCCATTGTCCTGTCCTACATTTGGAGCAGCACAGATTATTAGCAGGGTGACCAATACTTCAATTTCTTTTGACAGTACATTTATGAAAACGAACTGTGATTCTTATGTGTCCAAAGACAAAGTTCGATATAGTAGTGACATATTATGTTGACAGTGGAATTCCAGATTTATGTACAGCCTTAAGATATGAGTATTCTTGAAGTCTCTTCAGTTTAATTCAATATCGTCCTAGAGGCCCTGCTAAGTGTGATGATATAGGCAGACATTGGATACACAGCATAAATAATTCTAGTTCTAATTGATGGTAATTTGAACAGTGATCGATATATTTCTCCAGATGAACTGTTGGTTATGCCTTATCTTCAAGAACTGCAAAACGCTATCTTTCAATAAGGTAATGTAAGAGCACATGTTGTGCATTATGTTCTTCTTTGATACATTCGGTATTTGATTGTTGTCCTGACTTGACCCTCTCTATTTATCTTAGCAATTGAAAATTTCTGACAATTTGTTGCTGAGTGACCAGACAGCTACACACTTTTCCAACTGCTATTGTGAATGGAGTGTGGAATAGATTTGAAGTTACATAGAAAGAATTGCCCATTTCTGTCATCCAAGACCAATTAGATTCCATGTCTCATCGGATAAAGGTCATGTTAGTTACCAAAGGCCGTTGCATTAATTTTAACTACATTAATTTTAACATTAATTATTAAAACATTAATAAAAACATTATTTTAACATTAATACATTAATTATGTTAAATTTGTAAAAAATAAAATTAATTACAAATTTAACATAACATTAATCTACATTAATTTTAATAATTACTTAATTAATAATTTTAATATTAAATTAAAATAATTTTAACATTAATTAATTACAAAACATTAATAAATTTAATTAATTACATAAAAATATAATTAAATTAATTTTAACATTAATAAATTTTAACATTACATTAAATTAACATTAATTTTAACATTAATTAATTTAAATTAATTAATTATATATTAATTTAACATTAAAATTTAATACTAAAAATTAATTATTAAATTTAACATAATTACAAAATTAATTACTGCTTCCATTAATTTTAAACATTTTGTCTTCATGCCATGTTGTTCATATATAATAATATAGTAAATATAATTTTTATTCCAATTCCTTCATGGTATAATAGCCAGCAGTATACATACATACATGCATATATATATGTATATATATATACATATGATGAATATTCTCAAAAAATTCTTCAAGTAAAATAAATTTAATAAAAAATACTTACTTTGCTTTGGAATGTAACATACAGGAGTAATACCTAAAATAAAATTATTATAATTGTAAAAAATATACAGATAAGCCTAAAAAATTTTAGTTTATTTACGTAAAATAATAATGTCGTTAAGTAAAAAATGTTAATTAGCTTATAACGGTTGAAATTAGTTTGAATAAAAAAAAGAGAGTATCTGAAATGTGTTTAATAATTCTCCAAAAAATAAGAATAATTTTCATAACTGTATATTTATTTTCACAGCAAATGAAAGTTATATTAAAGGAACATTTTTATCTAAACTTAATGAAACTCAGAACTTTCATTGATGATGACCTTAATTTATTATATTTGTCTAAAATTAATCTTATAAAAAATTGCTTATTATTTGCAAGAATTAATTATTTTTCGGATTTACCCGATGAGATAAATTGGGGACATGTTCCGTAGAACAGGTTTTAAAACTTCATAGATGTCAAGAAACCAATCACCATGTTGATTGCAAATAGTAAGTAATTCGAGGCAGTATTTGTTTTATTTCCGGAGAAAGGTTGCACCGAATAATAGAGACTCTTTAAAATGCGTGGAGTTGTATTCCATTTTGTTAATTCCATGACAGTATAAACGGCAAAGACTTTTAAGATGACTAATCTCCTTGATAGCCATATATAGTATACGTCAAGTAATAAATACCAGCTGTAAAATCTCAAGAAACTTGAGTATTATCTTAGGTTCTCTAATGGTGACTAATCAATCATTCTGCAAGATAGAAAGGTGTGCTCATTTAAAGAAAATGAGTGGAAGTGGTGAGAATAGATAAGAAAATAAAAATGTATATTAAAGTTACAAAGTGAGATAACCTATATTCTACCATTTAAAATTTTGTTTGTTGCTGATTTGTGTATTCAATTTCTGTCTGAGCTACTGATAATCTCATGTACTATACATTCATTACTTTATACATATATTATATTCCTAACAATGTGACAGGTCATCTTAAAAATTTGTACGGATGATACTGTCTTGGAAAATTATAGTGGGGAATTTTGTGATAAGCTATGAAATTTAATTCTCTGATGTAGCATTTGAGAAAAGTTTTCAGGAATTACAGAAGCATTATGCAAGTGAATAGTTCGAAAAAGATAACAGATTTTAAATTTCATATTTCAGTTAAGAAAAAATATTCTAAAAATCAACTTATACTATAAATACAGTTGATTAATGTGGTGTTAATGTTCATAACTTCAAATGAAATAACATAATTTTTCAGTTTAATTATATTCTTACAAGTGAAAATTCATAGTACTGAATATTTTTAAGCCCTAAACGCACTAAATAAGAAATTCTATTCATTATATTCCCTACATAAATTACATATTTTATTATTTTATTTTGTTCAATTTTTAAAATATACACTTTAAAGAATATTTTAATTAATAATTAAATATTTTCAAATTGTTCATATTTATTCATTTAATATGTCTAATAAATATATTTCACAAACGCATAGTGTATTTTTCTTCCATAGTTTTTGATTTAAAAGAAATATCTATAATTGAAGTGACTATAAATATATATAGTAATATCGATACATCTGGTGTATTGTATGATATAATTATGTTTCTGTAATCCCCCATTTATTTATTTATTTAATGTGATTAACATATAGAATTTTAAAGGGAGAAATAAATAAATATATTATACAATGAACATATTTTGATAAAATAGAAATGATTCACTTTTAAAAGTTTTCCATTTTAATTTTATCATTTAATTATCAAATAAAACCGTATTAAATATGCATAATTATCATATACTGGTCGAAAAACTCTAAGAACAAGAACTAGCTTCAAGAACAAATGATAATTGCGGACTGTAATTTCGGCAATCAATTAGTGAAGGCAACATATTTAATTAATTAATCTATAGATAAAATGTGAAGGTAGATTCAATTCGAGCCAATGCACATGTGAAATGCTGGTATATTAATATAATCATATATTCGCCAGAAAATTGAATACAAGCATACATACAGACATGGTGTGCAATTGCTAGATGTCACTTAATGATATGGAAATTCATGCCTGTTCTTGGTCGGTCAATACAGATAGAATTAAGACTAATTGAGTCAGATGCTGGATGTATTATATGTGATCGAATGATGATAGATCAGTAGTCTAGTAGGGCAAGGTAACATGTAAGATGCTCTAGAGCATATTGAGTTACAATAGCGGTATGAAGACGAACGTTACACTATTGGAAGAAACCTTTGAAATAGTATTGATAGATGGCAACGCAACAGATTGAATTACCCGAATGACTTACATATTTGCAGTCTAAATGCTCAAAATAACCAACAGAGAGCTCCTATTGTCATAGAAAATTGATCCTTAGACCATAACTCCCAGTGTAAGTCCTTGTGTCAAGGTCACTCACTGGTTGGTTGCAAGCACTCACCTGGCTTTCTTTCAATCAACTCAAGGATATTACAGTCACATAGTCAGTAGTCAGTACCAGTTTTCATCAGAAATTACAACAGACATCCACTTCGTCCTCTAGTGAGCTCTAAGTTGACACACTCATATTACAAGTGGTAGTCGTTGGGGATCAAAGAAGTGCACGCTATAAAGCATCTGGCTCAAAATTGTCCATAAAGTAACTGATTTAACTCAGTTAGTTGTGTCAATGTCATGCTCACTCAGTTCGAATGTCTTTTGTTGATGCAATACAATACGTGATAGTCATAAGTTGAACACAGTGATAGACTATATTTAGTGTTATGTGGTTTCCCGGAAACTTGACATCTTGCCACAGTACTTCCCCTTGAACTCTTCTACCAACAATAATGCTCTCCTAATCTTAAAAATGCTATTTTTTGTAAACAGAATACTAACTGGCATTATGCGAGTACACTATCTTTAATTTATTATGAACATAATATAACGTCTCACGTTCGTTGCAAAATAAGTCGATAACTGGTGTAAGATAGAATTCTGAGGTTAATTTTCAACAAAGTTTTCGGCACAATCGGATTAAACATATAAATAAATACTGATCTGCATTAAAGCTCATAATCAAACAAACTGGATGATAAAACGAAATGTTAAATTCTGTGTCACATCAGAAACATTTTGATTAAATTTTCTTGATGTTCGACCCTTCATTAATGGCAATATAGTTCATAAGGTTTTTCAATTGCTTTACAAATAACGGTTATTCAAATTACACTGGCAAAAAAAAAAGTTAAAACTCAATTTGTTCTGCGAGGTAAATGAAATTTGGTATGTGTGTATATAGGTTTGAAAGAAGATGTTGATTCAGATTACAGGCCCAGTGCATCAGTGTGGCCATAATAGCGTCACTGTAAACATGCAAATCAGAAGAAATACAGAAGTACTGTAAGTTAGTAAGAGTTAGTGATGGTTGAAATGGAACGTAGTGAGTTGCTGTTAAGGAATGTGCCTTTAAGAACTCACTAAATTTCATCGGGGTCCGTAGTAGGGCTACGAGAAGGTGAAAGTAAATTTTACGATAATGTTGAACTACTGTGCAGGAATTTTCTTTGAATTTTTTAAAAATATATCTGTATTTTATTCTGTATAATTTAGAAACTTTGAGAATACATTTTAATAGTTTTTTTTAAGTAGTATAATTTAAATATTAAAGAATTATCTTGCGAATTATCCTATCATCAGTCCCAAGTTTAAAAATTGGAACAAATCAAATCACATTAAAAAATTATACATGATTTCTGTTCCCTCAAATATTATAAAGAGAAATTTACAAGCACAAATAATTTTTCTTACACAAGTTCATGTATATTTACGGAATATCAAAGTATTCATTACACTAACTTCATTTATCTTTATTGTTAAGCTTAGGTTCTAAAGCGAGAATTTCGTTAAATACTACTACAGATGATACTTGAAGCTTACCAAAAACGTTGTGAATAGAATGATATAATTTTTGGTATTAACCATTTCTTTTTTTCCAACAACTGTGTTTCTTCGCTTGTTCATTTCATTTTTGTTAAAAATAGCAAATACACAGATAAACTTTTTCTAGTTTTAAAGCAAGCGTTAATAAGGGAGCATAATTTCTTTTTATAAAGTGTCAAAAAAATCTATCATTCATGATTATATTGTATTTTATTGGAATTACTCTAAAATATCTCTCATTAAAAATTAGAAACCTCATCCGTTTGATGTACCAATGCGTTTTATGATGCATGTAATAATGCAATTCTATTGTTTCTCATTGAACAGCAGAGCTAGATTAGTGCCTTATCTTCTGATCATTTTCCAGTAAATACATTCCTTAAAGTGACAAAAATGATAAAATGTGTTCAATTTTATAATGCTTAATACCTTTGCATTCACTGTAAGAATTCACTAATAATCTAAGAGCGGTGGTAGAAGAAATATTGTGCTGTAAAAGAGATCTTAGTCCCTAAGGCACTTTATACCAAACATTTATCTTTTCAACGTAGATATTTACCTTTCCAGCTCTTTTTGTTGCGTCAGAGTTTTTTTTAGTAAAACACCTTACGTTATAAAATTTAAAAGCATTTTTATTATGGATTACCCATAATTACATTTAAAACTGTATATTTACATTTAACATTTTTTTTCTTTATTTACATTCGCCATATTGTACACGACATGAATGAATTACGGAAAGATTATCGCAAGTTATTGCGCAACCCATTATGCATTTTTATATCATAAAATAAACTAATAAATAAATTTCAAATCCATTTATTAAAATTCCTTCTAATATGTGAGACTCTAGCTATGATTTTATTTTAATATCATGTAACTTTGGAAAGGAAAATTTGATTTTGAACACCTTAAAATTTCATGCCAATTTCTATACTTTTTATTAATTCGTTGAGCTCTAAAATTATTCCTTAATGGAAGAGAACAAAGCTTAAAATCATTATCCTGTAAGTAAATAATATACTTAAGCAAAATTTTAAGGAAGCCCCTATATATACGTTTAATTTTGCAATTAAATTTTTAAAAATTTAGTTTCCTACAGTAATTTTTTTCATTGAAGCAAAATTTTATTCTTTGTATTGATAAGAATATGATGAGATTCGAGATTCGATTATGGGATATATATATATATATATATATATATATATATACTTTTTTAAAAAATTAAATTTTGAGATTGTGACAGTTCATACATGTCTTTTGAAGTATTCTCGTCAAATTATGTAAAACTACACGTCACCGAAAAAAATTTATTTAACAATGCTATAAAGTGATCTTAATCACTAGGATTTTATTAAAATTTACAGTCAAATAGTGAGGGATAAGAAACATAATATGCTTAATTTGATAAGAAGCATCTTTCTATCATTTGAGTGTAGCCAATGTGCGCGTATGCTTGGAGAGAATCCATCAGGTATAATCTGATTTTGATAACCGAGAAGTGTGTAAAGCGATTGTCGGTAATTTGCAAAATTTCCTTATTTAGTAATCTGGTGAAGCAATGTAAAATTAAAGAGTTAGTACAAAGAGTTTACAAATTTTTATATTCATGGAGTTATCTTTGAAAGGATAAAAAAAAGTAATTTTTTGCAAGGTAAAATCTACGATTATGAAGTAATTGAAAGTGAACTTGATGTACATTTAACTACTGTTAGCATTTCTAAATTTTTGGTGAAATATAAGTTTACTGTATAACTATAAAAATAAAACTAACAAAGATTGGAAAATATGTACAACGTCAAGTAAACATAAGAAAGACTAAGCTTGTATGATAGAAGGAAATTGTCTTTGAATTAGAAGAAGAAGAAGAGAGAGAGATCCAAAATGTGTAATGTAAATAAAATGATTATTCAATGGAAATTGAAAGTATTTGATTTGAATGGTAAAATTCCATGAAAACAAACATTGTTAGCTCTCAAAAAAGGTGGTAAAAGTAAAATGAACAAAGGCTTATTCCTGCTTATTAAATCAGTTGAAGACTTACTTCTTATCAGTTGAGCAAAATCTCGCCAAGTATTTTTGCCACAAATGGCCATAATGCATTTCAGAAATACTTGAAGAGTTTGCAATTGTTGCTTATCTGCTATTTGACAATTTGAATTTCACTGTAAAAAACAAATTAAGCAATTTTATTGAGTTTTGGTGATTTAACTTCATTTTGCCCATGGACGTATTCTCAATATTTTATTGTTTAATTTCTGGAAAGAGAAAAACGTCAAGTAACGTCAAGTCAAATAAAGTAGTGTAAATGCACGTCAAGTTTATGAAAATTTGTGTTCATTTTAAAGCAACCACTATGTTCAAGAATGTCTGTGCTAACATTTGTTCAAGGAATTTCGGACTGATAATTTTGATTGGAAATATGTACTTCTATCAGGAAGGCCTACTCAAAGTGATGATGGAAAAATTAAGACATTGATTCAGTCAAACCCGTACTACACCATACAAAAGCGATTACAAAATAGAGCAGTGAAAATGGAGAGCAGAGTGAAAAGTGTTCATGTCCACCAAAAGAAACTAATAAACGTAAACAAGCTCAATATTTTTTGTTTCTCATGAATACAAGATCATATCATTTAGTTGATGATTTTAAAATATTATCTCACTCGATGTAAAGACATTATAAAGCTTCGTTAAAATAAAGGGTTACCAAACTAAATATTAAGGGACTCTTGTAAACTTAGGTTTGCATACTTCATCCTCTTATAATTCGCAATGAAAATCCCTTCCCAAAAATTGTTGCTTGTAATATCTTAAATATTTTCTCTAAAGATATATAACTTTCTAATATTATTTTAAGATAACTTAGTATATAAACTCTCAAACACATCAACATTAAATTCTTTTTCCAAAATGTTTCCTCAATTTTGACTATTATCATATATTTATAAAGATAAATGTATGTATTGTAACACTGAACTTCAGCATAGAGGTAGTTACCCGATAAGATAAAATGCATTTTTCTGAAGTAAATGGTGGGTTCAAAAAAGGCAGATGACTGGAGAAAATGTGTCGTTAAAATTTATTGGCTTCATGTTTGTTGATATTTTTTCAAATTGTGTTTGTATGTTTTTTTGCGTCCAATTTTTGTTTGTTAATAATTTTTTTTCAACAAATAAAAGACGAGATGGATTTACAAAATTTTTGTTTGATCCTATAGCCAAATTCCGCAGTAAAAAATTTGGGATTTTTTTTATTTTTTAGAGAAATTCAAGATTATGCTTTTGACATAAATTTCAGTAATATTTTTTTTGAGAAGTACGAAGTGGGATTTATTTAGTTAACACATGTTTATGTTTTCATTCTTACTTGAGGAAAAAATTTAAGATTAATTTATAAAAATATTACTATTAAAAAGTATGCCGATAATTTTTAAGCTTTATAATATTGGATAAAATTATATATAAAACTGAATTTTCTTCCTTAATTTAATTTTTATCTCAATACAACAATTATTATATAAATCTAATTTGAGAAATATGTTTTTTAAGGAAAGTTTACAGCTAATAACCTAAAATTTTTCTTCAAATTTTAAGGGCATGAAGAAATATTTTTTAATTTAATAAGAAATCTTAAATTAAATGTTGCGAAGTAATAAAAAGTCCCTTTTTTAATGTATTAATTTGTGACTATAATCCACAGTTAATAATCACAAATAAATTTAGTATCTGATAAGATAAAATATTTGAAACAAATTTTTTTTTTGATAAAATGAACTTTTAATTGTTTTAATATTATAAAAGATTATAATGCGTGTTACTGTGACTGATTAAAATCTACAGAATATCAATTTTCACTTAGTCGTTTGGTGTATAACACAAATACTTGCTAATTATTTATATTCCTGACTTAAAAGCTCAAATGTATATCTTTGCCATGAACAAATGGTAAATTTTGAATACACCAGAGACATACATTTCTTCTTTGTACTTCATGTGCGATGAAACACTACAAGGTGTAGTAGCTTTTTCTCTTCTTCTGCTGAGGCGAGTAACTAATAACGAGAAGGAGGAGATTCATCACATCGTAGTAAAGATTTAAATGAGTTTATATTCAGAGAATTTAACTATGAGGTAGATTAAAAGGAAAGCTTGGGACAGTTTTTTTTTGGGGGGGGGAGGTCTTGTAGTTTTAAATTCTAAGGTAAGGAGAAGGGATACTTGATGGATGCTTTTCTTGGTGATAAGTACTTTTCTTATTTTCTTATGGTAGTAGAAGGATTTATATAGAGAGAAGGAATATTCGTACCATATACTTTCTTGTTAATAAGTAATTTTCTTATGATAGCAATTGCTTTTCCAGTCGTTAAAAATTAAATTTTAAGTTTAGATAATGAACAATTTAATATTTCTACCTGTAATAAAGTTCTAGATTTGAATAGTAACTATTGGTGACAACAGAAGGCCTCACTACATGATATATATTACCACTACATGATATCATTTATTGTATGTCAATTGCATCTGTTTACATAGTTCATAAAACATAAAATACTTGTTTGATTTTTGTATTTTAGTATACAAACAGAGATATAATTTATGTAAATGCGAAGAAATATTCATCATATCAATCTTTTAAGTGCGCTTCTGAAAATGCTTCTCCGGAACAAATTTTGGACCGTCTTCAATTCTCCTGCGCGACGGCTTAATAAGAAATCATTAAATGCTTTTCAATTTTTGAGGGTTAATAATCTCATGGACCTAGTCTAGCAGTCGCTAAACAAGGAGGATAAGAAACAACAAGAGCAACAACAGAAATCATTTAGGAATATCACTATTAGTTTAATTTTAATGATTAGTAAATCAAATTAATTATTTGAACATCTTAATTGTTAGGTTCTTATTTAAGGCATAAATGACAATAGTTCATTTTAAATTTATTATTCGATAAAATTATGAAGTTTTTAAATTTATGTAAATTATTACATGTTTTTTTTTGGCATAGATGCCGTATAATCCAGGATTGAAAATATTGAATTTTTTTGGCGATAAAGAAATGTTGCCAAGGTGACGTATTGTGACGTGTGCGATGACGTAAATATTAATGTTGCCAAAATATAATTTTTTGCGTAATTTTTATAGGTCTCCATATCTATGACGTTATATAAACCAGAGTGCCAGTAGCATAAGAAAACCCACCAAACTCAGAATTTGGCATCCTGGATTATACGGCATCTCTGCCGTTTTTTTTTTTTTTTAGAATTTTTAATTATATATACTTTTCTCTCTGCAATGAGATTCATTCGCATTTCAATACATCTTTTCGCTTAGAAATAATTCATGTTTTCCATGAATTCTCATTTCAGAAATAAGTTATGCATTTTTAGGTTTCACTAAAGTATATGGTATTAAAATATTATTCTTAAACAAAATTCCAATTTTTTCTTTATTTCGAATGAAACAAAAATGTTTCACGTGTTTAAAGTAGTAATTAAATTCACATGAATTATAATTCATAGCTATGAAATTTTTAATCAATTTGCAATAAATTTCAGCACATTTATTTGGAATTTTTAGGCAATTCATATTTTGTTGCAATCAATTATTATATTTACAATTTTGAGATTAAATAAAACGTGAAAAAAACTGAGGTTAATGTTTCAAAAAATATTAACTTGTAAATTAAATTGTACCATGTGCTGATTTTTATGGTTTTTAAAATTTTATCTAAATGTTTTGATTATAAAATGAATTACTTTCTACTTCACTATTACAGTGTTGCCGTTTTTTGTTACTTATTAGTACGAATATTTTGAAAAAACTTAATCAAATTTTTGAAAAATTGTTCTATTTTATTTACATAATTTTGATTAATTAATATTCTAAATTTTAAAAGATTGGCCTTAATTAGTTTTTAAATGATAAACCTTAATTAATTTTAAATGAATTAATTATTAAAACATTTACTCCATATGTTTAATAAAATTTACTACAAAACAAGTCTGAAAAATTGTGAATGTTTATAAATTATTTTTAAATAAGTGAATTTACAATTTTTTATATTTATTGTGAAGTAAATTTTTAAAACGTGTGGAGTAAATTTTTTGCATTCACACAAGTATTAAATATTTACCTCACATATTTTTATGCAACTAAATTTAAAATAATTATAAAATATTAAGTACAATATTAAAAACAATGCAATTTTCAATCTTATAAATGTTCTACAAATATCAATTTATGTTATCAAACGTGTATTAGATCCGTGGGTAGATTATATTAATAAATGCATTCTTAAGCAGAGTAACTAAATTGCATAACAAGAAAAATAAGGAATAAACATATTTATTTAGGAAAGTAAATATATTACAAGGCTATTAAGAGGCCTAATTACAAACTAATAAATTGCAATATTTATATTTTTGATTATGAAAATAATATTAAATTATTTAATTATTAGAGGTTACCGAGATTTCTAAATTAGAATAAAATCATAAGGTAATGAGGTTATATAAAATAAATTTGAATAGTTTTGAAGCCACGGATTTCAACTAAATTGCAATTTGTAATATAAAATATTTGTTACATTTCCAAAGAAACAAATGCACGTGACGGGCACATAACATTAAAATGGTACAAATTTGTAAGTATATTCAAACAATTTATCAATAGCGTGAATACATACATTCTTCACACCTTGGAATTTCTTCACTTGATTCAAAAATGGAATTTTCATCAGTTGTATGTCTCTTCTCGTGCTTCTCAAATCGTTTTCTATCAAATGAGTTTATTTCTTTAGATCTATAGCTTGTTGATTCTTCTTCATCAGATCTTCCATTTTCATAGTATCTTTGCCTTTTAATTCTATTTAACTGTTGAGATTCATTTGTTCTATGTTTTTCCAATTTATCGTTAACTGTGAGCAAAATAAAAATTCTTAATATGGTTTTGTAATCAATCTAAAATTTTGTTTTTACATAAAATCATGTGAAAATGTTAATTTGGTTGAAATTAGTGCAAAGAAAAAAGATAAAGAAAATTGAAAATTGGTAAAGGAAAAAAGAATGTAATTTCTTAATTTTGGAATGAATAACTTAATTTCTTCTAAAAAGTAGAAGAGTTTTTTTTAAAATGAAAATAATTATATTCTCATGTGGTATTTAATTTTTGGTTTGTCATAACAATCTAATAGAGAGGGCATATAACAACACTAACTCCATGTCAATTAAACTAAGCAATAAATTCTAATTACTTGTAACAGATCAACTAACAATTCTGTCACTCGCTGTTAAGTTGATAACTCTAGATATTTCATACATTATATTTCATAAATTCATATATTAAAGTTAGCAAAAAAAAGTTGATAAAATTGCCTTAAACTACTAAATCAAATAGGCGTTTCATCTAAGTTCAACGCGAAACGTGACATAAAATTAATGAATGAACAAGTTATCGAATTTTACTATAATTTTAATATAATGAATAAATACGTTCTGCAATTTTAATAAGATTTTGAAATATTTTTAATGAATTCGTGAAATTCAGTGAAAAATGCGTAACTTTCCTTGAAACTTTTTACGAAATTTGTTCATAATGTCTAACTTTAGTCTCGCGAAATTCATTGAGAATTGTAAAATAATTGGTAATATTTACCACAAGCTATATTTATTTTAATGACTATATTAAGTATATCTTGAGTCATGGCATAAAGGAAAAAGTTCTATCGTGTTTTTCATTTTATAAAGACAATCTATGTTAGTATTTTTAATTCGTGGATACATTTAACATATTTTTAGAGAGTTATAAATTTAATTTCATGAACAGAGTAAATATGTTCAATGAATAAAAAGAAATTACAAAACAAAGTATATAAAAAATTGAGTAAATGTTAAATTTTGTTTAAAAGTAATATTATCAACAATACATAAACCTTTTTCCCTTATAAAGAGAATTAATGTAAAATTATAATCAGCGTTGAAATGTAATACTTAAAAACAAACTATTATACTTACGTTCATAATTATCATCAGATTTAGAACATTCATCACCATCTACAAAAACAAAATGATCATTCTGAAAATATTTACTAAAGCTATATGAACCTCAGATTTTTAACAAAATTTTAAACTGAATCTTAGATTTTTAATATTTACCGAAGCTATATGAATCTCAGATTCTTAACATTTAAGAATCTAAGATTTTTTAAAAAAACAAAAAAATCCAGTTAAAAGTTAGTACAAACTGTGTTGCACAAGCTTCCTCATTTTTAAAGTATTTTGCTGAGAAAAGAATTATCAGAGAAAAGTAGAAATTATTTCAATAAAAATTGCTGATACAGCTATTTCAGTTTTTTAAGAGAATATTCTTCTGTTATTCAAGATTCGAATTATTAAAAATGTGGAATTAACAACAGAGCAATGAATATCTGCAGTTGAAGCCTATCTTTTTATTAATTATAACAGATGGTAACAAAATATGGGCTTTCAATTTATTTCTAAAAATAGCTAAAATACTTAATTCTTAATATAAATTTTTATAAGTAAAACTAGTGTTTTAACAATATTCCAAAATGCATTCGAAGTGCATATTTTGTCACCCCCTGCTCTTAAGCTAATTACATACTTTCATTTCGAGACGAAGATAGTTGAGGACGAAAAACGTGTTAGTTTGTTAGTTGCTTATATGTTTTTGTGTATGTTCCAACAGATCTTTTGAGATAAACGAAAATTGAATGCATATAAATATAAATATTTTTTACCACAAGTTTATACTCACGTGCAACTCTAATTTGGTTTTTCTTCATTTCAGTATGCAAATGATTAATACTAATTCATCAAGGATCGCTGTATATATTTCATAAGATGAATCGTAACTCATGTTTACTTTCAATTTCCCTCAAGAAAGTAAGCATACAATTTCGTCTGTGAGGGTCTTATGACGTCATATGCAAGTATTTAATTGAAACACTATCTTTGACGGAAAATTGGACATTGTTCTTTCACCTATATCACATTTATAATACATAAAATCCTTATCAACATACTAGGGTATATCATAATGGTTAGGAAACCTAAAAATAACAGTTAGCTTATTGACAAAATTACATTATAATAGATTAATGATTCTCAAAATTTTTGTCCCGGCACACTTTTAACTATTTCAAAATTTGGCGGCACACAAGGAAAAAGATAAGTTTAAAATTTGCTTGCATACCAATTATAATATACTGTGTAAAATATTTTATAATAATAATTTTGAACGTAAAATCAAATAATATAATATGTTCTACAAAAACAACAGTATGTTTATTATTTTACTCGTATTAAAAAGAGCGTAATAATTTTTACAATATGCGTTCCTAAAATTTGGTGGCACACAAAGGTGCAGTGACGCAATGGAAAATCACTGCAATAGATTATGAAGTAATTATAAGGAGTTTAAAATAGCTCGAATTCATTCAAATAAACTCTCTTTAGATATTTTAAGTCATTCAATACGTCAAAGTCCTAAGGAAAATTTCCATTCAATATTTGATAAAATGAATTTTGCATTAGAAATTCATCAAAATGCGATTTCTAGAACAGAATGAAAGTGTATGAAAGCATTGAAAGATTATCTTTTGATTCACTTTTTTATTTTTTTCTAAATCTAGATACAAAGAAAATGCTTTCTACTTATTTCAGGAAGCACACACATTCACAAGATACATAATACTACAATAAATTTTACTCATGTCCGACTTCATTGTGGAATAAATGGCAATGAAAATGTTTCATTGCCATTTATTCCACAATGAAGTCGTACATGAGTAAATTTACTGTAGTATTATATTCTGAGCATAGACTAATTGCTCTTCAACAATGATCTTTTAGCTGATAAATAATAAAGAATCTATGAATAATTCTCCATTTTTTTTTATTAAAAACGAAACTTCAGTTTTTGTTTCTTGAAATGCTAGCACGAGATTTATGAATTTTATTTTATTGCTATCACATTACCTTGAATATAACATCCTATTAATGTATTTCCCAAATGATATTATGATTAAGTCAAAATTAATTTGTTTTTTAGAATTTAAATTATTATTTATTTAGAAACTAGAATTTTGTCCATGTTTCACAATATACGTATCAATTTTAAATATCAGTTGAAAAATTTATATGATAAGAATATTTTTTATATAATCTTAAATACATACTTACATTCATTATTACAAAATTCTAACAGTTTTCTATTTCGATAAGCTTCTTCATTTTCTCTTTTAACCTCTGCATAAAAATAAAAAATAACATTTCAAAGTCTTCCAGTTTTATCCTTATCCATAATAATGAAATAGAAACTTTCACTTCAAATTTTGTAACTGCAATACAACTATATGTAAAATTTACCAAAAGTACATTCAGCATTTAGATAATTCTATTTAGTCAGGAATTTAATTTTCTTTTTTTATTATAGCATTCTAAAACATAATCAATTAAGAAACAAAATATATTAAATTGTGCATCTCATATCAAAATTTAAAAATCTCATGCGTAACCAATATTATAAACATAATAATATTGAGAATACCAATTTCAGTTCATAAAAATAAATAAAAAATAATAAATTTATACTAAAAATTAATTTGTATTGTTTAATAATTTGAACATTCGTTGAATGTTTTCAATCCTAAAATTCCAAATTGCTGGTTTGAAATTTTCTTTTTATCTTTAGTAATATAGTATTTTAAAATAATTAAATATTATAGATATAAATCATTAGTAACTTCATATAGTAGAGTTTACAATTATCTTATAAATTCAAGGTTAATTATTAAATATTGTTCGCATCCTTAGATTTCATTATTTTGAAATAAATAAGCATATGATAGATAAATACTTTAACAAGAACGCAAGAAATGAATTTTAAAACACAAATATGCTTAAAAATTTCAGAATAAATATGCATCACTTCTGAATCAAAAATACATTTCCATGCTTTAAAAAATATTCCAAAACATTATTTGTGGCTGCAAAAAATTAGAGTAAAAAGTGTCAATAGACGAAACAAAGCAAACTAACGGAAATTCTATTCGTAATTTTTAAGCAATATGATTTCAGAATATTTAACATTAAAGCCCCTATAATAACACAGACCATAATTTTAAATTCATAAAATTCATATATAAGACGAAATATCATCCAAATAAAAAACATAATTGTATGCACTTGATAACATAAGAATTATTACTTTTATTATGAGCCAAAAAATGCAACAAGAACTTCATTGCTTCATAAGAAATATTTTTGAGCGCGAGCAAAATCATAGTTTAAATTTAAATTGATTTACTTGTTAAAAATAAATAATTTGCATCCTCTGACATCAAAATCAACTAGTTTGAAGTTCATATCAAATGAAAGATTCTGTAAGGAAATGCGCACTTTGTTTCAAACCCCCATTTGAGTCATTATAAATATTTTCCTGTTTTCCACATTAATTGATTTCATGTTAATTATTTCTTAAATTTTCATTAAATGGTTGTCCTTTCTAACAAGAAATGGGTTTTATGAAGAATGAGAAACATAAAATGACCTTTTATTTGAATACACATTTATCAGCATCTATTTTAAAAAGTGATTTATTTTTTTAGAGAAGCATTACCAGTAAAAGTCTGGCAAGTATGGAATTGGGATACTAAAAACACGTCGATAAATGAAATGTATTATTAGCAATTCTATTATTGCTTAAACTGTAACAATCAGGCTCAATTTCTTTCCTGTAATTGATAATGATAGACAAAGTTTTACTTAGCTAATTGATCTTTTCCATTTTGATATAAGAATTCTTTTCAAATGAATTGCAAAGTATTTTCTTCACATTTGAACTCAATCAAGTATGTTTGGAATTGACCAATACCAACTGTTTGCCATTTTCAGAAATAACGTCTTAGTTAAAAAAAATGGTAATTTCGCAATTCTTAAATATTAAATATTGGTTTGAACACACGAAAACAGTGATTCGAAATAAAACTTTATTTTTTCTCGATCATACTTGAGCAGCATCTTTGATTTAAGAAAACAATAAATTCATTATTCCTGATATAAACGGGATTTTTATTTATTTAATTTTTCTTAATTTTATGATATAATGAGTAATGTATCAATATGGTGTGGAAACTGCAATCTTTAAAGAAGTCTATTATCATCTCGTCAAAATAATGCTTTTTTTAGTAAATTTATATTCTTCCAAAGTGATAAAGCTCTAAATTCAAAAACAATAAATACTCAATTACAGTTCAAATAGAACTTTGGTCAACGATGTACAATGATAAATAAACAATATATACTATTTTATACACACATTTAACACATTATTGTTAAAAGTACAAATTCTGAAAGTATGTAAAGGAGCTACATATTTCTTTCAAACAACTCTTTTATTGAATTAGAAAACTTGGATAAATTAACTTAAATTAGTTACATCAACTGGTAAAGTGACTAGGAAATAAATTATCTTAATTATAAAAATTCATTTACCTGTCATAATTTCCTCTGAAGAAAGATTTAATGTATAATTTTGATTTCTGTTGTTGATAAAATATGATACAGTGTTTAACAAAAAATATAAAAATGTCGGAGAGCAAGCAGGTAGTTGGACTTGAAAGCAGAAGACTACATTGCTAAAAAAAGAAAAATACCAATGAATCGTCAATGAAGGAATGAAGCAAAATAGCTCTCTCTTTGTAAAATGTACTAACTAAAACATAAAAATGTGTAAAAAATACTTTGCTATGAAACCTTCTTAAAGTATTAGACATGTTCGTTTGTAAAGAGTGTATTCAACAAAAACTTATTTTTTTAATAGTGCCAAATCCACGAAATTGAAAGTAAATATGCAAGCAATTTTTCTAAAATCTTAATTAAATCTGATAAATATTCTAAATGAAATAGATGATTTTTTATTTTCTTTCTTTGCAGAACTGACTCCTAAGCTTGGCTTATCAGAAAGTGCTGTGAATGACGCGTAGATTGCACAATATAGACTTTTTGGAAATGTTAGTTGAAGCCTCTGTCTCTTCACATGATATTCGTAGATTTTCTTGTAAGATTCCTCAGATAGCGTTAACATTTTCGTCATTCACAATACTTTCTAGTTAGCCAAACTTAGGAAGAAAGTTTTGCAGAAAAGGGTCAGTTTTTGAAATTACAATGCTATCTAACAATTGCGGAATCACCAAAACATTTGCTCCTGTAATCTTTTTTCATAAATTTAACTATTTTTGGAGCGGGAATTTTGGCTATTTTGGTAATTATTCTCTTCATTTAGAAATTTTATCAGTGTCAATTAATATTTATAAAACAATCACTTCATATTTAAAATGTGTGACTCTGAAATTTTATAGAATTATTTTTTAGAAAAATGTTATACTTTTAGTTTTTTTTTTCTTCAAAATGATTATCTTACGTCATAACTTTGGTTGCATTTAAAAATTGAAATTTAAAAATATTTATAGTTTATATTTATAATTTATATGGAAAATTATGCTGCTGTAGCCCCAAAATTAAGTAAAAAACACACACAACGCATTTCAAAAAGTTAATTAAATTTAAAAAAAATTACAATATAAAATTAAAATAATTTGTGCTGTACGCAAATGTATAATAGATATTTTTGTATAATATATTTTATTACGATTTCAATAAAGGGTGAGAAATATTTAAAATTGACATAAATAAATCAGTCTTTTTGGAGCCGTGATAGCCTAGTGGTTAGGGTATCGGCCTTCCGTCTGGAAGGGCGGGGTTCGATTCCCAATGCTGTCAAAGACCCACCGAGTACATGCGATATACGTGCTCATTAAATCTGTGGAATCAAAAGTCCTGTGGTCTGTCGTTGAACAGTTACGATGGATGCAACGTGGTCTGGAGAAAATTTCTTCCCCCTTCAGATCAATGTCAGAATTGAGGGAGTGGATCCTCTGGTGGTGCCATCTATCGGAGGGTTTAAAAAGAGCAAAGACGTACTTTCGCCTTCGTGGTGCTCTGATTAAAAAACGAAAGACGCTCCTTATTGACTTAAATTCGCATTGCTAAGGTACAGCGAGATTGGTTTGTTCAAGTGTCATAAGTAACAACAACAACAAATCAATCTTTAGGAAGAGATGTAAAGAAAGAGGAAGAGAGATAAATAAACTTTTTTATTAATTTTATTTTATCAATATATATTTAAAATATACCTAGGACATGTAAAATTATTAAATCATCAATCATAATATTAGTCCTATATAAGTGAAATACGCCAGGATTTATTTAAAAATATAATGGCAATTCTCTCCAAAATTCCATAATCTGGGTAAGGTAGAAACAAAAAGTTTAATTTTCTTTTTTATGCGATCCAATTTAAAATCTCTGATAACTCCATAGTATTTAAATTTTAAGATTTGTTTTATGTGGTATCACAAGGAAAAGCACAAATTTTTATAATTTCATAATCCCCTTTTCCTAATTTTTATGAATATAAACACATGTTAACACTTTTTCTTAATAATCAATTAAAATATAAAGGAATATGTCTTACTTAATATCCCTATAACGTTCGGGATAAATTGACGTTTGCGAAGATAAGTACCAATCAAACCAATGATTGTAACATTTATCGAATTTTTCATATAGCAACATATTAATACATGGCTTATCAGATTCACTGAGATGAGCTAAGATAAAAAAAATATTATCTAAAATATTTCAAATTAAAAGTGAATAATTTAATATCTATAAAATTGTGCTGATTATTTTACCATAATTTTCCATTAAGTGCAAAGAAAAATTTCGAAAAAATTTTATAATGTTGAATGTGACATTCCTGAATAAAGGTTCATGGCTCACGGAGCAATTCAATAGAGCATTTGTTGTGAAACATCGTTCTCCAGTTTTTAAAATTCTGTGGAAATAAAAAGATATGATTTAAAATACTAGAGGAATAAAAAAGTATGCGCGATAATATACTACAATAGATATAGTAGTATACGACAATATATAAGAAAAGTAATATACAAAAATAATTTACATGAGTAATTTTTATTGCTAGATTTTCACTAAACTACGATACAACACAGGGATGTTTATGTTGAATGACAAACACACTCATGTCCATAAATTAAGGATAATTCACAATCAAACAGAAATTGAACTCTAAAATAAAAAATTCACATTTGTAGAATTATCACACACATTTTGAAGAATAATATTCAAATTACAAGAAACCACCAAATGGCGTCGATAGTACGTCACAATGATGAGAATGTAAGAGAGGAGTATATAAAGAATGGTTGCAAAGAAGTAAAATTGATTGTTCAAAATTGAAATAAAATGTTAAGCATCTAAAATTAGTTCCATGTATAAAAATACTGTTTATTGAACATAATATATTTTTCGTATGGATAAGAAAAATAGTTTGTATTCAGTTTCAGGACAAATTTAAATTCTCTATACAAATCCTTTATTAAAATAAGTTCATATTTATTTTGCTCAATATCTTTCATATGAAATTTGTTATGTATGTAGGTAAGCATATATATATATATATATATATATATATATATATATATATATATATATATATATATATATATATATATATATATATATATATATATATATATATATATATATATATATATATATATATATATATATATATATATATATTTAAAAGCCTTTCAGTGCAATAAGTGCATACTTAAGGCACAAAGGAAGCATTTGAATGATGTTTTACGTGGTAGAATTATTGGCCGTCTGGAATATGAACGTACCCAGCTGGAAGTATCCGAGGAACTTGGAATCGCTAGAAGTGTCATCTCCAGGCCTTAGAAACGGTTCCAAGATGATGGTAATGTGAGTAGACGTTACAGCACATGTCGCTCCCAAGTTACATCGCCGAATGA
This sequence comes from Latrodectus hesperus, assembly GCA_037975125.1. Taxonomy (NCBI): domain Eukaryota; kingdom Metazoa; phylum Arthropoda; class Arachnida; order Araneae; family Theridiidae; genus Latrodectus; species Latrodectus hesperus. The sequence goes on along the minus strand of JAJQOW010000019.1, from coordinate 1,597,958 downwards.
GGACCGGTATTTGGCAGTTACTGCCAAAAGAAACAGATGGAGCACAGCATCCGACCTGTCTCGTCAGCTCTCTTTACCTACCGGTCCGACAGTTTCAAGGCAAACCGTGTACAGACGCTTAGGGCTCATTGGTCTATATGCTCGTAGGCCTGTCAGATGTGTTCCACTTACCGCAACTCACTGTCGCCTGATGTTAGCCTGGAGTAGAATGCCACTGTCGACACTGCAATAGTGGTCTTGTGTAATGTTTTCCGACAAGTCCAGATTTAGCTTTCAGTCTGATTTGCACCGGACTTTCATATGGAGAAGGCAAGTACCCGTTGCCACCAAGAGAAAACTATTGAATGACACCGTTATGGTGGTGCAGGATTGCTCGTTTGGTGAGAAATTATTCTGGGTTCCAGAACGAACCTGCATGCTCAGAATGTAACCATGATAGGCCACATCTATCGGGATGTCATTCTGGAACAACATGTATGTTTATTTCGGGGCGCTATGGGTGTAGAATTTCTGTTTATGGATGACAACTCCAGTCCTCACCGAGCAAACATTGTAGACGAATACCTTCAATAGGAGAATATCACCCGTATGGACTGGCCAGCATTCTCACTCGAATTGAATGAGAGAGGTATGGTCATGCTTAGGCCGATGAATTGCAGCCAGTTAACTCCCTCCCACATGTCTACCAGAACTTCGGAGAGCATTGTTTGATGAGTAGTGTAATATTCCACAAGATCAGATCGATAATTTGATACTCAGCATGCGTAGTCGTTGTACGGTATGGTCTGTGGGGCATACTATGTACTAACCATTATCACAACCATTTTATGTTGGTTTTTGTAAATAGGTTCTTTTTTGAAATTTGCTCCAGGGAGTAAAAATCACATTTTTTATTAATATAAAACATATAGCATCTTTTTTTGCTCTTTACCTTTTGTTTAATAAATAGAATTTACAAATAAGTCAATATTTGTTTTGCTTCTGTCTCTTTCTTTGCCTGAACTTGCATTATCCTTAATTTATGGACACGAGTGTAGTTTAGAGTGGGTAATGGCCAATTTGATCACAGGACTTGAATCCTATCGAACATGTTTGATATGTTTAGTTTTGATATTTATAGATGATCTCAATCTTCTTGTATAGATAATTGTTAATATTTTCTTCTTGTATAGAGATTGTATAATAATCTAGATGTATAGATAATTTTAATCCATCCTTAAAATTATTTTACAAGAGCAATGTCTCTCACTTCCTTTTGAACTGGTTGAACATACAATTTACAGTATCACTCATCATTGTATAGGTTGTATTACTATTAGAAAATGCAGCACAGATGCGGTATAATCCAGGATGCTAAATTCTGATTTTGGTGATTTTTTATGGTGTATTTTCTTATATATCTGACAACCTGGCTTTTATTACGTCATAGATATGGAAACCTAAAAGAATTATGTAGAAAATTCTACTTGTATTTACACTATCAAGCATGGGATAATACGTTATCTTGCCAACTTTTCTTCATAGCCAAAAAATGCAGATTCTGACATCCTGGATTATACATCTGTGTTAAAGAGGCACTACACTCCATATAGCTGAAGGGAAATAAAAATCTATTTGATCACACAATAAATATCTATTTGATATTGTTTATTCTTTGGTGATATTTTATCATTTAATATAATTAAATCTGCTCCATTAGAGGAAACTATAATGTAATTATATTAAATTGTAGTAAATATGACAGAAAGATGTAAAATGCACAACAATGTAAGAGCCGATTATGTGTAACTAAAAAAAATTAAAGAGCTTTCAAAATATAAATTACAAACATATTTACGTTTTATCAGAAAAGTATTAAATATTTGCAAAAGCATTTCCTTCGTACCCACCAGTAAAAATCTAAGATACAACATTAGAAAAATTAAAATTATAAACTACAATATCCATGTATAAAAATTACATTTGCTTTCACATAAAAGTGAACCAAATGATTCGAACCATTTCCCTTTTCATAAAAATTGATGTTGTAATGAGTTTTCATCTAATTTTCTTAGTTATTCAGTTTATTGAGATGAATAATCGAGAATGTATGCACAAGTGATTCACAAATTTTCTTCAGAATAACATACAACTATATAACATGAAAATATATTCAATTTCAGATTTTATTAAATATTCAATTTATGAGCCTTAAGTTAAAATTTCTTATACATCTCATAGATTAAAAAATTTAATTTATTAGTTATGATGGTTTTAGACAAAAATTACTTATCATGGTAAAAAATATTTTTCTACATTTTGATGATATTATTTAAACTTACAGGTATAAACTTTTTTAAAACTAATGCATTTCAAGAAGTATTACTTACGAGGCAGCCAGTTCAATTGCATTTGAAATTAGTGCCTTCTCAAACTCTTTTCGGTGTTCATTAAAGCATAATTTGACATCATTCATTTTTAAAAGCAATTGTTTTTCAGAACAAGGTACTAAGTGAATAAGTACATTGTTAAAATATTTAATTTACATATTAAATACATTATTAAAATTCATTAAATTTATTAAAATACCTTTGATGCAATTCAAAATAATTGTAACTATTATAAGACATTCATGTAAATCAATACTATTTAAAATGTATTATAAATTACTAAAACAGGCTGACTAAAAAGTTTTGTGATGAAATATTCTCATTCATTTTCCATTTTATAAGTGGGAAACTTCTTTGAATAGTATTTGATTTACGCACACTTTTATTTGGTGTAGATAAATTCAACAGCTTATTAAAAATTTAATATACTAACTAATTAATAGGAATGTTAAAATAAAAATGTTTAAATTTCTTAGCTTTTATTTTATCTTATTAACTATTTTTATACCATGAGTTCTTTAAATATATGATGCAGATACAATAAATATTTCATTATTAAATCCATAGTGTTCTTCCGAAAAATACTCTAAAAAATGATGCAAGATGAGAATATTAAAATTCATCACTCAAAAAAAAATTAAGTTTACTGTGCAAGCAAAATGCACTTCAAAGTATATCTAATGACCATTCTCAATGGAAACCATCGAATAAGGAAAGTTGTCGTGAAAAACTATTATTACAAATATTTTTGAAAAACTATTTTTACAAATAATCACATGTTAATTCGCTTTAATGAGCTTAGGAAAAGCTTAATATGTAATCAATGAGAAAATAATTAGATATATGAGCTTAGTAATGAATGAGAAAATAATTAGAATATAAAAAATAACAAAATGCTGCGTATAACAACTTTATATTTATTAAAATTATGAATGTACTTTTTATCATATGTTAATAATACCATCAAATTTTATAAAAATTAAATTATATTAATATACATGATTCTAATTATAATACTAAGTTTTGTAAAAAAAAAGTAATTTGTGTAAATACAATGAGATACCTACAGAATTCGTTTATCTTAATATCTATGAGAACTCTTTTTAGAAGTAACTACATAATTATACCATGAAAAGGTAAGAAACTTGTTTTGTCTAATGGGTCTTCATCATGTCTAATATCAATAAACTTCATAAAAGTAAATATTTTAATACAGAATCGAAGAAAATATTAACTTTTCAAAAGAGTTTCAACTTTTAGTAAAATAGCTTTCTGTATATATAAATTCATAATTAATTTAATATTTTTAAAGTAAAATATCATTTAAGAAATAAACATGCTAAGTAATTAAATATCTAAAGTTTGAAAATCTTTTCGATAATATTTCCCATATTATAATGTTATGATATTATTGATTAAAAATTTTGACTGTTTATTTAAAAACTTTTTACATTACATTTGGGAAAAATAACAAACATAAATATGAAATCTACCTAATAACAAATATATAATACTGTGATATTAATTATGATGATTATAAGCTAATTTATATAACAGATGTCAATTTATATTGATGAAAGTTAATTCTAAAGAACATTACCTGATTTACTTAATAATTCTGCACCAATAAAATAATAAGATTATATTTATTTAAATGTAATGATAGATGTATTCTTTCAATAAATTTATCAAATATAAAATTGATCAATATTGTTTCGTAATATATCATACTAAATCACTTTATTTGATTTGATGAAAGTAAATAACCGTTTGTAAAATACTAATGAAGAATAAAGATTTATAAGAATATTATTTCGCTTGCGGTATTGATAATTAAATAATCTAGATGAAGTGTTATCAATTACCATTTTATAAATTAACTTTAAAAATTATCTTTCGCAAATGTGTAATAAAGTTTTAACAAAATAAATATAATATAAAATTTATTCTGTTCAAAAGGCTACCACACACATCAGTAAAATATGTTAAAAATATTGGAAAACATATGGATTTAATAGTAATTACTCAATAAATTTGTGTCTTGACTAAAAGTTTTATTGTGATTTCAATAAAATTAGAATATTAATATTACGTTGATCACATAAATCATAATTTGTATAAAATGAGTATATAATAATTTCAGAAAGATGAAATTACAAAAGTTAAAAATTCAAAAGATATCAACTTTTCAAATGATTAATGAATTAAATTTTTAATATGAAATAGAGAATTAACTGCATTGAGATCAGCCTAAATCAAAACGCAAAATAAACATCACCTAATGTTATTTCAATTTTTAAATATTAGCAGTTATTGATATAAGATATTAATTGCTATACCTTTTTTCACTATGAATTCATTAAAGTAATTTTAATTACTCTTTTACAATTAGAACATATGCATAAAAATCATAAACAATCTAATTTATATAATCAACGATATCTTTTAATAGAATACGTACCCCCTCATGTGATGATTTTAATAGGGTACTCATGCTACTTACACAAGCATATACAGGAACCATACGAACCAAGTTGGTTATATTTTAATACTAGTACCAGATGTAATGTATTAACAATGACATAAACAACATGTTTGATAATGGTAGGAATAATATCAATAATGTTTATCTATCTAAAAGAATGTCGATAGTATCTTTTATATAAATTTTACTTAAATATAATTACTTCACTTTAACTATGAATTTCACGAGGTCTTAAAATTTTAATATCCTTTTATTAATCACGTTTCATGAGCTGCATTTCTAAGACATATCTCATTAATAATTACTAACTATATTGATAAATAATTTACTGTAAATATAGAAATTTAAAATACTTTAAACTTAGTAATAAATTAATGAAACATGTTTTGGAAAAAAAAAAAAACTGTTTCAACTACATTTTTTAAAGTAAAATATTTTAGTAATAGAGTTTATATAATCTTCAATCAAACAGTATAATCAGTTAAATTTGTGTGCTATTTAGAGGAAAATTTAAATTTAAAGCATTAATAATTTAATTGCAATTACAATATACAGTAGGAATGAATTTAATCTTGAACTAAAATATATTCTACTCAAATTAATTTGAAATATTAAGTATGGAATAAAATAAGGAATTGATTGATAAATTCCTTTAATCTTATCGGATCATTTCAGGAAAAGGAAGATTGTATACAATTTTGAATATCATTATAAAATATGTAAAAATATATACGTAAAACTTTGATAAAATAGTTGATAAAAATGAAAATACTATAGAAATTTTAAACCCATACAGATTTTCAGAAAATGTTTCTTTTAAACTGAGGAAACTTTCTATAAAAATGCATGAATATTAGTCCAATTGCATTTTACATATAAAGAATAGAATTTGAGATATATTTTAAAAATTATTACAGTTCATTACACATTTTCAATCCAAAAAAGTAAATAAAATTTAATATGAAACAAGCAGAATTATTTTGTTTCTAGAGTAATATAAATAATTTAAATTAATCAAAATGTGTAGATTCAGTGAAATATTTAACAAAAATAGTGAAACAATTTTATTCATTCTAAGCATATCATGTTTTAAATTGAGTTAAAATTCATCTAAATATAATACATTGTACATATATAATGATATATTTATGCAAGACAAAATTCTTTTATAAATATCGTCACAACTGTTTACGAAACTAAGAAATCGACAATTTATATTTTATTAACTTATTTATATGTTAAACATTTCATTGTCAAGTAATATAAAAATTAAGAATAAAACTTGTTACACATAAATTTGTAAATAATAAAAACTGAATGGATTATCATTTATTTGTCAATAAAGTAAAAAGTATTTTTGCTAAAATCTCAGTAAATCAAAATAAATATGTTAATGAATAAAAATAATATCAATATTTACTGAAACAGTTTCACAGCTCTTTAAATAATCAAGATTTCAGAAAAACTTAAAAATTATTACGATGAGATTATAAAAGTTTATTAAAATATATTTTACTTCTGATATCAGATCTTATAGAAGTAACGCATTAATATATATACCTAAAATGAATGAAGAAGATAATTGATAGATTTTATTTAGTGAATTTATAGACTATTTATAATTAGTATTTTAGATCATATGTTTCTGTACTATTTCTAGAGAGAATTTTTGTTAAAGAAACTTAAGTATCATAATTACGTATTATATTCAAGTTCGTTATAAATAACATTGAAGGAAATTAAATTGATTTTAATATTTATCTAATACACAATTATTTAGTAAAAATTAAAAAAATAATTAAAGATTATTTAATTAATAAAATTTAATTTAAATGTATTCATATATTTTTAAAAATAGGAATTTTATTTTAAAATAAATTTAGACAAAATGTATTAAAAAATATTAACTCAAAGATTTTCAGTTGTCTAATATTTTAACACTGTTTGTATTTTTATCACATTTTGAAATTATATTACATTAAATTTAGATATTTCATAATCTATTTGTGGTATTAAAATATTAGTAAACATTTGAATAGTTTTGAATTGATGTTAAAAATATTGGAAAAAGCTGTAAGCCATAGCATATATTATATCTTTATTACATAATCTAAAATTTCGTCTTTTGCAATTTTTGTCAAACTTACCTAAGGTTTTTAAAGAGTATGATGCTGAAATAAATAAAAATAATGGTAAAAAATTAAGCATACTGTGTTAAACTTTATTTTAAGTCAATCTATATGAATAAGTTCTAAAAAAGAAATTCATTTTCTTCATATTTAAAAATTTATTATTAAAGGCATAGTGTTTTAGAAATTTTTAAGAAGATAGTTGAATAAGTTTATAAGATATTTTCTTTTGTTTTAATATTTCCTACTATGTCATTTTTTTAATAATAAAATACTATACATTTTTATATTGTATATGGAGAGCAATAGTGAAAATAATTATTATTATTTACATTCCGTGTATTATTTCATGGAAATTTCTTGTTAAATGTGAGTAAAATGCATTTCTAATTTTACAGTATTTCACCAAAATTTAACTATAATAAATTTCATTAATTGAAATTGAATAGAAACTTATTAAGTATATTTATAGAAATTTTTAATTAATTAAATAAAAAAAATATGGGCAATAATATTATAGAAGAAACAACAAAATATTTTTTTTATTTCTAATTCCCGGCTGCTACTGGAATATTCCAGATATTTGAACTCTACATGAGGTGGAAATGGTGGGAATTTATGTAGAGGGGCACCCAGTTGATTTGCCATCGTTGCTTCGAAAATGGATGAGTCTTTGTAATTTAGGAGCAGAGAGTGAGGAGAAGAACTCTAGACTTTCCCTGTCCCCATCAGAAATATTATTTTACAATGAGGACATTGCGACCATTAACTATTTTACGTACCCTAGTCACTATTATGGAAAACGATGTGGGTCGGAGTAGAAATCTTTACCTTCCGATAACGTGAGAAAATGTTCTAACCAACCAGGCTACCGCGACCTCTACTTTAAAATATATATTTTACAATAAAAGTATAATTTAAATTTTCAAATCTCTGATTATTTCTCCAAGAATAAACCCTAAATTAGATTTGAATGGATCTAATATATTTTACAGTAAAAACTTAAGGTAAAACTTCTTTGATAATTTTTCTAAAAATAATGATGCACATCTCACATTCATGTTTCTATTATTTCTCATAATTTTTTTTATATATTTAAATTTTTAAAATAGTTTCAAAATTCAGATTACTTACATGAGTTTTTTTCTTGGTGAACTTGAACTGAAAAAAATTAATAAAAATTAAATGAAGTTTGCAAAAAAAAAAAATATGCTAGATTTTGATTATTTAAAAAAATTTTTAAAGTTTAAGAAGATTCTGTTTTTTCACCTGTTTTTTCAAAATCCTCTACTCTTATAAAAAGTAAATGGAGATTATATTTTACTATTTATATAAATCACTACGTGTTTAATTTTAGAAAAAAATTGGCATTATATTTCATTTCGAAACAAATCAGAAACTGCATATGATGAATAAATTAAGCTAATATTAAAAAGTTTATGATTATATTATTAAATTGTATTTTAAGAAAAATAAAAAATATCACTGGAAATTTTGATAGTAAAATAAATACTAAAATACATTTGTGTTACAAGCATAAATCAAAGAACATAATTTCAGAATTGTTGTTTTAGATATCAAATAATTTCATTTAAGTCAATTATTTTACCAAATTATTCTACTTAAAAGCATTTTCAATTGACTTGATAGAGAAAATTTTTTTATTACTTTTTCTTTATGAGAATAGTATACTGAATAATATTTTAAACTAAAGTAATTAAATAATTTCGTATCTAGAATCTAAAATTTTTTAAAATTTAGTCACTCTAGAAATTTTTTGATATGATAATTGTAATCTTAAAATAATACTAAATTGGCATGTCCATATGAGACTAATAGTGTCATCATTGAAAATATGAAATTCAAAAAGTTTTTGTAAGCCAATAGTAATAACTTTTAATTTACAATTTACATTTAAAAATTTTAAGGTTGATTATTAGTCTCTAGAAAATAAACTGGAAAATAAAAAAAAAATTATTTAAAAGCGAACAAGGTATGACCATTATCAAATATGAGATTACGGTATTTATTGATTTTTTCGTTGAATATCTAAATTTAAAACATTCAACTTCTAAGATATGTAATTTAACTACACATTCTAAATATTAATCAAGCAATAACAAAAAAGACATATTTATTAGGTTTTAATTATTTTCAACTTTTGTTTATGTATGTTACAACTTAATATAAACATTTTCCCATAGTTGAAGGATATATTTAAATATTTATACGACTGAGAGAAAGCTTATTTTCTAAGGAATGGATTCACGAGAAACATTTCCAATTAATCCTTTCGATACTTTAATTAAAAAAATCAATGTTAAAGATATTAGATTTCTCGATGATAAAATGAAAGTTTACAAAAAATAAAATAGTTACTAATTTCATAAATAAGAAAAAATAACTACATCACAATTAAAAATGTGACCAAATACCATTCAGTTCTTAATGCAATACATTTCCATAAAGTTTATTTAAGTTCAGCTTAATTTAACAAATTGAAATGGAAGTATTAACGTATGAATTAATCTGAGATAAAAATTAAAAAATTTCGTTAACAAGTAATTTACTTTCAAGGAATTTTTGTATTAATTTTATTTTAATTAATAGAAAATTTCAAATTCTAATATTTTTTTGCCTTTTATTTAAATACAAGGTACTGCAGAAAAACTTTTTATGTACTACAAACACTAAAAGTTTTTAATGCAGTATTACAAAGTCAAAGAACAATAAAGTTTAAATTATGTATTATTAAGCTTCTTAATAGTATTTAGAACTGACAAGAATATTGTAACAAAATTTATATTTCCATCAGTTTATGTATAGTTTTATGAAAAAATACAAATCTTTATATTTTTAGTTATTTAAATGAATAATGACTCTTACCATTATCAATCCCTGGTGGTACCCCTGGAAAGAATTAAATTGTATCAATGTATGTGCGAAAAAGATTTTTGTAAGAAAATAAACTTCATAATTTTTAAAACTGCATTAAATTATTAAGTATATTCCAGAAATTATTTTTAAAAAGTTAAGGGAAATTGGCAGAAAATAAAATTTAATGTGTGATATATAAACAAAGTTATATATACATAATGTTTTTCTCAAGGAAAATAGAAGCACTTTTAGAAAATTTTAGGGCTAAATACGAATGGTCTTCTTTTTAACAGCTCATGGGTTCCAGTCTCTAATAGAATGAGGATATTATTAGTGATTCAGAATTAACTTTACACTTCGTCATTTATTAGTTTGCTTTTGTATAACAAAACTGATTGTAGAATGACAATGAAAGTAAATTAAGATCTAATTATGACAAAAGTTTTAAAGTATGTTATAACAAAACATTTGAATCAAAATACATTCATGGTTTTCCAAGTGGATAACCAGCTGAAAGAAAGACGTAAATTAAAAGTTAATAAGATTGTGATAAATAAACTATTACACGAACACTGTTAAGAGAAAAATTATTTATTTTTCTGAGTTGTCACATGACTGAAAATTAACAAAATTAAATTAAAAAATTAGTAAATTAATATGCATTGATTGTAACATATATTCCAAAATTTTACTGTAGGAAATGAAGTGATAAGATAATATTTGAGAGAAAAATTTCTGGCACTTAGTGTTGTGACATTTAGTACCTTATAATTTTTCTATAGCCAGCATTTTATAAAAAGATTTTGATGGAAATAATAAAGGCAAAATCGAAAACATATCACATATCTTGAGTTTAAAAATTCAGTTATAATTCAGATAAACATTATTTTCATAAAAAAGAATAAATTAAAAGTAACAAAATTAAAAGAAATCTAATTTATATTCTGACTGTCAAGAATTGCTGTAAAATTTAGATAATAATATGTTCTTAAGAGAGAAATATCAACTATGCGTACATTTATTTAAAAAATTTTAATTTATAACAATTAAATACAGGAATGGTACTATTCTGAAGTCTTAGTATCTTCATACAATTTTAATTTTTGAAAATTTTGAATTGGGAAAGCTGGTTATTTTATAAAAATGTAGCTAGAAAAAATTTGCTTGGCTTACGATGACACATTTTACTTTACAGATTTTTTTTAATGATTTGAAAATTAAATTACTCCAAAGCGAAAATGTGAAAAATTTTATTCAAAGTAGATAAAAAATATTTTTTGACAATAATAAACAATTTCAATATACTCAAATAAAAAATTACATTCAGTTTTAATTGAATCAGAAAAAATGTTTCAAATTATGTACATTTGATTAAGCATTTAAATTCTTTAAATGGTTTTTAAATTTCTTGTCATAAGAATAAGAATTAGAATTTAATATTCTGAAATAGAAAATCTAATGTTATAAAAATATACTTTTGAAAACACGTAATAGATAAGCTGTTTGTTACAATTGTAAGACATTTGTACATCCGAATTTTGCATTTGAATTTCTACGAAAAAATAAATAAAGAATTCTCAAAAGAATAAATATTAATTACATATGCTATTTATTTATTCTTATGAGAATTATATTTAAAAAGGTCGTTAAGTAAAAATTTTTAAAAACAAAATTAATATATTGCAAAGAATAATTCAACGTATAACTATAGAAATGAGAAGTCAATACTTCTTTTGAATATTAACACTCAAAAAATAAAGAAAATTTCTGATTAAGTGCTTAGTTTAAATAAACTTAATTAGGATAACATGTGAGTTATTATATCCTTACTCATTTTATAAGCTTAATTATTTTTAAATTCTTATCATTAATTAGAATCCTATTGAAATTAAAGTTAAAAATTATAAAGTGAATTTTTTAAAACATGTATAAAATATATTATTTTAAACTTCCTGTAAGATATGTAGGGAAATATATATTTTTAAATAAAAATTAAATAATTTCCTGAAAATAACAAACAAAGTAAGCAATCAATGAGGAAGGAGCTTCTTATACGAAGATTAACATTTTAAGATAAACAGAGTGACAAAACAAATACCTACATTGCTTGTCTGAAGGCCAGCCCAAGGGAAGAAATTATGATTATTTAGCATTATTAATAACAATATTTATGAATTACCTCATGTGAATACAGATAACAATAAAATGATTTTAAATCCCACAAATTTACATTATTTAACAATGATAAGAAAAATATTTGTCTTATCACACTTAAAATATATTTATTTTGTACAAAAATAGTAAATTTACTAAACTATTTTAAGAAATGAAGTCAGGAAAAAATTAAACAAAATACAGAATGATAAAAAAGTTTGTGTTTCTAAATTAGCAATTTTACTATAAAAATAGCTTGTATTAATTGTCTTAAATTTAGGCTTTTAATATCATAAAAAGTATTATCATGGTATACGTCAAATACGATAAAGGGTAGATTAATATTTCTTTAATTATAAATTTCAGGAATAATAAAGTTTACGAGTATAGAAATATTCATTTTCATATATTATTAATATTTTTAACCAATTTATTGACAAATGACCGAGGAAAACTATCCGCCGACAAATATTTGTTTTATTTTAAAGAATACAAGTGTTCATTTATTCGGGTCCACATTTATAAATTTCATATTTAAAAACAATTTCTAAAATATTTTAATTGTTTTGCTTTATGAATTTCTGTCCTTTTCAAGTAATTGTTCCGTAACTTCAATCCTCTGATAAAGGAAAAACATCATAACCTACTAAAGTATGTTTTCTAAAAAAAGTGATGGCATTTACTAAATATATAATTCATAGTTTTTTGAAAAAGTATGAAAATAGAGCAAATACAAATCGTAGGTAAAATAAAAATACAATAAAAATCGCCGACTTGATGGATGAATTCGTAAACTGAGAACTTATTTCATGACACTATTTGAGAAAATATTTTCATAAACAATTAATTAAAATTCTTTTAAAAATTTAGAATTCATCTAATTAAAAACATATTATGAATAACACACACATACGCACAAATTTTTGACTTGGCAATAACAAAAACTTTGTTAATCAACAAATAGGAAAAAAACATTTTAAAATACGAAAAATATTAATTTGTTGTTTGAATGCTTATTTATACATTAATCAAAATATTATTATTTATTACTAAACAATAAAGGTCAGCTTACAGATAGATTAAATATATGTTCGTAATTTGCTTTTGTATTTTCTGAAAGATACAAGAACGTTAGAAAATTGAAGAGAAAAATCAATCAATTTCTTATACGTAGTTTGGATTGATTTATTTTTGAAAAATTTCAAATTATGTTGAATTTTTGAAAATTTGATAATAAATGATAAGCAGAAAATAATAGTTTCGGATATAAATTCATTGAAATTTTAAGTTGAAATCATTTATGCGTGTAAGTTGAAAAATACATTACAGTTTGAAAAAAATTCGCATTCTAAATATAATACAATTAGAGAATTAATAAGAAAATTAATTTATTAAACAAAGAAATTTAATTTTATTGATGACTATGAAATTTTACTAACATGATTGACTTTTCATCTTTGGCCCTAAAAGAATGAGAATGTAATATAAAAGATATTAATATTTATTTACCAAATAATTGATACAAAAATAATAAAAAAATAATATTTTTCAAAATCAACTGTGTATGTACTGAGTTTTAACATTATTATTAGATATAAAAATTATGAGTCATAATATTTATAAAGGTCTATAATGTTTATTTTAAATCAATTATCCAATTAAGGTACTTACATGCATTGTTAACTTTTGCTTCTTGTGCTAAATATTAGATAAAATATTAGAATTTTTTTTGTTTTATGTCACTAATATTTTACCGAAAAATGTTTACTTACTTGTTTTATCCATAGATATCCTTTCTAGAATAATGAAAGGGAATGTAATATAAAATTTTATGCAATTTATATTATTAAAATATAACTGTGAAAAATTATGTGTTATGCTTACGCACGATAAACTAAATAAAAACAAACAAGAATGAAAAAAGAAATTTAATTCGCTTGAAAGAAATTAAATTTACTTTGCATTTACCTTCTCCTTTAACTTAACAGTAATCCCTTATATTTGAAACTCTTATATAATTTTAAAGACGGAATTTATACTTACAAAGAATATATGTATGATTACCGTATTAAAAGCATTTCGCAAAATTTAAAATATTTTATTGAAAACTTTATAACATAATTAAAGATATTAAATTAATTATACACTTAATATCTTTTGTTGCATAGTTGTTTTAGTGCCATATATTGATAGAAACTTCTATTAAAATACTCACTAAAAATATATGTGTGTTTTAGGTTAAACCCAAAGTTCTTGAAAGGAAATGTATTTAAGAAGATTAACAAATGAGCAATATTCATATGTATATAAATAAGTGTATTTTGTAAATTACCCAAATTGCATGTAAATATTAATGTCTCAATACTTACCAGTATTATCTACCGGCAATGGCACTAACAAAATTAAAAAATAAAATAAATTATTTAACTGTTTTTAAAATTATGATAAGCTAATAAACACAAAATATGAGAAATAATTAATTTTAATGAAAATGACAATAATATTTATAATGTTTTTAAAAATATCATAAGTATGTAATATAATGAAATCCTTATATTTTTAGTTATGAATTTGTTTTAAAATTATTATTGCGAGTGATATGAATAACGGGATTAAATACTATTAATCAAATACAACTGAATCAATCTATGGTGCGAATAAATATCATAATTTAGATACATGATTGCATTGTTTAAATTATGAATATAAACTTGAAAAAAGTAATAAAATATAAAATTTTTTATAAGTTTTATTTGCACTTTATAAAAAAAGGTTTATTTACTTGATTTATTGATAGTTATAACATCTAGAATTACAAAGCAAGATATAACTATCACAATTTTTATAACATATACATATTGATAAATATGAGTCCATTGAAAAAATCAAACCCTATGGTAAAAACTGGTATACAAAACTACCCAGAAAGTATTTACCAAAAAAATTAATATGCATTATAAATAATTCGTTTAACATTTTCTAACAGATGGGATTTGCTTTAGAAAATGCATTTGTGATAATATTTATGAAAGCAACTTGTGAATCATTAATTTTTCTATTAAATTTCGGAAAAAATATGTGTATTGATATATATTTTGCAGAAAATATTGATCGTTATAACAAGTATCATAATGCAAAAATTATATTTTGGAATTTTCAGAAAAAATTGTGTTTATTTGGTTCTGAATATTACTCGAATTTAAAAAAGGCAGTAATAATTGAACGTTATAAATTACCAAATTCATATAATTTTATAAAAATATACTTTTTAAATTTATTAATAATATGATTTAATTAAAAAGCAAATTTTTTTCGGTATTTTATTCCGGATATTAATTTATTTATTCAAAATAATACACTTTCAAAATTGTTTTTAACCGATTTGTTTTCACTAATTCTTGAATTCTCCTGCTATTCATTCTCAAATAAATTAAAAAGCACTATTAAGTACAAATTCAACTTAGAAATTTTCTTTTAAAATCTTTCCCTAAATTAAGATTTTCAGAAATATTCACCCAATTTACTTTATTTTAATAATTTTTCATAAAGTCCTTACTATACCTATCTGATAAGAATAAAACTTAAATCTAAAATTTTCCGAATAAAATAAGATTAAAAATATGCTAATGATAAGATGTTTAAAAATTGCATAAAAATAGATTCAATAAAAATTTAATAATTATAGAATGTATTTAGATATAAGTGAAAATATCAAAAAACGGTTCACCAAATTAACATCTAAAATATTTCAAATGAACTTTAAATGTGAATATCAATATTTTAAATGAATTAATAACTGTTATTGTAATAAAAGGAAATATTATATATTTAAATAAAGGGGAATTAGAAAGTAAAAAAAAGTAAAGATTTAAACATTTTGTTTCTAAAACTTGAATTATTGTTTATATTAATAGTCTGAAAAATTAGAAATAAATTTTTGGGATACATTAATTATAATTTTCACTGTCATACAAGTAGTAAGAAGTTCGTTTTTACATTGAATATAAAATTTTAAATTTATTGATAAAGATTAAACAAATAAGATACCCACCTGGTCTAGCTGATAACCAATGGGCTACAGGATTTAAAAAATAGTAATTATTTCATATTTATGAAAATTTGAATATTATAATTGAAATTCAAGCAACCTTCTTTTAATAGACTATAATTTATTTTCTCTGATTAATTTTTCGTACAATGAAAGTTATAGGTACTTACTTGCATCATCCGCAACAGCTTTTGCTGAAAAAGTGATAAGAAATAAAAAATGCATACTTTACAATATTATATTTAAATCTTTGAAAATATATTTATTCATAGATTTAACTGTATAAAGTTATTCCAAGAAATGTAATAAAAAGTAATTAATTGTTTACTAATTAATCAGATAAACCAATAAGTAATCTTTAAAATATCTAGATGACTTTAATTTAATTTCAAAATTTATAATTAATAAGAAAAGATTATGCAAAGCATATTAACACATTGAAAAAAGGAAAATGTCAATATTAGTGCTAAGTCTTATATAAGTCATTTAAGTTTGTGATAAATAGGAAGAATATTATAAAAAATTGAAAGATTTAAATAAAATTTGGAAGAAAAGTAAAAATACCTCTTAGAGTAACATTATTAAATAAAGAAACATTATTTTAGAAATTACGTTCAACTAGCTTTTATGGCAAGAATACTTTAATATTCTCAAACTTATTTTTAAATTAATAATAATATACTCCTTTTTTGTCTCATTCATATAATGATTCATTTATTTACCTTTCATAATCATTGTCATACAATTTGTACTGTTTTAATTGCGAGATATATACTGTCCGACATTGAAAATGCAACACCATGAAAGAGTGGCCAGAATATTATGCAAATTTTAGGGCAGACGCACCTCATTGAGTTATGAAAATGATGTGAAATGAGCAGCTCTCCATCAAGATATAACATGATGAACCGGCAGAGTGAGCAATATTCACGCCGTTATTGCTACTTGGAAAATAATAGTTAAAAGTTTGATCTTAAGGCAAAGGTCGTTTATAATTTCAGAGAATGCCAGACTATCATCGATGGAGTCAATTCCAGCAGATAGCAAGTTTACGAGGAGTATGGTGATGGGATTGAAAAGAAAAAAAAATCGCAGACACCTTGCACGCGTTCACATAGAACCGGCTGTGGCGAAAGTGCTTGAAATAAGGAACTGTGGAATGGTTACGGGATACATGTGCAGCTAGAGTGACGTCAAAACACGTGGATTGACGCATCTGACGGGAGGTGGTGGCTTTCCCACAGAGCACGTTAACCGAAATTATGCAGCATGTGTAAAACATTCTGTATGCTCCCATATCGACAATATCGAAAAACAATTTGTCATCGATTGTTTTTAGTGATTGTTGATAGTCATCAATGGTTATTACAATCAAAAAATTGTATATTTAAGTGAAAAGTAATTTAAAAACCATTTATAAAATGCCTTAACATCTCTGGAAATGCCTCCTAAAGATTATAAAGAATTCAAATTAACGGTTATATGTTATACTAAAAGCAATTTGAAAACTTTAATATAAGCCTTCATAATAAATCTCCCGCGCGTTAAATTCATGTAATTCCTTAATTCGTTAATTTCTAAGATTCCATTAATTTCATATACAAGCAGGATAGCTAATGAAAATATTTAGACTCTTAATTCCGACAACTAGGATACTATAAGTTCAAACCATAGTAATAAGTTCTTCTCTTTATATATATATGTATAGAGAGAGTTAAACTATATATCAGTAGTTCATATATTAAATAGTGTTTAATATACAAAAAATACTTACCGTTATTATCGGTTTTCGTTGGTACTAGAAATTAAAAAAAATATTATAAAGCGTTTAAAGTTTATATATTAAAAAGATCTAATGCAAATTACGAAAAATACTTACGTTTATTATCTACTTGGTTTGGTTCTAGAAATTAAAATAAGATAAACAAATAAATATAAAAATCATGCTTTAGTAATTGCTGATCTTTAATAACAAAATTTATGTTTTCACAGATTTTATAAAAATACTGACAAAATTTTTGAGAATAAAAAAATGAAATAAAAATAAATAATTTCTGTAATGTTAAATAATTTTAATCAAAATTCTTGTAAAGCAAAAAAATATTTTTGTTTAAAAGATAATTTTTACTAAATGTTAATACACATATATATGAAGAGCGCATTCTAAATTATGAATTCTTTTTTTATATGCTTTAAATATATTTTAAGCTTAATAATATATCTAATATAGTCATAATTATGTTCCTTATTCCAATATTTATTTGCAGAAAAGAAATATTTTTTCAAGAAAATCGGAAAAAATAGTAAATATCGTTGTTTTTTTTTTAAAGAAATGTAACACTGTGGGATATGTAGAAAGAAAAAGATATATGAGAAGCTATATATAAATATTTTTTCTCAACTTCAAACGGTTAGGTACACACTTTAAAAGAAATAAAAGAGAGAGAGAACACGATTTTTATTGAAATGAAAATAATTCCACAGAGTGGATTGTTATATTGCTTAAATTAGTTATATAGCAGCATATACAACATCTGACAATAAAATTCGGTGAATTGTCCTGAAACTTTAACGTAGATGATATATTAACGAAAGTTACTTTATTGTCTTTCGAAGTAGTCACTTCCCATATCTAAGCACCGCTGAGATCTCCTATACACATCCTGGAAATTTCAAGGAGTCTTCTTTTGGGATTTTGTTCAAAAGCCTCGCCCCGCTTCGTTGGATGTCAGGTATATTTCCTTTCAAACCGAGTTTGAGTCGTGAGGACAGGAAGAAGTCTGGAGAATTGAGATCTGACAAATATGTTGGATGTTTAACTCGCACCACAATCTTTCTTGTCAGGAACTGTTTGATGATATTAGTTGTGTGAGGGCAAACATTGTCGTGAACAAAAAACCAAGAGCCTTGTTGTGGGTAATGGAGTGGTACCTCGAGTAGATGTTTCATGAAACGGGTCAAAATGTCAATTTACCTTAAGCATTCATCGTCGATCTCTCAGGAAGAAATTCTTTTTGGATAATGGCTTGATAAATAAAAAAAGTGATGAGCATCATTTTAATGAGATTTTTCTGCTCTGACCTTTTTCCGACGAAGTGATGCAAAAGAACACGCATTCCATGCTTTGCCGTTTCGTTGCAGGTTAGTTCCTCAGGAGTGACCAAGACTTATCCTCAGTTACAATATAGTTCCAAAAATTTGGTGTTGCATCCATATTTTCGACAAAATCTTGTGAAGCTTACAAACTTGCCTGCTTTTGATCGTCACTCAAGTAATGTAGCACGAAACGGCAACACGTTTCTCTCATCCCTAAATTCTAGGTAACGATTAGCTTCATGGAATCTTGGTTAATCTACAGTTTATCAGCTATCATGCGCGTAGTTAATCGATAATCTTTCGTGATTAATTTCCTCACTGTCTCAATATTTTTGTTACTGATAAAGGTTGACGGTCTTCCACAATGGGAGTTGTTAAAAACATTTTCCTGGTTTTCTCGGAAACGTGCGAACCACTCGTACACGCACTTCATGGACAGTGCTTGATCTTCCTAAACTCGTATCAGCATCACGTTAGCTTCTTACGGCGTCTTGCCAAACTTAAAAAAAAAACTTAATATTGATCTTTTGTTTGTTCTTTCACTGTTCTTAGTTAAGAACCAACGCACTAAACTAACACTGTGTAAAACAAGTCTTTCACTGAACACAAACAACGTGCTTAACATAATCACGGCGAGGACAAATTATACACAACTGTTACGCATGTGCAGCGTTTTACTTCACAAATGTTGGTAGATTGCTTGTTCTGACTTCATTCCCCGAACTTTATTGTCAGGGGTTGTGTAAACAACTTTACAGGTAGTTCTCTCAGCGTTATTTATACTTTAAATAAATTACAAACACTATAGATAAAATTTCAAAATGAAACTGAGATTTATTTTAATTTAACTAGACACTGACAATTCTATCTTTAATTCAAATAAAATAAACTTAATTACTCCTATTAACAATAAATAATTTACAAAAAAATTAATATAATTGAGTGGTTTGAATTTTTTAAACATGTGCATTTAAATATGAAATTTTTTTTATCAGAATTGCAATAAAAATGTTTGACTTCATTAAAACTTATGATGAGATAATTGTACCGCCTTCAGTTTGATTCAGTAATTTAGTTAGTAATTTTCTGCACTAAAAATCAAAATTTAAGATATTGCAAAACTTCTCTGTTTATTTGAAATGACGAGATCTTGTAACCAGTTCACAATTTTAGTACAATTTTATTAATTATTATAATTTTTTTTCTGTGCACAGGGAAATGTTATAAAACATATTTTTTAAAAATTAAGTTTTTCTGTACTTTTATTTTTCTGAAAAAATAGAGGAAAATGATATTGAAAATATTATCTCTGACCTGCTTTTACTTCTGCTTCATATATTAGTTATGTTTAAATGACAGTTTAAAATACTCCCCATTTGTGAGGAAAAAAACATTATTTTCCCCGTTTTAGTTCTCAAGGTCACTTTCATAAGTTACGAATGAATTTCAACAATGTTATCATCCATTAAATATTTAAATATCAAGAAAATTATTGTTAACTTTAAACAGCAGTAAGTCTTGCAAAGTTAATTTTCTGTGATAGTTCTGATGATCTTTGTTAATGAATTGTCTGAAACATGGAAAATAGTGTTAGTTGTTATTATATAAAACGATTCACGTGAAATAATTCTGTGGGCAGATTAAGGAAATAAATTAATACATTTATAGTTTCAATGAAGAGTTATCTCAGGGAAATGGTTTTATTGTATTGGTACGAACTATAAAGCTATATTATAATAATTGCACTATAAAACTCTACTATAATGAAAAGTGGTTTACTTTTCATTATAATATAAATTAAATACTCAAATAATCAACTCCTGATGAATATTACAAAAAAATGTTGGCAAATTATTCTTCCATTTAGCAGTATTTTAAGTATAATTATAAATAATAGAATAATTTCTTATTTCACATAACATAATCAATTAATAGTCAAAGAAAATGCATAGATGTCAAACTTCTATTATATATCTTTCATCTTTATTGATAAAAATTGCATGTAAAAAAATAATAAACAATATATTTGAATAGATAAATTTTTAATTTTTTGAATATTTTCTACAAAAATATCTGTTTTAAGTTTTATATCGAATGAAAGGAATCCGTTTAGAAATAGTTTTGTCTGTAAGCATAAATTCATGTTCACGACACAAAATTATGATGCAAATCTCTATTAAAATAGGAAATGTTTTATTTTCCTCAGAATATTTCCTTGAAAATAGATTTTGCATGCAGGGAGGATTGGGAATTAAATATAAATTGTTATTTATTTATAGTATAAAATTATTTACCAAAATACTCTAGTGTAAAATATACTTTACTAAATTAATATTTGTTTTTTATCTCTTAGCTTATAAATATAAGGAGAGGTACGAAATCTTTTATTTTTGTTTGATATGTTTGAAAAGAAAGATACTTTACAAGTGGCTAAATTTAGCAGCACAAGTTCTTTTCCAAAATTGTTAACTTCCACGCAAGTAAAGGATCAAAAATACATTAAATGCTTATAAAATAATAATTTATGTCAGACAAAGAGAGGCAATAATAATTCTTACCTTCATTGTTGGGTGACAAATCTGGTGAATCTTCATACAGATAATCATTATAATCTCCAAAAATTTCAAGAAGTGTTGCTATTAATTTTCTATTGAATGTCTCAGAGCAAAAACTGAGCTCCTTGTCAAAACATGAAATTACAGTGCTAGCAAAAAATGTTTGAAATAAATGTTTATTTGTAAAAAATCAAGCTTAACAAAAGGATGATAATTCTTATTAAAGAAAAGAAATATAATTATGAGAAAGGAATTTAATTATCAATGGAACATAGGAAATTGCTTTTATGGTTACAATCTACGTTATTTAATTAATAATTACGTCAATTTATTACGTTTTTTAAAAAACACATTCCCTGTTAGTCAATTAAATTAACACAAATATGATTTGTTTCAAAACAAAAAAATCTTTAATTACTTTTAATACTTAATCTATTCTGAAATAATCACTTTATAAATCAATCATTGCAGGAATTAAGTATTATTACGTTAATATTAGCCAAAGCTCGTGAAAGAAAAATGACAGGTTATGTGTTTATTTATAACAAATTAATAAAATAGGTTATTGATGTCGTGTAATTCTTTATAACTTGGTGTTATCCTTTATAACAAAAAAAAAACGTGTTATCTTTGCCTGTATTTATTTTGTTAATAAGCATTTCCAATTTAAAAATTTTAGGATGCAACAAATTTGCATTTCCCTCATAATTATTCTCGCATAAGAAATAAATCAATGAAATGATAATAAAAAATAAACGTTAAATAATTCTAAAAACTATACTTAACGTGGATATTTTTATGCAGTAAATTATGTAAATATCAGAGTAGAGTTATAAAAATGATGTGAAAGGCGCAGCTATCTAACGCACATAAAATAAGGTATAAGGTGAGGAGCCGGCAACGGGGGCAATATTCGCGCTGTTATTGCTGCTTAGTAAATAATCGTTGAAAGTTTGTCTTCTTACGTAAAAGGACGCCTGTAATTGCAAAGAATATGGGGCCATCGTCAACGGAGTCAATTCCAGCAAAGAGAAGAGTTTACGAAGGTCATGCTGATCTGGACGAGAAGGGCAGGTTGATTATTACGGAAAATGGCAACTGACAGACGTCTGGACGCGTCCACGGTGCACCGACTGTGGGGAAGATGGCTGGAAAAAGGAGTTGTTTGGTGACGTTTGTGGGTGACGGTGAAGCTAGAATGTTATTAGCATCTGTGCAACGAAACGTCCCTCAGTAGGAGGGGGTGGCTCCGCAAAACATATCTTACGATTCTGCAAATGCAAAATGTGAGAGAGAACCTGAATGCTCCTATATCGAGCTGAGCCTTTTGACGTCTATTGAATGCTAGTGGCCTGAGCTCATGTAATCCATTAAAAAGACTGCCATAGATCCCATAGCATAAACGCCAACATCTGGATTAGTGCCGTATTAAAGCGATGTGGAAGACGTGGCTCTGTATTGTGTTTTCAGACGATTCACGCTTCTGCTCCTCAGGGATAGTCACCGCGTACGAGTATGGCGTCAACATGGAGATAGTTCCAATCCTGTATTAATTGTGGAACGCCCTACCATGTAATAACGCGGCATCATGGTTTGAGAAGCAATTGCCTACGATTCCAGGTCACCTCTAATTCGTATTCACCACACTATGACATCCTAACGTTATACGAATGATGTGTTGTGGCCGTTGACACTCTTTTACATTCAGTGGGTGCCCAATACCCTTCATTAGCAGGATAACACCCAACCACACATCGGTCGAATGAGCCAACATCCCCTGTAAGCTGTATAACTGCTTCTGCCACCACCGTGCTTGCCAGATCTCTCACCAATCGAACACATTTTCTTCGAAGTTAAACTCTGCTTCAATCTTACCAAATCCATTGCCATCTTTTTTAAGAACAATAAAAATATAAAATTTCCAGCCAAAATTAAAAATGGATAACCAGGACTTTGCATACGAGAAGCATTATAAATATCTTGGATATATTTTAGTTCCCGAATGGACAAGCAACAAGTATATCTAACATATTGTCTCAGAAGCCAGAAATAGACTAAAAATTCTTAAACACATAACTGGCAAAGACTGGGGAGTGGTTGCTTTTACTCATAGAAATACGTAAATGACATTTATAAGGTCCATTCTGGAGTATGGATTTCCTGTTTATAGCTGCGCCACAGCTATCAACTTGGATAACATGGAGAAGGTTCAACTTAGTGCTTCTAGAATCATTACTGGACTAAGACGCAGCTGTCCTAGAGAAAGTGTTTTCTATGAGGCTAATTTACAACTACTCCAAACTGGAAGAAAGGTGAATCTTACCAAGAATTTCAATAAACTTTCCAATTACGGTCAGCATATTAGAACTTGTTTATATTTTAACAGCTGGAATAACAATCACAATAAAGAAGAACAGTCCCTTTAGTCAGGCTAAAATTCTGCATCTGTCTTATAATCAAATTAAACCCCATTCTTTGAGGTCTTGCATGAAATCCCTCAGAGGGACTACCCAAAATCCATTTCCTTTTCAGTTTTACTGCCCCGATCATCAAAAAGAAGTTTATTCCTGATCATCTCAGACAGTTGGCCTTACAGATCATTAACAAGAACATTAACAGAACATTAACAAGATCCCGACAATGTCATTAAAATGTATACAGACGGATATAAACTAGGTGACCAAGCTAGTAGTGGCATAAATATTGAAAAACGATGGAGGGGGGAACTGTCTATCAGCCTTCGCAATATTGATTCATCATTGGTGTTCAAAAGTAAATTAATAGCTATCGAACAAGGTCTTGAAGTTCTTCTTACTGAAACTGATTTTGGAGACCTTCAGACCCTCACGAATAGTAGAAGCTCTCTTCAGCACATCCACAACTGGATTGAAATAGGTGATCAAACCAGTACATTTATCCTTCTCTAACTTCAGTTCATTTTGGAGTTCCATGAAGTTTATTTTCAATGGATTCCTTCTCCTGTAGACATATACGACAATAAGCAAGCGGATAGACTGGCCAAAGAGGGCTATTGTCTTGATAATCCTTAATTTTAAACATTCGCCTTTTTAGAACATCACTCTATTGTTAATTCTGAGATTTTGAAAAGGTGGAAAATTTCTCCCTACCATCACTGGTACGTGGACAAACAGCCTGGCTCTTTATACACCCTCAAATGAGACATAGCCTCTTATATCGTTATTTCCAGATTAGCAACCGGACACAAAAGAGATCTCTCGTATCTCAATGACAAGAAAATATTTGAGGTCTCTTCTAAATGTAATCCTCGACTGTTTGGGACTCTCCAGAGAGGGCATGTCCCTTCTGGTCCTCGATTTCCTCATGGTCATTGATCTCATAGACTTTGTCTGACTTCATTAGACAATTGGAGGATAAGTCACATGTTCAGATATGATTGAACGCCATTTGCAGACCTTCTTTAAAAAATGCACTTTGGCAAATGGATGGCAGGGAATGAATTGATATTCCTCAGGAAGAGATTCATACTCTCATACACTCTGTGCATAGACGTGTTGCTTCTTCTTTTGCCCTACACGGTGGTCCAGCAACCTGCTGAATTGACCATATCCTCGCTCAATATTATGCATATCATTTCGAAATATATATCAATTATTTTTCGTTGCTGTCTTTCTCTGTTTGATGAGTTTCGTCAATTTTTGGCAAGTTTTTCTTGATGTTAAATTTTTAATGTCATGCAGGGTATTTTCATTCCATTCTATGGTTATTAAATTATCCAGTTTATCATAAAAGAAATTTACGAACATATTTCACTTAAGAACCTATTCTAAAATGTGACTGGTATCGGAAATACCCTAGAATATTTTAAAAAATTGTACTTAAATATATTCTTGAAAAATTAAAACTTGTGAAATAGAAATTTGTGGTTTTCTCATTACAGATATACAGACCAATATTTTTATTTTGTTCTTGAGTCTTGATTCAAATGCATGAAATGAAGCTGTGATTTTTCACTAAGCGTTCGTAAAAATTATAAAATAGTTTTTTTTTTTTTTTAAATGAATTTAGAGTGTTCCCGACTTTAAAGTCTAGTTCACTGATATTTAAAATGTAAGAAAACAACTTAAGTTTTTTAAGAAATTAGCGATTTTTAAGAAATTAGCGATTTTTTAAGAAATTAGCATGCGATTCGCATTCCATGCATTAAAAGTCCATACAAATTTCATATAATTAAAATAGCATTTTAACATTTTATTTGCAAAGGTTCAATTTCTTACTTGGTGTTTGGTATATCTTTTTTCTCACTCCATTCTACTTGTGCAAATGTATAAAGGTAGTCAATACAGGTATTCAACTTCTCATATTTAATCATTTCAATACAATTAATATCAGACATGTCAGCAATGTACCCTGCAAAAAACAAAACAAAAAAAATTTATTATCTTTCTAAAATTTAAAAAAGAGTTTAAGTGTCATAAAGAGTAAAAAAATAGTATACCTAACGTCTTAATTCTACTCCAAGCGTATTCTTGAATATAATACACTAACGCTTTTATTATGCTTGCAAAATGTCCTTTGTCTTTCCATGTACATGTATGTATCACATGTGCATCTATGCAATTTTTTGCATCTTTCAAAATTCTGTAAGATATATTCAAAGACTAAATATACAAAACAAAAATTAAACTAAATTGCTTAATATGCAATGAATAATTGATAGTTTTATGGCAGCATTTTCATCAATAAAAATATTAATGAAATATAAGTATCATTTCATTAATAAATTACCTCTTGCAAATATCGCAAATATTATTAAAATATGACAGAGAAAAAGGAGACTATCATCAATAACAATTTTATTTCATTCAGATTATTAAACCAAAATATTTTTATATAAATGAAGCAAAAGTTGACTAAAAAATTGTTGTAATTATTTTGGAATTTAAAAGGAAAAACCCTTTTGGAAGTTTCTCATCACTAAGATTTAACTTATACAGATTTTTTCTTAAACTTTTGTAGCTTAGAGTCCAGAAGAATTTAAGAGTACGGAATAGTTTTATTTTAAAGTAATTTATATTCATGTTTTTATAGTAACTTAGTTATGTGTGATTACATAAAAATGCCTTCGGTTTTTTATTGGCACGTAAACTTAATTATTTAAAACATGTAGCAATTGAACCACTTAAGCTAAAATATAGTAAAAATAACATGAATACAGAAATATGATTATATGTATATATATATATATATATATATATATATATATATATATATATATATATATATATATATATATATATATATATATATATAAGATAAAACATGAAGAAAAGTAAAATCAGAAATATAAAATTGGAAAGATACTAAAGTATATGAAGCAAAAGACAAGAAGGCATAGGGACCATGTCTTCATCAGGAGGGAGATGGTCAGCTATGCAAAAATGAACACTCTTTTCTGACATGCTCGAAGGACAAATGTCTAAAAATCTTCGAGCAATTCCCCCGAAGAGTGTTCGTATTAAAAGAACTTAATTAAAAATTAGACTAAATATATATGTAGAAAAGATAAATATATATGCAGAAGAATAAAAATACTCACTATAGATGAAAATACTCACATTAGTAGAAAAATACTCACAATAGTAGAAAAATACATACAGTAAAAAAATACATACAGTAGAAAATACAAAATACAAAAGCCAGTAAATCAGATTGAATTTATATATGAGAATAGTAGGAAGTTGCCAAAAGTAAATTTGAAATTAGAATGAAGAAATATTGCCAGAAGTAATTAAATTCAAAAAGTTAAAGTGGTTTAAAAAGTTAAAGCGTATTAAAGGGGATTTAAGTTTTAGTTATGTATAAAATAAAGTGTATATATGTAGGTATTTTCAGGATTCTTGTAAGAACTTCAATGCTTGGGTGGCCCTTCTGTAGTTATAAAAACTACGCATTACTTCAATCTTACAAGCGATTCCCTACTTCCTACATATTTTAAAATAAAATTAATTGGAATATTGTTATTTTTTAGGTGAGCTATTAAGCGTTTAATTTGATTTTTAGTATATTCATAATTGTTACAGATTATATAAATGCGATTAAGCTCATTAATTATAATGTTTCTGTATATTTTTAAAGAAATATTGGAGTTCCAAGAAATTAACTTATTAACATGAAAATTAAACTGTTTAGTTTTGTCGAAAATGTCTATATATGTAGTGGAATTATCAATAGTGATAAATAAATCCAGAAATTCTGTTTTAGTTTCACATAAATTAGTTTTAATTAGAGAAAGTTCTTCAGGGTAAATAGTTTTAGAAATATCTTCAAATTTTAAATTGTTGAAAATAATGAAATCATCTATGTATCGAAAAGCAAAAGGATATTGATAAAAGAAGTTTTTTTCAAAATAATGTAAAAATAAATTTGCTAGTGTGCTAGAAAAGTTGGATCCCTGTGGAATTCCACAATTTTGAATAAAAATATTTTCACCGTTAAATATAAAATTATTATAAATACACATTTTAACTAAATTATTCCAGTAATCAAAATTAATATTTAATAAGTTTCTATAGTCCTGATAATAAAGGTGTAGTACATCGTTTAATTTATCTATGGGAATACTAGTAAAAAGGTCTTTAAAGTCAAAAGAATTAATACAATAAATATAATTTTTCGATAAAAAATCCAAAATAGGTTTATTATTATTAATGATCCAAGTGGCTTCTGATTTAACAATATTGTCTAATATAATATTAAGAAATTTAGCAAAAATGATTCCAGGTTTATTCATGTATGATTTAGTACCACAGGTGATAAATCTAAACTTTATAGGAATTTTGTGAAATTTAGGAATGACTGTTAAATAAGGAAACTCTAATTTATAGTTGCTAATATTTAAAAGTTTGTAAAGCCCAAGGATTTTTTATTAATAATATTAACAGTGGAGTTTAAACGCTTATATGTGCTGGAATTTAGTGTTTCATTATCAATTAAATCTAAATAGAATTTCTTACAAAAAAATGCGTAATTATTAGAGGCTTTATCTACTGGCGTAATGATGAAGTTATCTTTTAGATTATTTATGGCTGGTTTTAATGGACCAAGCTTAATACCAGGAAATGTTACATAATTGACAAAAATAAATTTCTTAATTTTATTAAATAGTTTAAACTTCCAGACTGTAAAAAATTCAATAGGTACATTATAAAATTTAGAAATTTTAAAGATAAATGAATCAATATTATTTAAAATTACTTTAATTATTTTAAATCTATTTAGTTGAAAAACTGGTCTATATTTAGTTCCTTTACTTAATATTTCTTTTAATTTAGGGTCATTAACAATGTTTAAATCACCTGTGATAATATGACCGAAATCAGTATTAATGAAATTTTTTAGTTCATTACTATGACAAATACATTTAGATAGCTTTCTAGATGAGGAGATATATTTGCAAAATTGATTATAGTTAAAGATTTTACGTCCAAAAGGAATATCATAAGAAAAAGCAATTTTGACAGTAACATCTTCTATAGGAAAAATATTACACAAATCATTAACAAAACTGCTTAGTTTAAAATTATCAAACTTAGGATGTTGAAAATTAATAGTGAAATAATGTAATCTAATATTTTTCTTAATTTTAACTTTTAAAAGTTAAAATTAAGAAAAGTTAAAATTAAGAAAATTAAGATTAAAGTAAAAAAGAAGCTGGCTAGATTTCCTATTATGCATTGTAGTTACAACATTATATTTTTAGCATTGTATTTATTACTTTATATTCATATATGTATTTTCTTTATATTAATATATATATATATATATATATATATATATATATATATATATATATATATATATATATATATATATATATATATATATATATATATATATATATAACATAGTAATGTAATTGTCTTACTGCAATGCTTTATTTTCCGCTTGAAAAGTTATTTGATTAGGAGGAAAGTTTAAATCTTGATCGTAGCATGACTGAATGGCATTCATTAAGTCATTCAATTCCTTCTGAGTGCAGTGATCTAAAAAATATTTACCGGATCAATAATGGTATTTTCTCTAATTATCAGATTCACATATATGATAAATAATATTATTTTTATTTATTTTATGTTTAATGGGTGCATTTACACTTAAAAAATATCATTAAACATATGAAATGGTGTGTTCTAAGCTCACTTTATACGTACGAGGATTCAGCAGGGATCTACAATTTTATTTTAATAACTCCAAAACACTAAGTATGGAATCCTAAAAAGGGATTCTAAGCTACTAAAAGCAACCCCGTCTATTGTGGGAAGGAAACCAAGAGAGGTAAACTGAAGGTTAGTATGCTTTGAATTCAACTACACAATCTTGGCTTGTAACATGAAAAGACACGGTCAACTTTCCAATTATTTCGAACAGGAATTTAAGGAAAATTCTAAGAAGTGATAAAAATAACTTTGAAAAACTTATAACGAATAATATATGAATAATTGAATTGCTTGAGTTCATATGTAAAAAAATAATGAAGTATATAATTTTATCTAAAATATCTTCAACCTATATTTTCCACATTCACAAAAAAATCGAATGAAAATGTATTTGATTATTTAGTCTAAAGAAAATTATATGCGCAATGTTTGTGCTATGGGGTATTGGTTCTATTATAAATAGTTACTCAAAAAAAACCAAAGGAATAGAATATCAATATATATCATTGAGTGTTTAAGTTACTCATTAAAAAATTTATACAAGCAATTTTTATCGGTAATCATTAATTTTTTAAATGTATATAAATTTTAATAGTTAGACATTTGCTATCAAATCCATGAAGACATCATTATATAATTCATAATATTTTACTTATAAGTCAAAGTGTTATCGTGCACAGTAGTATTTCAGAGTGCTATGTTAGCTTATCAAGGAAACTGTGTTTTCTGTAGACACTAATTGTATTTGAAATTTCCGTAGTAAAAAATTTTCACCTAATCTTCCAAAATTTCTCCATGTAATATGAAATAAAAAATTATATAATCAGTAAAACTAAATTAGGACAGGTAACTTAACTCTGCTCACATAAAGACTTCAGCTGTGCATACAGAAATTTATTTATAAATTAAGTGTGATGAATGAAATTTTTATTTTCTTCGCAAATGTTTCATTAGATAAAAGAAAATACGAAAAACGACGAAAAAAATATCAGGAAATACATAAGTAGCAGAAAGTGTTTCAAATAAATATGATTAAAAGTTGGTTTTACATGATTCAGATCAGTAATGTAAAATTAAAGAAATTGAAAGAAGAGAATTAATTGCTATAGTAACATACGTTTTTCAATATAAAACTTTCCCCTTCTTGTGTAAGTTAAAGAGTTTTAGACATAAAAATAAATCATTTTTTTTTAAATACAGAAGCAGTCTCATTTTTTTCATTTATGAAGAGACTACTCCAAATATTAGAAAAAATTATTAAAATGATAAACTGAAGTAGATTAGTTTTTTGTGAAATCATTTTAATATACTTTTAAAATTTAAAAAGATCAACAATAAAATTTCAAAATATAAATCAAAGTTTATAAAATCTTTTCACACATTTTTATTAAAATTATCAAGTATTTTTCCAATAACTAGATATCGTTATTATATCCTCAAAAATTTTTTAAAAAGAATTCTCTTTTTCGCTTAGTGAAGACAAAGTCTAAATAACTAATATATGTTCCACAATTGCATCTAAGGATTCTACATTTCATATATCATTTTTGAAATAATTTTAATCTCAAAATGATTATGATAAAATAACTATTTAGAAATTATTCTTGATAATGGAATAGAGGAATTCTTGCTTAAAATTTCAATGACAAAATAAAATAATTATTTATTACGATATGATTGTTCAAATAAATTAATTAACTTTCGAAGTTTATTAGTTTTGATTTTTTTATAAATAAGAACTTTAATATTATGGGGTTGTTCTTAGATTTTATCTTTTTATAATGTAAGCGAAATGAAAATATTAGTTAAACAAACTTAGCTTTTGTATTTTCCTTCATAGACATATTTTACAATAATTCTGACGATATCAGTTAACTCATTTTTAGGGTAGAAAATGCAATCATTTTTAGTTCAAAATAATTGTTTTTTCAAAAATACCTATCTACTAGTACATGGCCATTTTATTTCTTACATATTAAAAATAATTTATAATCAAACATCAAGTAACTTATATACCTGCAAACAATTTGTAAAAATATATTAATGAAAAAAATTTTAAAAATATTAACTTAATAAACTCAGAATTAATATTATAGTAAGCTAAAAAAATTATAAATTAGAAAAGGGACTTTATTGAAAAAAATTATGAAGATTGGGATTATTTTAATACATTTAATTGTTGTAATATTATGTATGCGTACATACATATATAGATGTATGTAAATGTATATATTACTTATTAATATTAAATTGCAAAATAAATGTTTTCAAAATTTTTCAGGCATACGAGAAATTTACGAGTGTTAAATTTGTCTACAAACGTTTTAGAAAAATTACATGTAAAAATTCATTTCTGGGTTATTAGCAAAAATTAGTTGTTGATGAAAATTAGTTAGGGGCTAATAATCGGATATAAGAAAGTATTTCGGAAGAATTGGAAAATAACATTTAGTGAATAAATATATATTTCAAGAGAATTTGGTAGTAGTTCATGTAATAAAGATGCATAATTTTATAGAGCAATATGTAAATTTACGATATTAAAAGTTAAATTGTCTTAAAATAATAAAATATTACATTTTTATTTTTAATCATAAATAAATATGTCCATTTGGATTGACTATTAATGACTACAAAACAATGATATAATACTGCTGATTAAAATAATAACTGTGAATAACTACTTCAGTGATTCGTAATCGAAATCAAAATCTAATTTTGATTAACTGATTACGTAACGTATTCCCTAAAGGCGAAATGGCAACAACTTTATTTTTGTAAACATGCAAAAAAAAAAAAAAAAAAAAAAAAAAACGAGCAAAAAGGTGTTTTTTGACAGCAACAATACTTAAGTTATGTTCTCGCTTTATTACATTTATGTTTGCACTTAACCATTAATAAATATGTCCTTTGTATACATATTAGATTAATTAATAACTACAGAATAACGCAAAAACAAAGTTATACACAAAAACAAAAACAAAGTAAGTTATTTCCAAATTACTATTGCAAAAATGGATTACATACCTTTTGTTGAACCTTTCAATGGCCCTAATATAAATTGTACCAAAAATTAGAAAATTATTTTATTCAGTTCACAATACTTTTATTCATATTACAGATTATTTATTAAATAATTGATTTGAATAATTAGATACACATCATTTTTATGAGTGCATTCTTAACAAAATGTATTTAATATATTTCTATATATAAGTATTTATTTTGTAATAGAAAATATAAAATTCCTTTTTATAAATAGAAATAATTTTTTATTGTGGGAAATTTGTGTGCTATATTAATATATCTGTCCATCTATTTGTCTTTTTACCTTTCTATCTAAATATCTCCATTTATTTATCAATCCATCTAAATAAGAGTAATAATACATTGATCTAAACATGCATACATATTTCTTTCCATTTGGCGCAAGTTTAAAATTAATAAAAATTGTGTTTATTCCCTAAATTCACTGAGCAAAAGGATCGATTTCCTAAAATATAGATCGCAAAAAATGCTTTCACTCATAAATCTTATTACTAAAATACTACTTTATAACAAATTCTAACTGAATTGCTTACAACATGAAATGTTTAATTCAAGGAATTTTTTTTTAAATTTTTGAGGTGCAAAACTTTATTATTTAAATATTATTTAAAGTACTTTCTATAATGTTTTGTCAGACTATGTCACTTTTATTAAAAATAAGCTTTTTAATAAAAGTATGTATAAAAATATAGTTTCTTACAAATAATGTTTTCATTACTTACTAAAATCAGTTTAAAATAGTTTCAACCAATGTCAACGAAAGTAAAATTCTATACGTCTATAGCTATTATTAATATAATAATATATATTATAATAAGATATAAGCAGGAATATTTAATTACATTTTAGGAGAACAAAATTATCATATATTTGTAATTTTCTTATGTTAAATTTTCATTTTGAAAAAATAAGTATTTTGAGAATTTAAAAAAAAATTAGTAAGTAAATGTAAAAACTTTTGTATATAAAATAACGAGTTTATTTTTAAGAAATACCTTTTGAATTTACATCAAAATATAAAGAAAAATTTATAAGAACATTAATTAATTTGTAAGCTTAACAATAAATAAGAATGAATAAGTCTACGAAATAAATTATAAAACTAAATCTTTCAGACTACCAGAATTATTGTAAAAATAAAATACATACCTAATCTTGTGTATGTCCATGGCCCTAAAAAATAATTAAGATGTAGCAAAAAATTAAAAGCACGAAAAATAATATATTTTTTAAATAATGATGTAATGGTAAAATGGACTTATTTTTTTTAAATTTTTACTGATTTCCAGAAAGTTAGCTTACAAGGGTTAATTTTCATAAGTCAAGATGAATTGAAGAAGATGCATTTGATTGTGTTGTTGATACAATGATTGAAGTATGCTATCATTTAAGGTGAGAAAAAAATTAGATTCCATACCAAATAATAAGTAAAGACTTTCATATAAAAAGACTGCTTTATCAGTGTTAAAAAAACTGTTTTATACTAGAAGCATTTTTTGAATTTTTCATGGTTTGTCTGTTTGATAAAATTTTTTTATGACTTGCTGTTTAACTTATCAAAACAATGGATAACGGATTACGAAAGTTCATTCACTCCTCTGTGCTAATAATAGTATCATTTCATGATTATAAAAATAAATCCAAAATTGACAAATAATTTTCCTAGATCATAGTTTAGTTTTATAATTCTAACGACTTCGTGGAAGTTTAATAAGTTGCTAATATAACTCGAAGAGTTATCTCGTTTCATATTAAATTAGTGTTGTGTTGGTCATTGGAAGGAGAAAATTTGACACTACTTTGCACTAAGGCTTGGTATATGTATTTCCACTCGTATTTGAGCCCAATATATAGAAAAATGACGGTTTTGAAATATGAATTATATAAAGTTTTATCTGGTTTTGGATAAATTAATTTTAATAATTGATTAAATTAGTTTTGAAACAATGACAAACTTGTAAATTGCTTGAGAGTATCAGGAATATGTAATTTAACCTAGAGCATCACTGAAAACAAGAAATTCATAGATTGAAAAGTGATGATTTGGACAGCGATTTCATAATGATTTCGCATAGATCTTAATATTAAATGAAAAGAGTTTTCAACATATTGATACGATATAATACAACAACGTATCATTGTAAATTCAGGAGTTTTGTATTCGTATTGATCTACAATTGTATTATGCTACTATATTAGCATGCATGGAATAAACTATAAAGCCGTGATCAAGTAGACCTTTCATTGTCGAAAATTACAATGAACAATGTGTTGAAGGTGTACAATTATGAACAGAATGTCACTGAAAAACAACGAGAGGACTTCTGCACTTATTTATAGGTTTTCAAAATTCAATAAGTCAAAATTACATGAATAGTATTCTACAATAGGAATGGTAAGTACCAAATTTTACAATGGTTGATCATTTCTAAAAAAAAAAGTCAACTACAATAAATATAACAAGGAATATTGAATATTGTTTTCTTTGTCATGTTATTTAATAGTTTTATGTTTAAATGAGGAAAATTCAAATATAGTATATAATCACTTTTCATTTCGCTTAACATTTATTTAACAATATTTCGATATACGTCAATATATATAACACACAAATTACATTTAGTTTTTTTTGAAGTTATAAATGAAGCTTTGTTTAAAAAAGAAATAATATGCTATGTTCTTCAAGTACTTTATCTATTAGTATTTTTTCTCAACTAAAAAATTTCATTCTATTAATCTTTTTTTCTCTACTAAGCAATAGTCATAGAATTTTGGATTTTACAACTTTATGTTTAACTATTTGAAAAAGATATGTTACTCGACTATTTAAAATAAAATTAAAAAAATCATTTTCATGTTTACATTTGGAGTATTCATTCCAAAAATACAACACTTGCATGCATTGTGTACTTGTAAAATTTGAATAGGAAAAATAAAAAACTAAATTTTATATAGATATTTCATTAAAATTAAATAAAAAGTCATTTATTTACCTGTTCTATTGGTAGACATTGCTCCTAGGAAAATAAAAGAAAATTTAGTGAAAGAAACTTCTTTCAAAGCGGTTGAATTTTTCAGTGCATAATATCAAAAATAAATAAATTAACACTGCTTGACATTAAAAATGCAACACCAAAAATGAATTGCCAGAAAGTGACGAAATTCGGCATACAGAGAAACGAACAAATAGTGACAGCAACGAACAAATAGTGACAGCAACGAACAAATAGTGATCTAAATTTCGGAATGATATGCATGATACAGATCGAGAACGGGGCCATTTCAGTAAGTGAAGGACCAACGTGTATGGCGATACACAAAGCAACGCGACTAGGCACCAAGTCAATGAGAGTACGGATGGCTTCCTGAGAAATGACTCTTCATTTTCTGTCAACCATTTGCCAAACTGCGTTTTCTGAAGGAGGCAATGGGAGGGTCTGCAAATGGCGTCCAATCAAATTCCAAACATATTCAATTGGTGAGAGATCTTATGAGCACGGTGGCCAGAGAAGTAATTGTATACCTTGCAGGGCATGTTGGGTGAAGCGAACAATGTGTGGTCATGCGTTATCCTGCTGATAAAGAACATTGGGAACACCTTAAAGGTAGGAGAGTTTCATTCGCTGCAGCACACCCTCCACGTAAGTTTGGATTGCCATAGTGCCGTGAATACGAACTAGAGGTGATATGGAATAGTACGCAATGTCACCCCATTGTCCATGTTGTCGTTAGATGGGGCTTTTCACAATTGCTGTAGTATTGAACCTGCCTCCACGTCGAACTCTCACTCGTGCGCAGCGACTATCACTGAAGAAACAGAAGAGTTACTCATCTGAGAGAAGATCCTGTTCCATACCGTCGTCTACATCGCACTATTCCAGACATTGGCGTCTATGCTGTGGGGTCAATGGTAGTCTTTTTAACGGACTCCATGAGCGCAGGCCACTAACAACAATCGATGACAAATTATTCTTCTCAATATGGGAGCATCCAGGGTGTTTTGTACATGCTGCAGAATTTCGATAGACATGTTTTGAGGGTCCACCAACTCTTTTTGTCGGAAGAGTCAATCTACGCATGCTGTAGTCACTCTGGCTACACGGGCACTCCTCAAACGTTTTACAGTTCTTTGTTCCAAACATCTTCTCTACAGCCGGTGCACTGTGAGTGCGTATGGGTATCTGTTAACTGCAATTTGCCATAAGGACCAACTTGCTCTTCTCAGTCCGATCCCCATGCCCTTTGTAAGCTCGTCTGTCTGCTTGAACTGACTCCGTCGACGGAGGCCTGGCATTCTTTGCAATTACAAGCGTCCTTTGCGAGAAGGACAAACTTTCAACGATTATTTTCCAAGTGGTAATAACGGTGCGAATACTGCACATCCTGCAGATTCCTCAATTTATGTCGTATCCTACGTACCCTGGAGAACTGTGCATTTCACATCATTTGCATAACTCAGTAAGGCAGGTCTACAGTGAAATTTGCATAATTTACTGGCCACTCATTCTTGGTGCTGTATTTTCAATTTCGGGCAGTGTATATTCTAGAATTAAATAATGAAAAGGCCTGGCATTATAAACTTCCTCATAAAATTCAAATTAAATTCTAATTTTCTTTATAACATTATCAAATACATTTTGCTTTAATCCAATACTTATTTGGAATCTCAATTTGGAAAAAGTAAAATATTATATATCATATAAATGTACAACAAAATGAAATAAAATAAAGTAATTTGTGTAAAATTATGCACAATACAATGAGATACATACTGAATTAATTTATGTTAATTTTTTAATCTAAATATTTATAAGAAATCCTAACAAATGTACATTGCTGACCACCCAAATTGCAGTACCAAGAAAGGCAAGAGCTATCAGAAAAAAATTTATTTTGTAGATAACATGTTGATCAAGTATTAAATGATTAAATTTATAGACTTTTGTGAAGTGTCGTGCCTGCCAAAATTAGTAGCCGCCATTGTTGGAGATCATGGCTACCACACGCCTGAACATTGATTCAAAAAGACTTTGGATGTGTTTTTGGGGCACAGCATACCGAGCAACTTCCACACGTTGCCAAAGTTGATCTGGTGTGGCAGCTGGGGATGTAATCTGGATCAATCGTTGGTAACATGGAGCCCATGTTTTCTATTGGTGATAGATCTGGAGAGCGAGCTGGCGAGGGAAGCAATTTAATGTAGCCATTGGCGAAGCACACTTGGACATTGCGTGCTATCTGTGGTCGTGCATTATCCTGCTGAAATATGACTGTGGGCAAGTGCTGAAGGTAAGGAAAGACAACTAGCACCAACACCTTAGAGATGTAACGCTGGCTGTTTAAAGTACTGACAATTCATATTAGAGGAGTACGAAACGTTATGCAATACCGCCTGAAACTGTAATACCCGGTACAAGACCAGTGTGATGGTGCATAACGCAGCTGTCCAGTCTCCTCTCTTCACGATTTCTCCCGACTTGAATGCGACATTCATGGTGTTATAAAAGTGCGGTTCGTCAACAAACAATATTTCATTTCATTTTGCCGTACACATCTTTCTTTCATCGCATTATTGGCGATGGAGACATATGTGGTTCTACTTCAAGGGTAGACTAAGCAAT
Source organism: Latrodectus hesperus (assembly GCA_037975125.1). Taxonomy (NCBI): domain Eukaryota; kingdom Metazoa; phylum Arthropoda; class Arachnida; order Araneae; family Theridiidae; genus Latrodectus; species Latrodectus hesperus. The sequence goes on along the minus strand of JAJQOW010000019.1, from coordinate 1,559,378 downwards.
AAAAGTCTGGCGGACAAACCACTCTGCTGTAAGCGGCGTCGAATTGTACGCGCAGACTATGTATTACTGACTGAATGTGCTGTGCGATTGTTTGAGCGATTAACCAATACCACGCGCAAAATTTGCGTGTCATCTCGTCAAGTGTTGCACTGAGGTGGATGCGATCGAACACGTCGGTCCGTCGTACTCTTCTGCATCCAACGATCACATATCCGCATTACAGTTGTTTGGTTTCGCCTAACACGACTACCGATTTCTCTGAAAGATAATCCACAATGTCGGTAGGTCACTATCTTTCCGCTGTCGAACTCGGATGCTTGATAAAAAATGATCGCTGTCTTTTACGAGGCATAATTAATCGTTTTTTTGAAAAAAAAAACACAATTGCCGTCGAAATAAATCTACAAGCCTTAAATAACACTTTGAAGTGGCACCACAGGCGCGCGTGATGTGCGTTGGCGCTGAAATTCTAATCATTGGCATATCTTACTTTCGTTAATGCATGTTGTAAATTTCATGTTATTTGCATGCTTATTTCAGGTTGTTGCATTTACAAAGAGTAGTAGTGTATTAATTTCATTTTATTCAATAAACGTTTATTTTTAAGATAATTTAAAAATTTCTCTGCAAATGTGTGTAGCTAACAGTTCATTTCTATGGTGAAGATTTTGTTTTAAAATTAACATAATACTTCTTTTGAATTTTAAATATAATTATTTATTAAAACTAATATATTTCTTTACCATATTGCGAAGATTTACATTGAATCTATATTTAACAACATATTAATATAATAAATTGCTCATGCACATTGAATAGATTAAGAGATAGCACCTAGAATAGAGATAAAAAAGGGGTTATAAAAATAAATTTATAGAAAACGAATGAGCACTAATCCAACTCTATTAATAAACAAAATATATTATTTTCTTTAGATTTCTATTAAATAATATAGTATTGCTTTATATATATATATATATATATATATATATATATATATATATATATATATATATATATATATATATATATATATATATATATATATATATATATATATATATATATATATATACACATAAATAAAGCAATACTATAATTATCAATTGAAATCTAGAGATAATTATTGATAACTGAGAAGGAAATACCTTAGACAAAAGTAGTAACTTTGATGTCAAACGTATTAACTAAGCCAATGAAAATATCCAACTCTTTTTACCATTTTGTTACAGAATATATAAAATAAAAAATCAAATTAAATATTTCTAAATTGTTTACTTAAATAACAGGAAGAATTGATGCTGTCTAATTTCAATATAATAAAATTGTACAAAATAATTTAAATAAAAATTATATATTCAGAAATCAAAAAAATAAAAATTACATATTTAGAAATAAAAAAATATAATAAATTTGTTAAAGACATACCACTCTTATTTCTTGATTGTTTCCCTAGAGAAAATACACATTTTTAGACACATTACCCAAAAATAAATGAAAAATGTTTGTGTTATGTTTAATCAAAATATTTAATAGTTACATTAGATAGTAATAAAGTGCACTGCGAAATGTCACTGAAAATGATTACCTAAAATATGCAGATACAAACTGAAATGAAATAAAAGATTTTAAAGTGATTGTTTTTTCTTAGAATAAAGATCACCATTTGCTATTTTAAATTTTGCTTAAATGCTCTAAAAAGTTTTAATCTGGAAGTCAAATAAAATGAAACTTTAAAAAATTCTACAACTTATATAAAATTTTTATAAAATTATCGAGTTTCAATAAAGCTATGAATAAGGGACAGGAACATCCCTCATATTGCTTTATATAATAAATTAATATTTACTGAAAATATATTATTCCAATTCGTCAACATTTACACCATTATTAACAGTAACTACTCTTAAAAAGTATCAGAAGATATTCAAAAAGTATTGACAGCGTAAGTTTTGTTTCAGTAGTTTATTTTAATACTGAATAAATATTATCTGCTTTAAAATATTTTAAATTTTGAACATAATTTAATGTACTATATAAATATATATATATATATATATATATATATATATATATATATATATATATATATATATATATATATATATATATATATATATATATATATATATATATATATATATATATATATATATATATATATATATATATATATATATAGTTCAGTAACAATTGATGTAACCACCACGTAATTTTAACGTCGATGATAAATAACCAATCACAGGAGGAAAGTGGCAGCATAGTGAAGTTGAGCGTATATAAAGGTTATGTGAGGGTTTCGGAAACCATTGCAATCGTTCTTGTAAAGCAGAAACGGAAAGATCAGTTCGACCTTCAAAAAGGTATGATCATTGGCTTTCAAGCTAAGAGTTGAAGCATTTTCGAAACGGTTTTGTTTTGTGAACTTTTCGGGAGCCGCATTGGTAAAAGTATGCCAGGCATGGCAAAATGCCCAAAATCAACGATATATCAAATGTGGTGCATCATGGGCCATAGATGACAAAGGTGAACGACGGCCGCGAAGATGCATTCTAGCGAATAAACATGCTACCATTGAGCAGCTGAGAGCCAAGATGAAACAAAGAGCTACCAACAGAGTCTTCCAAACTAATGTTCAACGAATATTCTCGGAAAGAGATATCCAGTTCATGAATCTAGGCTGATTGCTGTTCATCGGCTACGAAGTCAGGAATATGAACGTGAATAACGCAGCTGAACGTCCACTAAGTAGTGACAGATAACGTTTTCGGATGGATCACTTTTTTATGCTCCATCGAAGGTGGATGTTAGAGAATACAAAGTTAAACCCTGGTAGCGGTGATCTGGTTTGTTAAGATGTCGTTCTCATTATTGAATGGCAGTGAGTTTGAATCCCGGCTTAACCGAAGATTTGTGATGTTTGCTAATGGTACCTGGGGCACGTTAAAACCAGGTACGGTTGCAAGTGTGCTACATGTGAAATGATACCTCTTGCGGTTGCAGGCCAAATATTGAGAGTCTCTTACTTAATCTTTGCTTTAAAATCACGAAGACTCCACCCGGCTGCTTCTATCTAACTGGGAGTGCCTAACTCAGGACTAGGTACAGGTAAGCAGGCTGCTACAACAACAACAATGTGAAACCTTGAAAAGCAAACACCCTTCAACCATTGACGAATCCAGACTGGAGAATTATGATGTGATGAATATATTTTATTAATATTCTCTGGGTTCATCATAATTGTGGAAGGCATGATGGATCAATATAAATACACATTTGTCTTTGAGACCATGTCAACCCTAATATACGCATTCTATTCCCTTAGAATGAGAACATTTACCAACAGGGAAATACGAAGTGTCATACAGATGGCTATGTATGAACGTAGTTTGAATTTCACAAGATGAGTTTATTGTTCTCCCTTGGCAAGCAAACCCACCTGACTTAAACTCAATCAAGAATCTGTGGGATTGTCTCGATCGGGTTGTACACGGCATGGATTCTCATCCACGTAATCTAGCGCAGCTGGCCACGGCACTGGAGTCGACATGGCTCACCATCTCATTGAACACTTTCAGTACCATATTGACTCTCTACATACAGTTTCGTGGCTGTAAGCTCAACGAAAGGTGGTTATTCGGGATTTTGACAGGCTGTCACATTAATTAATGTGTCTAAATTGTGAACCGTGTATATATATATATGTATATATATATATATATATATATATATACATATATATATATTATATATATATATATATTATATATATATATGTACACTTGCCAGAAAATGTCTGTGTACAAATGCACATTAAGCATTCTACAGAGAAAAATGGTAGATTATAGTGTCAATATTAATTTCATTTTTATATGAAGATTTTCTTTAACAATTCCTTAAATATCAGTAAGCATTTCAAAAGGTAACACACATTGTTTAAAAGTAATAATAATAGTAATTAAAAATTATGCAAGAAGTTATCAGAAAAAGTTTGCATACAGGTACAAATTACAGAGATATTTGCAAATTAATATTAATTTATTTAGCCTCCGTGAGCTTGCATGAAATAAAATATTGTTTACGTTTATTTTTTACTATTAATTCATTTTAACTTTGGGGGCAACGCGACAAATAGAATTAAAATATTTTTTTTGTTGATATGATACATTAATACTTGCAAACAAGTAGACTTAAAATGGATTCAAAAGGAAAAGAGATTGTTATGGACGAAAAGAAAATAATTTTAAGACAAATGAATGAAGGTGAATCTCTTCGAGCAATTGGAAAGATAGTTGCAACAACTGATTCTTCTATCCAAAGAGCAATCAATAATTACATGTCATCAAGATCTGTTATGTTAAAGCCTCGAGCAACCGAGCATCCAAGCTGATTTTACGAGAAAAGATATGCATACTGAAATCCGTACGCTTAAATCCAAAGATTACTGCATCTCAAATAGCACTTGATGTTAGTGAAATGTTTAAAAAAAACCCTTCGTGAAGATACTATACGAAAAAATCTGAAAACATCTGGCTGTCACGCCCGTGTTGATCGTAGAATGGCACGTATTTAAATTCCAATAAGCAAAACATTGAAATTTTGCCAGTAAATATGTTAGTAAACTTTCTGAGTTTTTTTAAAAAGTAATATTCTCTGATGAAAGAAAGTTTGGTATCTTTGGCATCAAAGGGCGTAAACTGGTGTGGAGAAAACAAGCTATGGCTTTAGAGAAGCAAAATTTTTGTCTACAGTTAAACACGGTGAAGGTGGCGTAATGATTTAGGGGTGCATTGCAGCAAATGGAGTTAATTGCTTAGCTTTTGTAGACTAGATCATATAGGATATCTAAATATATTAAAAGAACATTTGAAGTAAAGTGCACCAGATATGAATCTTGGCGATGACTTTTGGTTTCAAGAAGACAATGATCCAAAACACACTACCCACAAAGCTATATTCTTTTTCAATGTCCATTCTTAAACCCCATCGAACATTTATGAGACTTATTGGAACGCAACATTCGGCAACATAACATAATATCGAAAGATATGCTAATAAGAGTAATTATGATGAAGTGGAGTTATATTTCACCTGCAGAAACCAATCACGACAAGCTAATTAATTAACTCTACGCTTAAAAGATTGGAAGAGGTTCTTAGACATAAAAGTTTTTCAACCAGACATTAAAGTTTAATTAACAGTCCATGGAAGCTATTTTTTATAGACTTTTCTCACCTGTACACAAATGTTTTCTGACTGATTTTTATTTAATTCGCAATTATTATTATTATTACTTTGATACGATATGTGTTATCTTTCTGAATTTGTTACTGATATGCAAGGAATTGTTAAAGAAAAGAATTGAATTAATGTTGACACTATTATGTACTTTTATTCTCTGTAGAATGTTTACGGTGGTTTTGTACGCAGACTTTTTCTGGCTAGTGTATATACATACATACATACATACATATATATATATATATTATATACATATATATATTTATCTATATATATACATATATAACATTTCTTATTTTATCGTACGATTTCTTAATTACATATTTTTTTAAGAAAAATATCTCCTTTAGTTAATATTTATTTTATTTGCCTTAAGTTCATAGATATCAGAAAAAGCATATGATAATTTCTTGTAAATTCTTGTAGGAAAGCTAGGAAAATTATGCATGGTGACAAATTAACCGAATAATAGTTTACTAAAATTGATATTGAATAAATAAAATACTTTTAATGAGTTATTAAACTGATCTCTTAGTATTACATACAGATAATAAACATATGATTGTTGAATATTTCAAATCGTACTTACGAAAGATATTTGAAGACAAATCTGGTGACTGTCTGTGCAAATGTTCATTATGATCACCAGCAAATTCAATCAGAATTGTTAATAATTTTCTGTTGAATGTATCTGTACAGGAACTGAATTGTTTTCCAAAACACGAGACTACGGTTCTATAAGAGAAAGTATTTTGAAATATATAAAATCAATTTATAATAATTGACGAACACTAGAAATATTATCGTATGAATAATATTTTATTGATGTTAGAAAATAAACAATTGTTTTATGGGTACATATTCAATATATGGCTGCTTATAATCCTTTTTTCAGGTATATACTCCAACGTGATCAATAAAATTGACTTAAATACAACTTCCCTTTCAAAAATATAAAAGAAAGTCAATTTTATCTTTTCATTAATTTTTCAACTGATGTTGATTTTTATCCACGTTCCTCAAATTGTTCAAAAATGTCCTATATAAAATCTAAGTCATTGTAAATTTCATAAATAAAATCTGTCCTTATATTTAGAATCATTATTGTAATGTAAATTTGTAAAACTTGCTTTTGCTCTCATAAAGTAGCTTAAAATTGTATTTAGGAAACGGAACACTGGGTAATACAATGAATTAGAATAAGCATCGGGTTGTGTTATGCAATTGATAATTGAATCTTCAAGCTAAAAAAATTGGCATTTATCAAAACGCTTTCACGTACATTAATATTTTGCATGTTTTAGATATGAACATATTGAAACGATACAAATTTAAACTCGACACATGAGTATTATTACTAAAATATTGTACCCATTTTTGTTTTCAAATTAGAAAAAAAAAACTAATTATATTTGAAAAATTTTCTAAAATCTATCATTTCATTAGAATTGATTTTCTGGAGAAAACATTGCAGTTTATGTTGATTAATTGATACTAAGATATTTACTGGGTCCCTAAATTTTCTAAAAGTTATCAAATTATATAAGACAAAGACATTCATAAAATTACCATCACTAAAGGAGAATATTTATTTAAATAGAAATTTTATTTATAATTTTTATTTAATTAAATTAATAATTAGCATAATAAATATATGTCTGATTTTTCAACTATTTAAGTAATTTCTGTGTTAGTCCTTTTTGAATTTAGATAGTGATTTTCAGTATAAAATAAAACTTGGTAATGGTAATGGCAATTCCTGAATATATTCAAGAATGAATATTGTGATAAACGAATGTATCCTTTATTTAAGTAATGTTATCAAAAGGGAGTTTTTATTTATTTTTACCGGAATTTAATAGTTTATTAATGCAAAATGAGAGCGGAAAACCCTGTAATTTCCTGACAAAACTGAAATATTTTAGATAGATTTATTTAAATTGTGAAGATGTATATGTAAGAAATTCTTCTTAAAAATACGTATGAAAATGCATTTTAATAGAAATGTTTTTTACACAACATACATTATGTAAATAAAATTATGATGCTAATGATTTAAAAGAGACTTATTTCATGTTTTAAAATACATCAAAATTACAAATGATGAACGAAACTCCAATAAAATATTTTAATATTCATCTTCAGAAGTTGCTTACTTAGTGTTGAGTAATCCATTCCAGGGAGTTTGAGCAAAAGCATAAAGGTAATCAATGCAGGAGTCCAATTTCTCATATTTAATTATTTCCATACAACTAATATCAGATGCATCAACAATACCTCCTGAAATAGTAAAAATAAAACTTATTTCAAATTCAAACGTGCGCTTAATTGTTATGGACAGTAAATTAAAGCACGTAGCATACCTAGCGACTTGATTCTAGTCAAACCGTAATCTTGGATCTGATATATTAATGTTTTCATCGTGCTTGTAAAAAGTTCTCTGTCTTTCAATGTGCAAGCGTGTATTGCGTGTTCATTTATACAATTTTCCGCAGAGTTCAATATTCTATAAAATATATTCAAATGGTTAGCAATCAATGATAAAAGTTTACTTACGGCTACACCTTGTTTTTTAGAGGTTTTTTTGACTCCAAAATGTGAATAACAAAGTAGAAATCGTAACACTACGTTAATTAAAGCTCTGAAAAAATACAAGAGTTAACCGAAATAAAATTTATACCAGTATTTATAGCAAAATTTTTTGGCGAACCAAGGGATATCCTATTCTATACCGAACCCTAACAAACAAATGTTAAAATTAAAACATTAACATATTAAATACATACAAAAATAACTGGTATTTTGTCATTAACATTCCTCATCAATGACCAACATCAGGATTATCATAACTTTCTTCGGAAGCTAACAGTTATCACAAGCATACGTATTTTTACAAAACAATACTGAAAAATAAAATTTTGTAAATACTTATTTCATTACATTTATATTAATAAGCCAAAACAATTAACATAAATAGAAAAAATAAAAGGAGATGTCAAAAGTACTTTTGACTGAATAAGAAATATTAAAACAGTTTTTATACCATCAAAGAAAAAGTACTATATAAATTTAATATAAAATAACATACATGTTTAACATTTTTATTAAGTTGCTTTTATGATATAAATTTTATGAGGTGTTATAAAAATTATTGAAATTATTTTGTTGGCACATTATTTTATTTATGAAAAAAACATATAATCATTAAACTACTTCAGTTAAAATATAGTTTAATTTATGCAAATCAGGTGATGTCTTACTGCAATGCTTTATTTTTAGCTTGATAAATTATTTGGTTTTGAGGAAATTGCAAATCTTCATTGTGACACATCTGAATGGCATTCAGAGCGTATTTCATTTCATCTCGAGTGCAGAAATCTGAAAAATAACAAACTGTTACAGGACAAATTTCTTTATTTTCTGATAACTATATACGCATATACCAAAAGATATTTTCTGTTTAAGTTGTTGGCCTTTTAATGTAGAAATATTCCAAGTTAAAATGGTATCTTAAAACAAAACCTGAAAAAAACTATTTTGTTATCTCTCTTTTATTCATGTCTACTTTTTGGACAAGGTAACTAATTCAAAAGGGTTCATAATTCAACTGGTTTCCTAATAACTACAAATATCATCGTCTGAAATAGAAATGAAAACCAAGAATTGTGGATTGGAAACCAAAACTCTGCATTATTTAACTATCATACCTCATAAAATATAACAAAATAATTTCATAATAAATTCAGTAAATAATATTTTTGAAAAGGAAAAAATATTTTTATACAATTTGTGGAAAACTATATTTTAAAAATAAAATTGCTTTCTTACTTAAAAGAGTGTAATTCAATCAGTTTAATCTAAGACATCTTGACTGTCATTTAAATGTGAAATATGTTTCCTACATTTAAAAGCCAACCGAATTAATTTCTATTTCTTGTCATATAGAAACAAATGTGTGTGTATTTGTTTCCGTATACAATATTCTTGAAATATTATATTAATTGTTGTTATACTAATCAAGAGAGAGAATATTATTAATAGTTAAGTGACGCAGAGAGAGAGAGAATATAAAAAAATGTACTATTAAAAAATGCTTAAGTTTCTTATAAATAGTTAATCATTCCATGTGGAATTTATATTGATAATACTGATTTTATTAAATCTTTATAAAATCTGTCACTATCACATATGTTAATTTGCATAATCTTATCAAATCACAATATTGAAGAACAAAATGTATCAAAATATTTAATTTATAAGAAGAAGGGCCAATATAATGTTTAAAAGAATTTTTGTATACTACGTTGTATAATTAATATAGAAATCATGCATAAACAAATACAGATTGCTAAAGGATAAAAACACACAAGACCAAATATTACAGAATACTCAACGTTCGACATGTGAGATGAATTAAAATATCATTAGGTGTAAATAAGAAAGGTGAGGATTTTTTTTATTTTCTACATTTTATACTTTAAACACCTTTTAATTAATGTTTTAATTGAGAACTTTTCAATTAAAGATTTGTATTTAACACCATGAAGTGTAAGAAATATGATTAAATTAAAGATGATACATTCTATAAGGTAATACGAAAGATGTTGCCATTTTTAATCACATAAAAAACATAATTTTAGAAAATGTAACCAATTGTTAGCCTACGAAGAAATCACCATCAGCATCCAGTATCTTGTGCCAACGTTCTCCAGTTGTGTAATCACCTTGTAATAAAATTTAGAGGGTTTAAAGAAGTTTGAAGTTAGTGGCGCAAATCACTTCATAAATGAATGATTTTCCACCTAAGATGATTGCACAGGGAATGAAATAGGTGGTAATCTGATGGTGCAAGGTCATATGAGTAAGGAGGATGACACAAAGTTTCCCAACCAAATCGCAGTATGGTATTCTTGGTCACACGCGAGGCATGCAACCTTGCATCATCGGCCAAGAACAGTACATCCTTGCGATTAACTAATGCTGGCTCCTTCTGTTGTAATGCCTATTGCATATGTTCTAATTGCTGCGAATATAGGTCCAGAGTGACTGTTTGGCCCATTAGTAGCAAATAATAGTGAACCACTTGAAGACTAATGCAATATATATCAGCTTTATCAATGAGGGACATTTCTCCCAACCTAATTTCGTGAAAACAATGGCTTGACTTACATTTATTCACACTACTACCGCCAAACGCTTCACATATTCGTCGACTTGATGCAGCAGCTAATAAGCCCACTTTACAATCGTAAAGCAAAAAACAACGAACGAGCTTCTTCGACACGCCCATTTATCTTCGCTACTGTACGAGTTACGATTGATGAGTGTGAGTGGTGGACCTGCTTTTATAAAGACTGATACTTCAACTTTCGATATACTGGTGTCTCAACCATGTCATTTGCTAATGTGCATACTTATTCTTATTTCATTCAATGGTAACGCAAAAATGGCAAAAACTTTCTTTTTCACCTTATAAATCATGTGTCTTTAAATGTTGCTAAAACATTTGAAAATAATTCAAACTTTTCAAATAATTAAATAAATAATGAAAACACTTAAAATTGAAAAATTAACTTAAAAATTTGAAAATATTTAGACTCATTTATAATTTAATACATTTATAAAATATTATTTTTCATTATAGTAAATTAATTTTACATATGTCTGTTTAAACAATTCTTTGTAAACAGTAAGAAATCTAACTGAAACGTTCAGTAATTATTTCACTTATTTTCTCTTGAAAATTCAAAAAAGTAAATTTCTATTATTAAGTTTTAAGCAAATAGAAAATATCAAAAGAAAAATATGTCACAAATAATTTCACGTTTTGCCCGTGAAATTAAAATTTTCAAGCTGTTCATAATACACAACTTAACATGTTAATTTAAATACTATTTTTATCGATTGTATGAAAATTAATCAATAATAAAATTAGACCTTCAAAAATGAATTGAAAAATGTTATTGAATATATTTTGTTGGTGCCATCCATAAAAATGATTAAAATTGAAGAAAAAAGTTAAAATTTATAGCTAACAACTTACAAAAGGACTTTACAACATATCCATAAATTTGTGTGTGGGATCAATATGCATTGTAATAAGGGATTATAATATATATTTCAAAGTGGAGCCATTCTTGGTGTAATCAATGCAGATTGGCTTTTAGATCAATTAAAATAAATAATATCTTCTAATTAAAGTCCTGAATATTTAGCTGAATTATTGAAGGTGAAGTTTGACTATTTTCATGAAAAACATTCATTTGGTATCAAGCATTTTAGTGACTATTTAATGAAAGTAGTGTTATCTTATTGGAAACTAATTTCCGTTCCATGAAACATGTGTGGTATTGTAACAGATCCATATTAACAATACTGACAATAGATGACGTTACTAACCAATGCAAAATATTATATATCCAATAGAGTTAGAAATTAATAAAGAGGTGTGACGAATGAAAGTCGAACCATCTGGTTCATTAATAACCTTGCTTATAATTTGTACTGTACAGGTACTATGTAACCTTGTTAATAATTATTAAGTATTTTCTTTTTAACTATATTTTTTAATCATTTGTAATGTTTTAATAAATGTAATGTTTTGCCTAATTCTAACTTCCATTTTCTTACGTCCCTACAGTATCAATTATTCAGTTATTATTAATGAATTTTATTATTAGTTGAATCACCAATATGGATAAAGGAAAAATAAAATAAATGGCACTCCTTGCCACATTGTGGCAAACGAAGATATGCTTGTAGTATGAAATTCAAAACTGATGATTTTATATTAGGTTTTCAAATAAAAAAGTATTAGATTTCGGAATTTTAATGTAATCCATTGTTACTAAGTAATGATATTCCATATGCGTTGCTCTGTCTTTGAAGATAGTTTTGTTTGTGTATGAAACAATTAAGTTTACTTTGAAAGGTTATGATGCATTGTTTCATATGTAAGTGCATCGATCTTTAGCACAATTTCCTTAATCATTCAAGAAATATTATAGTTAAATGTTATTTCTTGAATATTATTCAACTATATTCCTTATTTTTATCCTACCATCTGTAAAGTATTTATTTGGCAACAATCAATATCAACTCAGAAAAATATCACAGAATTTCTTGTTTAAAGTTGAGATTATTCCATGATTCGATACAGTTTCTAAATTTTTCCTTTAACAAAAATCGGTTAAACTGGATATCTTACTTGCTTAACACAGGTCCACAAAAACCCATATTCCTCATCACTATATTTTAAATACTATTTGTTTTAAAATATCTCAGACCTTAAATAGATATTTAAATGAATTTCCGAGTGCTTCTACTAAAGTTCGTTTGTGACTTGAATTGCATTTCGTGGTGTGATAAAACTTTATAAATAAACATTGTGAATTTTACTTCAGTAAAATTATTTTCCTAATGCTTACACTTAATATTTTTTATATTGATGTTGCTAAGTAACATAAATTTTTGTTCATTTCTTGGAGTTTTTTTTTTGTAATTTCATTGCCGATCACTATATTTTAAATAGTATACCTCCTGAAATTCATTTGGTAATGATCCCAACTTCTAATGGTACGAATATTATTAAAAAGAAAAATGTGTTGCCTTATAGAGTATGAAATACATTTATACGAAATTATAAATGGAAAAATATTTAATAATAAATAAATTTAGATAAGATAGCAAGAAGATAATAAGAAGCAACTGTAATTACCATTTAGATTAAATTTACCACTTATCAAGGAATTAAATCTCATAGGTGACAGTAACAATGGTAAACGACGATATCTCGGTCCATCAAATATTGGTCTTTCTTCCTTCAACCGCCTCACTGTTGGAGGACGTTCTGTTGCAAATATATTTGAACTGTCCTTCATTAAATTCTTAGATTTATCTTGTAAATTGACCTCGACTGATTTATCATCTATTTCGAATGGTACATTTGATCTAAATAAGATTATCTCTTCAGGAATATTTCGGTTTTGGGCTTGCCCTGTTCCATCATAAACTTTACGATTTACCTCATATAGCATTTCGTTTCCATTCTCAAGATTTATAAAATATTCATATGGAAAAGTTTCCTTTTTTCTATACAAACTGTTTTTGGAACTAGAAGATCTTTTCACAACTGCTTTAAAGCCATGTATGGTTTCATTCCCCAAGGAATTGCTTTCGGCTGATTCGTTATTTGCCACTTCATCATATGGCTTAACATTTATTTTGTTAAACATTGGATTATTGGTTTTAAAAACATTTATTTCATGCTTATTGGGAAATTTATTAGGAAATGTTGAATTCTTTAAGAATAGTGTTGAAATGTTGGGAACATTTTCATTCCTCTTTAGCTTCCAGGGAAACTTTGGTACTATTTGAACTGAATTATCACCATATATAGGTAACATTGGATTTGTAATCAGTAATAATGACATCGTATAAAGAAATTTATCACTGTCATTTGAACTGTTTTTTAAACTTTGTGACTGAATATTGTTTTCTTTTTGAGCATTTTCCTGTTCATTAAAATCTTCAATCCTGTGCAAAGGATTCTTACTATTTACAAATGGGATATTATCATCCACAGCAGTATATACTTCTAAAATATTGAAAAAAATTCGTAAATTATAAGTCATTTATTTATGAAAATGAAAACATTGAATATGTAAAAAATATTTAATTGAATGTGAGGTTAATATAAGAACAGCAAAAATATAAAGTTGTTCATTTTCAAATATTTGTATTAACACATTTATATATATATTAATTGATATAAGGAACACAATAATTAAATTATGGGATTGTCAAGAACATAAAAACTAATAATACTAAAAGTTAAATACGATTTTTAACGTAAAATACAACTATATTTATAATTACATAACTACTTTTCATTAAATTAAGAATAGGAGTACAGATTTAAGGCAATTTTATTTATACATTATAATAAGTGAAAGAATATACATATTTCATATATTTTACTATTTATGTATTTTATAATTTTATATATATAAATTTAGTGGTTCAAATATTTGTATCACGTCCATAGAGAACATCTTTTAATAAAAAATTATTGTAATATACTTCCCTAAATAAATTCTAAATAAAATCTAATAATTCGAATTCTCAATAAAATCCAAACTTAAATTAAATTAAAATTTTGAGTCTCAGTGAATTAAAAAATACATCAGAGGGAGATATTTTATTGATATTCTTATAATTTTTGAAAGCAATTTTAAAAACATAATTTGAATAATTCTCTGATATGGTTTTTCCATCGGGTGAAATCCTTTCTTTAAACTTTTGTCAAACGACTAAATTAATCTGTTTAATTTATGTCAAACCAATCTGATAATTTCATTAAATTAAAGACTTTACAAATGAAATTAAATGATTTTGGTATCAAAATTGATTGATCAGAGGGCAATGCTCTTAAATATTATACATAATACGAATAGATAGCTTGATAATTTTGGAAATACATTTATATTTTATGATTAATTCTACCACTGTTATAAGTTTTTTTAAATGTACTTTTGTGCAAATGTTTACAATAAAATTGCTTAAAAGTATTGTAATATAAATTTATATTAAATGATGTCCTCATTAAAAATGTAGTAAAAGATGAATATAAGATTTATTAATAATTGGAACTGTGCTTAAAATAATTCCAATTAAATTTTAGATAAAAATTTGATGATTCACAAATTTTAAAATTATTCTTTAATAACTTTTCAATATAATTTTTTAAATAATTAAACTTACTCAAAAACAAAATTTTAAGATAGATTCTTAGAAATTCATTTCAGTATGTTATTGTGGAAAATGATTTTTCTTTGAGAAATATTGGCATGGTGAAAAATAATGAGCATTTTTGTATTTATTGATAAAACGGAGAACATGCAATATTCTAATGGTACTAATAAAGGTATTATTTCATTAATTTACTGGTACAAATGTTCATTAAAACAATAGGAAACATAAGTTATATAATACTTACTGAAAACACTTATTATTCAATGTTATTAAAACTAAATCTGATTTTAAGACTACAAATTAAACTTCGAAAAATAATTATATAATTTCATGCTGAAGCAGATGATCAGTACATAATAATAAAAATATATAATAGGATTTAAAAAATTTACAATATAGGTATTAATGCAATATAAATTTAACAATAAATTTAGAATATAATGAAAATAGTGTTGAAAATTAAATTTTTTGTGTATTGTTTTTCAATTTACATTTATCATAATATATGTATCATGTATTTTGTTTTTAAAATTACATGAATGATATCTGATAATTCGAATTTGGCATAAAATAGGCCTCTTATTAACTAATACAATTGTATTCTTACGTTAAATACATTTATTTAAACGCTACTATTCATGAGATAATGAAGTTGAATATGAATGAAATTAAATGTAAAGAAAACTGAGCTAAAATTTTTTCTAAAACTGATATAATTTTTTCATTCAAACTAATGAATCATTAGGGAAGCAAAACATTCGGATTTTGTTGATTTATTGGATCCTCAAAATATTTTAATTAGAAATTTAATGTCAATAATTGATGTTTTTATGTAAGTTCAAGAATATGCAAATAATTTTATGGTAACTTTTTATAATTTCAGTATGTTTTAAAACAGAATAATTAATCACTTACAATCTTTCTATGAGTCATGCTGTATAAGAAAAAGATTTTTTTAAAATTAATTTACCCTAATTGTACGATAAAATAAAAATAGTTATAACGATAAAATTACTGTATGTTATTTAAAGTTAGATTAACATCAGTAATAATTATCTATTTTCTAAAAAAGCATAAATAGCATAATTTTTATAAAAGATTTAAATTTATTTTAATTTTATATTGTATTATATAACATAACACATACCATTTTGCATGAATAGAAAATTTAAATACATAAATTGTTTAATTTATTTTGAAATAATACCTATTGAAAAAGTTAGCATAAGGACAAAAATTGAAATTAAAGAAACTTTAAAATAACCACAAGAGATGACTATTAAATAATAGTAAACAAATAAATAAAAATATGAATTTTTTTGAATTGTCTGCCCACCCGCCCGCCCAAGACAACTCAAAAATGAGAAATATTTTTACTTAAGATATAAGTAAAAATGAGAAATATTTTTACTTAAATCTAAAGTAAAAAGAAATCTATCAAAAATATTTAACACTATTTTAGAATATTCCTGCATTTCTTTTTGATACTTCTATACTATAATTTTTATACCTGAATTTCGCTAATGTGTGTTTTTATCACACATATTACCTGGAATGATATTTTCAACTACATCCAACAGTTCAAGAACTCATTTTACATTTCTGCATAACCACAATCACTGTAATCTCCAAAATACATTTCATTTGAATGTTCAATAAATTGACACATAAATGGAAAAAATTTCAAATAACTTTCATAAATATAGGATTTTATGTGTAAAATAAATAACTTCGTGTTAAACAATTTTACGAATGAAAATTTATAAATTTTAATAATATTTCCAAGTAATATTATTTTAATTAACATTAAAAAACTTATAATATAACGTAATATAAATGCAAACAATTTTGCTAAGCTAAGTGAAAAATTGTATGAACAATATATGTCACGTTATATTTAATTATACGCATAGCAAAACATCGTCTATTGTTATGACATGTTACTAGGGGTGTCATTCCAAAATTTCTGAAAGACATGTAAACGAGACACGTTAAAAAATTTAATTAGTAGATTTTAAAATATGAATTAATTCATCTTTCCAGAGTTTTTTCTGGCGATTTGTAATATTTTAATTTAGCTTGTACATTTTATATGATTGAAAATAAGAAATTGACATAAGGCGATCATTTTTATTTATTCTAAAAAGGGATGAGTATTATGTCTATAATTAACTTTTAGAAATAAAAATCTTGTTCTAAAGTCATATGCTTTGCAGAATTTCACAAATGGAGAACACACAGGAATGTAACTGTTAGCAGAGATCTCAAATAATATCTCCACATAAAAATTTTAAATGATGATAATCATATTACCTATCAAAATATATTGTGAAAACTTAACATTGGATTCTTTGTCATACATAAATATTCACGAAAAATTGCACATGCAAAAAAAAGTTTGCCATTAAGTTATATGTAATTTAACTGTGCACCAGCAATGTTTAAGAAGCAAACGAGAGGCTTTAAAATGGCAACAAGTGCATTTTTACTAAAATTATAATTGATGAAATGTACAAATAATTTTTCAGTGTTCAATCAAGTCAAAAAATCAGTCTTGACAAAATATCCCAGACCCACAAATGTAAATAGACAAGTGGCTATGAAAATAATAATGTAAGCTATTGATAGAAGATTGATAAAAACCATTAAGAACTGTCAGGAGAGAAGGAGTATATTTACATGTATATATATTAAGTCCACTTAAAATTTCTGTCCATTTTTTGAATAAAATAAAAAAATATAAAATTTTTTCATAACATCAATAAACTTTATTAAATAATGTAATTGCAATTATTATTAATGACTTATTTTTATTATAAGTGTTATGCGTTTAAATATAAACATTAATCAATCAAATTTGTTTTTATTGTATTGTTTTATAAAAGATACATAAAAAAGTAAAGGTAAATAATGCGTATGAAATTGTAAAAAAGGTGTGTTTCAAAATATCATAAAACATAAATTTCTTGTAACCGTAATTGTAATGCTCATATGACTTAAAGTAAAACTTCATTTACACACAAACTAAAAACTAATTACACCATTGAATTTAAAAATTCATAACTTATTTCTGGAAATATTTAGACCATATATGGTATGAAATGAAGAGTTAACAATTTTGATTTCATTTTTTAAAATTCATTATCTTGCTATCTACAAAAAATAATATAAAGTAAAATAAAAATGTTTAAGTAATAAAATTAAGCAAGATGGCCAAAGTAAACTAGTCTCGGCAAATGTTTTAAAAAATTATATAAAAATGTTCCATAACGAAATGTTTATGTTAAAGAAATAATTACTTTTCTGAAAAAAAAGAGCAAGCATATTTACATGCTTCATTTCTATCCTTGACTTGAATGCATCAAAAATAACTTGAAACCAGAGGAACAGTGAAATCTCTTGATTTCCAAAATCAAATTTTTGTTCACCTTGATTTATTAAAATTTAATCACTCTGCTGATGGTTTTCATCTGTTGTACAAGTTTATAGAAATAAAATCAATAAACTGTAAGATTACAAGAAAATACTGAAAACATTATTGCAACGATGTCTCGAATAATGCTGTTACATAAGTATCATCGCATAATTAACAGAGCCTTACTCTTTATGTGAATTAAAGTGTAATGCTCTATGCACCCCACATTGCCATCCTAGCTGGCACACGACAACAACAACCATTGTAGAAACATCAAAACTTTTTTAGAGGTTTATCACGTATGATGAATTACAATTAAGTAAAAAGTGTATAAAATTTACCATTTTTCAATTTGGTAAAGAAATTAGAAATATAATATTCTTTTTTCAGTTTAAAATGGGAACATACACAATACTGCAATTATTGTGAACTTTTAATCCATTACTTCATGAAATGCATTTTAAATACAAATTCATGGAATTTCTAGAATTTTTTTCCATGTCACACTATGATTGACCAAAATACCTATCTATTACAAAATGTTTAGATGTTTCTTTGTATATATATATATAGTTTTACTAATATAAATATTCACTTTCAAATATTACGATCTATGAAGCTTTGAAAATCATTCACGTCTTTAAATCAGAGTCATATCATGGATGAATCACTTCTTCTATCCTCAGAAGCATTCTTACTGCTATCGTTAGAAACATTTTTATTTCTATCGTTAGAAGCATTTTTACTACTGTTGTTAGAAGCATCTTTACTGCTGTCGTTAGAAGCATTTTTATTGCTGTTGTTAGAAGCATTTTTATTGTTGTCTTTAGAAGTATTTTTACTTTTGTCGTTAGAAACATTTTTACTGCTATCGCTAGATGCATATTTACTGCTATCTTTAGAAACATTTTTATTGCTATCGTTAGAAGCATTTTTACTACTGTGGTAGAAGCATTCTTACTGCTATCGTTAGAAACATATTTATTGCTATCGTTAGAAGCATTTTTACTACTGTCGTTAGAAGCATTCTTACTGCTATCTTTAGAAGGAACTCGGGCAGATCACTGTCATTTTGTTTTTCTCAAAAATTAGTGCACAGGATTTTTTTATCAAGTTTTAGTTCGATTTCAAAACGCAGATTTTTTTAAATAATGCCTACATTTATTTTATATTTAAATGTAGAGAACTCCTTTATTCTAATTAATTTCCTGCATTAACTTATGATTTTTATATTTTTAATATATAATAAATATTTGTATGACGTAAAATATATTTTTTGTTCTAATATAGTTGAATTTTTTTACAGAATTTTTATATGTTTATAGTGTCATTATTTATGGTAAAAGTTTAGATAAGCTGACTCATATAAATGTATTAAAAGTGGTGCTTTAACACTTTCATTTTTAATATTTCTTTCTGGAAACATTTATAATAAAAATATTTTTTAATTTAAAAGTATATTGTACTTAAGTTGAACTTTCTCTGCCATTATGTAATAAAGTTTAGAATATTTCATGTAATAACTTACCCACATGAAAATTGCAGATAAACTGAATTTAGCTTTAGGAATATGAAGTAAATTTATAATAAATTTTTCTTATTTTCTCGCAACTGTAGAAAAATATGTTTATAAATAAAAGTACAACGGAACACTTTCATAAAAATGTACTTTCAAATCACAAAAAATATTTTAAATCGGATTTATTTAAAATTGAATAAACCTAAACATTACATTATGAATGTAATTGGTATATGTCATTAAAATAATACAATTTATTCACAAATAAAATATTAAAGGTTAAAAGCAAACTAATTGAATCGAAGAAAAGCTTGCGTGTCTTTCTTCCTTAAGCCTTGAATATCTGGTTAACTCCAAACGTCGAGTACTTTTCTCCCTGGCTTATTGACCCTAAAAATAAACAGTTACAAATTAAGTCCTATTGCAGATGAAAATAAGTAACATATTTACAGAGTAGAAAAGAAATAGAAATTAGGAGAAAATTGGAAAAATTTGCGTTGCAGAAAAAGTTTAATAATGAATAAATTCAAGATTTTTCTCTCTAAATCCACTTGCTTACATAAATATGAAAAATTTCAAAAAACACACACACACACACACACACACACACACACACACACACACACACACACACACACACACACACACACACACACACACACACACACACACACACACACACACACACACACACACACACACACACACACACACACACACACACACACATACACACACACACATATATATATATTTGATTTATGTGCGAATATACATTTTCATATTTGGCACATATTTTTCAAACATGAAGTCAGTTATTAATTCATTGAATTTTTATTAGAATGCATTTATATATTAATTAATATAATTACTTATGAAAAGGAATTTATGATAACAATTCTACAGATTTAAATACTTATTGAATAAATAAAAACTAAATTTACACATACTTTTTGAAACAGCTTCACACAAAAACTTCCCTTCTTTAAATGTAATAGATGCAGGAGGGAAAAAAGAGGGCAATTTCATTGCATAAATAGACCCATAAATCCTGATAATCTCTTCTATCAACCAATGAGGACAAAATTCAAATTCAGTGTACACACATTGTCTAAATGTAAGAAACTGACTAAAAGAGAAAAAAAAATGAAATTTATTATAATATGTAAAATATACAATTAGCTATACTTTACATATCGTAAATACATAGATATCAAAAATAATTTTAGTTAATGAAAATTGCAACAATTTAAAATCAGGAATTGCTTTTATGGGATTTTAATTTTTAACAAGTTTATGGCAAATGTATATCATATAAAATTAAAGTTACATAGAAATATTTTTACATACTCATAAAGATAGCCTTGATTATAATGTTCTTGCTGTTTCAAAAGGTAATGGAAAAACTTAGAAGAACAATTCTTCAAATGTTGAGCATCGGCGACGAGTAAGCAATTTTCTGCAAATTAGAGGAAAAATTGTATGTTTCATCACTTCAGTAAAACTAAAATGTTTTAGACTTCAAGCATTCAGATTTAAACTTAAACTTGAATATTGCTTAGATTTATGAAATATAGAGATAAATATACGTTAATAATACATATTTATATTACTTGCACATGTTATACATACTTGATTTCTGTTCTGAGTTTTGAAATGTAAATCCAGAAAAATCTGTAGATTCTTTGTTTTTAAAAGAAGAAGTGTGAAATATATCTTTATTTACATCATTATTAGTTTGTGTGTTTATAGTTAATGTTGGCAAAGAATTTTTATGATTTATTAAAACTTTAGGAGTGAAAATTTTGTGATTTTTCTGAGATTGATCTTCATATGACGAAGCTGTTCCAGATACTTTATCTGAGTCCTCATTAGTTTCTAAATTCTGCTTAACTAGTCGAAGTATGCTTCTCAACATTGTTTCTAACTTAAAAAATGTCTTTACTTGACAATTCTTCGGCTTTGTCTCTTTCAAGCAATAAGTTGTAAATTTTAAAATTCTGAAAAAAGTCAAACAAAAATTTTTAAATTATCTTATAAATATAAAAAGACAATTAAATGATGTTATGTATACAAACAAAATTTCAAATAAATAAAATTTAATTTTAAAATATTGTCACAAGATGCAAAATAAAATTACAATAGGAAAAATATGGAAATTATATAAAATGTAATTTCATAATCATGTATATTTCGCATAAATAAAGATAGCTTATTGGTACAGCATAAACTATTATACAATATAATATTAAATTAGAAGATATTTACAAATTATAAATGTATAACCAGGCATCAGATATATAATTTATAGGAATTAGACTTCCTTTTACTTAAACTAAAAGATTTATTTAGAGATATGATATCTATTAATTTCTGATTATTTATCACTAGAATCGTTCTCAATTTTATGTGTAACGCAATGAATAATATATGTCTAGTATTTTTGTTTGATGGAAACGCAATTCTTGAGTTCATTAGTTGCACACGCTGTATTAGTAACCATTATTGTGTTCGTACAAAAAAAGGAAAATTTTGGTATAGTTTTGCAAACTGTTGCCATTGTATTAGAAGTATATTTTATCGTTTAATAAGATTTCTACTAAACATAAATCATCAAACCATTAAATAAAATTAATAATCAAGACAAAATAAGAAAAACAATTATAAAAAAAAACTGCACAACTGCCAACAAATTTTATTTATTTCATTTAATTATTATTTTCTCCTCTTGGTATTGACCCGTTCCTTACATGCCATCTGAGTGCCAGAACATTAATCCTGATTAATTATTTTGCGTGTTCTTCTTTCCTTGCTCTGAAACTAATGGTAGTACTCTTTGCACCATTACAAATTTTTCCGACCGTTGGGTACTGGCTCACTGGAGGATTCATGAAAATTAGAAGTTATCACCTCATGCTGCCCAACCACGTTATTGGACCATGTAAGTGAGCTGAGATTGTAGTTCTTTATTATCTCGGACAAAGATATCTAACATTTGTTTCGCACAACAAGTTTTAGGACTTGCTGGTTATGACCAATTAGTTTCTCAGTTCAGTACTTTTTTGGCGTTTCCTCTTGATTCTAACATTTTTAATCATGCCAACAGGATATAAAAAATAGCCACCAAGTCCATAAGGGAAGAATTACACATTTTAACATTGAAATAATATACGCTATACTGCAGAGAAACCTTTTTGATCCAATATTCATATTTATCAGCGTATGTAATCATACTATTTTTCTTTCAAATGCATTCAGCTCTTTCAGCTGATCCATTGTGACAGCGCATACACCTTTCGTTGTTGATGGCGAACAACAAACATGCAACTGTAGTGTTTTTATCTTCACTTATGTAAGAGTGGAGTTGCAATATTTTTATCCACAATGTATTGTATTATATATGTGAGTTTGAGAAACACTCCGTGGCATAATTTGTTATTTATGCCAACTTATGTTGATTATTAATACATTAAAATTGATTAAATTTATATTGATCGTTGATGTATATATATATTTCCATAGTGTCAAAATGAAATCCAGAATCCAGCATTCTCCAGTAAAAATTTAAAAATGAAAAATTGTTTCTAAATAAATAATTTTGTAGATGCAAAATACCTTTTCAATACTGCTTCAGAAGCTTGCTTAGCTTTGAGAAAAATACAAATTTTCACATCATGCGTCCATCTATAGATTTCACGGCTACTGCAACTCCGGTTCCTCTTAGAATAAATATCTATCAAAGAGAAGCATTAACTGCCATCAAAATAATTTATCATAATGAAATATATGAAAATCTGGACTAAAAAGTTATATTTAAAAATGGATAATATGAATAACAAATGTAAAAAATGTTTATTATTTTTTAAATTTACTAAAAACTTAAAAATGGCTTTTCTTAATATCATTCATAATTTCAACATGATACTTAATTTACCTAATACAGGAAAACTTTTAGTCCTTTCTGCATTATGGATTTCCATTTGCTCATTTCCATTGATTGCTATCATCATAATTTGCACCAGAATTTCTATTGATTTCCTTGGACATGTTTCAAATTGTTCGTTAAAGCAAGAGGTTACTTTGCTGAAAAAACACAAGTTATAGTTGATTAAAATATACTCCATATCAATTGTTCTTAATTTAAGAAAATATATTCCTCATAAAAATTTTCAATTATGTTTAAGTATAAGTTATTGTATCTAATATCTATTTAAAAATGTTATTGTTGAGCAATCAATTAACAGGTGGTTTTGATGTTGATCTTAAACGGAAAGTGAAATATTTTATTAAACATCCATAAAAAAGAGTATGCTACATATTTAAAACAATATTTGCAAGTATCATTGCATAATCAGTAAACTAATCTTACAAAGTTTGTTTTCGATATTAGTCAAGGGAAAACTCTGATTATTTATAAAAAAAAATACTGATTTCAAAATCATGACACTCAATTATACATTATAATGTTACATAAGATGGCAATTTTACTAGGATTGCTGAAGACATAATAAAAACTTACAATAATTAATTTTTTAAATTTAAATATTTCTTCGCATTTTAAGAGTATATCTTAGTATTTCACTAAAACACTAACTTAAGAACGTTTTATGAAATCACAATTAATCATGATTTCTCTCAAATATTAGTACTAATAGATATACTTATATGTTATCTTGTTGATAATTTATGCCAAAAAGTGTCGAGAAATAGAGTATAACTTATATAGTTACATTAATGGAGTTAACTTATATTTTTACTGAAACAAATAGATAAACAAATTTGTTTTTAATTCATATTCATTTTTTAATTATAAGCTTAAATCTTTTATGCGCTAAAAACAAAAAATATTAAATGTTAATTATATGCCATAAAAAAGTTAAAATGCGAATGGGATTACTAAACTGCAACATTCGGTGTTAAACTGCATCATTTGACAATGTACTTTTCATGGAAATACAGTTGACATAATACATAATATGCACTGATATCAGATTAATTGTAATAACGAATATAATATATGTTTGGTAATTAGCACATTGAATATATTGATCCAACGTCTAATGTATTCTACACGATTTTCGTATGTCTTTATTCAAGAGCAATATAGATCAGAATGTGTAATGTTATTGATTCTTTGATAAAAACTTTAATGAATCATGTATACTACATTATGCTTTAAACAAATACACTGCTAAAAAAAGTAAGAGGATAGACATATTTTATATATAACGCTTTAAATTTTAGCGCAATTATAATTTTTCTTTTTTTATTTTATCAAACTAATTTCTTTTTTTATTTTCAGTGAATGAGTTTTATTTAACACTAAGAAAATATCATAAAATAGTGCTTAAGGATTTTTGGCCAGTGAAAAAAAGTAGGACACCTGCAAAAACATTCTCATTTTGGAATTTGTAGCAGTTTAATATGTTGAAAACATTGTTCTTTTAAACAGTCTTTCTTTCAAAAGATATATTTTCTTGAAAAAATCCTTTAATTCGTATTAAAATGGCTATATGGAAACCTTTAAATGAATTTAAAAAAAACCCAAGTTGTGGCATGTAATGATGTTGATAAAAATCTAAGAGAAATTTCAAAGTACCTACACATCAGTCCAAACGCTGTTTCTAACTTCTTGAAAAATCTTAAGAGTCAGAAGAAAGCAAAGATTGGCAAACTTAAAAAATTTACGTAATCAAGGAAAAATCCTTAAGGAACTTAAACGCGTAAAAGCATTGGAAAAGTTCAAGACCCATCTGCCTTTACACATATAACCAGAAGAACACTTTACAACTACATAAAAAGATCGGATACGTTCATATTCAAGAAAAGAAAGTACCATCCTAAATGGAACGGAAGGCACATATTGAGCAACGGCTACAATCGGTGACAGAACACATGTCTTGGAACACCGAATGGACTTCAGTTATTTTTTCTGATGAAAAAACTCAATTCAAATGGCTCAGACGGTTATCAATATTATTGGCATTGTCTGGGTATACAAGAAGAAACTTATTTTACCTGACGAATAGGAGGAGGCAGTTTAAAGTTTGGATATCAGTTGGCTACGTTGGAAAGACCAATTTAGTGTTTCTGGATGAAAGGCAGAAACATACAAATTATATTCAAATTTTAAATTCAAAGCTTTTTCGCTATGGTACTGAGATAGGCGGAGAAAATTGGATATTTCAGCAGTATAGAGCATCAATTCACACCGCCAAAGGCGTTAAAAATTGGTTTGGAACAAATAATGTTCGGCTTTTGACATAGCCTGCTAAAAGTACAGATCTCAATATTGCTTAAAATATGTAATCAGTACTTCTCGGCGTGTTTAATCCAAAGGCAAGCAAAATGAATCTTTGATTGAATTTCAAGGAGCTTTGGATTGTGTTTTGGGCAATTTTTGTCAAACTAAAATTCAAGACTTGTATTATTCAACGGCAAATAGAGTCTTTGAAATAGTTAAAACAAGTGATAGAAGAATTCCTTATTAACAAGAATTTTACTTTCATTATTTAGAACTGTCCTACTTTTTTCACGCAGGACGATGTGAATGAAATTAATTTTTAATTATAATGAGAAAGTAGTTTTCCATTTCACGTTGCATATATAGTTATCTGATTGTAAATAAGTTTTTAAAAGTGCTGTAATGAAGTTAATTTGTAAAAATTCAAAGTTTTTTGTTATTTGAAAAAAACCTAGTATTCTACTTTTTTCCAGTACACACAGTGTTATACTTAATAATAATTTCCCTATTTTTTTAATCAGATAGAATCCATTAATGTTACTTATAAATAGTAACCAAGATTAAATACTAAACTTTGACTTTAATTTTGTACTTCAAATTTATTTTACATAAATATAATTTTAAAGTATTAATCAGTATAAATATTTCAACATAAGTTTTAATTATTTTTAATTTGGGTATTTCCCTTTATGTCTAAAAATAATTAATTTGATAGTTAATTTTTTGTTTTTAAATAAGACATCAAGTACAGCACAAAGATAAATATGTACCGAAATAAAGTATAAACTTATGATTTTGTTTGTTTTCCATAATATATGATTTTATTTCATCGCTTAAAATTGTTTATTCTTTTACAGAGAATTCTCATAATTAGTATGAAAAATGATTTTGAACTAAAATATATGGTAACAATAATATTTAAGAAAATCTATATTTTAGCCATTTTCAAAATAATTAATTCTAAGAATATTTTTTTCTAAGTGAAAAACTTCAAGAATTTTAAATTTTGAAATCGATCATTTCATGAAATTAATATATCTTTCAGTCTCATTTGATACTCAAACAGATAAAAACTCTTGGCACACATAGTAAAAATAACTTACTTAAAAGCAAATTTATCTTTTGGGTTGTTTTGTTGGCACAACGTGTAATTCAAAAAGCCATCATAACACTGCTCTACTTTAAAGTAATTAAAGTCTTTGAAACAACTTCTCGCATAATTATATCGATTCAATCCTAAAAACAATATTAAGTTAAAATAAAAATGCATGGATAAGTTTTAAGTATACCAAAAGATTTTCTGTATGACAAAATGTTGCAATTAACCTACTTATCGGCATTAAGCGTCTCAATGAATATTTCTTGATGAGTGATATCAATGTACTTAGAAATTTGTCTAATCCATTTCTATCAATTAACATACACGTGCTGGTAGAGAAATCTTCAACACAATTAGAAGCGTCTTCTAAAATCCTAAAAAAAAACATTTATTTCATTATTTCCACTCTCCTTGATTTGTAAGAATTTGTGAACTCTCATTAATAATTGATTTTTATGATATTCACTGTATTGTTGCATCTCTAGAGCTTGTAATATGTACATAAGTAGGTGATTTTAAATGCTTCTTATGACATTTTTCAATGAGTTTTAACTTCCACTGCATCATACTGATATCACAGACTTTTTGCAAACCTATAAAAGATCGTTAAAAATTTTATCCCAAAATGTCCATGTAAATTCGGCACAAATTTATATATTTTATAAAGAAGTTTATATTAACTATACGTTAGAAAATGCTACTTTATAATGTTAAATAAGTAAGTTTTGAAAATTAATATTTCAAAATCTGATTACAAAATTTTATAAATCAAATAAATAGAGCTCATAAATAAAGAAAAAAGTTGAATACAAAAATGCAGTCATAAAAAATAGAGGTTCATTAAAAAAAGTTTGCAAATAACCAAACTATATATTTACATTTCCAGTCGTTGAGAAATGTACCCTTATAAATTATTAATGTATTAAAGTAAACCTTAAATCATTGCTTGTATAAAGGAAATTTATATACAACTCTTATAAAATTACTGTATAAACTACCAAACAAAATTATAATATTCAAGTTAATCCTGGATATTATATGTATATATATTCTTTACTTTAAGGTTTTTATTATATACAGCATATATTGTTTATATTTTATTATATTTAAAAATGTAAATACATTTCACTTATGAGATGCTTACAAAAAAAACATTCTTTTCTGTTGTGACTTATAAATTATTGCTGTAATTTAAGAATATTAATATTGTTTTTGTAAGTCTATAAAAATTATAAATCAAAATTTTGATGTATATAGTTATACTGGTTTTACATCATCGAAATTTAAGAAAGACTCTAATAATGAAATATTTTACGTAACAGTTAGTCATTTCGATAAAAGTCTTATTTCAATATAAAATTTAACAAAGTTTTAAGTAAAATTGGTTTTTAAGATCAATAAGTCAATTTTAATGCTTAAACAAATAGAAATGTACTTAAATGGGGTACATCATTTCCTCTTGAAAGTGAATCTATACTTCGGTGTTTTCCTGAAAACACATGAAAATATTTTGTAATTATATAATGCATCATAAATTTCACACTGATAAATGTTATTTATCACATACAAAGAGTTTACATAAAAAATTACAAACAAATTTATCATACTTTTACATTTAAGATACAAAATAACTTATAAAATTAAATTCCTTAAAAATATTTTATTAGTTTTCCCCATTACGTTACTTTTTACCATGCAATTGAATTTGTAAGAGTAATGAATTTTTAACCCAATAAAGTTATCATAATTTTGTATAAATGTTTTATATTTTAGGAATTCTTTAAAAAATAACAAAGTTAGATTACATTATTATCCAATAATGAGACACATAGACATAATGAGACACAAATTCATTCATAAAATACTGAATTGCATTTAACGTATTACTGGTGTTTAGATTAAAACATCTTTCTACAGAAATCAAATTTCAGTACACCCAATATTAAAAATTAAAATACTAGCTTTGCAATATGTATCAAAATTAGATAAAAAAATAATGATATAAAAATAGTGCAAAAAATTGCCTTTTTAATGTAGTATATTTCGTATTACGAAAAAAAAATATTTTAACTAAAATTATACAATTAGTAAGAAAAAAGAAAACATTAATTGTAAATGTACTCATATTTTCAACAATAATTAAGTAATTTATGATTGAAAATATCTAAAAATTTGACTTTGCTTAAAATTTGACATAGTTTTGTAAAAAAGTTATATATTGATTTTCTTATAATCACCTATATAATGCAAATGTATTTTGAAAAAAATTATTTAGAAGTTTGCTATATAGTGCTATTGAATATATATAAATAAATGATATTTTTGTTCAATAATTACTTGCATGATATATTCTTAAATCCTTTTTGCTTCTTTTTGTGAAATATTCCAGTGTAGTTTATTATCAAAAAATAATTTATTAGAAAGAATATTTGGTTGATGGTTAAAATTTTCTGTGGAATTTTAATATTAATTTGACGACTATGCAGCCAATTAAATAAAATAAAATCTGAAAAAATGTTTGAAATTTGCTTGTGAATCCCAAAACTAAAGATTTATATTTAAATAAAAATTGAAGTAATACATTTTTCTAATTATAATACAAGAGATATTTTGAATTTTAACACATAAAAAATTCTTTAAAAATTTTATATCATCCAGAAGTTTCTGAAAATATTTTTATACGGACACATTTCAAATAGATATAAATTACTTAGTGGATCAAATATAAGATGTCAGTATCTCTTAATAAATGCCTTCATTAATATGAAGAAAATTGTTGATTGAAAAGGAAAATATACAAAGAAGCTTACTAATTGAATTGCCTGTATCTGTGAGTATATCGCTGGGAAGTCCTTTTCCGTATTCGTTTACAGCTCTAACCCTTATTTGACACCAATGACATCGATGGAATCCAGCAACTGTGTGCGTGTCTTCCGTTTTGTAAATGATAGTCCATGGTTGTCCTTTTTCTTTTTTCTCTATTACGTAATGATTTATCTTCATTTTATCCTTATCTTTTGGTGGAAGCCAAGTTATATACGCATCCTTTTTGTTCATGAAAATAAATTCGGGACTTTCAGGTTTACCGGGTAAAACTGAAAAGAAAAGTTCTACTTTTTTAAATATATCAGATAAATATAAATTACTTGATTTTAAATTTTTCATACATTCTTTTCTTTTAAAAAGCCATTTGAACGAGTTTTAGGATACATTATATTATAACGCAGTACAGTTTCAAGAAGAATTGATAATACTCTACTAGAAAGTCATTAACAACAACAAAATTTTATAATAAACACACAACAACAATAACACACACAACAACAACACACACAACAACAACAACACACACAACAACAACAACACACACAACAACAACAACACACACAACAACAACAATATACGCAACAACAACAACTGTATTTGTGTAGTAAAAAAATCAGTTTTATTATTAGCCATTTAAAGTGACTGATTTTGATTAATATATGCATTCATTATAAATTTCATGAGCCAGTCATAACATAATGTTAAATCTTTTTTTATAATAAAATTCTAAAATTTAAAGGTGTTAATGTTTATCTTAAATTTCGAATGACAATCTTACATTACTTATATGTGTGTGAATATGCGGATATTAGCTGAATTTTTCTTGTAAAGACAAACGTTTTTGCTAATACATATTCCAAAAATTTATCATAAATTTCTATTTATTGTCAATATAAAGAAAAAAGAACTATTAAAGAATTTGCTTCAGAAAATCTTCATATTTATACCTATAATCAACTGTGTACCTATGTTTCGTGATAACATAATTTTCAGCTTAAAGTCTCATTACTTTTGTATAAATCATATCTAAAATCATGGATATTTTGCAAGTCTTACTTCATTTTTTTATAACTCTGTAGCTTTTGCGAATATAGTTAATAATATAATTCTGTAAAAGATCTTTTTTATTTCTGTGAGGAGCTAAAATATTGCCCAATTGTTAACTATAATAGTTTGACCAATTTTTCTATATAAAACGATACAATACTCAATGCTATACTATGATAAATCTGGCATTTTTTTGCGCTTTCAAAGTTGAAAAAACTAGTATGCTTAAAATTCTAAAGTGGTTTGCAAATTATAGACATACAACAAATATATGTAAAGGATAATTTATGATATTTTAAAGAATTCTTAAAAAAATTTCACATACATGCATCGGTAATTACTTTTTTGTTCTTATCGTAATATCACAGACTTTGGCAAGTAGGCAATTCATTTGCTCGGAAATTCCTTGAAATAAACGTTCATTAATGGATAATTTATTTCAGTTGATTAAAATATTAGCTGATATATTCTAAAATTAATTTTTTAAGAAAATATTTGTCATTTTAATGTAAAATATGAAGTATAAATGATACATTTATGTTATCAATTGATTTTATAAATACTTTTTAATAGTTTTTGATTTGTTTTGTAAATTGTTTATTGGTTCGTCTCGTAAAATTTTCAATTTATTTAATTTTCTTTAACATACCAAAATAAAAATTAACTATGTCATTTCTATTTGAATCATTTTCTAACTATAGATTTTAAATATAAAACGGAAGGAGACAAATTTCAATCTGTAATCTTTAAAATAATCAAACTGTTTAACATATAATGTTTCTGGAAGAAAGTCCTTTCAAGTAAAATATTTTCTCCTTTCTATTTAATATTATTGTTTATGAAAGTTTTTTCTGTGACTAAATATCGAATTACAACGTGAAAAGAAATAATAGTCTTGTATATGTAGAAATTATTTAAATTATTTCTTGAAAATACAGGGTGACATTTTTATCCTGTTAACAAAAAAATATTGTATTAAACTAAAAATATTGGTTTTTATTTTCAAAAAACTTAATTTTACATAAGTTATTTGTTACTTACATATAACATATTTAAGTATTTTCAAAATAGCCCCCTTGGGCATCGATATAGAGCCTTAAACGACGCGTAAAATTTTCTGCAATGGGCCGTAGTCCATCAGGCGTTAATTTAGCTCATTCCTGCTTAGGAGCGTCCTTTATGACTGTGGTGTTTGCCAACGTTCTACTCTTGTGGAAGTTCCAGGACAATCAAATGACCAGTAGCGGTCATTTTGTCCATTATAAGATTGTTCTATTGTGAAAAGTTTTTCACCCGTGAAGATGAAATGCTTCCATTCGCCTTTTGCGGATTTACGAAGGAGAGCTCAACATCTTTGCAACCGTGTACGCTTATTTTGCTCTGTTAGTTTCTGTACTTTTAGAAGTTTATGTGGTTAAAGTCCAAGTCTTCTTTTGCAATTTGTCTAACTGATTCTCCATTTATCCCTATTTCTTTAGCTATTTTTATCATTGATATTCTTGGATTTCGGTTAGTTTGTTTCTTGATAGTTTTGCGAATTTCATTTGCATTCACAGTTCTTTTTTTGGTTTTCAGGGTCTATCACCATCATGGCCAAGCTTCAAGAAACATTTTATAGTACGTGATACCCTTTGTTTATGAATATTCACCTTTCTGGTTATTTGAATTTGCCTTAATCCAGCCTCAAATAAAGCAATTATTTGTTGTCGTTAATTTAGCATATTATTTCAAACAAGGAAATAATAACTACTTATTTGTTTTACTAGCATTAAGGTATTTTAAGGAAATGAAATTATTATAAAAAGTGGTAGACATGAATTAAACCAATCAAAAGCAGTACAATTTTGTCAACAGTATAAAGTTGTCACCCTGTAATTTAAACTTGTAACGTGGAAATTCAGTTTAAAATTTTTGGAGAACACATTTGTAGCATTACAAAATCATGAAATATTAAATAAGATTTAAGAAACAAATGAACTGCTTAGTACACATATCGATGATTAAATTTCAAACCAAAAAAACATTAAATGACAGAAATCAGCATTTGATGTCACCAATAATTGTTTTACATTAAATATGGCTATATGATGGGGCATGTAGTCAAATAGGTTTTGAATATCTATTGGAGAAGAGTATACTATATATATTATGTATACGTTTTCAAGTTGCTTTCAAGTAAAAAATACTGATCAACGAAAACCCAAACATGTTCTTTAGGTAACATATCAGGCAAGGAAGATTACAGGAAGGTTGTCTTTTCAATACAATACATAAGTGTATTGTATTGAAAATATATTTTAAACTTTTCTGCAACATGTGAAAAAGCTTTGTTTGTTGAAAACTAACTCCAGGAATGGTTTAAAAGAGAGGAACGACTTCGAGAGACCTTGCGCTTCACTGATGTTTTCCTTATTGTTAATTTTACATACAATTCTAACTACTAATGTCGTCTGTTACAAGTAATCACATCCTTGAATTTATCTCTCTGTTTACGTACATGAAGTTCGATGAAGCATGCTTAATGTTAGCATTCAATGGCATAGTGTTTATCACAAATGTGATCATTTTGGTAGAACAGATTTTAGCGGGATTCATGAGAATTTTCTATATGCACATCGGTTTTGATGCTCAGGAGCACATTACGACTGCAGATACCGATGAGTTTGTGTCAAAGAGTTCATGTATAAAAAATCTTGTACACAACTCTATGTGCAAGAGACGTTGATGATTAACGAAGAAATGATACACCTGTAGCAATGAAACCACATACTCTCAATTGTCTAGATAAAGCTGTACAATCACTTAGCAACAAGCAGACCAGATGCCTATCATCATACTTTGACATCATTTTTCATTATGCTCTTCAAAATTTCTGGTCATTTTGTTCTGGTAGGTATATTGCTTCCAAACTTGTGCTGCTGTAACGCAGAGAATGCATAATAAGAAAATCTATCTTTTTGAAGACTGATTGATGATTCCCTTCAATTTAAAAGTCCGCAAGTTTTTTTTATTGATTTTCCCTTTTATTTAAAATGCACAGTTACGTCTCATTATCAGATAACCACAGACTACTTTAAAAGTTCCGTTACCAACTTCTATTTATATGACTTCAGCATCAATTCAGAAAATGCTGCTCAGCTCATGGATTCGTTGTAATTCTAAAATTTTAGTCATTTGTATAAGACATTATAATTTGCACTTGCTAAAAATTTGAATTCCTTCACATCATTCTATCATGGTAATGAATGTTTTTACAAATAGGGGTTTTAATTAGTAGAAACCTCAGAGCAGTCATAACTGAAATGATGGCAAAAAATTAAAAATATAGAAATTTGATGGAAAATTCCACTTTCTATATATCTTGAAATTTATATCTTCAGACAAATGTGGCACATAATACAACAAATATTTCGTAGCAGAGCTAGCAAATATACTCTGGTAATCAGGCTAATGAATTCCAAATTTTTTGTTGAAGATTATTTTAAAAATTCTATATATTTTTAATAACAAAAAAAACATGAACAACTGTTGGAAAAAACAGAATATTTTACTGTTTACATTTCACTGAAGCATCATAGTTTCTAAGAAGATTGCTAAATTTTATAAATTCCGCACAGCAGACAAACTGAAGGGAATGAAGTTTATATTTTAAACATAGCTTTCAAGTTATGAGAAAAATCCTTAAAAAGTTTATTAGATTATAATTATTTTACAGAAGCCTTATCTGGTAATAAATTAATAGTCGTTAAGAAATCGTATAGACTTGATGATCAATTTTATGAAGTTCGGAAGATATGAATATATTTGATACAAACAGGAAATATTTAAATAACTAATTATGTGTGATAGTTCAATTTTATTAATAAATAAAATATTACAATTTATAAATATTAGAATATTTTTAGGTATTTTATATACTGCTCTTTAAATTACGTTAATTTTTGCCTTTACAGTAGTTCATTTTTTAGGTATTTCAGATATTTTAGAATTTTTAATATTTAAAAAAATAAAACATTTATAAGCAAAATGACATTTTCATACACGTACAGTTGTCTCATGTAGCTACTAATTGTAGAAAACCTTTGTTTAATATATAATCCCGCTTAAGAAAAATTATTACAATTTAAGCACTTATTCGTAAATTTTTATGAATAAGTTATTCATAATTTTTAATATTTTGCAAATTTAAACATTTAAATTTAAAATTAATTTTTTTAATTTAAGTGGTAAACCTATAATACAATAAGTTTTAACAATGCTCTTATTTTAAATTTTATTTGAATTGTTTAACTCCGAGTCTATGAAGTGGAAATATTATACAAGTTACAATACTTTCCGTAATTATGAGGAATTGCAAAAAAATAAGTGCATCATAGTATTTAATAACAGTATTGCAATTAAAAAATGATTACTGGAAACGATATAGTTTTATTACGCACTATTGAATTCATTGTATCAAGAAACTTGAAATTTTCATCATTCATATATATTTAAAAGAATTTGGGACTTATTTAATTATATTCATTAGCTTCTTAATTAGAAAAGATTTCATAACTATATTTTTCTTGTGATATTTTAGTCATGTTAATATCATTTATTATCATAAACTGATTTATTCTGAATTCAGTTTCTATTTAAGTTATAAAAAGTAGAAACAAATAAAATAAGACATAATAGATAATAAAACAAAGCCACTAAATTTATAGGTTATAGATAAAACATATAATTAACTTCAAAATAAATTAAAAAATACTCAAATACTGTTCAATTTATTTTGAATTTTGTATAAAATGAATTTCGTTACGTAATATACTTAAAATGAAATAAGTTATTTCATAATATTTCCGATGTTATCAAATAATTCAAGATTAAAATATTAGACTTTACAGGAATATGTATTGAAATTCTAATGGCTTAGAATGTTGGTAAATATTGTTTTCATTATTTGCAATCTCAAATTGAACTAGATTTTAACTGACACATGATTTTTTTCTTGTGGTTATACATTCCTAATTTTTGACAAAATTGGAAAGTAGTTTCTTATTTACTTTTTAATATGGAAAGATAATATTTCACACTCCTCATTCAGAATATGTTATTTAAATGCATTATGTAAATAGAAGAATTTTTATGCATTTCTGTTTCAGTTTTCTCTGAACAAATTTTGATATAAGGAGCACAATCCACCATTTGATATTCTGCTAATTTTTTTGAGTTCAATAAATGATGTTAGATTATTTTACAAGCTTTTCTTTGTATCATAAAAGTCAAATAAATAAAATAGTTCTTAAAATTGATCACAATCTTGAAACTCATGATTCTTGATTTGTTTTATTTATTTTCTGTCATTCTTCAATATTTTTAAAGTTAATTTTTTTAGATTCAAAAAATAGTATATGACACATATAAAAATAAACACCTCTTGAATTAGATGATTTTGTATGTGTATTTTCAAAGTCTTAAATTCTTCATTAATTTATTAGATAAGCAATATGAAAATTAATGAAGATTAACATAAATGTATTTATAAAAAATTGGTTTTTATTCCTGGGATCTTAATTAGATAAGTATACGCAATTTTTCCTTTCCCTATTCTATGAATTAAAACATTTCAGAGTTCACATTTCATTTAAAAACATTACATTCATAATCTCATACTTAATTTGAATCTAATTGTTTTTAGCATTAGTCTGAAGTTTAGTTAGATATTGAACAATTGTAATTACTTTTTAATATATTTGTACAATCTTTTTAATTTTCATAAATTAAACAGACTAAAATGATGAAATGTAAAGAAACAAAATTTAAAATTTTATAATTTGGATTGAAATTTACTTACGGTGATGAGGTATTACTTTAATGCTTGTATTAAAATAGTTGCTTAAAATTTTCATTACTACTTGTCTATTTTCTGGTGAAAGTGAAATATCACCCTTAGAAGATTTTCTGTACAAAACAATATCCGGCTTAGAAGTTTCAGTTTGTTGTTTACCGATATGGAAGCGACCATAAATTGGTATGGTTGCCTCACTATTGTTTTCGTTAACTGCCATCAAATTTCCAACAAGTTTGTAGGAAGCAGTATCTGTAATAAAAATTACACTACTTGTTTTTATTTGATTCATTTTGCATTTAATTATATATTTTGCATAACTGCATTTAATAAATATAAACTACATTAAATAACATTAATGTAGTTTATATGTAATATTTTAACTTATATACTAATTTCAGGATCACAAAATTTTATTGTATGACTTTTAATCCGAGGCATACATTAGTAGAAAATCGATAAGAATGGTTGGAGTTTGTTAGTCAACGTTTGTAAAAATTAAACTTTATTGGTTTCTTTTAAATTTATTATTTTTTAAACAAATGTTTTTAAATTCGGACTAAACATTTGACGTGCAAAATATTTAAAAAATAGTAAATATTGATTTTCCCTTAAAAATATTGAATATATTTTCTTGAATAAATTGAAACTGACTTCCCTCCTTATTATTTTAAATATAAGTATATTTATTAATAATATATAAAAATCAAATAAAATTTATGTTTGTGAATCTAAATGTAGCATTAATGACACACAGCATATTTACCTTCAGGCACTGATGAAAAACAATAGAAATTATTAAGATACAGTTTTGATAATATTTAGTAAACGCAATTGAAATGTATAAGAGCTTTAAAATATGATCCGAATGCAACATTTTATGGGCATAAGCGTATTGCTTAAATATTCAGATGATTATGGATGTTTCTGAAGAAAATAATGAGAAGATTGATAAAGTTTTTAGATCAGGTGTCTTATAACTGTCACAGACTTCTTTTAAATCTTATATTTAAAATAATTTTGTTCATTTTTGCAAGATGCCGATACAGTTTTAACTCAATTCCCAATTTTTTAACATTTATCAACTATTGTAGTAAAATTCAAGAAAAATCCTATATCTATATAGATCTCTCTCTCTCTCGTACATACATACATACATACATACATATATACATACATATACGTATATACATATATATATATATATGTATGTATATATATATATTCATCTCTCTCTCTCTCTCTCTCTCTCTCTCTCTCTCTATATATATATATATATATATATATATATATATATATATATATATATATATATATATATATATATATATATATATATATATATATATATATATATATATATATATATATATATATATATATATATATATATATATATAAATCAAGATTAATCAGATATTAAAATTTTGGATCACAAAGAACAAAAGAACAAGCCATAATAATTGTGAAATTCTTAAATGAAAGGTTTCCTAGAACTTTGTTTAACTTCTTTCAATGAAAATATAAACTAAAATATGCTGCACGTGTATTGGATTTCTGTGGATATTCTAAAGAGTCAAACATATATGATATCAAATAGTATTCCTGCCAGACATTCAATGCTTGTGTAAAGTGAAGATTTGCGATTTATACAGTTTAAATTACAGAAGAATTCAACTTATCCCAAATATTCATGGGATACATTTATGACGGCTGTATTTTGTAAGACACAAATATATCTATTGTGTTGGACAAGTCCATAAAACATCCATCCATAAGCAACTGAAGACAATTCAAGACATTTGAATACATACAATTACTATGGCCGTATAACTGACTCCTCTGGTTCTTTAATCCTAATGAAAATTAAAATATAAAAACATCGATGCTAATATTTTAGAACTATGCCCAAAAATATTTTTTGAAAGAAGCAGATCGATTTAACAATTCATATAGTCCTTCGCAAGCTTAATGTAAGTTACAATGCTCTGTAATCATTTTAAATCAAAAAGAATGAAGAAGTTTGAATGTAGAATGAAGTAAAATGTAGAAGTTAAGAAGCAAATTGCTTACAAATGTGGAAATAACGAAAATTAAGTTTTATATCATTATTATCTTAAAATGAAATATTTTATTTTCTGCTATTTATTTATCTTTTTAAAATCATAGATGGCAATCAACATTATGACTTTAATAGAGGATTCTCATAGGTGGCTAATCGACATTTGAGTTCAAAATGCTTTTTGAAAGTAAAATTGAAATGCTTATTATAGAATTTATAAGCAAGTACATGATTATGGCCTTAGTCTAAAATAAATCTGGAGTTATATTCATAAACAGAGCAGTTGCATTTATCTAAATTACTGCCTAATCTTTGACAAAAAACATGTTTGTTCCATGAAATTCCACGAAAAATATTCTAGTTCTATTTTAATTTGGTCCTTTTGCATATATTAAAAATCAGGTGATAGAAGCTTTCTGTTTTACTTCCTATCATTCCCAATAGTAATAAATAGCATATTAATTAAAAATACTAAAAGTAAATCTTGGTTTCAAGGTTGACATTTATCACATAGTATCTAAGAACCAATTTCAAATAAGAAGAGTTCAGTCACATTTCAAAAATGTCTTAGAAATGTTTGTGAATAGTTCAACTATACTTTTATGATTCAAAATATAAAGATCTTGCCTCAATTAAGAGATCACTAAAGTAGATATCCAACATATCTGTCACAAGTAAAAATAATTTTTCCCTTATATAGTCACAAACACATTATTTCTAAAAATGTTATGACAAAATGCAGAGACTCTGCAAAGATTCTGAGTTTACACAAAGCAATTAATACAAAAAGTTAAATTTTAAATTTAAGATAGATTTAAATTACTAGATAGTGCTAACGAGGAGTTTCATTCCTATTATATATGCTCTGATATATTCTGTAAAAATATCATCAAATCTTTAAAAAAACAATGTGCAAAAATGCTAAAAAAGAAATAGAATTAAAAAATAGTTTAAAAAATTAAGAACTGTGCTTAAATACACTGTATTTAGATTTGGTAATATGTTTCTTTGATTTCTTCATTATTTCAATATTTTTATAATCTAGTATATTTAATATTACATTCAACTTATTATTCTGAACATTCAGAATATTTAGTTAACTAGCATTTCAATATTAAAAGCTAAATATTTAAGCGATTAAAAAAATTCGATTTCGATTATATAGTCTTTATATATGACCCATATTTTATTTAACTCATAATAGTTTTTATTCTTTGCAGTGTTATTTGTTCCCAATATTTCTGAAGGAAACAAAGATGTCTAATTAATAAATCAAGTTTATATCATGGCTTATATTTTTAAATAAATAAATTTTGATTTGAGCAAATATTGTCGTTGAACCATTTAATCAGATTTAGAAGATCGTTATATTCTCTTTTAATCAAAGAAAATAATAAAAAGATTTAAAAAACTAGAAAAATAAAAAATTGAATAATATAAAAATAATGTAATATTCTTTTCATAATTTATTGCTCATTTGATGGTAACATAAAAAAATGGATTTATGACAAACATTTTAATTCTGGAATTGAGTCACATTAAATTTTTTTTATTTTCTTTAAGTATAAGAACGATGCCCTATTTCTAGTGCAGTTTAATGGTAAAATATAGCTTAGAATTACATTACCAACATGTAATTGATTATGAAATAACATTTATAAGAAACACACATTCTCTGAAATTCCTTTTTATTTAATGTGATAAATTAATGCTATAACAATAAGTATGCATTGATTTATTAATATTTAATGCTTACCATCGTTTATGAACTTTTTTGATTCAACTTCTTCACTCTCTTCAAAAAAATATAATAAATAAAAAAATTAAACAATCTTAATATCACTCAAATAAAATTTTGTACATAAACATAATAACAAAAGAGAAATATTGTATAATGCAGTTATTACAATGTTTTTAAATAAATTTTCTTTTCTTCAGATCAGCTGAAAACATTCGATTTTTAAAATTTTTATGACTATTTCTGAATGCATAAAGGAAAATGAAAGTATTCAATAAAATAATTCAATGAGTTAAATTATCACAAAAATGATAATAAATACTTAGTAAATTGTTAATATACAAATTTAATTTTCATATTCTTTTTGCTTTTAGTAAATGGATATTTATTGTTTTTCAAATAAATATTATATTACAATATTATTCGTAAATATATATATATATATATACATAATACATATATATATATATACATAATACATATATATATATATATATATATGTATACATAATACATATATATATGTGTGTGTATATAAGTATGTATGTAGGTATATATATGATATCCTTTCCTAAGCTCAATGTTGTTTATAGCTAAATTTTCATAGGAGATTTGTATCTCCTACACAAGATTCTTCTTAGAATAAATTAATAAAAACTGTAAATAGAAATTCTTTTGCACACGAAGTTTCAAAGACGCAAACTGCATAGTTGGAGAGATTTTTAATTCAAAAATTTTGCCTAAAATATAATTTATATAAAATACACACATTCTTTTTCTGTATTACAAATTACTTCTGAGACATAAATTGTTTATTAATATTTCAATATGTTTTCTTACCTTCTTCAGTACTTCCTTTTGTTTCATCTTCTTCACTGTCTTCAAAAAGAATAAGATGATTAATATCTTATTAAAAACTGCTTCAAAGAAATTCACTCAGAAAAAAATTAATTTCAAGACATAAAAAGAAAGCATGTTATTCCTAAATGCTTATCAATTGGAAGTTTACAAAATGAAAAGAAATATTCAAAGAGGGAAAACGGTAAAGCGAAACTTACAATATATATATATATATATATATATATATATATATATATATATATATATATATATATATATATATATATATATATATATATATATATATATATAAGTAATTATCTCGGTTATTAAATATAATAAACTGTGATTATACATAATCCCGACTAAAATCGGTCTTGAATAATGAATAATTGGCCTATAATGAAAAATTATACCATATTACGTTAAAATATGATATTCAGTACTTTTATGAATCGATTCCTATGAGAATCCAAACTGTTTTACGTGTCAAAAGTGGTCCAACACCAAACAAATAAAGGAGTTTTCTTATAAATCTAAGGATTTTCTATTATTTGAATAATCACCTGTCTATCAGTATCACCTATTCAGGAAGTAAGGACGAGCAACAGTAAAGATAAATTAGATGATAATATTCTTTCTTAATTTGAAATTCCGTTTGTTTTAAAAAATATTTTCTACATATTTTTCTTAGTTAATGAAGGTGACTGGAAATATTTTATTCAATTAATAAAACTATCTTTTCCTACTTTCAGTACTCCCTTTTTCTTATTTTAAATGTTTTAATTAATATTATTATTTTATTTTCGTTTTTGTACGTTTTTATTTTCAAATTCTGTTAGAGAGTTTTAATTCGTTCTTTTTATTTAAACATTATATTTTTCTTAAAACATAAAAATAATGTTTACATGAGATATCCATGATTTTTGTACGACATTATAAATAACTTCATATGTATAAACTGCTCATTATATTTCAATTAAATCTTCCTAATTTCTTCAGAAATTGTTTCTGAATAATCTTCCTTATTCTCTTCAAACAATAATAAAGAGATTGCATTGAATAAAAGAATAAAGGAAATATAATTTTTAATATCAGGAAAATGTAAACTTTTATTCTATACGCTCATCAAAAGAAAATCATTAAAAGAATTTCATTGATTAAAAATGATAGCTTTTATTGGGAAAATCACAATTAACACAACCATCTATTGTAAATGCATACCAAAGCAAGAAAACTTAAAATAGATAATACTTTGCAAAGTTTCAAGCTGTATTTATATTTTGAAATTATTTTCAACATTTTTTTAATGATTTAATAAATGATTTGTGAAATTTACATGCTTTAAAGGGTAGTCTATAAACATTTTATATTATAAAATTTATATTATATATAATGTTTATATATATAATACATTAGATAACCATGTTTAATGTAAATTAAATGTTATTATATAATTTATATAAAAATTCATTAAAGCTCTTAAATATTATTTTGACTAATTTAATTTACATCTATTTTTTAATAATAGTTATCTTTTTAAAACTAGAAAAAAATTAACATGAAAACATTTAAAAGTTATTCAAAATAAGAACCATAATCAGAAAATTAAAAAAAATATTTTAAAAAAATAACAAATGATGGGTTAAAGCATTAGTGTTTTAAAAATTTGAATTACATAAATTTTCGAATAGAAAGTATGAACGTTTTAGAGCATTAATTGGATCTGTATTATCTAAATATTCTGTAAATAATTAGTTAAAGAATCATAAAAACCAATGTGTGTAAAACAATTTAAATTTTATTTACTTTTTTAATGTAAATGAATAATAGCAAATAAATAATAATAAAATAAATCATTCGTTCAAAAAATCCAACAATAAAATTTGTTAATAGAAAACATAAAATCGAAATTATATAATAAAATACAAATAAACTTTTATCTGCTACAAATTCAAAGTTAGCTCAGATAAAAGAATCAAAACGCAATAATTTGCATCATTGAGTTTCATCTTATAACACTATCATACACAACTGAATAGTTCAAGCAAAATACTTTTATTGCATTCAACGTAAATCACTCTAAATCAATTAAGATGCAAGTAGCAATTTTTTTTATCTCAG
The DNA here is from genome assembly GCA_037975125.1 of Latrodectus hesperus. NCBI lineage: Eukaryota > Metazoa > Arthropoda > Arachnida > Araneae > Theridiidae > Latrodectus > Latrodectus hesperus. The sequence goes on along the minus strand of JAJQOW010000019.1, from coordinate 1,515,637 downwards.
TTAGCTATTTTTTAGAAATATTAGCATTCTATTAAAAATATTCAACACTTGCTTAAGTTATTTTTTTCAAGATTAATTTTAAATTGGCAATTTAATTACTAATCTGAATAGCTGAGACGTGTGAACGGACAAGTACAAAATAGATAAGTTGAAAATAATTTACATGACTTAAAGAAGATGCATGAAAATAACTATTAAAATACAAAGGTGAAATGCTAATTTAAAGAAAATACAACATTAATATGGATACAGTGTTTTTTTGTTTTTAACTGCTATTTTGTGAATTTCCACTATGTATAAAAAATACTGATAATATTTTATTGAACAAATTAATCCTCAATCCACTAAAGCAATGCAACACTTTTGTAGATAACATAATACATTTTATAATAATTCTTCTCTTCTTCTGAAGCATAAAAGTGTTTGATATTTAGGTGCCAAAATGTTTCGACTGATTTGTGTTTTAAATGAAAAATTTCCTATATCATTAATCAGTAATGAATGAAAATTTCAATCAATAGAAATTACTATATTTCCAACAATGTTATGAATACTAAAAATGTGTATTTATAATATCTATCTATGAGCAGGGAAATACACATTAAATAATGTTTATATAGGATACACATAAAATAGCTTTTTTCATAACTGTTTACAAAAGTGAAATTTACAATATAAGATTCAGAAATTGAAAATAGTAGAATTAGAATGCATGAGTTTACAATCAACAAACTCAAGTGACACAAATACAAAACGATGGAAAGCTTCTTAAAATCGAGAATACTTTGTAAAATTCAAATGTGGCACATTTTATACTTCATTGTATACAAGTTTAGAATAGGTACCCATAATTCTAGATATTGTTATAAATGTTTGAGTACCTAATTTGTATAATTTCCTTTCAGAAAAAAATTATCTACTCTAAATTATCTATTATATAATTTATTATGCATTAAGTGCTTATATACTTGCAATATATAATATTTAAATGTTTATAAACTTAAATTATTTATTAAGTATTATATACTTAATATGTAATTTATTTTATATTAAGTGTAGGTAATTTTTTTTTTGCATATTAGGCATTAATTTGATACTGCAATTATAAATAAAGAATTATTTCTAATTCAAATTCAAAATCTTTTGCGCTTTATACCACAGATCTGGTTTTGAAAATAGGAAATAAAAATAAAAATGTTAAAATACAGTCTGTATAATCTTATGAAGAAAACATCATAAAATAGTCAAAATTAAAATTTTAAACAAATTTTAAATTTGTAAAACATAAAATTTCATACAAGAAATATTAAAATTTGAAATATATTTGAGAGTATTATTTTAATTATATGATTCTGCAGTAAATTTGCTACTAAATAAATTATAACACTTTTAGATACTTACAGCAGTTAATAATATAAAATTAATTTATTTTATGATAATTATAAATGAATATTAGAAATAATAAATAAATAAGAACATATAAATATATAAAAGCAAGTTATAACAGAATTATGAAAGAATTAATGCAAATTGGAAATTTCTAAGAACGAACTTTATTATGTGATATATGTTGTCCTTCTCAGTATAATATTTCACCTTAAAATTTTTACGAAGTATCTTTAAGAAAGTAATAAATTATTGAAATGGTAATTTCTACATTTTTATGGGATGTGCGGTAGAAGTTAAAAAACATCTCTTTTTTTACATAAATTTCAAGCAATTGTTATTATAAAAACATGAAGAGATTATAATAATTAATTAGTTTTAAAATAGAAATTTTGTTTTAGTAAGTAAAATATAAAATGTAATACTTCTTTTACATAATACTAATGATGTTTTCAATATAGATAATGAATTAATATTTCTTATTAATATATAATATTTACCTTCGTCACTTTCTTCAGTTGATGCAGCATCTATTTTTACCAGAGAAAAGTAAGAAATATACAAGTTATATGAAAGAATGTTAGATAATCCTTCTGCATGAAACAATAACAATTAATAATGCTGTTAATATGAAATAATACAAATAGTTTAGGATTACATGAAATAATATTTCTATAAAATATGAAATGATCTTTCCAATCTCGATAATAAGTTATTCAGATTTCAAGTTAATATATGCCTTCTTTACTTTCTTCTGCTGATTCAGTATCCTCCTCCACGTAGAAAAGATAAAAAAAATAACGAGTATTGAAAGTATGAAACAATAAATTATGAAATGAATAATATCAGAATAAATGAAATGATACTTCTATATTACAGTAAAGATCTTTGTAATAAAGGTAATAAACTGTTCTGCTTTTATGTTAATATATAATGTTTATATCTTCTTTACTTTCTTCTATTGATTCAGCATCTATTTTCACTCAGGAAAATAATAAATATACAGAGCATATGAAATAGTATTAAATTCTTCTACATTAAATAATATCTAATAATTCAAGTATGAAATAAAACGAATACTATAAGAATATGCGAATTAGTACTTTTAAAAAATAGGAAAAGTTTCTTAAAATAAAGATAATAAATTATATTATTTTAAGTTAATATATATATTATGTACCTTCTTTGCTTTCTTCTGTTGATTCAGCATCTTCTTCCAGTTAAAAAATAAAATAAATATAGCTATTATTGAAATGACAAAACAATAAAATATGAAATAAATGACATCCGAATGAATGAAACAAAACTTTTGTAGAACAATGAAGGATCCTTATAATAAAATTAATAAATTATTCTGTTTTTATAGTAATATTTAATATTTACCTTCTTTCCTTTTTTCTTTTGTTTCATCAACTATTTTCACTTAGAAAAAATTATAGATATACATATCATATGAAATATTATTAAATTCTTATACATGAAATAATGTAATAATGCTTGTATGAAATAATACAAATACTTTAAGAACACCTGTGAAACAGTACTTTGATAAAATAAGAAAAAATTGGAAAAATATTTTACAATAAAGTTAATAAATTAGTCTGTTTTTAAGTTAATATATATTGTGTACCTTCTTTGCTTTCTTCTGTTGATTCAGTAACTTCTTCCAGTCAAAAAATAAAAATAATAAAGCTATTATTGAAATGATAAGGCACAGTTAATTAGGTAATAAATAACATCAGAATAGAGGAAATAAAACTTCTATAGAAGGATTTTTTAAGAATTCATTGAAGGAGTCATTGAATTAGAAGGATTCATTGAAGGATTTTTTAATAACGATAATAAATAGTTTTATGTTAATATAAAATGTTTACCTTCTTTACTTTCTTGTGTTGATTCAGCATCTATTTTCACTTAGAAAAATTAATAAATATACAGATCATATGAAATATTATTAAATTCTTCTACATGAAATAATATGTAATAATGGTATATAATATTAAATAATAAGTTAAGAATATGTGAAACAAAGAGTACTTTTATAAAACGTAAAAAAAATTTTTTTGCAATAAAAATAATAAATTATTTTGTTTTTATTTCAATATATAATATTTACCTTCTTTGGTTTCTTCTGTTGATTCAGCATCTTCTTCCAGTTAAAAATATAAAAAATAGTGATTATTGAGATAATAAAGCAATAAAATATGAAATAAATTGCATTAAAAAATAATACTTCTATATTACAATGAAGATCTTTCCAATAAACATAATAAATAATTATTTTTAATGTTCATATCTGTTACTTACCTTCTTTGCTTTCTTCTGTTGATTCAACTTCCTCTTCCATTAAAAAAATACAGCGATTAATGAGATAAAAAAATGATAAAATATAAAATAACTAATATCAGAATAAATAAAACTTCTAGATAATAATGAAGATTTTTCCAATGAAAATAGTTAATTATTCTGTATTCATAATATAATATCTAGTACTTACCTTCTTTACTTTCTTCAGTTGATTCAGCACCTATTTTCATTTAGAAAAAATAGAAAAATATTATATAAAAACATTAATTATTATATATTCTTAATGAAATAATATTAATTAATAATGCTACATAATAGGAACCAATACAAATAATTTGAGAATGAATGAAATAGTACTTCTCTTATATATATAAAAAATTTCGTATAATAAACGATTCTGTTTTCATGATAAAATATTTACGTTCTTTGCTTTCTTCTGTTGATTCAGCATCCTCTTCTACTTTGAAAACATAAGAAATATTGAGATTGAATAAAACGATATATTGTTAAATAATAATTATATTAAAATATTTGAAATAATATAAAATGAAACATAAAAGGGTCTTTCCAATAAAGATTTTAAATTATTCTGTTCTCAGATTGATAAATCGTATTTACCTTTTCTGCCTTCCTCCGTTGATACACCATCCTTTGGCACTTAGAAAAAAATTAATATAGTGATTATATTAATTATTAAGATAATATAATATGAAATAATAATAATATGAGAATACTTAAAACAAAACATAAAAGAACCTTTATAATACATATTATTTTGTATTTGTACTATTATGTGGAATTTACCTTCTTCGCTTTCTTCCGTTGATCCAACAAACTTTTCTGTTTAGAAAACATAAAAAATACAGCGATTATATGAAATAATAATAATTAATACTGCATTAAATAATATTGATTAATAATAAAATTAAAAAATAATTAAAACATAAGAATAGATTAAATAATACTTCCAAGAAACAACAAGTGTAATAAAATATTTTATTTTGATGTTATAAAATTTAGTACTTATACCTGCTTTGCTTTCTTCAGATGATTCAACATCTTCTTTCACTTAGAAAAAATGAAAATTATTTTTATTTGTGTATTATGAAACATTGTAAATATTTTCTAAAATTTGAATGAGAAGCGAAAATGTATAGCAGATAAAAAAAATAAAAAATCTTCGTTTTAAAAAATTTATAAAATCAAAATAATTTGAATGCTGAATATAGCTCAACTGCTATTCAACGTTTAAAATTTTGGCATTTGTGTTTAATGAATAAGTAACACAGTAATATTGAATAAAACATATTTAAACGAAGCGCAATTTATATTTTGCAGAGATATGGTAAAATATTTAAACTTAAATTCTGAACATTATGGGAGTTGGATAGTTGGGGATGGAATAGTTAAAATGATTTTTTATTCTTTTGTTCTGTTAGTAAGCTATACCCAAATAAATACTCGATAATTATTAGAGTTCCTTGTTACATGAAAATATTTTTTAGTGATTTTTTATATTAAATCTTAAATTTAATATTTAATTTCAAATTTTAGTCACCGATGGATGTTTAGCAATCATATTTATGATGCATTAGAATATTTTTACATTAAATATTTATAAATATTTAACAGGGTCAAATAGGCTCTAATTTTATTTAAATTTCATCATTAATATATTTAGTGTTTTTCCTTGTTATATTGCTATATATTGTGATATTGCTTGTTATGTATTACTCTTACTTTGTGAGCATACATATAAGCATATATGTATGTGAGTGTATGTCTTTTTTTAACATTTTTCTTCATTTTTAAGTATTTATATTTAATATTTTCATTAATTTTAATATTTATATAATATTTTTTAACATTGTCATTTCTGCCTTCAAATACAGATTTTTAGATAAAAACATTGCTTTTAAAATTTTCTAAATATCTACAAAAAATAAACACAATTCAAATGCAATATTTATATACATGGACAAGCTACAAGGGTTGAAAATAAATATATGCTCGTTTTTTTACATAAACCTTCATGAAATAAAATTTCAACAAAATATCAAACGCTTTTTAATAAAAAATATTAAAGTATTCTGAAAATAATTTTTTTCAATTTAACAAATAGAGTTCTTACCTTCTTCACTTTCTTCCGTTGATTCAGTATCCTTGCTTACTTAGAAAAATAATAAATAAAAGAAATATTTTTATTTGTGTCACTCATATACAATTTTATAAACATTTTTACTGAAAGGAATTGAGGAATCAAACTTTATATTGCACAAAAATAATTCTACATTAAAAATTACAAAAAGCTAAAAAAGTTTTGAAATAAAAATTAATTTTATTTCATACACCACAATTTATGCTTAGATATTACAAGTAACGCTTAACATTTATTTAATAATACATTTTTTACAATACATTTTAATATATAGTATATAATACATTTTTTACAATATATTTACTATTTATCACATTTCAATAACATGATAAATATGGTGTAACAAATTTTACTCGTTCTTTTATATTGCACAGTATGTATGTAAAAAGTAATTATAAAAATTCTAAAAGAAATTTTCACTTTTTCTAACTTGTCATTTTAATTATTGATTTTAATTTAATTACAGTTTTTTTAAAAAGATAAGAACAGATTTAAAATGAATTATATTTAGCATGTGTATTACATTGATTAAAATATTTTTAAAAATTTAAAGCATCGTATTAGTATGGCACAAAAATGCTATGTTCCACTTATTAAATGCATTCTACATATTCGTTCATTGTGTTTCGTATTTAACTTTTATTTATTTAATGATTTCAGAAAAAATATTTAGAACTCTCATTTTCATTCCGACATTAATGGTAGTTCCTATCTCTTAATAACCTGCATATATATATCATACGTGAAACGAATCTTATATGTATCTGTTAATACAATTAGAATCAATTAATTTTTTTCATATACATTTATATAATTATAAATGTGTAGGAAAGAAAAAGTATTATATAAAATGTAAAATATCTTTTTAAAAATATAATGCTTTTAAAAAGTATCGCAGTTTTAATAAAATTTTATATTAAAAAATTATGTTTGAACTTTATAAATACAGATGTTCATGAAATAATATTTCTTTTTTGAATTTTGATTTTGGTGGATTTTGGTTTTATGAGCAAGATTCTAAGACGTTAATAAAAACAATTAGCTTTTATATTGTTGTATTGCGAAAGTTACAAAGACTACTAAGATACATTGATGCTTAATTATGAAGAATAAAATTTACATAAAAAAGTTTTATATAAATTATAATGACAATTTTTATATGGTATAAATTATTTCAAAATATTCATGAATAATTCTATATGCTTTTCTTATATTATATAGCACTTTTCTCTAATTTCTTTTCTTTATTCCATTAAAAAGACCACTTTATATTAAGATGGTTTAAATAAATGTAATATGGACAAATTCGCGCATGGAAATAAATTATTTATGAATATTTATTCATTTTAGTGAAATATGCAAAAGAATTTTAAACTTAAAATATGAGTTTTACTAGTATTTGTTATTAAATTCACTTATTTAATGCAAATGCATATCAGTGTACTACATCCTAGATTGCAAAGTTCACTCGTAATTTGCAAATAGAATATACATTCCGATGAAATACTTTAATTATTTCATTGTTTCCTCTTTTGCGACAAGTGAATATATGTAACAGAAAGTAGTCTGTAATTTACGAGATTGTGATAGTAAAGTATCCTTTGCCGTTAAGCTATCGACTACGCGGTGTCTTAGAAATATTTTCATGTATTTAGTTTCCAATAAAAAATATCATTAAGTAATTTCATTTACAAAAAAATATAGTTAAATTATTGAACTTATTATCATCATGGTAATCATTTTCAAAATAGAAGAAAGATAAAATAGAAAATGTGTTAACTTTGGCAGTTATTAAAAGTCAACCTTATATGGTAAGTCTGTATGTTGCATTTCTTTTCTGAATATTAAATTTTAAGTTTGAAATTGAATTTTAATTTTTGACTGAAGGCAAGCCTTCGTTTTTGACCAACGTTATCTATTAAATGCTTAGGATTATGCATTTCTAGGCAAATTAGAAAAATAAACAAATTGAAATAAGGTTTTCTCGTTTTTTAAATTTAAATGAAATTATATTACATAAAAAAATGCAATAAGTTTTTAAATGAAAAAAAAAATTGGTCAAAGTTAAGCACTTTTGATTTCGGAGAAAGAAGAAGGGTTTATTTTCTTTCTTTTTCCTCTTGATTAACACAGCAGAGGAATTTCCTCTACCTGTTGATTTAAAATGTGCATCTTTCAAAAATGTGGGAAAATTTCTGAATTATATTGTTTGTGTGTTAATGTGTAATAAATGTGTCACTTAAAAAGAATGTGTTTTGTGTTATTCAACCACACTGGAAACGACCATGACCTTAAAAGCTTCATATTATTCTTAAAATTTAGATTTTATCTACACGTATCGTACTTTCTTCCATTGGTATAGCAATAAGAAATTTCAAATTAATAATTATTATCCATCAATTTATACAAATATTTCCCTTAAACTTTAATAAAATATATGAATATCCTTTACTGAATTATATGAAAGTTTAAAAGTATTTTTAAACCTGTCATATTCAAACTTCAAAATATATTTATGAAGTCTGCATATTATTCACTTGATATTCACAAAAGTCAAAAAGTTTATTAAATAACCAATATATAAAATTTTTAACCAAGGATTTAAAATGAAAAAACATATGTCTTAATTCGCACTCAGTTTTTCTTTGGCACTTATACCTGTATAAGGTTAAACTATCATGATAAATGTTTGAATTTCAAATCAAGATATTAGTGATAAAAGTATAATAATTGAAATAATTTTATTTTATTTTTTATGAGTATGCTACCTTAAAATCAGTCAAGATAGAATTGCTAACACTTTTTTTAAATCATAAATATTCATACATTTTCATAACCCTGTCAAACATCCAGCCAAGACATATGGACTAAATGAATGCTTCATAATATTTGATGTTAATCTGTTCATAATATTTGATGCTTCATAATATTTGAGTTAAACATACATTTCGTATTTCTTTTATCAAATTTAATTTTCTTCTTTTTATCATTGACATTAACTTACGAAAATATTTACAATATGATGCATGTTAATTTTATTAATAGTTACGAGTCGTAAAGATGAAGAGTAAATCGTTATTATTCATATAATTTGTCACATATTTTCATCGACAATACATTACGAAAATTTAAAATTAATATAATCAGTCTATTTGTTAAACTCATTGTTATACATTTTAAATATAGAATGTTTGTTTCTGAATATTATAAAATTTTAGAATGTTTGAGTTTTTGGCATATAGAAAGTCTTTTAAATAAAAGTTATTTACAAATAGAATGTGTATATAGCATTTTCTTCCTTTTTAAATATATAATAAATATAATACCAATACAAGTAATTCAAGTTAAATTACAGCTAATAGTTTCTATAAAATATCATACTGTAAAATATATTAAATTAATCGTCTTTAATGTCTGAATAAAAAATATGTAAAAATCATATAGAAATAAAATAATAAATAAATCCTATAGTGTGCATATATATTATTATTACACATAATATTAATTATGTGTAAAATTTAATTATTAATTATAATTTATAATTAATAATAATTATTATAATTATTAATTATAAATTAATAATAATTACACACACACACACACACACACATATATATATATATATATATATATATATATATATATATATATATTATATATATATGTATATATATACATATATATGTATACATATACATATATTTATATATATAGATATATATATATATGTATATATATATACATATTGTACCGAGCTCCACGGGTTCGTGTTGATTGAGAGTTGAATAAAGCAACCACTTAATGCACCCAAGACTTTTATTCGTAAAAACTTCACTAGAGAAACGAAATTCCCGCTGTAACAATCACAATTATACAGCTACAATTCGTCAGATACAATAAGAAATAGCTTCCAATCACAGGTCTCAAATACCTCAGACAGAGAACAACTAGCAGTCACAACTAATCGTCTTCACTCACTGACTGTCTTCACAAAACTACTCTCCTTCCATGTCGGGCTGCGGTATTTATACCTGACTTGGCGGAGAAATCTACCAATTTCGCCAAGGTTCTGGAAGCTTCTAGGCTATCTCGAAAAATATTGGTCCTAGAGCTTAGGTGATGGATGTTTCCAGAAGTATCGATTTCTCGCCAAGTCGCCAAGAATCTCGCCAACCGTCGCCAAGTCGCCAAGAATCTCGCCAACTGTCGCCAAGTCGCCAAATCATTAGGAAATCCGCTTTTAAACTACAACGCGTCTAAATACCGCAATTTTTGCCCAAAATGTGAGAATTTCTGATCTGTCTGAGATATTTTAAGACAAATATAATCATTATTTACAAATTTGTAACATTGCCCCCTCTCAAGGACTGCACGTCCCGGGCAGTACAATCCCCTGATAGGAGGCCAAATTTAATATAAAAGAATTTACATTTCAAGAGGATACAGAGCACATTACATACACAAGCAACTAAAAATACAAGAAAATAGAAAAGATTAAAATTATCTATACTATTTACAAACAGACCATGGTCTACTGATTTTTACTCTACATTACGATAAGGAGCTAATCTATCATAATGTACTACCTTTGGTTTTGAAGCAGATGATTTTCTTATACGAACCACGACGTCGTTCAGTCTTTTTAGGACTGTGTAAGGACCTTCCCAGTTGGCTTGCAACTTTGGAGAAAGTCCTTTACGTCGAATCGGGTTCCACAACCAAACTTTGTCACCTTCTTGGAATTCATGTCCCGTCGCTCTTGTGTCATACCTTGTCTTCATTCTTTCGGTCGTCAGGTTGATTCGGTCTCGAGCGAAGTTATGGACATCTTCAAGACGTGCCTGAAGGTCTCGAAGGTATTCCTCTGGCGATGAAGATGTATCCGGTGGACGACCAAACTGAAGATCACAAGGGAGACGAAGTTCGCGACCAAAGAGCATCTGTGAAGGAGTATATCCGGTAGTCTCATGGACAGCACTGCGATATGCAAGCAGAAACAGCGGTAGCTTCAAATCCCAATCTTGCTGATTTCTGGAAACCATAAGTGAGAGATTATTCAAGATGGTTCTGTTAAATCTCTCTACCATGCCGTCCGATTGTGGGTGTAGTGGCGTGGTCTGCGTCTTGTCTATTCCGAGAATTTGACACATTCCTTTAAACACAACAGAGGTGAAATTTGTCCCTTGATCAGAATGGATTTGTAAGGGTGTGCCGAATCTGGAAACCCATTGATGCACTAGAACCTCGGCTACTGTAGTCGCCTCTTGATCGGGGATTGCAAACGCTTCAGGCCACTTAGTAAAGTAGTCCATGACAACTAGTATGTATTTGTTGCCATTTGAGGATCGTGGTAAAGGACCCAAAATGTCCAATGCTATCCGCTCAAAAGGTGCTCCTACGTTGTACCGCTGCAACCTTCCTCGGCTACGTTTCTTCGGTCCTTTACGTGCCGCACAGTCATCACAAGATTGGCACCATTTCTCTACATCTTGTCTCGTTTTGCTCCAATAGAAGCGTTCTCGAACTTTCTGTAGAGTTTTCATTACTCCGAAGTGGCCTCCAGTTGAGCTACTGTGCAATTCTTTCAAAACATCTGAAATTCTTGATTTTGGAAGAACAAGCTGCCATTTGAAATTACGTCCATCATCGGACTCCCATTTCCTGTATAAGACACCATTTCTTATATGGAGTGAGTCCCAAAGAGCCCAATATTGCTTAGTAGCAGGACTGTAGGTGGAGATATCCTGCCAACTTGGTCTCATACTAGAAGATTCTTTCAATTCAAGAATTGGATTTATATCTGGGTCTTCTTTTTGGGCTTCCCTAAGTCCTTCATCACTCCATGGGTCTGGTTTTGATGGAGGTGAAACAGTAACTTGGCGTACCGAAGGATTTATCTAGCTGATAGTTCTTCTCTACTCTAGAACAGTATCGGCAGCTTTCATTACACGGCTTCCTTGATAGTGCATCAGCATTTCCATGAAGAGTTCCTTTGCGATGACGTATTTCAAAGTCAAACTCCTGGAGTCGTTGAATCCATCTGGCTACCTGTCCTTCCGGATTTTTAAAATTTAAAAGCCAGGTTAAGGATGCGTGATCTGTCCGGAGCAAGAACTTTCTTCCATAGAGATAATGGTGGAAATGTTCTATGGCTTTAACGATTGCCAGCAATTCCTTCCTGGTTGTACAGTAATTCCGCTCTGGTTTCGATAGACATTTACTCCAATAAGCAATGACATATTCTTTATCATCAATTTCTTGCGACAAAACAGCTCCGATATTTTCGTTGCTGGCATCCGTATCTAAAATGAATAATTTTTCGGGCTGGGGATATGCAAGAACGGGCGAAGATGTCAACGCCTCCTTCAGTTGTTTAAAAGCTTTCTCACATTCATCTGTCCATAGAAATTTCTGTTTAACTTCTGTCAACTTGTGAAGAGGTCTGGCAATACTTGAAAAACCCTTAACAAATTTCCTGTAATATGTGCATAGTCCAAGAAAACTTCTTAATTGGTGGACATCTTTTGGACGACTCCAGTCCTTAACTGCGGAGATCTTTTCAGGATCTGTTCTTACACCTTCAGCAGAGATAATGTGTCCCAGATAGCTTACTTCACGTCGGAATAAATTACATTTGCAAGGATTCAGCTTCAGGTTGGCCATTTTTAATTTTTCCAGCACCTTTCGGATGTTTCTTAAATGGTCTTCGAATGTGCGCCCTACAATAATGATATCGTCCAAATATACCAAACAGGCTTCGTAGGAAAGTCCTCGTAATACTGTCTCCATCAGGCGCTCAAACGTTGCAGGTGCATTGCAAAGCCCAAATGGCATAACCTTGAACTGCCAAAGTCCTTGTCCTGTGGTGAATGCAGTCTTTTCTCGATCCTCAGGATGTATCTCTACTTGCCAATAACCACTCTTGAGATCCAAAGTCGAAAACCATTGTTTTCCGGATAAAGCATCAAGTGTATCGTCAATCCTAGGAAGAGGGTAACTATCTTTTTTAGTGATGTTGTTTAACCGACGATAGTCAACGCAGAATCGGGTAGAACCATCTTTCTTCCGAACTAAAACAATAGGCGAAGCCCAAGGACTCTCTGATGGCTCAATAATGTCATTCTGCTGCATTTCCATCAGAAGATTATCCACCTCTTCCTGCTTAGCGAATGGCAATCTTCTCGGATGTTGTTTAATGGGTGGATGATTTCCTGTATTGATTCGGTGCTGCGTCAATTTGGTTCGCCCAACATCATCTGATTTCTTGGAAAAGAGATCTCCGAATTCTAATAATAGATTTCTTGCAGCATTCCTCTGTTTATCATCTAACTCTGCACTCTGAAGGAGTTCATTAATTAGAGTGTCAGGAGGCTCAGATAGTGTGGTTTGACAATTTCGGTTAATACAGGTCACTGGAGTGCAAGTCGCCAGCACTTCTCCTTCTTTTATTAGTTTTACCTTATTGCTTAGATTAGCAACTCTTACCGGGATTACATTTCGTGAAAGGTCGACGAGGGAAGAAGCCACTAGTACTCCTTTAACGCTATTGTCGGAATCTGGATATTCAGTCAATCCATAATGAAAATTATTATCTTCTGAAAGAGCTCCGGAAACTATTGTCTCAGTTCTTGGTGGTAGTGTTGTTTCACTCTTTGAAGTTATATGATGGACTGATTTAATATCTGAATATTTCGTCTTAAAAATCGTTATGTCTTCAGAACATGAGTGTAGTTCATTATTTTTAAAATCTAACTTGAAATTGTTTTCTTTGAGGAAATCCAATCCAAGAATAAATTCGTCATTTATATCAGCGACATATGCCATATGATGGTACACGGCATTACCAAATGCAATGTTTAGATTGACTTTTCCATGCACTTTAATCTTATCACCTGTCACAGTTTGGAGGGTAATGCAGGGCGGCGTCCAGATGAGTTTGTCACCAAGTTTGCGAGCCAAATCTGTCCTAATGATAGTTACGTTGGCTCCAGTATCGATTATCATTCTGCAGGGAACTTCGTTGACATGTCCCATAACGAAAAGTCCGTTGTCGCCGCTACTTACGGAAGAAATGTGAAACAATTTGAAATGGGGCTTCTGACTCTCTGGACATCTCCGCCCCGCGAGATGGCCACATATTAGTTTCACTGCTGTGGTGGAAGATCATTTCCACCATCTTTTCGTTTCGGGCAGTCTCTACGGACGTGTCCGACTGCACCGCAAGTCCAACATTGGATTTTCGTGTTTCTGCCACCTTTACTCAATTCTAAGTTACGAAATTTTCTCCGCAGATCTTCGATTTGCTTTCTTAGATCACAGTCCGTATCAGTAGTAGAGACGGCTCTGATTGAGTGCCGGTCTTTACGCGCGGCCTGCTGGGCAGCCTCTATCTTATGTGCGTAGACTAGGGCAGATCCAGTATCTTTGACATCGGCGAGTCTAAGTGTTTTCTGTATCTCCGGATCCCGCACACTATCGATGAAGTGATGGAGAGCCAGATCTTGACGTGTCTCAGCTGGGCAGTCCGAAAATGCTAGATGGGAAAGTCGCTGAATATCGGCAGCCAATTCTTGAAGACTTTCACCCGCTTTTTGATAGCGGGACTTTAACTGTAGTCTGCTATATTCTTTAGTGCACTTATCTCCAAACCGCAGCTCAAGCGCACTCGATAGGGCTTGGAAATCGTGCCTCTGCTCCTCCGGAAGCGTCTCGAGGATGTCAGCCGCGTCTCCTCTTAAAGAAGCCGCCAGGTGAAAAGCTTGGGCTCGGGGATTCCATCCATTAGCTTCCGCTACCATCATAAACTGGGTCTTGTATACTTGCCAGGATGATTTCCCATCAAATGTTGAGAGTTTAATATTGGCTAGGGAAGGCACAAATGTCACGTTGGGTTCCTCATGTTTGTTTGATATTTGCTTCTCCAAGCTTTCAATCTTCTTATTCATTTTGTCTAATGCTTCTTCAACGTTTTCTTCTATCTCCAGAACTTTAGTTTCAACTGAAGTTACCTTATCTTCCATTGCATTCATCTTCTCCTGAATGATATTGGAGAATTCTTCTTTAACACTTACAATGTCCTTCTTAAGTTCCTCCTGTCCAGATTTTATCTCTTTCATCATCTCGGTTTTAATCTCTTCTTGTCCAGCTTTCATCTCTTCTTGTCTAGCTTTCATCTCTTCTTGTCCAGCTTTCATCTCTTCTTGTCTAGCTTTCATCTCTTCTTGTCCAGCTTTCATCTCGGTTTTCATATCTTCTTGTCCAGCTTTCATCTCTTCTTGCCAGCTTTCATCTCGGCCATCTGCTCCGCTAATTTTTCGAGAAGACTTTTCATTAAATCCATATCCATTTTTCTTGTGACACGCTGCATCAACTCTTCAATCCCGATTCTGACACCAGTTGTACCGAGCTCCACAGGTTCGTGTTGATTGAGAGTTGAATAAAGCAACCACTTAATGCACACAAGACTTTTATTCGTAAGAAACTTCACTAGATAAACGAAATTCCCGCTGTAACAATCACAATTATACAGCTACAATTCGTCAGATACAATAAGAAAATAGCTTCCAATCACAGGTCTCAAATACCTCAGACAGAGAACAACTAGCAGTCACAACTAATCGTCTTCACTCACTGACTGTCTTCACAAAACTACTATCCTTCCATGTCGGGCTGCGGTATTTATACCTGACTTGGCGGAGAAATCTACCAATTTCGCCAAGGTTCTGGAAGCTTCTAGGCTATCTCGAAAAATATTGGTCCTAGAGCTTAGGTGATGGATGTTTCCAGAAGTATCGATTTCTCGCCAAGTCGCCAAGAATCTCGCCAACCGTCGCCAAGTCGCCAAGAATCTCGCCAACTGTCGCCAAGTCGCCAAATCATTAGGAAATCCGCTTTTAAACTACAACACGTCTAAATACCGCAATTTTTGCCCAAAATGTGAGAATTTCTGATCTGTCTGAGATATTTTAAGACAAATATAATCATTATTTACAAATTTGTAACAATATATATGTATACATATATATATATATTTATATATATATGTATATATATATATACATACATATATATATATATATATATATATATATATATATATCATATATATATATATATATATATATACATATATATATATATATATATATATATATATATATACATATATATATATATATATATATATATATATATATATATATATATATAGTGTGTGTGTGTGTGTGTGTGTGTGTGTAATTATTATTATTATTAATTTTATAAATATCGGAAAGTTATTTTGTAAACATTAATTTTTTAAATTAATTATTGGACATGATTTCTACTTGTTAGTTTTATATTATTCTGATTTGCAAAATTGTCTAAAAATATAATAATAGTATAAGTTTACTAAAAAATTTCTGTTTTTTAAAATATATAGTAAATAAAATACAATCATAAATAAAAAATAAGTTCTTATTTGGATTTTGTATTCATATTTCATATAAACTTTCCTGAAATGATAAACTTGAAAAATATTAAAGTATTTTTGTGCAGCACAATGAATCATTTTTATATAAATGCTTAACTAACCATATTTACCTTCTTTTGTTTCGTCTGTTGATTCAGTATCTTCTTTTACTTGAAGAGAAATTAATAAATGTATTAAACGTATGAACTGAACAAGCTAATTTTTATTCATTTCTTCATTAGTAATCAAACTTCACAAAATCAAACAAGAACAAATTATGCAATAATTTCAGCTAACATTTATTGTTTCTTGTAATTCATTTCCATAATTTTAGACTAATCTAGTAAATTTCCTTTTTGTTTCGCATATTTTTAGCTATTACAGTGTTAAAATGTTTTATAGCATATTTATATATAATATTTTTAAGCAATATATAGCAGCTATTAAATAAAAATATGAACAATACTAAAAATATACAATATATACCAATGATTGAATTAATTCATAATTGGTAATATACAATTGAGCAAATCGAATTAAAATACAAAAAAAATGTTTCATTAAAATTTATAAAACATTTTAAGTTTATACATAATGTATGTGCATATAAAGAGAGTTAAATAATATATATATATATATATATATATATATATATATATATATATATATATATATATATATATAAATGTATGTGTGTGTGTGTGTGCATTGAAATTAGTTATTTTATGAGAATATTTATTTATTTCATGTGTTTAAGATATGATATCATCATAAATGAACATTTTTCCATTCTGCAATTTTATTAAGAGATTTTTATATTCATATTCTGTAGAACATTAATTTATAAAAATAAATTTTTTCTTTTCCCCAAATTTGAAGTAGAATTTACAATACGGCTGAGAATGTTACAAATATTATTAATATTTATTTGTGCTTGTTCTTAGTTCATAAAAATTACAGGAAATATTGTTTATATAAATCACAAAGGATGTTTTCTAACTTGGCATTATAATTTGCTTAATAAATGTAAATTATATGCTAGTATTCAATATGCTTTTCTTACCTTCTTCAGTGTCTTTCTTTGATTCCATACCTTCATACTCTTTAAAAAGAATATGGAGATTATTTTCATATTAAAAAGATTACTTTAGAATTAACAGTAAATAAATTAAGTTTTTAGATGATAAAAAGTGGATTTTTATTCATAAATCCTTACTTAAGTGAAATTTAATGTAAGAAATTTATAGTAACATTACTTTTTGGAATTTTATTTTCATTCTTTTTATCCGTCACAAAGGAATATCATGAAAAACATCTTAGAAAATACTTTGTGAAATTTCAAATTGTGTTTACAATTTAAAGTGATAGTCATAACTGCAGAGTTTTAGTAAATAGTTGTTACTAAAACGCAGCAATTAGTATTTTATAAGAAAATATTTTACCCGAGAAATTTAAATTTGTGGACTATATAATCATACATATTTATTCATCGATATGAAAATATAATTAACTTTTATTTTATGCTTTAAGACAGGATGTTATCTAAATATTATAGTCATCATTTGTTAATGTATAATAAATATGAGATCTATATAAAGTTATAAAATTTAATTTACCTGTATTTAATAATTAAGTAAATATTAAAAATAATAAATAAATAGAAATAAACAAGAATTATAATCCTATATTTTACAAACAATGTAAAATATTTTCGTATTTAAAAGAAACTCCAGGGAATTATATTTGATTTATAAATTTCAAATAAATCCTTCAGTGATTTATTACCTATCCCCCTGGTGTAGGAAAGCATGCGCCATTCCTAAAAGTCTCCAATGTGACAGATTCCCGCAGATATGATATTCATCGTGCTCAGCTAACGGCTGCAGGTGAATTTAGAAGTCAAATCATGCTTTTGTGGTTCTTCTCCAAAAAGAAGCTGCAACTTACCCTTAACCTAAGCCAAGTCAATATGTCGATACTTTATGAAAAAAAAACCATATTGCCCTTTGCAAAACTACTATATATTTGATAATTATTAGAATTCTTATTTATAAAAAAATTTCCTTCAACATTTTATTGTAAATGTTAAATTTCAAATTTGCCATTTAATGCTTTAAATATAGATGAACAGTACAGCTATTATTTTCGACTAATTTTGTTTTCGATTAATATTTATGAGTAGAAGTAAGTATTAAACAAGTTTTAGTTGATTGTTTCAAATAATATTGTTTTTTATTGTAAGTTATTATTACGTTAAAGTAAGTTATTAACTACGTTATTATTATGCATTGATAATATTTTGTAATATAATATTCATTATATTTTTTATCTCTTTCATTCTTATTTACGTTATATTTTTTACAATCCATTTTTTATTATTAATTTTAACACTTCGAAAACATTATTTTACAGAAATTGTTCTTTTAATTGTTCTTTGTTACTGTAAAATAGATTGCCCTTTTTGCTTACAAGTCTAATTTTTCAATTTTAATTATTATAAGAAAATATAACTCCTAAAATATTTTGCTAAAAATGGAATTTTTTTGAAGCAAAAATTCCAGTATTTTTAGTCAAATTACCCAAAAAATAAACAGATTCTTCATTTAAACTTTCATAAAATAATATTTCTACAAAAAATATAGGAATTGCTTAGTATAAAATAATAAATTATTTTCATTTATAATATTCTGTGCTTACCTTCTTCATTTTCTTCTGTTGATTCAGCATCTTTACTGACTTAGCAAAAGGATAAAATGATTATTTTTTTATTTATATTTCTCACAAAATTTCATATATATTTTTACATAAATACATTGCATAACAAAAAAGTTACAATGCAGTTTATGCTTTAAATTAACTATTTTCAAAATAATAAAAATGAATCTAATAATATTTTTCTTCAAAATCATGATTTCTGCTAAATTTTTATTAAATTATTGAATTTCAAGTTCCAAAAATCTCTTTATAGACAGTTTTAATGCCTACTATAAAATATTTCAGATCCGTTTATGTTATTTTTCAGTTATTTTATTATAAATGTTAAATTTTTAGTGATACATTTACAAAATGAGCCAGATTATTTTCTTGGTAATTAAAGGTATGTAATGAATATTTTTCGTGTGCTACTTTTACGAAATTTATCATTGTTATTTAGTTCATCAATCTTGTTGTTGTTTACAAATGACACTTGGACAAGCCAAGCTCGCTATGCTATGCGAATTTATTCGATTGGGAGCGTCTTTTGTTTTAATCAAAGCACCATGTAGGTGAAAGTACGACTTTGCTCTACACACTTGCCATAGGTACCCGTTTAAAGGGTAGGCAACCGTTCACATTTCATTCATACAAGGAAAGGACAAAGACAGGATAGATATTGTTTTTTCTAGCATTCAAAAGAAAGAAAATAGCTTAAATTAATGTATTAACTGCTTATTAATTGAAATTCATTGTTTTTTTTATTACGGAAATCTTTTCGGTATAATTCATGTTTACAAGTGTGGATTTTCAGCGAGTATACTTTTTTAAGAGCATTATATTATAATATATTGTGGAGAATTTCTATAGCGTATTATCGATTAAATATATATAATGCGAAATTATTTGCTAATCAAAAAATAATTTTACAGACAATTGTAGTGAAATTTCAAACTATATTGAGAAATTGATATGTGACTGAATTAATTAAATTGTTTTAACGCTAAATTAAAATAATCAATTATAGTGAAGAATAATATAAGAGAGTAATATTATCATTACCTAATCATTAAATTATTTAATCATCAATTCATTTCTTCATCAGTTGTCCATTACTTCAATAAATTTATGAAATATTATTTTCTATTAAGTATTATTTTTAAGCTTGAAACTGGCTGTAGCTTTTATTCTTTGTAAACAAGATCAGTCGCATATGAAATATTCTCTACAATTTCAAATTGTTTTGAAATTGAATGAATTTTGTTTTTACAAAAAAGCAACAACATAAAAAATAGATTTGTGCTCGTATTTCGCCTTATGCTTTTTCACAAAATAAATTTTAAACACAGTTACCGATATTATTTCTGTAACATAATAAACAATTTTAAAAAATAATAAAATTTTATTTTAACCCCTTAACCGTCTGGGGTTCTGTGAAGAAAGTGCACCATTTTTGCTTCGCGG
Organism: Latrodectus hesperus; assembly: GCA_037975125.1. Taxonomy (NCBI): domain Eukaryota; kingdom Metazoa; phylum Arthropoda; class Arachnida; order Araneae; family Theridiidae; genus Latrodectus; species Latrodectus hesperus. The sequence goes on along the minus strand of JAJQOW010000019.1, from coordinate 1,495,178 downwards.
TGGCATCATAGTTTTGGCTTTCACTGCAAAGCAAGTTTTTCCCCCTTTAGCACTTGTCAAGAATACAAAAGTCTCTAATTCTTGATGAGACGCATTTCCGTTGTATCCTGGACCACCTCACAATAATCACATTCTAATGACTTACAGCGGGGAAGCCCATCAATCGCTGTCAGCTGTAGAAACCCACATGTGCTCGCAGTTTGCTTTATGAACGTTCTGCTCGAAAATCTCTTCAAATCCTTATTATAATTTTTTATTACACTAAATATGAATTTTTATTTAATTATTTTGTAAATTATTAGGAAATTTAATTTATTTCTAAGCAGTTTTTGTATTTAAAATCTTAAACAATTAAAAATATATAAGAGAGCCATCACAACGAATATCGTCGTAACCTTACAACGAATATCTAAAATACGTACATTATATATATATATATATATATATATATATATATATATATATATATATATATATATATATATATATATATATATATATATAATTATTTCAATCATTACTTTTTATTAAAAATCAGAAAAATATTTTTCATTTCCCAGATAGTTAAAAATGTATTGATTTTAAACAGCTGTAATAATTAGTTAATTTGCTGTCTATTTGTAATTGGTAATCATTGCAGATACTTTTCAAAATCAATATTATATATTTAAAATCATCAAATAATTTTCAAAATCATTAAAAGAAACGCTTCTGTTGCTTTAATACATACAGATTGAAGAATTTAGATATTGTATATATTTAATAATTTTAAAAAATAAAAAGCTAATTTCATTATTTAACAATAGTTTTTATAGTATATAGTAATCTACTGACAACAGATGAAATTTTGATGAAAATTTTGAAAGCAAATTTTTCAGATTAAATTTCTCGTACCAAAAGATTTCCGTTTCTAATTATGTAAAAAATATCACTCCATACAAGAACCCGTGTTGTTATTATATATCTTTTAGTATTTCTTAGATTGTTTTACACAAATACTAAAATTAATTGCATCTCTGGTATGAATATTTGTTTTTCAAAAGGAGAAACATGTCAAAAATATAAAAACAGGTACATCTTAACGCTATTGTTTACAATAGTATTCTAATAATTGAATATTTAATATAGAACTTATCAATATCACATTTTTTCACATATTCAAATTAGCCCTACATTAAATATTTTTTGCCATTATAGAATTATAACTGCTTTGACATGCAAATCATTATAAGCTATAAATTTAGAGAAAGATTCTTTTAAGTACTTTATTACAATAATGATTTAACTTAATTCTTCTTTTGATGGTTATAAATAAAAATATTTAGCTACTTTTGATTTGATTAATCAAATATTGTTAAATAGTTTTGATTAAAGAAGTAAATATTCACAAAATTAATTTTGTAAGCATAAATTCACTATCCAGAAATGAATACTTTGTCTAGTTCAAAAGTATTAATTTTACATAAAGTTTAACCTGTTAAAAATACATACCATAATTTATTAATTTATCACAAAAATAAAATTTATTTCTTATGTTAGAAACATCTTATTGAAGGTCAAATTATTTAGCTTTAATATTAGAATTAAGTTATTTAAAACATACTAAATGTTTTTGTTTTCGAAAACATACTAAAGTAATAAAAAAGCCATAATATAGTGCTTATTTGAAATATTCTGTTTCAAGAAGGTAAAAGTATAATCTTTACTGTTAGATATTGAAGTATAAGAGAAAAAAGCTTAATACTTAAAATGTATAATCACTAAATTAGTAAATGAAAATATTTCTTTTCCATGATAAAGGAAATTTCAAATTTTATGAAATTTGTAAGTAACTTTAACTTTAATGATTTTAAATTATACATACAAAATATTAGTTTAAAATATCATTAATTTTACAAAACAAATTATTGAAATAATTTGAAACGTGGCAACAAAGACATTAAATAATTTAACATGTTTTCCGCTGTTTTCCTTATACGAAAAAATGTTCCTGATTACTAAATTCAAACATTTTTTAAATATTTAAATATTATCACTAGAGAGAAGAGAGTTTATGGTGAAATTATATTATAATGTCTCTGAAACAGATATGCATTTCTTAAAAAAATATTTAAGGGAATATTTCTCGTAATTTTTCTGAAATAAGCAATTCTTGATGTATTTTAATATCATTTGCCAGTCCTGTCGCAAAATGTGAATTGAGTGAAAGGTTTAATCAAAATTAAAATTTTCTTGCTAAAAATAATAGTTTCCTTGTAAAGTTATAGACCTTAATCGTAACAAAATAATATAATTTTATGTGGAATAAAGAGTAACATAGAACCATTCTAAAATTCGAAAATAGTTATGTAAGAGGATTTATTCCTTCATATTTTTTAATTACCTTGATCTTGGTATTTTAGCCAATGCTTGAAATATGTGTACTGAAAATTTGAGTAGTGTGAAGCTAACAATATGAAAAATTTCAAAACATGTTTAGTCAAATTCTCGAGTAAACAGAAAAGTAATGCACATGTAGCTAATTTTAAATTATTTACAATTAGAATGAAGATAGCAGAATGATCAATTGGTATTTCAGATTATATCAATTTGACATCAGGATTGACAAATGCCTAACTATTGGAACTTGGGAATTTTTTCAAATTCCGTGTGAAACCGATAAATGTAAATTTAAATCAAATGTAGCACCGGTGTAGTGGATGCACATTTTGAATCGAATATCTTGGAAATATCTGTTTCATGATGTATTAAAGGTAAACGTGTCAATAAATCGCCTTCAGCTGGCCAGAACAAATTATTGAAATGCCATATTGTCACTTCCCTATTCCTGTTTGCATATATATATATATATATATATATATATATATATATATATATATATATATATATATATATATATATATATATATATATGTATATATATATATATAGCTAATAGTATAAATGCGAAAATTTTACCGGCTTACGAACATTATGTCTGATTCAAGCAGTGAAGAATTCTATTTTTATTATGAAGATAACTCTTCGAACACCGACTGTGATCTTTCTGGGGCTCGCAATCGGTACCCAGTCGACAGTTAAGCAAGTCTGATTTTTTGACACTCTTTTATAAATTATATAAGCATTTAAAATGAGATAATTAGTAACAAGTTATTCAATTTATAAACTAAAATTGGGTACATTGTGAAATTAAATAATACCTGAGAGATTACAAAGATTAATTATTCGCAGAACAAAATATTTAATCTAATTTTAATAAAATGTAACTCTAAAAAATGAAAGAACTTTTTATAGTTGCATTTTATTAAAATTAGATTATATATTTTTTACAAAAATCATTGCAGAATTGTTTAAAATACTAAATTCATTCAAAATTTAAAAAAAATTAGCATCTAATTTATTACTTATTTTATCCCTTCTAATTTTAAACAAAATTTTTAACATTTTAAAATTTCATATTTTTGAACAAATTAAGTAAAAAAAATTTCTTATATTTTAACCTTGTCGCCAAGTCACACATTCTTATACTATGAAGTTTACAACTAAGCATATATATATATATATATACACACATTATACAAAGAAAAAAAACTAAAAAATATTAATAATTTAAAAACTTGATAAAAAAGTTTAAATTAGTATTATCTACTGCTTATAAATTTCAATTGTTAGATAGCCTTTAATTACTAAACCTAAATGCGAATAAATATAGAAAAGTAAAACGTAAATATAAATATCTGTTCCTTCCTTGAAACACTTTCGATTTTCACTCGCATTAGTTAAATCAACCGTAACCATTCAGTAACTAAGTTCCCCAGCTACGATTTCACGGTAATCCGTCAATTCTGGGGGTTGAATTAGAAGCATTGCAGTGAAGCCAGTTGCCCCTACCAAGGGGCTCGGGATAGCCGGAAAACGCACAGAATTGTTTACCCGAGTTACCTCGGGATAGCCGGTTAAAGGGTTAATGCTTATTATATAGTATTTACCTTCTTTTGTTTCTTCCGTTCGTTCATCCGTTTCCGTTAAGTAAACATCCTTGGTCACTTGAAATAAATAAATAATAAATTTATTAATTCCATTTCTTTTTCATAAAATCTTATAAAAATTTTTCCATGACTATATTAACCAACAAAAAACTTTTATTGAATGAAAATATCACTTTTTAACTAAAAATATTTGCGGTAGTTTAAATTTTATAAAATAGTTTATAAAATACTCATTGTGACTCTTCATAAATTTATAATCATGTCACAAATGCATATTTGTGCAACAAACTATGAAATTCCTTGTAATAATTGATAGCTGTTTTTAAATATAAAAATATTATTGCTTATAAATATTCTTGTAAAAGCTTCGAAAAGAATATTTGCTACTAAATGTTGATATTTATTTATTATGAAGTACAAGTATGTATTGCTTATTATAAAAAAAATAATAAAATTAAATGATACATAAATATTAATCTATTTATTGATAAATTGTTTCCATACTTATTTTCAGGGAACATTCATGTAAAACAAAATCTTTTGTTTCTTTATTTAACTGTGGTTGTAATCCAAGAGGTAATTCTTACTTGTTTTTAATGCATGAAAAAAATTTAAATAAATTTAGTTAAAAATAATTTTTGCGTATTACAGGTATAATAAAACACTTCTATCATCCTTAAATATCAGATTTTGGGGATAAAAGTTTCTTAGGTTTTAGAAAGTTTAAAGTTTTTCAAAGTTTTAAATAACCCTAAATTGCTTTAAATCACGAAAAATATTAACCTCAATTCATTACTTTAAAGATTTGAATTAATTATTGGAGAGTAAAAAAACGTTCACCTAAAAATTGTATTCAATAACCTATAAAATTTGATACATTTTCATTATTATTATATTAATAAAACTGATTGTTTGTTTTTAAATAAAGATTATTTATAAAACTTTTAATTAAATAAAAATATAAACTTCATGCTTTTTTAAATTTATTTTCTTGTCCTTTAAAAAGATAAAATAGGAGTATTATGTCTTTGAATTTTTTTTCCTTTTTTGTTAATTTTAAGATTAGTGGAAATAATATAATTATTATATAAGACATAAAAGAAATTATTCAGTATAATATATTAGTCTTAAAAATGTCTTATATATTCTGTTTACCTTCATTATTTTTCCTCTGATTCAGAATTTGTTTTCTCTTGAAAAACTAATAAATTATAATTATTTTTCTGATAAAATTTTATATATATGTTTATATTAATGTTTTTAAAAATAAAACTATAAAATGTGTAAAAAGCTATAATTTAGTAAAAAATATACATGAAAATAAAATTTATTGAAACAATGTTGTTGGTAGAACATGTAACTTTAGCTAATCACAAGAATCTAAATAATCCTTTTTAAAGAGCATATAAAGGCCAAAAAGATTTGAGGCAATATAAATGTTTGTTTTAAATTGTCTTAAAATTTTAGTATGAGTGAAAAGTTTTAGTGGATTATAATATGTTATGTAATTTGGAGTAGCTCATATATAAATAAGCATATAAATCATAAGCATAGAAATTGTTTTATTAAATAGAATTGAAATAATTTGTATAGAAATATTTTGAAACATTTTTTTATTTTATAAATAATATATTTTTCTCTTTTTCTTTATCATGTATTCAATACCCATTTATTATTAACTTGAAATATAAATTTCATTCGCTTTCCATTTTTTTCCATTTTTCTTTCCATTTGCTAAATTTACTTATCTTTGCATTTATAACTGTCGCTCTGTAAACTTCTCTTTGCCATTCTATTTGCAAAATTTTTTGTTGATTTCAGTTTTCATTGAAAGAATGTTTGTGAGGGACACATTAATTAATGAAAATAGAAACTTAAAATAAATAAATACTTAAGAAACTAAGCAATGAAACTAGGAAAATAAAATCATTAAAAATATAGAAACTTAGTTACATAAAAAATGATATTGTCACCAAATTTGAAATGACAAAAATAAATATCTTGCACATGGTTTTAGCATATATAATTTGCATATATGTATATAATAATATTATCAAAGATCTCCTTTTAAAATTTTTATACATTTTTCAGAAGCGTAAATTGCTTAATTACTTACGGAATTCAAAAGCGTAAATTACTTACGGAATTTAATACTTAAATTTATTGTTCTTACTTTCTACAGTGTCATTCTCTGATTCAAGTTCCTTGGCCTCTTGGAAAAATAAAAAGTAGACATTACTATCATTACACAACTGTTGCTTTACATATTACATAATTTTCCATATAAATGTATAACGGAATAATAATATTTTAATGAATAACGGTTGAAATTCTAAGTATTTTTGAATAAAAATTTAATTTTTTTGTGTTTATTTGTCTCAAATTCATAACAAATATAAACTATTAAGTGATAAAGGTGGAGAATAAACTCTTGAATTGCATTTGTATTAATTAATCGACATTCAACACGTAACTGACACTTAACTGACATTTAGCTAATATGTAACTGACATTTTACTGACATGAAGTTTATGTAACAGACATGTAACGCGTACTTAATATAGTGAAGAATAATCTATTAGACATACATAGGAACATTCATTTAATATTAAAAAAATAAATGAAGCTCAAAAATAAGTTGATTAAATGGAAATGGTAAAATATCATTCATGTAATTAATTTTTTATCTTCAAAATAAAAGATTTTATTTTAAGAGTGATGAATAAATATAAATCTAAAAACTTATAAATTAAGAATTAAAAAATAAATAAAAAATAACATAAGCCTAAAGAATAGGAAATAATAAATTATGATAAAAATTGAATAGATCAATATTTACACTAAAAATATTACGACTTTAAAATGAAAGGTTTGTATTGCATCATTTCAATAATTCTAAAAGATTTATTTAAAAATCGTAAAATAATTTGTGTGCATAATATGCTAGTTAATTATAATCTTTAATTTAACTATTTTTATAATAAATGAATAACAGATGAAAAGCCGAAAATTATACAAATTTACGTGAATACTAAGAATAAGACTTACAATATTTGATGATACAATTTTGAATTTTATAATTTCTAATTTAATTTTTAAACTTAGCACAATTTCACTAGCACTCTGTCAATATACCAGCTCAATACTTAGTGTTACATTTGTGTGTGATCAATCATTAAAAAATAAATACTTAAGACCCTATGTAAGACTCCTTTATTTAGATTTTTTCTAATTTCAAGCATGAAATTAAACTTTGATTAACTTCTGATTTAGATTTGTGAAAGATAATACGGAATATAAGCCCATACCATAAAAGATATATCAAATTTTAAGTGTTTTTTTCTAAATTTATCATTGTTATGAAATTTATTGAATTTTTCTTGATTGCTTAATTCGTAATTTTATTTTGAAATTTGTTTTGCATTTTTTAGATATTATATAATCAGAATCCATTCCGTAATTTAAATTTAAAACTTTTATTTATAAATTTATATTTTAAATATAATATTAATTATCGATTTACATGCAAAATATTTACGAAACATAAAATAAATTTAAAGTGAATAGAATTTTATTAAATACAGAAAGTTTCATTCGAAAATAGTAATTAAAAACAAAAAATAGAAGCTTATTTTAGGAGAGTTTAAAAAGTTAAACATCTGCAAAAATTGAAGGGAATTTATATGATAGGAAAATAACTTATTAAAATATAAATTTTATTTTAACATTTAGAATGTAGTATTTACCTTCTATACTTTCTCCCATTTCTTCAATATCTTTACTTACTAGAAAAATAATAAACACAGAAAATACTTTTAACAAATTTATGAGGAAATTTTACATATAATTTCACATATATTTATTTAGATAGGAATATTTATAGATTATAAAAAGGCACACTTTACTCAAAACAAAATATTCTTTGTAAAAACGATTTTGAGAACCAATGACATTTCATTCAGGAATTTAAAATTCTTGAATTCAAATTTACTTAGTGTACAATGATGCAAGAAATTGGAAACATATTATGCCAAATTTATGGTCAGTTTTTTTTTCTGCCCAATTATAATCATTCTCTAATACGAAGCATTTCTTTTATTTTAAATTTAATCTGTCATGATTTATTTTACATTTAACAATTTTTTAATATAAAGTTTAGATACTTTAGTTTATGAATTTAACTATTTTAATGTTTGGTAATGGATGGGACTTTTAGTTTTCAAAGATAGGTTTGATTAATAAGCTTATTTCTTAACAATATTGATTTGCTTAGCTGAATTCTCGAAATTGTAAAATAATTTACAGTAATAGCAATTTATTGAAATCAAAATTTCTGTATCTACCTTACTCAATTTACTTGTGACCTTACTTGTGACCTAACTTGTGACCTTACTCAATTTAAAAAATATATTAATGGATTGAGTATATTTTTCATAAAATTAGATTTTTTTCACTAATAAATTGAAAATCATTTAACAAAGTTTTCCTAACCTTTTGTTGTGTAGATTTTATTTTATTGACTTTTAAATATATTTTCTTAATAATCTACGCAATAGTCAACAAAATGTTTCATTAAATTAAATCAATATAGACATTCTTTTTGTTAACGTTATATTTACATAAACTTAAAAATGCCAGTTGTTTCTGTCCCGAAATCTAACGAATTTAATTCATTGCTTCTTAATTCATAAAATTAATTGAGCTATTATTAACTAAAAATTAAATTTAATTTCAGAAAATTTTTATGATATAACAATTCTTACTTGCAATTTGATATGACTGTTCAGTTTAGAATATTTTTTGTGAACAAAACATCTCAAATGATGGTACTTTAAATGAATAGATTATTGTTAAAGCAAGTAGAACTTTTCTCATATGCATCATATTAATTTTGAAGGACATCTCTGAAAATCCTAATCACTAACAAATTTTTTTATCTCATTGTATTTCCAACTAATGATGACAACTTTCGTAATAATTCTAAATACTCACAATTAATCTATGTAAGAAGTTAAAATTTTTTTTTGTAAATGGTCATTTTTAAATTTTTATTTTATTTTTAGCTAGAATAACAGGTAGAATTATATAAGTACATTATCATCCTCACACAATTTCTATGAAATCTTTAAGAGTAAAAATGCGGATCAATCAGGAACTGAATCATAACTTTAAATTAATTTACCTTTTATTTTCTTTCCAATATAAAAAAATAAAACTAATTTTATTAAGAACTATCTTCCTTTGTTATTAATAATTTTTCTTCAGCATTAATTTGGATGCAAAAATTTTATTCTGAAATTTTATCGATTTTTAGAAAGCTCATCTAGTATTTTATTTCATTTTATACTTTTACATTACATAAATTTTTGTGTGAATATCAAAAATATAATATAAACTGAAAACTATACAAAAGTTATAATAAGTTATAATATATATATATATATATATATATATATATATATATATATATATATATATATATATATATATTGTTATAATTGAAGAAATTAGAATAGATTAAAATGATTTGATAAACATTTTAAGATATATTTTGTATACATTTCATAATTTGAAATTCTCAAAACAGCATACCTGCAATAAAATTTGCAAACTAAATTTAAATCACTGAAATAAAATACTTTAATAAAAATAAAATTTTAATCTCATATTTTCTTTTATTTTTATAGCTAAATTTAATCACATTGTGTGCTATTCTTATTTTTATCTTACACATAGCAACGGAATCCAACAGTAAAGTGAAATTTTCCTTCTATTTTTAAAACGGTCTTGAAAAATAATTAATAAAATATGGAAATTACACTAAATAGGAGAAATGCATTTTTAAAAGAATTAGAAAGGTAGAAGACATACATTTCTTTCGTCTTTAAAAATAATTTTTCAAAATTATTTAGGTTGAAAATGTATGATATTCCTTTTTATTAGATATAATAAATAATTTCCAATGTTTTTTATTTAACATTTCTTTATTGTACTTACTTTCTTTAGTTTCTTCTTTTGATTCAAGATCTTTGATCTCTTGAAAAAAAGATAAATTAAAACATTAGTTTCATTTAATTCAATTAAATTGCCTTAAGTAAAAATAGTTATATTTGTATAATTTTCAGTGCAGTTATACATATGCTTATAAAATATAAATTCATAAAAAATATTTTGAGTGAAAATAACTTCAATATATTAAAGATCAGAATTACTAATGCTGCTGAATGAGAATTTACACATTTTCCCAATTTATTTGATTCTATTAAGTTTTCCATTATATACTTTTAAAAAATAATAAATGAATTACATAAAATATCATTTTCATTTGATTTGTATAGATATTTCCTTTCTAAATATATCTTGAATTTTAAAAATATGGATGAAAATAAATTAGGAAAACGTTCCAAATAAAGTAAAAATAAGAAGTAAAATATTTACATTTATTCGGAAAAAAACTTAAATTGAAAAAAATAATAAAATTCATGTAATTTTTTAAGTAAATAAATTATTTGGTAAATCAGGAAAATAATTGAATTAGTAATGTGAATAGTAAATTTGTTAGTTTAGAAATTATAATTATATTAATAAATTTTTAGTTAATTAACAGATGAATAAACAGAAAATATTCTCTGTTTGTGAAAATCATTCGAGCATTTTTATATAAAACTTAAAAACTGAGATGGTTAATTACAATCATTGATATGTGGTGAATTTTTCACAGCATTTGATCCTGAAAATTAGTTATTTCCATGAATTATTGGATAAGAGCCAAGACAATTTTTCAAAAAAAAAATTCGTTTTTTTTTTTTTTTACATAATTTATTTAATTTACCATCTCTTTTTAAGTGTAAATATTATTACTTTCTTTTTTATTTTTTTTTACATTTATATTTTCTTCAGTCAATTTTTTATAAAATATTTTCTTTTCTTCAATACTTATAGTTGATAAAAAATTAAGCTTTATGCCCTTTAATTCTGACATTTCTTATGATTTGCCACCCTGTCTGTATTATGGGTATAACACTCGGTTATCATCGAGTGGGCTCTGTTTCGAGTCCCGAATGAATCTTGGAGGCAAAGCTGAGGAAAAATTCGGACTTTCTGCTACTAATGGATCTCTCTTTTGAATAAAAAAAGCTCCTGTTCTTGCCTGGTGTGATCGTCTTCGTCAAGAAATGGTCTCTACTTCTGTTGTTTGTCACTTCTCATGCACACCAGATGGGAACACACGACTAAAAATATAGTTATAATGTACGGTTTGCTATGCAAATCTCTCAGAAACATGGAATAACTTTAAAAAATGCAATTATATTGAAATAGTTTATTTACAGTAAAACGCCCATTTATGTTTTTCAGCTTTAGTTTTTCGAAACGGAAATTATTCCAAATCATTACTCAACTTGCTTTTAGAAGTTATAATTTATAAGAACATTAAGTTATTTTTTTCATAAAATTTAAATATTTCTTAACAAATTTATTAAAAACACAAATAAAAATGTAATAAGATAGAAAACGAAGAACAGTAAAACAAGTAAAACAAAATTTGATAAATCACACAGACATAAGTTAATATACTATACAATACAAAGAATAGGATTAAAAGCATAAAGATCACGCCTTCGTCAGGGGAGATATTGTCTGTTGTGCTAATAATTACACTTTTAAGGACATACGTCTAAATGTTCGTGTAATTTCCCTAAAAAGAGAGGATAGTAAAGTGTTGTGTATTTCATTGATTTCATAGACTTTCATGTGCTGTATTTTACTACTGTATTTACTTCTTTGCATATAAAAATATATATGTGTGTGTGTGTGTGTGTGTGTGTGTGTGTGTGTGTGTGTGTGTGTGTGTGTGTGTGTGTGTGTGTGTGTGTGTGTGTGTGTGTGTGTGTGTGTGTGTGTGTGTGTGTGTGTGTGTGTGTGTGATGTATTTATGTAGGTATGTATACAGAAGCTAGATTTTATAAAGTAATTAACTTTTATCTTAAAGAGGACACATCTTTATCGTTATCATAAAAAAATGAGCAATGTAATATTTTTGTAACTAGTAGGGTATATCCCCTAATTGACGAACTGTGCGGGTTTTTTTTCGTCGCCAAGTTATTCTAACGCTGTTGTCACTTAAGAAAACTGTATACATGACACAAAAATGATGATGATGTATACATGATGACGTAAAACACGATAAAAAAAACAAACTTGGAAACAAAAAAATCAAAAAATGCAACAATTTAAATTGGCAAAACTAAAGGGAAAACCGGAAACACTATAATCAAAACAAAAGACGACAGATTTGGCGAGAAATCACTTGGGTGGGATAATATTTACACCATATTTTGTTTTCAATTTCCATCTTCTGTTTTTATGTTTGACTATGTATTCAGTTTACACGAAACAATTTTAACTGTTTTTGTGTATGATATAATATCTTCAAAATATTAATATTTTTGCAATTTTTTGTTTATACTTAAAAATTCCTACCCTCTTCAGTTCTTTCCTTTAATTCACCTACTTCAATCACTAGAAGTAACAAAAAATATTTTTCTCGTTTTAATAACATATTTTACTATATTCATATAAATATCTAATAAAAAGAATATATTAAATTAATGTATGTATATGTGTGAATTTTTTTGAATCAAATTGATTGTATACAACATCTTAATTTATTTTTTTCTAAATTTTAAATTTGTCTTTGAATTATTTAATTGAATACAATGTGAACTCAATATTTTTTCTTTTAAAACGCATATTTTCATGCAATATTTACATAATACAGCAAGAATTAATTATTATTTACATTCTTTCGCATTTATTTTCAATTCATTCTTCAGAATTCTTCGCTTTTTGTATTCAGGGAAATTAAAATATATTTAATTAATCGTTTAATCGTTTATATTTTAATCTTAGTACTTTCTCATGTATTTTACTAACATTTTGTAATTATATAATAACACCTGACGTGGAAGCCAAATGAGCAAATGTTCTAGATTATAGTTCTAGAATGGATTTTTTTGAAAAGTTTCAGTATGTGTTTTAAAACTATTTACATTTCTGTTACAAATTCCGAAATAGGCTGTTCACAAGTTGGAATTCTTAGGACCCTTGAATCTTATTGATGTCTTTTAGTTTTATAATTTGGTGAATACTTTTACGTTGCTAGAAAAATTATTTATTTAAAGTTTGTGTTTTGCTCAAATTTGAATGTTCAATTAAAACTTAAATTTTCGCTTCCTTTCAAATTTAAAATTAATTTTTTTGAAAATTAAAAGCTATTCTACTTTGGACTTGTATGAAAATCTGTTAGAAAATTCACATTATATTATGAAATCTTTAATGTTTGTGTGTTGCAAGAGAAAAGCAAGGTCAATAGAAACTGGATATGCCTTTTTTGTAGTTTGTAGCTGGATGATAAGAAGAAACTTGGAATATGAATTTTGGATTGAATGCAAATATGACAATTGAGTAAGTACTACTTTTTATGTATTAATATATTCAAATTTTCTATTTTATTTATTAAATTATTTTGCCTAAAATATTATGTAGAAATAATTGGAATATAGGTTCACTGTAAAAAAACTATTATAAAATCTGTAAAAAAAACTGTCATTAATAGACATTTACATTTTCGTCTAACAATATGAGAAATTGCTCGATTAACAAAATTAATATATTTTAAAATCAAGATATCTTATATTAAGAATTATTGATCGCTTATACTTAAGCTACCCGGTTTTGAGAAATTTCAAGAAAAATATCAATAGTTTAAGAAATGTTTTTATTTAAAGTATGTGAAATCATTCGATTAACCATTGAATAATTATTTTAAAACCGATGTTGTCCATGCTGTTTATTGTTCTTTTATTAATAGCTACTTGATATCACTTGGTAAGATGTTCTTTTAAGGAAAGAACTCTTTTGCACACTTAGTTAAAAATTATTTCAGAAAAACGATCGCATATACACTATTCATCAGGTACGAATGGTAGTATCATTTTTTATAGCTCTTACACATTTTATTTTCAAATACGCATTTTTAAAAATACGTAAATTTAATTTTCTATCATTTAGTTATGAAGTCATTTTGTGTTTAATAAATAAAAGGAAATATTCAGAACCACAATACTATCAAAAATAAAAATTATGTGAAATCAAAGGTGAAAATTACGCAAAACCGTGTGTGGATTAGGTACAAAAATATTTTACAGGACTTGCAGCAAAAATTGGGAATCACTCCAACTTCGCAAAATGTCTTAAGACTTTATACCTTTTTTATTTCATAATGTTATTAGCTAAAAAGTTTCCTCGTGAGTTTCAATGTGGGTAAAAAGTAATATTTTTTTTAACTGAAGAAAAATATAAAACAAAATTACAGTTTATTTTATTCATGATCCAAACTGTTTCAGTGAAGGTAATGTTCGAGAAAATGGGTTAAAATGTATTTATAAAATGTGAACTTAAATGCATGGGAAAATGTTAAAATGTGCATTTTAACTATTGTTAGTTAATTCATTAAGTTTCTTTTTATATTTTCCATTGATATAATATAAAAGTACTTAATTTTTGTAAATTCATGAAATTTGTTTCAAAATTAGTCTTTTTACGTGTACGATATGTTACTGTTAAAAAAATCTTAAATATGGAATGCAATGTTCTAAAAAAATGCAAATTAAAGAGACAGAATTTTTTTCAATGGCTACAAGTTCATGTGAAAAAAATAACTAATATTTCGGCAAAATATGAAAGATATAATTTGTGAAATATAATGAGTTGTAGTAAAATGTAAATTATTTACTGCTTAATTTACAATGCTTACCTTCTCTACTTTCTTCCTCTGTTTCACCATTTATACTCACTTAAAAAAAATGTAAGAAAGATTATTTTCATTTTTTTCTCATATATGTTTACATATATTTCAACAAAAGCAAAGAGATTAAGTAAGGGAAGACAAAGGTATAGTACATGGAAAAAATTATTTTTTTAAAAAAATATTTATCATAACAATTTTAAAATAATTACATAGTCCTTTATTTATCTAATAGTCTATAATATCACCATTTATCTTTATCATAAGCTTACTTTTAAGATAAAATGCGACAACAGTATATCAATTTCAGTTCTGCCATTTATAGTGCATACTGTCGGTATGTAATCTGTATAACAATTTTCAATTTTGGAAAATTAAATGTAAGCTTAAAATTGCTTAAATTTTCAAATGACAATATTGAGTTAAATAAGTAAAAACAAATAAAAAATAATTATTACGATGAAAATTTTAAAAAAATAAGAAAACATAAAAGATAATCATTTTAAAAGTATGCGTTTGTCCAATATGAACAATATTAACTTTAGAATATGGTTTCAAAAGCATTCTTGAAATTATGTGACTTCAATAGGAAACAGAATTTGAAATAGTTAAAAAAATATCATCTTAGATTTGTGAATTTATAATTTGCAATTATAATTATTCATAAATATGTTAAATCCTAACATACATATGATTCTTCTAATAACAATGTATTATAAATGCCTTCTGAAATTTGGAATTAAATAATTCAATATGTTGTGTTTACCTTCTTTAGAGATTTCCATTGGTTCAGGTTCCTTATACACTTAAAAAAATAATAAAAAATATTAATTTCTATTTTATCACTTAAATACTGAAAACTATTTATATATTAATAAGGGAATTAGGTAGAAAAACATTCTATTGAAGAATATTTATCAGTGATATTTAAACATTTTCAGAGAATAAAATTAATATTGCTCTATAGAAATTTACATTTTCCGCACATAATTGGTTCAGTTATGTATAGCTGTAAATCATATCTTTAAAAAGAAAATAAAATGAAACATTTTGAATTATATTTACTTAACAAACATATGATCGTCATACATTTCTTAGCAATTGAACTTGTAAAATTTTTGCTGTATAGAAAATTAATTAGTTTGAAAATGTATAACATAATTAAACAAATTTATCTTATATGCAAAAAATATAGGTAACTTATAAAAAAGTCATTTTAATTTAATTCATATTTATTTTTTAGTTTTAAAATAAATATATTACTTTCAAAAATGGTAGACAGAAATCGTATAAATTTCAACATAAATATAAAAACACAAGTAAAATTATCAAGAAAATTTATAAATGCTACAAAATAATGTTTTAAAAAGATTTTCTCTTCAACATGAAATTTAGTACTGAAAAATCCTTATTTAAAAATAACCAATCGGAATTCCATTATCAAAATGCTATGTAAGTAATTTATAAGTAAATCACATATGCAAAACGACTATAACTAATATTATTATTTAATAAATGGAAATTTTAATTCAGTCACTCTTAAAAAGTAAATGATAATTGATTCAAAATGTTTAAGAATCATAAAAATTAAAAATATAAAAGGTTACATATATGACAAAAACTCCGACAAAAAGGAAATTTGAATTTATGATTTCTGATACAATTTTATATAACGTAACAACATTTTCATTTGTATTTCATCCATAAATTCTCTAATTAATCTAAGCTACTTAAGATCAGTATCTGTAAACTAAATATTTATCAATCAATACTTAATATCTAAAATCTTTCTTCCTATGATTTTTATATTGAATTTAAAGCCTCAGATTTAATTTTGGTAAATTTTATGCTTTAAGTGAAAGTGTGTAATATATCATTCACTTTAAAAAATATTTATCATAATGTTATATTTAACAAATTTAAACTTAGTTTGTAAATTTGCAAAGTAGAATAAATAACATTCGTTTATGTTTGACATTCATTTTATGGAATGTATAAAAATAGTAGTAAGCACATTTATCAGTTTTCCATGCTTTGTAATTTGACAGTCTTATGCAAGTCATTGCAATTGACTGCATTATTTTTTATATAATTTTTGATTTATATAAATATTTATAATTTATATTCAATATTTATATTTTATTATAATTTAATAATTCCAGTTTTGTAAAAATTTCTATTCAAATATTAATATTAGTTCGTTTCTATTTATAAATCCAGCTAATTATATTTTAATCTTGTCGAAATATTTTTAAAAATATTGAATTATGAGTAGAAAAAAAACAAAAAAAATTTTGTGGAAGAGTTGTTAAAAAGGAAACACGAGCTTGTTTTATACAATTACAAAAAGTAATGCATCTGCAAGACATAATGACAAGACATAAAATAAATACTAATGCAAGACATAAATTTTTTTAAATTTTTTCAGGTATTTAATATAAGACTTTTACTTTCTATTCTTTCTTCCTTTGATGTTTGAGCATATAAATTCCCTATAAAAATAAAATAAACAAAAGTACTTTTTATTTATTTCTCACGATATTTTATGTATTTTTACGTAAATGTATTTAGATATATTTATATTTATAGTACATAAAAATTACATTTCATAAATTATAAAATTTAAAATCTATAAAGAAGATTCAAAATACTGAATATGCAGAACAATTACTATTTATTAATTTATAATTTTGACACTCTATATCAATAAAGATATATTGGTGTTATGAAATAACTTTATGAAAATTCATAGCCCATTTTTCTTCTGTGTAGACAAAAGTTGTGAATATTCTGTAATTCTACACTGCCCGACATTGAAAATGCAACAACAAGAAGCGGCCAGAAAATTATGCAAATTTCAGGCTAAACGTTTCTTACCGAGTTATGCAAATAATGTGAAATGCACAACTCTCCAGCGCAGGTAGGATAAAATATAATGTGAAGAAACGAGAGAGTCTGTAATATTCCCGCCGTTATTGCTGTTTGGAAAATAATCGATGAAAGTTTTTTTTATTGCAAAGGACGTCTGCAATTGCAGAGAATGCAAGACCATCATCGACGGAGATGGTTCCAGCAGACAGACGAGTTTATGAGGGCCATGATGATCGGAATAAGAAAGGCAGGTTGGTTCTTCCTGAAAATTGCAACTGACAGACACCTGGACGCGTCCACAGTGCACTAGCTGTAACAAAGATGTTTGGAACAAAGAACTATGGAATGTTTGTGGAATACCGGTGTAGTAAGAGTGACGTCTGCACACGTAGATCGATGCGTCAGACGGAATGCGGTGGCGTTTCCATAAAGTTTGTCTACCTAAATTCTGCAGCATGTGCAAGACACCTTGGATGTTCCCATATTGAGCAGAACCATTTGCAGTCAATTGGTAGCTAGTGACTTATACTCATGTCGTCCATTAAGAAGACTGCCATTTACCCTACAAAATAAACGCCAACATCTGGAATGGTGCCGGATTAGAGCTACATGGACGACGGAGTGACAAAAAATTGTCTTTTCAGATAATTCACGCTTCTGTTTCTTCAGTGATAGTCGGTGCGGACCAGTGTGCCGGTGATCCTGCATCAGTTGTATAATGCCCCAGCTCGTGATAATGCGACATAGTGATTTGTGGCACAATTGCGTGTGATTCCAAGTCTCTTCTAGCATGTATTCACAGCACTATGACAGCCCGACGTTACGGGGATGATGAGTTGCCACGTAACGTCGGTGAAACTTTCTGACGGCACTTTATCAGCAAGATAACACCGACCGCACGTTGCTCGCATCAGCCAACATGCACTGCAAGGTGTACAGCTGCTTCCCTGGCCACTGTGCTCATCAGAACTCACACCAATCGAACACGTTTGAGATATAATTTGATGCAATTTGCAGACTTTACCACTGCTTCCTTCGGAAGGCGCACTTTGGCAAATGGTTGAAAGGGAATGAAGAGCCATTCCTCAGGAAGCCATCAGTACTCTCAATGATTCTATGCCTAGATGTGTTGTTTCCTATATCGCCGTCCATGGTGGTCGAGCATCTTACTGACCCGACACTTTTCTCGATTTGTATTATGCATATCATTTTGAAATACATGTCTCTTATTGATCGTTGCTGTCTTTCTATGTTTGCCAAGTTTCGTCACTTTCTGTCAATTCTTTCCTGATGTTGGATTTTCAATGTAGGGCAGTGCATAAAGAAGCATTTATATCAGTTTATTAAATTTTAAACTTATTTCCTCCTTTCTTTTATTGATTTAATCATTTTATTTAAAAACTTTCGTTTTTAAAACAAAATTTGGATTTAAATCAATGAAAATAGAATCAAATGGGAAATACAAACAAAAACAAATGAAAAATAAATCAAATAAAAAAATCTAAAAAATTGGAAGAAAGATAAAACAATGAAATTTAAACTAAAACTTTTCTAACATAGAATTTCAGTTCAAGATATGATAGTGAATACAATAGTTGAATTACGTGTCCTTATATTAGTCAAAATGAGAAATAGTTAGATCGATCCTAAATATATCAGGTTAGATTTAATAATACATTATTAAATCATAATAATTCGTAAAATCGCTTAATCTTATCGTATACTCCCCTGTTCGTGAAAATGTTATGAGCACTATAAGATATTTACAATCAATCTTCATTGTTTTAAATTTCTTATGTATTTTTTATTCTTAATATTAAGTTTTAAAATTTTAAGTCTTTCATTTAATTTTTAATTTGTGAAGATGAATAGGTTCTAGAAATGTGTAGTTAAGATATGATTCACAAAATTTTCAATAAATAGTGATTAACAGAAATGGGATCAGTTAGACTATTTTATTAATTTTATTTAATTAATAGCGTTTATTTCCAATATAATTACTGAATTCATTAATTTTATTTAAGTAATAGATTTTATTTCTAATATAAAAAGAAAAATTTAAATTATATTAATTGAAGAATTAATGCTTTATTACATTCTTGGTAATTAATTGCCACTCTTTCTAGTTCATAGCTTTGTTCATTTATGATGGAAAAAGGAAACTAAAGTTACTTTATTTAAAAAACTAAGAGAACTATAAAGCTAAACTAGGAAGAAGAATTATAAAAGTAAGCTAAAAGTATGGTAAAAAATATTTTATGAATAAATAATCCAAAAAAATCATAAAAATGTAAAAAATAAGAACTCAAAACTAAAAACACTCATATTAATAAAAAATATTAGTAATCAAATAAAAAGTACGGTTAAAGAACTAATCTTTAATGTTATATAATAGAAATACATTGGCATACTTTTTAAATAAAAACAGTTTGTTTGGAATGTTATCAGTTCTTAGTAGTTTTTTAGTGAATTTTCATTGAATTCTGGAGTCTCAGTAACGGCCTAATTTTTGAATAAAAGAAATGCTGCTTGTAACCTCATGAGATAAATAATTCAAAATTAAGAAAATTGGAATGCATTAAGATTTGATATACTTTTATTTCTACAGTGAAAATACATTAAAATTTTGCAACATTATTATCTTTTGTTAACACTTTTATTTGCTTAAATTTATGCCGCATTCTGAATGAAAGAAAATTTCTTCAATAGTTAATTTCATTAGTTAAATTAAATTATAATTCATAATAACAAAAGCTCTATTGATTAAGCTCACATTGACTGATTATTCTTTCGCAAAACTTTATTATTGAATTCTTTTTCTATTTGTAAAATTCTCTGAAACAATAAATTATTAAAAATAGAATTTTCTGTATTTGTAATTATTAATGATATGATTATAAAAAATGTGTGCACAACTTTGACAAAAATAAAATTATAAAAATAAACAATACTCCTCTTTGTAAAATATTATAAGTAATTTCAAAAAGTTGATGTTAAGCATTTCAATAAATAATTGAATAAGTTTTACCTCCTTCTGAGCTTTCCGTCGGCTCAACTTCTTTGTTCTCTTGAAAAAAATAAATAAAAGCATTAATTTCATTTAATGACAAATATAATTTAATCTGTTTTGAAAAAATGTATTTACTACGAAAAATTCTATTCATAAAAGTTTACTAAAGTGAAACGCCTTAAATCATTTTACGCGGTTGAAATTAATAGTATTGCTGAATGGAAAATTACATTTTCTGCACTTATCTCTCTCTAATGCGTATGAACATAAATTACTTTAAAATAAAAAAATATATAAACTTTCAAGTTACATTTATATGCTGGTTGTTGTTGCACCAGCATGCTTCCCTGTACCTAGCCCAGAGTTGGGCTCAACCAGTTAGATAGAGGAAGACGGGTGGATTCTTCGTATTTTTGAAGCAGAAACCAAGCAGAAGACTCCAAATACTTGGCCAGCCATTCCCAGGGGTATCATTTCACTTGGAGGACATTGCAACCACGGCAAGTTTTAATGTGCCCCAGCCACCATTACCGAACACGAAGGATCTTCAGTCAGCCGGGACTCGAAGCTTCTGATAATAAGAACGATGCCCTAACCAACCAGGCCACCGCAACCCCATTTATATACTGGTAGGACAACGGTTATATATATAAAGGCAAATGTTGCTTAACATGTATTCACAAAAAATTAATCGTGATGTAGAGGCGACATTATAATAACTGAGTTGAATTCAGAACCAGCCTATGTTAAGATGTATTCACTTTTGAAATCTGAAGCATGTAAAATACATAGTTAATCCAATGTCCTTTACAGAAAATAACATGTCTCGGAAGGGTAGGCTATATCTGGATTTGTTTGCCTGTACCTGGTTTTAAATTACGATGGCCCACCTACTTTCGGGGTTATGATGGCACATCTATTGGGTGTTCCACTATACCAGATGCCATCATTTCCGACTCTTGTGCCAAAAAAATAAACATTTTGAATTTAAAAATGGATTTTTTTAATTTAAAAATTAAAGATAATTAAAATATAGAAAAAAACTCAACTAAAAATTCCGTAAAATTTTTATGTAAACTTAACAATCTCAAACATAAAAAAATGCTATTTTTAATTAAGAAAAATAATAATCAATTGTAAATGAATAAAGTACAGAAAATTTAAGAAAACTGATGTTTTCAAAGTCAAGAAAGGTTTAAGAACATATTTTTAAAAATCATATTATATGCAAATCTTTTATATTTTTATACTTCTGACAACTTTAGAAATACTCCATAATATTTACGTCATACAGACCTTCTTTTACATTTCCTTACTTTTTTGTTCCTAAAAGTTACATATTAAATGGTTCACATAATTTTCAGATAATTTTAAACACTTAAAATTTTCGATTTTCACACAATTTCTTTTTATATTTATTAATAATAATGAGAATCAACTAAGTCGTGTTGCTTCATTAGCTTATTTAATTTCATTTAACCCATACTGCAACTCATTTGTAATATGAATAAAAGGTAACTGTAATTATTTTATTAAGGATATTAATTTTTAATGTCGTTTAGGTAGTTAAACATAGCTAGTCTTTTTTAATTAATTTTATTTTGAAATAGTTGAAAGTTTTAGTAGCTTGTGGAAATTTTATAAATATGCATTCTTATACCTTGTAAATGCAATTTATTTTTTTTAATATAAGAAATATAACATATTGCTTTTGAATATACGATCTTATAAATTCAATGATTTATTATCTGGAAAACCAAATTACATAAAAATTTTGAAATATTAAAATTTTTATAAAAAATGACTTAAAATATTTGTTTATAAATTATTATCAATAACCTTTGAAACATGAGATTGAATTTAAGTTCCAATTTATATCATTGTAATCTTTAAGTTTTAAATATTCTTTTTTATTTATTTCAATATATAACAAAATGTGCAATATTACTTAAGAATTCATGTTTTTTTCCACGAAGTGTACATGTAACTCAGTAAGGGTTAATTAAATTATACTGTTGTCATTATTTAATTCGTCCTTGTTATTCAAATAAGAGTTTCTCATTCATTGTAAAAGGAAAATAAAATGTATTTTAATTAATACATTTTATTACTCTTTTATTTTATAATCCTAATAACACCTTATATGTTCTATAGTTTTTTTGTTTTGGAATGTTATCGTTTCTAATATTTGCCAAGAATTTCAGTATGTGTTCAAAAAATCATTTTTTTCTTTTATTTAGGGAATACGGGAAAAAATATCATTCATTTTAAAGAAGTTACGTTTTCTTTAAATTTTTAAAAGTAATATGAGAAACGATGGAATTATGAAATGATTAAAATTTAAAATATCAATAAAAACAATAAAAATATTGGTAAATGTCATGTGGTAAATTTTAACTAATATCCTTTAATTTGCAAGAATTGATTTTATTTTTCTCTCCAATAACAAATTTAGCTTCATATATTTTAGAAATATACTTTGAATATTAGTATTATCAGGGGTGAGATTCGCCGTTATTTCTACTTTGAAATATTTATTGCTAAATTTCAGAACTATAAACAAAATTCTAAAATACATTATGAAATTTTATCAAAACATACGAGTTTTTTTAAACATTTTTTTTAATTTTTAGAAGAGATTTATGAAAAATATTTAGATCATTATTTCACAAATATAATTTTGTAAAATGTTTTTACATAACAGGATAGAATTTATTTATGGATAAAATAGTTTGTTCCAAAATACAAATTTTAGTGGTCAGTTCTTGATGCTTACTTATTTCTATTGATACAACATTCTTATTCACTTGAAAAAAGAATAAATAAGAATATTAATTTTCTTTATTTCTTATAAAAGTTTACACTTATTTCCATATAAGCAAATAGATTAAGTATGAGCAGAAAAGGCATAATACATGAAAAAAATCAATGTTTTCAAAACTATTTTATAAAAGTAAAAATTAATAAAATTATTTTGAAATAATAATAGTGTTGCATCAATTAAGAATTTAAAATCTCAGAGGTCATTTAGATCAAATACTATATTGGTTTGATAGATCAGAACAATAAACACTCAATTTTCATTCAGCAGTTTTATAATGAATATTTACATCTGATATTTAAATTCTGAATAATCAGGAATCACAAGTTTTCATCACATAAATTTTTAAAAAAATTAATATTTGTTTCAAATTTTGAAATTTAAATTTTTTATATGAATATATTGATTTAATAATTAAAAAAATAAATAAAAAAACTCACTTGAATATAAAATTAGAATTATGAAACAAAAATATATAACATCTAGAAAATACAAAAAATACGGACGCTTGTAAATCAAACCTCAAACAAAAATAGTGTCTGAGATTTGAATTTCATTTCAGAATACGGTTGGTAATAAAAAAAATTTAAATTATGTTACCATAATAGTATTCTAAATTAGAAGTAAGTAATTGGTTTCCAGGATTAAGCTGTGTTTAGGAATATATTTTTTAGAATCATAATTATTTTCCAATTATTTACTATCAATTAAATATCCAACTGATCTGACAACTATAAAAATATTCTAAAATAATTAGTCTCCATTTCATATGCATTTCCATAGTATAATAACTCTAAAAGATAAACTTTAAATGGTAGAAGTAATTTTTAATTTAATAGGTGAAAGATTTATGCAATATTAAATATCGATTTCTACAATTTTCATCAAATATTTGTTGTTTTCGTTGTTAATATCCGTGTCCATATTAGATGAGATCTACGAGATTATTCACCTTAAAAAAGTCTTAAACTAGATTAGTTTAATCTAATAATTCGTCGTAAGACAAACTTAGACACTTAAAAATATATGCCGGAAAAGCCTGCTTTGGTTCCATTTCGGACAAATTGGATGGGATTTTCGACTACCTTGGAAGACAAGAATTCTTAGATGGCCACTAAAAAAGTGGGATAGAGCAATATGGATGAATCCGTCGCAGTTCATAGCGGTCCCTTTTTGTGGACTAGTGGACATGACTGGTGACCACCTTTACACTTGCCCTGTACTTTCGGACGTCGCAGTTAGAAATTCTGCGGAAGATGACTTTTCATTCACCTCAAGATTGTATTGGGCTGCCCGACAGAGACTGATGGTTGAAAAACCAAGGTCGGGCGTAGGATAAAAAAAGAGATCATAGCGTTGGATTCAGCGGGGTATTTGGCCAAGAATTGCCACGGGGCCAAGAATTGTCGAAAGGTACAAGTCAAGTCATTTTGTCAGTATGTTTTTAACAGAATGCAGCTCAAGGTAAGTCTGTCAATTAGAAGTAACCGTACCTTACCCGGCATCCGTCTTCGCCAATCCTCATCCACTACCCACTTATCTACTTATAGGATATACACTGAATATGCACATCACAAGAGAGGGTGAGATTTAATTTAATTTAATGAGAATTGTAATTTAAGTTTTATCACCAACGTTATACCGGTTTGACAAATTCTAGATGGCTTTATGACTATCAGCCAAAATCAAGATGGTCTTAGGGTCCAAAGAAGATATTACATAGCTCAGGCAGGGCAACATGTTATATACTTTTAAAAACTGGGCTAAAATCAAGCTTTCTTTTCTTTATCTTGACAATTTCATTGGGATCTTTGATATGTGAACCACTACCAGCTTGGAATTCCTTCTCTTTTACCATTGGTAGACATTAGCTTAATTCCACCTGGGATTTTATTCTATACTGTTGTTGTTGTTGTTGTTACTAATGACAATTGGACATGCCAAGATCGCTATGCCATGGATATTCGAATTTAAGTCAATTGGGAGCGTCTATAGTTTAATCAAAGCAGCATAAAGGTGAAAGTATGACTTTGCTCTTCAAATCCTCCGATAGATGGCAGCACCAGAGGATCTACTCTCTCAATTTTCGCATTGATCTGAAGGGGGAGTAAATTTCTCCAGATATTATAAACTAATGATAATGAAGATCAATCACAAATTGTAGTGTTTCATTTACTGTATTCTTTAATTTTATTGTAAAATAATTTTAGTAAAAGAAAGGAAAGTGAAATTTCTTGTTATTTCTTATCTTCTTGTTTATTGTTAGGCATTAGGCTAAAGCAGATCCATAAAATCATGAATTGATAAAAATGCAAATTAAGAAGCGGACTTCGAAACAAGTCCCTTTTTCCAAGCCCTAGACAGGAAAGCGAATGAGGAGTGAAACTATTTTAATTAAGGAACTAATTTTTAATGCTGCATAGTTAGGAATTTATTGCCAAACATTTTAAACTTATTTTTCTTTAAAATATAATCATATTTTAGTTGTTAAATGAATTTTTAGTGCGTTCTGATAGTATTTTTTTATGATTTTTTTTTATCATTTTTAAAGATAAGAAATATATTGTATTTATTTTTGAATGTTTTTTAAAATGTAGGAACTTGAAATTATACTACTCATAGTTTAGGACACTAAAATAAATTAAAGTTTAAAACAATTATATTTTTAAAAATACCCTTGATTAAATTTTAAACATTTTATTAATTTATTCATCACGTTAGCTTATTGTGTGATATAAAGCATTTTATTCAATACTTTTAATTTACTAAATTAGTTTAAAGAAAAATACATTAATGCAAGATTTTTTCAATTATATTGCCTCTCATTTCTGTAACAAAATTTATTCCTAAATTCTATTTTTGCTTATATGATTTATTGAGAATTGGTTTTTAAAATATAGATATTTTTTGTTAAGCAGAAATTTTTTTGTTAGTGGAATTACTTAGCCAAAAAAATTTTAAATCCTCTTTTAAATGTCAAAATATAAATTTTTCTTATATTTTTGATGCTTCGTGACGTATTCAAAAGTTTTCTTTACTTTTTCAGAAAATTTATAAATAATTTCAGAAACTTGTAATTACATATAATAATTTGGAGATCTTACCTTCAATTTCTTTTACTGGTGTAAGTTCCTTAAACTCTTGAAAAAAAGTAATGAATAAAAACATTAATTTCATTTCTATCATCTAAATAACGTCAACAGTTTCTAATAAATATAATAAAAATGTTTTTTAAAAACTATTTTTGAAAGTAAAATTGGCTAAAAGTAATTTGCAAATACGGAAATGTATTTACTAAGAATTAATATGCATTGCTAAATTTTTGATTTACGTTTATAGGAAAAATAATGATTAAAATATCTATGTAATCAGTTTTTAATATATATATATATATATATATATATATATATATATATATATATATATATATATATATATATATATATATATATATATATATATATATATATATATATATATATATATATATATATCACAAAAATGTATTTAAATTAACAAAAAACTCATTAGATTCTTTTCATTTTGTTTGCTAAATTTTCAGTTTCTAAATAAATATATTGATTTTAAATATTAGAAATCAAAATAAATTAGGTAAACTCATTTTTAAACTAAGTATATATCTAAATAGAATACGTGTACAAATTTTTAAGCAAACTACAGAGAAATGGAGTGTAAGATTTAATAGTTTGTCTGGCAAATAATTTAAATCAAAAAGTATCTTGATTTAAAAAGGATTAGTAAGATTTATAATACCTGCAATTTATACAAATATATTCATAATAAATCATAAAAAGAAATTAAAATGCTATGCAGTAAATAAAAAAAATTAACTAAGAGGTGAATGATAAATAAGTAACTGATAAATAAATATACTGATAATAATAATAAAACTTAATTAAAAGTTAGTACTAAAACTTCCGTTTATAACTGAAACTTTCACAGATTTGATTTGGTTGTATATTTTTCAACTTTATAATATACTTTTTGAAATTTTATAAAGCCAATTTTTTATTTCCAGTGTTATGCTGTCAAAAAATATTTTAAATAATCGGTAATTAATTAGATGGATTTCAAAACCAAATCGTTTTAATTCTGTATCTAAACTTAATATTTAGTTTTGAATTTGGATTAAGGTGTATGCTATTCATCATCAGTATAAGATTGAACACTCATGGTACATGTATCTTGTCACAGTTTTTTTTTTTTCCTCTTCGCTTTTTGATATCATTATTTGGAATACACTCAAAAGCCAATCCATGTTGCATACATTTTTTAATCGGTTTTTTGATTGCAAGATGTCTATGTCATTTACTAAATTTTTGTTGTTCTATAACTTCGTAATGGATTTTTCCACATATCACATTCAGTTTCTGAGGTCGGTCATTTACTTCCAAATTTGATCGCTAATTTTGCCGTAAATCATCTAATCTAATAGGTCAAAGCAAACTTTCTTACATTTCAATACCTGATTTATGAATTAATTGTTTATTTTCATGAACTATTTAATAACATCAAATATATTCTATCAAGATTCCGTTGGACAATGCTTTACAATTCATTATTTATTTCAAAGTGCGAGTATTACACTATTAGTCTGCCAAACTAAAGCACTATGAAGAAAGCGTACAAATCATGTTAAAATCAGATTATGAGTTTGCAGTGATAATATAGGTAAATCATTACCATTGCAGTGCTTAATCAGACCACGGGCGATTGTAGTGCCACTTAAAAGAGCTATATAAAGGAAGAAAAAAATTATACCAATTTATTAATTTTTTAAGTTTTATTAATTTCATTTTAATTATTTATTTTTAGCGTAAACTGTTTAACTATGTCTACTAGAAGACAGCGAACTCTTTCGAGAAAGTTTCTGAGTTCTATTGATGAAAAATAATTGCCTATAAGGATTGCAGATTATTTATCAGAGAAATCGCTGATTAAGTTGGATAAAATCAGGTGATTGTGATGCAGACCAGTAATCGCTGGATACATGAGGAAATGGAAGACCTGTGGGACTAATTTCGCCCATCTCGTTGCATAACTACACGTGATAACAAGCGTAATGTGGAATGGAGCAATGAATTGCTTATCCACTTCACGAACCACAACAAGAGATCCAGTCTGTCATATATCATTCGGTAACCACTCATACCATTCGAAATCATTCACAACTGAATTAAATCTCTGCAAGCCAGTCATTGCTTAGCTTACCCTTAATTCAAAGTCATATGTGTTTGCGCTACTGAGGGTGAAATAAACAGTGGACAAAGAACTGCTTTGCCTTTATGACGAATCCCTTAACACCACAAACATTTGCTTAAATTATGCAAAAATATTTGGTCATTATTGAGAGAGAAAATAGACTCGCCTACCAGAAGTTCAACATTGGTGGAAACGCAAATTTGGTGAGTTAGATCTGACATCTGATACCGGTGAATGAGATTTTTTAATTGTTCAAAACAGTACACTTTCACAGCAGCCCGCCTACATATCCCGGAGGTATTTCGGGAATTTTCAATTAGTAGAAGATACCATCTCTCGCTTTAGTTGACTGACTCCCCTCTATTAAGTCACGTTTCATTCTTAATCTTTCATGCAGTAAAAAATGTTTTCAATCAATCTCTCTTTTAGTTGGAACTTTGTCCTTCTTACTGCTTTTGATTGTATGTAGCATCACATCCTAACTTAAGACATAACTCTTAAGCTTCCAGAGGTAGACATGCTTTTCTTTCTTGCTATTGTTGAGACTAAAACACAAAGGATTAAACGTTTAAAAGTTTTAGAATACCTAGCATTTGTAGACAGATCCCTTTAAATGGAAAGTTGCTCTATGGTTTCTTATCATATTTTCCGTTTGGCTAACAACCTTCTAAAGTAATCAAGTTTTATTTACTTATTTATTGCACTATTCTTTTTATTTTAGTCTATAAAAATGGCCATACTTAACATTTCTGGCCTTATTAATTTATTATTTATTTTCATTTTCATTTTTCTTGTCTTTTTAAAATGAATATTTGCTAACAAAATGTATATAGTTATTCAACGCAAAAAAAGAAAATAAACGCCTCCTGGAAAACTTAACTCCTAAAAAAACTTTACGTTACTTACATTATGACATCCGATATTATAGCTTATGTCGATATTGGATTTCATTCCTGAATCCCTCCAGTACGCTTTATCTTAACATTTAACAGCCATCACAACATCTTTGATGCGTTTGAATAAATGAACCATCCATACGTTCAGTACTTGACATCATCCATATTCCAACAAAATAATGCGTGACCACA
This sequence comes from Latrodectus hesperus, assembly GCA_037975125.1. Classification (NCBI taxonomy): domain Eukaryota; kingdom Metazoa; phylum Arthropoda; class Arachnida; order Araneae; family Theridiidae; genus Latrodectus; species Latrodectus hesperus. Next base: position 1,465,369 of record JAJQOW010000019.1, on the reverse strand, counting down.
CTTAGTACCTAGAGTTCAAAAGTTCTTTATCCATCAGATTAATTTGTTTCCTTAGCCTGCTTGTTCTCACGATCTATCTCTGGAATATACAATCCTCTGATACACCAGATCAATATTGGTAATATCTGGTAACAGTACGCATTGCTATTCCCCAAGTGTGTATCCAAAATCTCTTTAATTTTCTCATCAAATGATTTGCAGTATTATAGCCAACAACGGCAGCTACAATAATTACTGATTTTAGGTAGTCTAGTTGGTAGGTCATTGTTTTCATTATCGGGAGTTAATGAGTTTGAATCTCGACTTAACTGAAGATCCATCGTATTCTCTAAAGGTGACCGGGCACGTTAAATAGGTGGTAGTATCAATGTCCTTAAAGGGAAATAATATACTTAAAAGTGACTCTCCAAGTATTGGAGGGTTTTCTGCTTGGTCTTGCTTCTGAATTACGAAGACTACCACTCAGCTGCATCCACCTAACTAATAGAGCCCAACTCTATTCTCGATACAGGGAAAAATGTTTGTGTAATAACTACTGATTTTATGATCCATACTTCACAAAACACTGTAACTGGAATCATTTTAATCTTTGTATAATGTTCTATGTGCAAAAAATATTATTGGGATTGAAAGACAAGATGTCTAGTAGTGTAGTAGAGTGTAGATTTTTAGTAATATATTTATTGCACATATTCTTTTAGTTTGTTATATAGTCTCGTTTTCCCTTACACCAACTGGCTGCTTTCTTATAAAATACCAAAATTTCATAAATTTCAAAACATAGGAAATTTTATTTTGTATATTTTAGCATTTTTAATTTTGACAGTAGTTGTGGATTACTGCTTTAAATATGCTACTAATTTCCACGTCAGATTTGAGTGCTTAAAGTGAAGTCCTCAAAATCATTAAATAAGTTTTTTTTTAAATTACTTAAATAGAATATTTTCTATTTTCTATTAATGCACACTGATAATTTCCGCACTAATTTTTCATAAAACTGTATATTTAAAAAATAGGAATTTTTTTACTTATCATCTTAAATTAATCTAGAAATAAAACTCACTTTAGTGACTGATATGCAATATTAATCTACTGGATATCAAGCATTAAAGTAAGATGTAATTAAATGCTTTTATCGAGTTAGGAAAAAGTATTATATAAATTAAAAGTAATCTTTTTATAAAATTACCTACAAATAAATTTTGTTGTACAAAATATTACTTTTCACTGAACATGTGTTGCTGTGGCTCATCTCTCCTGGTTGACAGCAGCATCACACCAGTTTCATAAACTCGAACGCCTTCAAACAATGGAGCACTGCCTCAGGGGTCGAGAATAGCTTGCATTTATTTAAACCAATGCAAGCCAAAATGTGGGCAGGAGCAGATTGAGTAGCATTGGATTTTGAACACAGGGGATAGATAAACTTTGTAGCCCGTCACATGACATTGTACACGAGTGTGTTAACTTCGAAATCTGGTGAGAGTTCTCTGATCACACTTGTTGCCAACCCAATCAGAGCAACACCAGGGCGATTTTCCGTATACAATTCATGCAAGGAGGCTCTACTCCAATAAGAACAGGTATCTTGCCTGAACAGGGTTGCGATCTTTTCTCTCAACATTAATTTTAAAATCAAAATTTACATTAAATGAATCTTAAGTTTTAACAAAATCCTACAGTATCCAAAAGTTTTTACTACCACAATCAACTTTAACAAATACATATCGTTATAATTAAACCAGAAATATATTTTTCCTTAATTTCGTACTGCAGTATAGTAGCTATAAATATTTTTATTGTACTGCAGTATAGTAGTTATAAATATTTAAGTAAATAATTCATGGTACATTTCTGTCGATATTTTATCAGTGTTCATCATGAATTCAAAATTTTTCTTATTATTAGTAAAAACTTAAGTATTTAATTTTAACAATAAGAATAAATCAGTTTATATTGTTATCGTCACTGAATTTAACATTTTATATAAATCGTAAATGATATTCATTTATTGTGTTCCTGAGAATTATCCTAATCAATGAATTAAACATTCATTTAATATGTTTATAGTAATTCCTTCTAATATATTTTAACATTAAGTTATCCTTTTGATATTTTATTTAATAATTGTTAAAGATCTTAATATGCCCAGGAAATTTTAATTGCACATATTTTTCTAAATAATGCAAATTATAAGATATTTTTATTCCTTATTTAACTTAAGTATTGATTCCCAATTTTTTATAATTGTTATAAAATATAATTATTTAAATAAAATATAATATTAGAATTGATACACATTTAACAAAATATTCTGCAATTTTTGATGCGCATATTTTATTTCACAATGCTTTAAATACATTTTTTCTCAATTACTAACTTATCATTTTTCATGTATTTTAAATTTTTATCAAAGTTCTAATATTTTGATAACTTTACATTTAAATAAACGTAACATTGGCTGCCTTTTCTGCTAAGAAATCTGACATGAAAAATTAAATTCATTATCTCCAATGTTCCTCAAAATATAATATTAAAATGAAATTTTTCGCAGACAAATTAATGTATTTTTAATTATTTTCCAGCTAAAATAATAAATTTTTACTTTCAATTAGCATCCTTTATGATATAACAAATATAAAATATACATCATGTTCCGTCTTACGTACTTATTATTTTTAAGCGATTTTCTTTCTACAAGTGTTATAAATTATTTTCAAAATGTTTTGTTTCTTATTTAAACATAAATTACCTACCTTCTTGAGTCTCCTCCTTTGATTCATCATCCTCATTCACTTAAAAATAATATGCAAAAAGAAATTAGTTTTTAAATCCTTCTCATAAAACTTTTTCACATTTCCATATAAATATATTAAAATTTTATCGTAGATTAAAAATAATTTTGTAAAAAGACATTTGCTTAAGTGAGAAGTAATTAAAATAATTGCAAAGTTTTTAACATATTATTGCTTATTTTCAACTATTTAGAATCGTGCTATCATTTGTCTCAATTGCATAGTGATATGGATACAAATACTATTCTAGGAATTGTATGTTAACATTTATGAAGATTTTAATTAAAGAATGCCTATATTTCACGTAATAAAATTGGTTTATAAGTATTCAAAATCTTTAAAATTATTTCTAACCACAACTTGAAAGAGTAGGGTCTCATTTTGTGTTTGCAAAAAACATTTATGTTCAAAGTTCATAGGATCCTGCTCTTTCAGTTTATTTGACAAGGAAGACGTTACCACTTAATTGTCGACATAGTCACTTCAAAGTTCTTCAAATGCAAAGATGTTGGCGGTTTCCAGCAACTTCAGTTAGTAGAATTATATTATAAAATACTACTTAGCTATTTAAATTGTTGTATAATTTAAATTTATAAATAAAATATATAGCTTCATTATATAAATGCATGTTTTGACATTCTTTCTGATTTTATATTTTTTACAGAAACAATGTCAGATAACAAGATAATTTACAATTAGTAGTTTTTATTTTATTTATGTCAATATAAAAAAAACTACTAATTGTGCGCTTATATTCGTAATTCCGATGGTCAAAATAGCGCTGTTTGACAAATTTTACCTAACTAAGCTAAGAATGACGTAGTTATCGAAATTCAACCTGTAGCCTAAATGGCTGTAAATTGGTTATTTTCGGCGTCACAGCAACCATCTAGGAAACAAGGGAGAGAATGGTACAATTTTTAAATTGCTAACCCTTACAACATATAAGAAATTTATTGATAAATTAAATTTTTGCAAAATATAAATAAATAGAAATTTAAAAATTACTCTGCAAAAAATAAATTTTAGGAAAATCTATACCCCTATATTAAACAATGAACAATATTTTTCCGAAAGAGATTTTCTTATCTAGAATTATAGTTAATAGCATCAATATAAGAAAGGAATCAAAATTAGAAAATTGGACTTGAAATTTTCCAAATGAGTGATTTTGATACCAATAAATGATGACCTAATAAATGATGTATGATTTCATATGATGATATGCATTTACAAAAGAAATATATTTTAAATAAAATTTATATATACTACTAAAATGCAAAAATATGTTATTTTATAATAATTAAAAATATTTTTTGTTTTGTAGTAATAAGAAATTATGGTAATTTATGAAAATGTTAGCAATTTTTGCTACAAAATTGAAATAAAAATTAAGAATTTTTAAAAAAAGTATATTCATAAAGTATATTTAATTACAGAATCACGAGAAAATATAAAATGGGTGATAATATATCCAACAATACCTTTTGACGAAATAGCTGCCAATAAATGATGACAAAATGAATATTTATTGTAACAATATGTAAGCATTAATCTCCTCACATAATTCGTAGATTATTTCTTTCAAAAATGTACCAACAAAATGTATCCGATGTGTGTTGCTTTTAATATTCCCTTCTCTAATAATATTTCCTTTTAAATTTCATAAATAAAATCTATATATTACCATAATCACATACACAATTTCTTTACTTTAAAAAAACTTTGCACAGATTTACAATATCCGTTAATTTTTGAAGCACAAATTTTTTCTATTGACAAAAATACAAGACAGGATATCATATATTGTCTCTCAATCTTTTTATGATGTTGTCTAACATTTACGATTACCAATTTTGTAATTGTATAATTATTAATGATATGTGTAAAAAATTTAAAAGTAAACTTCTATATATGTTGATGGTAAAATATTTATGATTAACAAATGAGAATTAATGACTACATTTTCTCATGTGAACGTTTTTATGTATGATTTTTTAAATTTTTCTTTTTTATGAGTTAATTTTCTTTTTTTTTATATATTTATAGGTCAAATATATTTTTAGGAACTTCAGTTTGAATTTTTGAAATGATTTACATCTCTTTCAATTAAAAAATAAGAATTAAAAATAATAATTGTTTAGATTTTAACGGAAAAATCATTTAATAAATTACCAAACTATTTGTCACTGCATTGATAACTTCCTTTTTAAGTCTATCCAAATAAATAGGACCACTAGTGATAAATTACAGATAGTGTTACTGAATAAAACTGAACAAGTTTCATACTTACTTTCGGTAGAAATTTCATGATAATCTTCTTCATATGTTTTAAATTCTTCAGAGCTGGTTTTCTGAATGTCTTCATCACTGGACATTCGAGAAATTTTATCATAAGATACAGTAATAACTTTCCCACTAGTTTCCTGACTACCAACGTTGCTAAATTTATCAAAATCGTCAGTTAATTGTTGAATGCTTTCATAGCTGTTTTTATCATTGTTAGGTTTATAAGCATTTTCATGAGCAGGTGTATCTGAGATATATTTTTGGCTAGATTCGTGAATATTATCCTTACTGGCTAGATGGCCATGTTTGCTAATTGTGTCATCAATATTTATATTATTAGATCCACGAATATCGTCAAAGTTTTTATCAGGTCTAAAACTGCTATCTGATTCATAAGTAACTTCATCTCCAGATTCTGGAATATTTTCTTCACTAATTTCGTAAGTATTCATTTCACTAGATTCATAACTATTTACTTCAGTGGATTTGTAGTCATTATTTTCAGTATTTATGTAATTAATATCAACTTTACTAAACCCATGAAAATCATGCTTGCTGATTTCATGACTAGTTTTAATCATCGATTCAGGTGTACGCATAGATTCACGAATAATGTCATTTCTTTTATCAGAAATAACGTCATTATAAAATTCATGAGAATCAACATTTGAGTCACTGATACCTTTATTGATGATTTTACGACTATCATCGTTTGCAGAAAAAGAATCTGTACTTGATGTATGAACATTTTCTGTACTGGTTACATTGTTATTATAGTGATCAGTTGTAAAACCTGCTTCATTGCAAGATATAGGATGGTTTTCCTTCAGAGTATAATTTCTTTTATCATTTGTGGAATCCGGTATACATTCTTCCTCAGATTCGGAGGTACTTTTTGTAATCCTAACTTCAAAATTAATTTCATAAATTCCAGATTCAGTAACTTCGGGAGTATTCTCAGGATGTATTTCCGTCGTACAATTATCTGAACAATTACTAGGTACTTCAAGACCTTGAATAAAAGTTATGAAATAAAAAAACAATTACTGATCATTTATAATATTTTAATATATATATATATATATATATATATATATATATATATATATATATATATATATATATATATATATATATATATATATATATATATATATATATATATATATATATATATATATATATATCAGAGAAGTAATGAAAATTCAGTCCTGCATACTCTCTCTTCATTTCTTAACTTCTTATCATTAACGTATATCAAACATTTTAAAATCATATTTGTTCATTACTATAAAACTAATTTCTTTTTTACTTTAGAGAAATATTAAGATAAAATCTATGCATAGTAGATTTAATTGAAGCAAACTTAAAGTTACTTATTAGTTTAATTTGCTACACAATCCATTTGTCTTATTTTAAAAATAAGAACTAATTATAATTAGTAAACAATTGTAGCACTTTTTATCACAAAGCAGTGCTCATCACTTGTTTAAAATGTAAATAATATAAACGCAAATTCTGTATGTACTTCACACTAAAATTAAAGATCTACATTAAATGAACTTGCTTTTAAGGAACTTCTTAACTCATGCGCAACCATTCCTACACATGCGCATGTAAACCGCATAAATGCAATATCCGTTTCCTGTCGTACGACAGCAAATAAGATTGAAAATAGGAACATTTCCTCCGAAAGTAAAATAGAACTTCCAACTACTAGGTAACTCTGTGTAAAGAATTTATGAAGTAATGATGAAATTACGGAATATATATTCATGTTTTGAAAAATATGATGCAAAACAATTAAATAAATTTCAGAACTAGGAATTTAAATCATAGTGACTTTCTAAGGAGTAAGAATAATTTAATAATAACTTCTTCAACAAAATAAATTTCTTCGTTTAATCATTTTTTTCCAGAATTAACTTGGTAACATGGAGAATGATTATAATTCTCTGAGATACAAAAATGCAACAATGTAAGAAACTACATTTCAAATAATTGTAATTTGTAACTTAAAATAAAATATCAAAACGAATTTCAAAAATAAAATCGAATATATAAAGTAATTTATAAATTTTATAAACTTTTCTTCGAATGAGTGCAAAGAACTAAATGAGAAATCGCGATTATAAAAAACTTTGCCAACATCTGCACTTCTAGCGTCCATTCTATTTAACCGATCAAGATGATACTTCAAATATAGTTCTTTTGAGATATGCGCTCGAGATTCTGTGAATGGCAACACAGTGGTCCTCGCGGTTACAGTTATAGTGACAGAAACTCGAAATTTTCGAATGGCAACGCCTTCTTTTTACCATCGCAAAATGTTCAGCACATGCAAAAACCCTAAATAGCGTTGAAACGGTACCGATATGTCCAAAAACCGACGTGTTATACACATACAAACAGTTCTTCAAGGCGCACGGAGGAATAATGCATACGACAGAGACAAGACACTGCTCAATGATGAGAACACATAGAGAAAAAAATCTTTATTAATTTCAAACATTTTCCACATGAGTGCCATCACAGGCAATTACGCATTGCATGCAGGAGACGGTGGACAATGTCGCTGCACGCAACATGGCACGAGGGATGTTTCCAATCTCACGCCGTATAGAATCCTTTAAGTCCGACAATGTTTGAGGATTGCACAGATAAACTCTGGATTTGAGATAGCCCCAAAGCCAGAAATCCATAGGCGTCAGATCTGGGGATCACGCAGGTCACGGAAAAGGATAATAGCGGGAGATGATGCGATCACCAAAATGCTGATCCAGGAGCCTTTTAACTGACCTCGCTATATCTGCAGGTGCGCCATCTTGCATCCAAACAATGTCATTGAGTGCATTCAGCCGACGCAACTCCGGTAAGACATAATTTTTCAGCATGGCTGCATACCGAGGGCCCGTTACAGAACATGTTGCAGGGCCAGTCGGGGTCGTTTCCTCAAAGAAGAACGGGCCAAGAACAAATGTAGCTGTAATGCCGCACCACGCAGTCACTTTGGCGTCAAATAATGGTACTGGCGCCACAGCATGAGGATTCGTCTCTCCCCAGTGCACACAATTCTTTGTGTTAATGCTGCCATTTAAGGTGAAATGCGCCTCGTCCGTCCATAGTATGCGAAGTGGCCAGTCGTTATCCGCATCATATCGTAACAAAAATGCATTTGCGAAGTCCAGACGTTGTTGTGGGTCACCCGGCTCCAACATCTGGACGCGCTGGAACCGATAGGGAAACATGTGAAGTACCGAGCGCAAGAGCTTGCGGACCGTTGAGTTCGGAATATCCAACACGCGCGCTATGCCTCTTGCGGTTTCTGTGTGTCCTGCAGTCACTGTATGGTGCACTTCCATGACAACGTCCTCAGAAACAGTTGGCCGTCCGGAGCGCTGTTTGTCACAGGTGCAGCCTGTATCTTCGAATTTCCGCACTAAATCACGCAGAGCTTGCAGAGTACATGGGCCGCGTCATTGTCGATGATTGCCGCGATACACACGCAAGACTTCCGCAGCGTTCATCCCATTTTGGTAATAGAGTTTGATCAATTCACCGCGAACTTTCCTAGGAAGACTCATATCGTCGGCATGTGCGAGTTCCCGAATGACGACTTCGCATACCTGCTTGGTATTTTATAGGATTCCTACGCTGAATATCTGGCGACCGGCGTTCTGTGATTGGTTTCTTGACTCTGTCACATGCAAATTTATTGCGTGCGCCCAGATCGTGTTTTATTGGCCGGTTTTCAGAACTCTTTTTTGTGTTTGCAGAACACGTCCGTTTTTAGACATATCGGTACTGTTTCAACGCTATTTAGGGTTTTCGCATGTGCTGAACATTTTGCGATGGTAATAAGTAGACGTTGCCATTCGAAAATTTTGAGTTTCTGTCACTATAACTGTAACCGCGAAGGCCACTGTGTTGCCATTCACAGAATCTCGAGCGCATATCTCAAAAGAACTATATTTGAAATATCATCTTGATCGGTTAAATAGAATGGACGCTAGAAGTGCAGATGTTGGCAAAGTTTTTTTATAATCACCCTGTATATATATATATATATATATATATATATATATATATATATATATATATATATATATATATATATATATATATATGTATGTGTATATAAATATATATATATATATATATATATATATATATATATATATATATATATATATATATATATATATATATATATATATATATATATATATATATATATATATATAAATATATATATATATATATATATATATATATATATATATATATATATATATATATATATATAAAGGAGTTTGTATGTACCTGATACTATAAAATTTGCCAGTTGTTCAAGTCTCAAGTCTTTCTCTTTTTCCAACTCCATTGAATGCGTCATAATTTCTAAGATAGTTTTCAATATGTCTGTCGGACAGCCGTTGAATATATCATTAAAACAATATGCTACTTTCCTGTCAAATATTAAATGCATTATTATTAAGTTTTAGTAAATAGATAAATGAAGCACTGAAAAGTAAAATGTAGTATATTTTTATAATAAATTTAAAATTTAGTATTGTAATTTAAATTATGATGGATTAAAAACTATTTTAACTACTATCAAGTATGATTTTCACACATTCTTAAGGGCAAATTAAATTAAAAATAGTTTATAATTGTATTTAATATACTAATTAGTTATTTGCAAACCGAAAACCAACTTTTCAAATACTGCAAATGAAATTTAAATGCAAATGTTATTATGTAGTAAGATTAAATAAATTTTCCTATAATTACATTAAACTATATTCATTACACTTAAGGCATATCAATTATATAAATACAACTGTAATAAAAATATAGTAAAAACTGCACGATATATTGAACAATAAAATTAAATAATATTAAGTTTAAAATAATAGAGAATTATTTTTAAAAACATTATTAAATTGCTTATGTAAATACAATGTTAATAATTAAAAAAAATTTACTTTCATAAACATGTACTAAAGTTTATATAAATTTCTAATTAAAAAGAACATAATATCTAAATCATATTTAGAGAAATATTATTGAAAACAATAAGCAATAACACGTATTTTGATCTAAAAAAACTGCATACCTGTTATCTAATTTTTTTCCTTTCCAAATAGCTTTTTCATATTTAAAAAACTCTTTAAAACAAGGGAGTAATTTTGCGTCATTATTTATAGTCAAACAATTCGTTTGTTTCCCTCCATCCTTCAATCCTTTAAAAGAAAAGAAAAGTATATTTAAATCTATATAAATTATTCGGAATTTTAAATTAATTTATGAAATCATTGCTTTTTTTGTCAAATAACGTATTTTACAACCAATAAATAAAAAGGAAGAAAATTCACACTTACCTTTAGATTCAAAACTTTTGTGAGAAAACTCAGTAATTGAATTGATCATATTTTCAGAAAATTTAGAGAAGAGATTTTCATCTTCAAACTTGCACTTGTATCTTGCCTTTTCTTTCACTGAATCAAGAGTATTTTTCAAAATTCTATGCAAAATAAAAAAAATGTATTTTTATAAATTTTAAACCAGAAATTATATTTTTTCAAATTTAACTTACTGCAAAAACGTAGAATTTGGATTAAACTTAGTTGTTGAGAGGATTTTGTTGATATCAGATATCATTACTGATAAATTGTCTTCCTTACAGGAACCTAAAATATATATTTACAGTAATAATAAGTTCAATGTTGCATTTTAAGTACAATAATATATCTTATATTTAAAGTAAAAAATATGAAATTTAAAATAATTCCTTACAATTACCAATGATTTCAACCAATACCAATGATAATCAACTGTATTTAACAGAGTAATAAATACACTTAATTTCATAAAATTCTCCTGTTCACCACTAATATAGAAATTAAGACTGGCCTGCTTAAAGTACAGAGTGCAAACTCTAATATAATTTTCAGCGTGAAATAAAAAATTAAAGATGTAAAACACTTTACATTGGATATAACAAATCAAGGTTAAAATACACTTTAAATAAATAATAAAATCTCGAGAGTGTTTCGTTTATTCAAAGGAAAATTTTTCTTAAAAATACTAACTGTCTTTTTTAAAGCTTAAATAAATATATCTTCTAATGAAAATAAAATATCTTTTATTATAATTTGCTCATTAAAAAAACAAAAACTAAAACTGAAATGTATGGTTTTTTATTAATCAAAAATAACATAATAACAGTTTTCTTAGTCCATATTTGTATTAATTTACTTATATATTTCGTTTGACAAAAGAAGCATTTCGAATATAAAAACGTTCATATATTTAATATGATCATAAAAAGTATTCATACGATAAAATAAATACATTATTAATGTATTTACTTGTATCACATTAGAAATAATACATTCATTTAAATCGAAGCAGTTATGTTTTAGTGTTTTAATAATAATAATAATAATAATAATATATATATATATATATATATACCTATTTTTATGACCATTATTTCATTCAAAAATGTACCACCAAAATGTATCCGATGTGTATTGCTTTTAATATTCCCTTCTCTAATAATATTTCCTTTTAAATTTCATAAATAAAATCTATATATTACCATAATCACCTACACATAATCACCTACACAAAACGTATATTTCTTTTTTAATTTGTTTTACATGCTTTCCAATCTACGGAAATTTTAAAATTACTTATTCCAGATACTAGTGAATATTATTTATTTTTTTGACTATAATAATGTTTTAATACATTTACTTAGATGATGAAAATTTTACGTGCACTTGCATTTTCAGTTAACACACTTGTTGGACTAATTGAAATTAAACTAAAAATATGCTTTTTTATCTTTATATATATATATATATATATATATATATATATATATATATATATATATATATATATATATATATATATATATATATGAAATTAGAATCAATTATTCAGTTCTTAGAAATTATATTGAGAAAAATACATTGACCAAATAATGTCACTATAATAAATTAATGTATTAAAAATGATAAAGTTTACTAACGAAAATGATATGGAGAGAAAACTAGTTTATCACATTTAATCTATCACATTTAATGATAATTTTATTTAGAAGTTTAACTCAGTTTTAATTTTCGTATGTGCTTGCATTTCATATGATATTTCAGATAACTATTGTTACATTGCAATATTAATTATTTTTAATTGTATGGTATCCAAACGCTTAGAAACCAATTGATTTTTATAAAGCCGTTACAAATAATCAATGATTTAGTAAGCTCCATTCTGTCTACCTAATTAAAACTATGTATGCAGAAAACTACTCGTAACTTGTTTTTATTAAAACAATGAAGGAAATAAAAAAAATGAATGAGAAAACTAATATAGAAAACACAAAAATGTGTGATAAGTTCAATTTGATAAAATTAAATAGTAAACTAATAAAAAATATTCATTTTTGAAATTTTAAAATGAATTGTTTTTATCTTTATATGTAATTTTTTCCTTCATTTAAATAAAATGAAAAAATTACTTTTATAATTTTTCTAAAACAATAATAAAAATTATTTTATTATTTAATCGATACTTGCGAATAATTATTTATTTACCTGTTGCATTTTTTTCTTTATCTTTTTTACCTAAAGAAGAAATTTAATAATTCATCAAAATTCATTTATTAAAAACTGGATATTTTTTATAAATGTTTTCCATAAATTTTATAAATTTATTGAAAATAAACTGAATTTTTTTCAATATTTTAAAATATAGAAATTTTAATTTTTAAGACAAACATGACAATTCAAAATAAAAAAAAATCTGCGCAAAATTTAATTCTATAGTTTAAAACACTATTTTATCCTTATCATAATTGTTTATCTTCGGTATTCTGACTAAAGTGCATTAAATAATGTATTCATTTACTTAAATATTCCTTTGAATTTTTATATATTTATAAAAGACTTTGAATTGATTAAAGTTTAACTGAAAAATAAAAATTTTACTAAAGCATGAAAGACAGTTTAATAGAACTGTGTGAATATAAAATAATTTCTGTAACAAATTCATATTGTACTATTCATTCATGTATGTCAAATAATAAAAAGCTAAATAAAAATGTATTTTTCTGCTGGGGTATTTATTTATCATTATAGATGCATATTAAACTCGCTTTTTTATTATATATAATTTTTAAAGATTGTCTACCGGAAGAAACTCCAATAATTCACACCATAATTAGGGAAAGTGAAAATTCAAAAACAATTTCGAGAGTTAATGGAAAAATTTTGTAAAATGTTCATCACTTATTCTATTCCGTTACGTCCATACATATTATTACATGTTCAATAACATAATGGAATGTTTAATAATATTTATATCCTCAATTATTTTATTAAAGCACCTCACTTTTAATTTTTTGGCAATAGTTCCAGAACTATTGTAAACCACTATTGTCTGTATTTTGTTCTTTGAATATATATAAAATTTTACAGCATATTATTTATATTCATTAATATCTTAATGAAATGTGAATAAAATTGTATCATTAATTAATTAATTAATAATTAATATAATTCATTTATTAATTTTAGGTCTTTAATGTTACAACAATTATTAATTAATTTCAGTAATAGAAACACTTATATGATTATTAATCAAACTTAGTATACATATCCTTATAAAAAAGATATGCATAAATTTTTAAAAATATTTTAAAGTATTTTTCTTGAGTATTATAAATAAAACCTAAATAATCATATTTTAATTTGATTTATTAGATGAGCCTTAATCATTTTTACTCACAATTAATATATTGATCAGCACCTACAGTTTGTTCAATAACTGAACTATTGGAAAATTGACGAAAAAATTGAGAGTCGAACCCGTGAGTTGTTGAATGGAAACCATATGACAAATAATTTACTATTTAATCAATAGAAATAAAAATATAAACTATATTAAAAGAAATATTTATATAACAAAAAGTTGATATACAATACGATAGATGCAAATAAGTTTGTCAATAAATACTTTCATTGGATAACTATTTTTATGATATTGAAAGATCTGAGGAAAACAAAATTATTTACGAAATAATTTCATCATTAAAGTAATAAATTGTACTAAAAGAATATAAACTATACTAAATAAACATTAAAAATTTATATAACAAAATGTTGAGATACAATACAATGGATGCAAATAAATTTGATGATATTTTTTTTCATTGGATAACTATTTTTATGATATTGAACTATTTTTATGCTGAAAAAAGCAAAACTATTTAAGAATAAGTTTTATTACTAAAATAATAAATTAGACTTTATAAAATTATTATGTCTATATAAAGAAATTTTATTGATGGCTTCAAATATATGGTATATTTTATCAGATATAAAACAAAGTTTATGTAGATATATTTAAAAATTGGATATGTAGATGATATATATTAAGAATGGTAATATCACTGAAAATATATAATGTTTAAAATAATTTATGAAGATTATAATGAATTAAATAAATTTGTAAGGTTACTTTAAATAAAGGACAGTATTAGTTAAAATAAAGTTAAATAATATTAATTTTAACGATAGTCGAGAAAATAATTCATAAAATATTTAAAAACGTCTATACTATAGTATATCAAAATTATATTCTTTACATGACTTCCAAATAAAATATTGTTATTAAAAATTAAAATTGCACACAGTAATCAAAAATTATTTAATATAAAATTGCATTAAATATAAAATTTTTTTGATACTTATATTTATACACTTACTATTCGGAAAAAAACTGAAATTAAATTTTAGTTTTCCATTACGAATGCTTATGTATGTAAATGTTTATGGTATAAATTCACTTTTAAGTAAATGTATTAATAGTTAAAGCGTTGAAAGTTGTTTTTTTAATTATCTCAGTATTTTTATATAGATTTTTAAATTTGAGATTTATCTATGCACAATATCATTTTTAAATTTATTGTTTATTGAATTAGAATACATCAACGTCAACACAATAGGGGTGTTATTTGGCTTTACATATTGTTTCCCTAGAATCATGTTGTATCAAAAGTATATACTTTCTTGAACATAAAAGTCATAAAATAGTAGTACATTTTAAAATTCTTAATGATTTGTCTTATTTTCTTTGATTTACCATAAAAATCATATGTATCATTAAAATCATCATCTACAAATTCAAAAATTTTATTTTTTATAAATAGAAGTTAAATTCTGAAAAACTTACATTTTATGCAACTATAGTAAGAACATCAACGATTATTTACTCACTTTGATCTTGCGAAATTTTTTTTCTTATCAATATTCTTCTATGTTTTTTGTTAGATTCATATGGTAATTTTACTACAGTAAACTCCATCGATTCTGGTTTGAATTTCGTAATTCCTATGAATGACCTATGTGCATCTGAATCTTGCGAAGTATTTCCTGCTGATAATTGTTTTGTCGTTTTGTACTTATTTGTATAAGGTGTTACTGTCACATTCTGTTCAACAGAATCTAGACTGGAAGACTTTGCTAATGAATTCAGTAAACTTGAATTCTGAGAGATAGTTCTTGTTAATAGTTCTCGTACTACTGTATTGTTAAACTGATATGGTGTTATAGCCACAATATGTTTTGGAGAACCTGAGTTGAATGTCGAATTTAATGTCAACTGATTTTCAGGGAAGCTTGCTAATCCTGGCTCTAAAGTAAACTCCAGGCCCTTCGTTAACTTAAGATTAATTGGTACTTTCATAAAATTTGGAGCAAAAGAAGAAAGGGTGCCAGATGAATTAAATGAGTTTTTAATGTATTCCATTAACTTTGACTGCTCGCCAGAAGTAAAGTTATCTACATAAGTTGTTAATTTCTCACTCTTTTCAATGGAATCTAACGTTGTTAATAATTCAAGTGCACTTGAATCTTGTGAAATAGGTCTCGTTACCAGTTGCTTTGTTTCTATTTTATTAAATGGATATGTTGTCAGGCTCTCATTATGTTCTTTAAAATCAAGTTTAAATGTTGTACTTTCTCTGAATTGATCTTCAGAGAAACTCAATAATTCTAGATTTTCAAGAAATTGTGGTTTCTTTGTCAATTTTAAATTACTAGGTGCTTTCATAATGTTTGGAAGCGAAGGAGAGATTTTATCAAATGAATGGGGTCGGTTTTTAATGTATTCAACCAATTTGGACTGCTCTTCAGGAGTAATGTCTGAATAGACATTTACTTTTTCACTCCATTCAATAGGATACAGATTTAGTGATGTTGTTAATAGATCAAATTCACTTGGATCTTGTGAGAGAGATTTCGTTGACAGATGTTTTGATTTTAAGTCATTGGATGTAAGCAGTGTTACTGCCGCAATATATTTTGTAGAATCCGGTTTGAATGTTGTACTTACTGGGAAGGAATCTTCATAAAACCTAATCAATTCTGAGTCCAAAAGGAGTTCCGGTTTCTGTGTCAAATCTAATTTATTTGGTGCTTTCATTAAATTTGGAACTAAAGAAAAGAGGCTATCTGGTGAATAATATTGGCTTTTAATGCTTTCGATTAATTTCTTCTGATCATCAGAAATAATCTCTGAATTAACATTTACTTTTCCACTTTCTTCAATGGAAAATAGATTTGATGATGCTGTTAATGGATCAAATTCACTTGAATTTTGTGAGACAGAATTTGTTGGCAGTTGTCTTGATATTATATCACTGAATACATGCGGTATTGCTGTCACATTATATTCTGTAGAATCTGGTATGAATGTTGTACTTCCTGTGAATGAATCTTCACTGAACCTTATTAATTCTGGATTCAAAATAAATTCTGGCTTAGTCAGTTTAAATTTATTTGGTGCTTTCATTAAATTTGCAACAGAAGAAGAGAGGTTATCTGGGGAATAATATTGGCTTTTATTGTCTTCTACCAATTTTGTCCGGTCATGTGAAGTAATCTCTGAATCAAGATTTACTTTTTCACTCTCTTCAACGAAATCTACTTTTGATGATGTTGTTAATGAATCGAATTCACTTGAATCTTGTGAGACGGATTTCGTTGATGGTTGTCTTGATATTATGTCAATGAATGTATGCGGTATTAATGTCACATAGTGTTCTATAGAATCTGGTTTGGATGTCGTATTTTCTGTGAAGGGATATTCTTGGAACTTTAATGATTCCGGCTTCTTAGTTAATTTAAAATAATTTAATACTTTAGTAAAATTCAAGAGAGGAGGAAAAATAACTGAAGTTTCATTATTCTCTATTAATATCGACTGTCCAGCAGAGGCATTTTGATTGTCTACATAAGGTAATATTTCCCCACTTTGTTCAGTAGAGTCTAATGACGTTGTTAATGTCTCAAAGACACTTGCGTTTTGCAAAATAAATTTCGTTAATAATTGTTCTATTAATGTGCTGTTAAATGGATGCAATAATATTTTTTCATCATATTCTATTAAATCTGGTTTGAAAGTTTTACTTTCTGTGGAGGAATTTTCACGAAATCTTACTACTTCCGAATCTGTAACAGTTTCTGCCTTTATTAATTTAAAATTATTAGATTCTTTCAGAAAATCTGTCACAAAAGAAGAGGAGATATCTGATGAATTAAATACACTTTTAGTATTTTCCTCTAATTTCGTTTCCTCACTGTAACTGACTACATAAGGTGTTACATTCATATTCTGTTGAAAAGAATCTAGATTAAGTGATTTTGTTAATGGATCAAATACAATTGAATCTTGTGAATTAGATTTCGTTAATAATTGTATGTCCTTGAGTGAATGTGGTATTTCTTTTACTTTATATTCTATAGAATCTAGTTTAAATGTGTAATTGTCTGACAATGGATATTCTCTGAACTTTACTAATTCTGGCCCTATAACGTATTTAGGTGTTTTTGTTATATTAAAATTATTTAGCATATTCGTAACATTCGTAGTTGAAGGAGAAAAAGTATATGATGAACTAAATGGACCTTTTTGGTTTTCCACTAATATCGTATGCTCACCAGAAATAAAGTAACTGTCAATATAAGGTGTTTCTTTCTCATTTTGTTCAATATAATCTAGTTTTAATGACGTTGTTAATGGTTCAAATATACTTGAATTTATTGAAACAGGTTTCATTAATAACTGTCTTGTTACTGTGTTTTTAAATGGATACGGTGTAATTATTTCCGTATATTCTGTAGAATCTGTTTTGATAACTGTACTTCCTGTGTCTGGATATTCCTGAGAAATTAATAATTCTGAATCTTCAACAGTTTCTGGCTTCTTTGTTATTTCAAAATTATTTGAGGCTTTCGGAAAGTCTGAGTTAGTAGAAGAGGAAATATCTGAGAAATTAGAGAAGTTTTTAATATTTTCTACTAATTTCAGTTGCTGATCTGGAGTAATGTAGCTCTTTACATAAGGTGTTGCATTCACTTTCGGTTCAATATAATCTTGCTTTAAAGATGTTGTTATCAAATGAAATGCATTTCGATCTTGTGAAACAGGTCTCATTAACAATTGGCTTTT
This sequence comes from Latrodectus hesperus, assembly GCA_037975125.1. NCBI lineage: Eukaryota > Metazoa > Arthropoda > Arachnida > Araneae > Theridiidae > Latrodectus > Latrodectus hesperus. The sequence goes on along the minus strand of JAJQOW010000019.1, from coordinate 1,446,758 downwards.
TTCTGCATACGCTGTTACTTTATTATTATGATCTATAGAATTTAGTTTTAATTTCACACTTTCTGTGAAGGGATCTTCACGATATCTTACTGTTTCCAGACCTACAACAAGTTTCGGCTTTTTTGTTAATTCAAAATTATTTGGTATTTCTGTAAAATTTAGAAGGGAAAGAGAGATAATATCTGATGAAGAAAATTGGTTTTTAATGTTTTCCACTAATTTCGACTTGTTATCAGGAGTATTATCTGGATAACCTTTCATTTTCTTACTCTGTTCAACAGAATCTGTTAAGTGATCAAATACACTTGAATCTTGTGAGACAGATTTCATTATCAATGGTTTCCTGTCACTGATTGTGCGTGTATGGGGTGTTACTTTCACTTTATATTCTATAGAATGTGGTATGACATCTGTACTTCTTGTGAATGGATATTCATGGAATTTTACCAAATCTGGCTTTTTAACAATTTCAGGCTTATGTATTAATTTAAAATCATTTAATAATATTGTAGAATTTGGGACAGAAAATAAAGAATCTGATGAATTAGTGAAATTTTTTATGCGTCTTAGAAGTGTGAACTGCTCCCCAGAAGTAGAATATTTGTCTACATAAGTTGTTTCCTCCACATTCTGTTTGTTGGAATGTTGTCTTAATGACGTTGCCAATGGCTCAAATTCACTTGAATCTTGTGAAGTAGGTCTCGTTAATAACTGCCTTGGTTCTGTGTTGTTAAATGGATATGGTGTTATTCTCTCATTATATTCTATAGAATATGGTTTGAATCTGGTGACATTTTCTATCGATGGATTTTCAGGAAATCTTACTAATTCGGAATTTGAAACAGTTTTTGGCTTCTTTAATAATTTAAAATTATTTGGTTCTTTTGCAAAGTCTAGGATAAAAGAAGAGGAGATATTTGATGAATTAAATAGACTAAAAATGTTTTCGTCTAATTTCATTTCCTCACTAGAAGAAATGTAACTGTCTACAAAAGGTGTTGCAGTCATGTTCTGTTCAACAGAACCTTGATTTAAAGTTTCTAATGGAACAAATACACTTGAATCTTGTGAGATAATTATCTTTGTCATTTTTCTTGTTAATAAGTCCACGAAGGAATTCGTTGTCGCATCCTTATTGTATTCTATAAAAACTGGTTTTAATGCAGCACTTTCTGTGAAGGGATAATCACGGAACTTATCGGTAATGACATCCATTTTCTGTTTTGGGAATTTGTTTGGAATTGGTTTCACTATAGGAATTCCAGTTATAGACACTAATTTAGATTCTCTAAGTCCATCAAATGTAGTATTTATTAAATAATATAAGTTTCTATTAACGTCAACATTCTTTTTTTCAGATTGTAAAGTTTGAGGTTGATTTATGATTTCTCCTAGTCTTTCTTTAAACACTTTATCTAAATTCGGTTTTTTCTTACCGGTTAGTAATGTAGATTCATGTGAATCTGAAATAGGAGCATCATCTTGTTTCTCTTCAACGACTGAGGAAGGATTTTCATAAAGTTCTTTAGATCCTAAACTATAGGTAGCTAATTTCCTCATCCATTCTGATGATTTATTTGAACTTATTTTACCATCTATAAATATTGGAGTAAACTCTATCTTTCCAAAAGTAGTTGCATCCAATTGCATTGAATCTAAAATTTCGTCTTTGTTTTCCTCAGAATGTAAGATTCTAAGTTGATATTTATTATCTTGCTTATTTTCTCTTGATGATTCATACTTAAATGCTTTGCTTTCATTAAATAATTTTGTGTATTCACATTGCTTTTCATCGAAAACAGTGTCGTAATCTGAAACTGAAGCATTACCGCTTTGAACCTTTTCAGTTTCTGAATTACAAGAAATGTTTTTCATTCTTCCTCTTAACGATTCACTGGAATTTTGTTTACTTTTTAGAGACAGAACAGTATTTTCTATATCATTGAAAGTAGTATATTCATTTAATCTCGAATTAAAAATAAAGCTTACATCTGACACAGATTGTAAAATTTGGGACTCATTATTTATAACTTTCTTTCTTTCTGTAGATATTTCAAGAAAACTTGATTTATTCCCCTTACGAAGTGCTATATTTTCCTGATCTAAAATAATATCATTTGAAACAGCTTTAGTAAATCCAGATTCATTTTCAAAAAACACTTTAGAGCTTTTTTCATAAATCATTTCTTTTTCTTCTGAATTAAATAATGTACTCGTATCATGCACTGTAGAGATCTGAGAAGCATCAAGTAAAGTTGAATCAACAAATATCACTGAACTAGGAGGTGTATTCGTATCATGAACTGTAACGGGCTCAGCCGTTATAAACGTAGTAGAATTATCAATGATCGGGCTTAATGTTTCTGCTTCGTTTTCATCTTCTGATTCATAAAACATATCTGTTTCGTTTGAATTAATTGATTTATTCGTAGCATGCACTGTTATGTGATCAGGCGTATTAAATGAAGTAAGATCAAGTGAAATCCCTCTTGATGCTTCAGCTTTGCTTTCGTCATTCGATTTATAAAACATCTCTGTTTCTTCAGTATTCGTATCATAAACTGTAACGGGCTTAGCCATTGTAAGTGAGATAGAATCAGCAGTGATCGACCTTAAACTTTCAGCTTCGTTTTCGCCTTTTGATTTATAAAATATATCTACTTCTTTTGAATTAAATGATGTAATCATTTTATGAGCTGTAATAGGCTCAAGTGCATTAAATGAAATAGAATCAAGGGAAATCACGCTTAATGTTTCAGTTTTGTTTTCATTATTCGATTTATCAAACATCTTTGCTTCTTCTAAATTAAATGATGTATTTGTATCATGCACAATAACAGGTTCAGGTGCTTTAAATGAAGTAACATCAATCGTGGTCGACCTTAATGTTTCAGCTTTGTTTTCGTCATTCGATTTATAAAATATATCTGCTTCTTCTAAATTAAGTGGTGTATTCGTATCATGAACTGTAACGGGCTCAGACATTATAAATGAAGTAGAATCAACAATGATCGGTCTTAACGTTTCAGCTTCGCTTTCATCTTCTGGATGATAAAATATCTCTGTTTCTTTTGAATTAAGTGATTTATTCGTAGCATGCACTGTTATGTGATCAGGCATATTAAATGAAGTAGGATCAAGTGAAATCCCACTTAATGTTTCAACTTTATTTTCGTCATTCGATTTATAAAATATCTCTGCTTCTTCTGAATTAAATGGTGTATTCGTATCATGCACAGTAACAGGCTCAGGTGCTTTAAATGAAGTAACATTATTGGTGGTCAACTTTAATATTTCAGCTTTGTTTTCGGCATTCGATTTATAAAATATATCTGCTTCTTCTAAATTAAGTGGTGTATTCGTATCATGAACATTGACGGGATCAGCTGTTGTAAGTGAAGTCGAATTAGCAGGGATCGACCTTAATGTTTCAGCTTCGTTTTCATCTTTTGATTTATAAAACAACTCTCCTTCTTTTGAACTAAATGATGCACTCATTTCATGAACTGTAATGGATTCAAGAGCATTAAATGAAGTAGGATCAAATGAAATCCCTCTTAATGTTCCAGCTTTGTTTTCATCAATCGATTTATAAAATATCTCTGCCTCTTCTGAATTAAGTAGTATATTCTTATCATGAACTGTAACGGGCTCAGATGTTATAAATGAAGTAGAATCAACAGTGATCGGTCTTAACGTTTCAGCTTCGTTTTCATCTTCTGGATCATTAACTATCTTTGTTTCTTTTGAATAAAATGATTTATTCGTAGCATGCACTGTTATGTCATCAGGCGTATTAAATGAAGTATGATCAAGTGAAATCTCTCTTAATGTTGCATCTTTGTTTTCGTCATTCGATTTATAAAATATCTTTGCTTCTTCTAAATTAAGAGGTGTATTCGTATCATGCACAATAACAGGCTCAGGTGCTTTAAATGAAGTAACATCAATCGTGGTCAACCTTAATGTTTCAGCTTTGTTTTCGTCATTCGATTTATAAAATATATGTGCTTCTTTTAAATTAAGTGGCGTATTCGTATCATGAACTGTAACGGGCTCAGACATTATAAATGAAGTAGAATCAGCAGTGATAGATTTTAATGCTTCAATTCTGTTTTTGTTATTCGATTCATTAAACTTCTCTGCTTCTTTTGAATTAAGTGGTGTATACGTATCATGCATTGTAACGGGCTCAAGTGCTTTAAATGAGACAGAATCAACAGTTATGGACCTTAGTGTTTTCGCTTTGTTTTCGTCAGTTGATTCATAAAGAAACTTTGTTCCTTTTGATTTAAATGATGCATTCGTAACAAGTATTGGAATTAGTTTTGGCGCATTAAATGAAGTATAATTAACTGATGTTGACTGTAGCATGTCTGTTTTGCCTTCATTTTGGGTGCTTTCCCTCTGGTGTGAAACTGGCTGTTTTTTCTCCCTGAAAGATTCATCTAAATATGCATTAGTCTCACTAGATAATGTAACGTTTTCTACCGTATTAAATGCTGTAGTATCATTCATATCTGACTCAGTTGTTGTATTTTGCTTTTCCAGAAATAGTTTTCTTCCTTTAACAAATAACATTTTTCTCCGCGAAAATTTTTGAAATCTCTTAGAATTATGTTTACTCATTCTATGTTTTAATCTACTTTTTAACTTGTTAAATTTTAATGGTTTGCTGGTACTTAATGTGTTCTGATTAGATGGAAATATTGATCCCACAGTAATATTTGAATGAGCTGATTCGGAATGAATCATTGTCTTATTTAATGCAACCTCTTTTTCGTACATATTTGAAAGTGTTGTCATTATCTTGAAGTATTTGTAGGGATATCCCCTTAACATGTCCTTTTGAAAATAAGATTGTAACTCGTTAAATTTCGTTTTTTGAAAACGTATTAATGTTTCGTTATTGGTTTTATTAAATGATTTTCTTTGTTTTTCAAATGTTATGTTTAAATAAGGAGTGTAAGGTGTTGCGGATACAGTTTTATCAAAATTTGTTGAATTAAACTTATCATCCTCGTTCGAAAATTCATTCAAACTAAATTTCTTATCGTAAGATTGCCCTGTCTTATCACTGATGGTATTTGCTGCAAAAGGTGTTATCAAAATTAATTTAGTTTCATTATTATTTTGTTTTCCAATTGGAATTTTCATATGCATATTGACCTTCTGTGAATCGGTAATTTTTGAACTACTGAAAGTCTGCCTTCCTTCTTCATTATAATTTATATGTTTGTAAACTGGGAATGCTTTCTCAGTAGTATGGAAAGTAATTGCAGTATTTTCATTTTTCATTCTTTCTTTTGATGGAATTTTCTGCAATTTCTTACCAATTTCTTCATGCTGACTTGAATTTATTTCTGAATTAGAATTGACACTTTCAGGATAGCTTTTATCTTGTTGATCATGTTCTAAACTATTGTTCAGTTGTGAAAAATCATTTCTTTTAAGCATATGTTCATCAAGAAAAGAAAAATACGTAGTTGTATTCGAATTAAATGAGTTCTGAAATCCATCATTTATAAATATATCTTGAACTTTATCCAAATCTTTATTTAGCTTCATTTTTGAAACTTTTTCAGTAACTGGTGAAAATGAAACAAAATTAGATGTATATTCTGAAGAATCAAAAATAGCTGGAACTGAATGAATGCGATTCAAACTTGATTCGTCTAACAATCTTTCTTTAGAAAATTCAAGAAATTTTGATTTATCTCTGTTTCTATCATCGAAATTTAGCATTTCTTCCATATTTGAAGAAGTTTCATCATTTTTAAGGGAATCGTTTGAAATCTGAAAAATTAATTCTTTTGATACTTCTGAGGATGTCAAAAATATTCTATTTCCTTGTGGTGTAAAGTAATTATTCTGGGAAAAGTTTGACTCTGATTCGATTGGAAATCTCGATACATGGTTTGATTTTATCTCCCATACATTTTCACTTGTGACAATTTTAGAATTTTGTCTTTGTGAGTCTGTTAAATTAGCTCTTATTTTGTCAATCAGTTCCTTTTCTTCTAGTTGAAGATATTGTTTTCTCATTAAATTTAGCTTTACTTTATCATTATTTAAACTATCATTTGAGATATCAATTGCAGAGGAATCAAATAACATATTTGTTATTTCAGAAGTGCTTTTACTCTGGACGTAATTATCCATGTTTTGTAATTCAGATATATTTTTCTGCCTTGCGCTTATTTCAACAATAGTATTTAAAATAGAAACGTTTTCAGCTTGATAAGTATCATCTCCTATTTTAAAATTAGTTTTAAAAATATTATCATCTGATATTAGCATTTCAGAGTAATTTTTTTTCAGATAATTGATTTCATCTTGTTTGGAAATAGATTTGGTAATGTATGCCTCATCTGAAGAGAATGAATCAGTCTCATCCCCGTCTTCAAAAGAAAACTCTGCACTTTCATTTATACTGGAAATACTGCTGGATGGATCCTGATATCTTGTCCAAAATAAATCATTTCTGTTATTGTTAATAGTAGAAAATTTGGTTTTGTTAGCTAAAAATGTTAACAATGTCTCATTTTCTGTGACAAGTCCATTCATAAGTTCCAAAGCAACAGCTTTTAATGTAAACTTTGTATTATCAGGTATTGTTGTAAAATTACTTTGATTTTGTTTCTCTTGAACTTTTCCAATAGAAGAAGACTTGATACCTGTCACTTCTAAAGTTTCACCATTCATATTGTCAGAAAATCTTTCGGTTGTAAATTTTGGAATTCCATCAACTAGAACTGCGTTTGAAGTTTGTGTAGTCATAGGAATATTTGTTTCATCAAAAGGCAATGAAGATTTATTTCTAAAACTTTGATCATTCGCTGTTATTTTTGGCCGACATTTAAAAATGTCTTTTCCATGAATTTTACTTTCAAAAATTTTGGATTCATTCAAATTAATCAATATTTTATCATTCTTGGTTTCAGATGAATTAACAGTAGTCCAGGAGTCCATTTTTTCTTGTGACATTTCTGGATTGAGTTTAAAGTTACTGTCTTTTCTAAAAATAGTGGGAGCTGGTAATGAAACCTTACCTTTATTACTACCTTGATTCATCATTTTCTTCTTTGATTCATAAGTATCATGCATTTGTTCAGAAAATTTAAAAGCCGTAGTCATTGGAACATTGATTTCTCCATTTTCAAATAATTGTGAACTCCTCTTTAAGAAATTACTAGTAGAGTTAGAAATAGTTACGCTATCTGAATGAGATGGTAATCTATCACTACGGCTTACACTTTCGTTCAAATTACTTGATAGGGAGAAAGGATTCTTGTTTTCCATTTCCTTGTCACTATAATTCTGTTTTTGTTGAGGTAAATCTGTAAAAAATTATTAACAAGCGTTTGGAAAAATAACAAAAAACACAGAATACTTGTACACAATTTACAAAACATATAACTATCCTAAAAATTTTTACAAAAGTAAAACGATTTTGTATGATTCTCCAAGTAATAGGTTCTATTCTTCAGTTACTGGACCTCTTTTGAATGCATATGCAAATCATCAAAATGTAATTAGTATAATAAAGCAATTTCTTTATTAATGACTATATAAAATAATTTGATATAATTTTTTTAAAAATTTTAATTTAATAATAAGGATATAAAATATAGACCAATCTTTTAATATATATACTCTGTGAATTACAAAATTTAACAGTAACAGTTTAATGAAGTAAAATAATTTTTATATATTTATTGAAATAAATATCAGAAAATTATTTCACTTTGTTTACCAGTAAAAAGTAATAGTGAATTTAGCTAATATTTTAGGACCAAAAATTTAACGTTAAAGTTTTATGTGTTCAGGCAGAGAAAAGTCCAAAACTCATTTTTTATTAACATTAGAAAATCAATACAATAAAATAAAACACGAAAATGAACTCTTACAATTTTCAATCACAGAAGCATTTATAAAATTGAAATTTTAAATGGTTAACTGGCAATTACTTATAAAATTTTCTTAGCTTCATTCAACATCTATTAAATTTTGAAATATTATAATCTTTAAATGATGCTGCCTAATTTATAAGCTACATAATCCTATATTGTTATGCTGAATCTTTATAATGATGTGTGCACGTAAAGTATACTACACAGTATAAAACTGCATGAGTATACATCTATAAAGTAAAACAATTTAAGTGTGAAATGATATATAGCGTGGAACAAATATTAATATTCAATATCAAAATTCTGTGATTTAGATCCCATTTAAAAAGAATATTACTGTATACATAGGAATACATGATATAAAATGTAGAATTTTTAACATAAGACATTAATCCGTTTTAATTATTAGACCGTTGAATAATTATTCGATTATAGTGATATCATTATCCAAAATTTAGGTAACCAATAAAACGTATGGCTCAATAACTCATGTATATAAGCTGTGATTCGTTGACTTTAATTTTTAGAACAGTTTTATAAATTCAGTTGTTGTTATAAAATATGTCACAGTTATGCATAACACATATAAATTAAACAATAATAGATTTTTCATTTTTTTAACCATAAATTTATTTCATAACTGCTGACTTACATACAAGTTTAAACTTCATTCCCACAGTTCCTAGATCATAACCACAATTTTAAACTTTATTCCTCTGAAATGGTAATAATGGTTTTTGCGAAATTCTTCCCAGAATAAACTACACTATACTTTAAAGTTCTTAGCGTTACAAATATAAGAACCTGAACTAATTATAATAATAGTGAATTGATAAAGTAACAAGATTAGTTAAAATAATGATCAAGAGGAAATAAAGTTCAGATTGAAATGGCAAAAGTGGGGTTGGTATAAAATTTAAAATTTAGTGATTAATTTTTTAGGAGTGCTTAAGGATATCGAAATACCACAAAGCATTGTCGCTGCATCATAAGTGTATTCTCACTCCAAACAAAATGGTTTCGTGATTAATAGATTCCACAGTATTATAACCGCTAAAAAATGAAATTATGTAAAATACTTTGATGTACTTTATTTGAAACATTATTTAACAAACCGAAATATATTTCCATTTTTCCACTTCTTTAAAAATATCATAATATAAATCATTTGCAATTTAAATGCAAAATAGTTTTCCTTCAGGAAACTATTTTGGAGTTAAAATATTTCTTGATAAAAATTATCATGTATGCAACATTTCAAATAGCTACTGTTTCATTAAGGAAGCATACAATTTCAGAAACTTTTGTTTGATAAAGACATAATATCATTGAAAAAGCTTTTACATGATTTAACGAAATTCATACTATGAACATTAATGGATTTATAAGGAAAAAGGACTTCAAAATGTTATAAAAATAGTCATTTCATAACTAGTTACGAATAGCGCAACTAAAATAATATAATATAAAGTTATTATATTTAAATAAAATTTTTGATAATTACTTTGGTCAAAATTAAAATCGTATAGAATTCTTTAATGTTCCTTCCTTTCCTTTTTCTTTTACTGCTTAATGTTAAAATGTGGGATAGAATTCCCATATTTTTATCATAAAGCATGGGTTTTTTTTATTTGTATGTGCATATTATTTTACTAATAAAAGAATATCACATAATGTTTTAAAATATAGCAAAATGGGGTATAAAATAGCCACATTATAAGAATCGATTATTCCTCTCAATATATCCAGTTTTATAAATTTGAATTTTCCATGAAAATGAATTATTACACTTTTAAATTTTAGTTAATAAGTCTTCATATTGATAACCTAAGTGAAAAATATTATATGTTTTAAATAATAATCTATAGAAAAGTAATCAAATCACTAATCAATTACAAGGTAACTTTTCTAGGAATTTTTAAAAATATGTAAAGAATTTTTAGAAAAAAATACTTATGGTATTCGAATTTACAGTCGAAAAGTTTTTTAAAAAACTGCTATGTGTACATTATTTAAGAGAATACAGTAAAACCTTTAACCTTATAACATTATGGTTTATTCTGACCAAGATTTCAGCAAGCAATGGCTTTCATTTACAGCATTGTACATACGTACTATATTAATTTACAGCACTTTTAAGTACCTTAACATGTAAAAAAATGTTGCATTTTTATTTAATTGACTAAAATTATATATTTTTAAATAAATCGTTTATTTACATTTTTAACTTAATTAAAAATGTAAATAAACGATTAATTAATAATCAATTAAAATATTTTTTTTATTTATTTATTACATTACATATATTCAGACTTGTATGCTTGATTCTTCAGATCCGCTTGTAAGTCTTCGTCGATAATAGGACAAATAGCACAATGACAGATGTACAACCATAGAAGATAACGAAGAAAATACCCAGGACTACGGTGGGAATCGAACCCACACTCCTACGCTCTCAAGCGATTAGCAGTGTGATGCCTTTGACCACTCAGCCACGGAGCGCCCTAATTAAAATAGACCCTTTTATCAAAAACTCTTATTATTTGAATATTTGATTTTCCCAATGCGTCCGATCCCAGTTGATTCGGATAGCTGGAGTTCAATTATATATAAATGTGGTGGTATCACATAGAGAAATCTGTTGAATCTCAAAATAATTTTATTAAAATTCTAAGATAATTTTATAGAAGATACAATTAGTGTGTCTTTTGAATAGAGATTACCATGGATAATGATGAATGATCACTATATAGAATATTTTTTTATCAAATTTTAAGCAAAACGTATCCCATTTACTTATATAAAAATATATGGCATAGGTATTTTTTATGAAAATATCTAACATATGATTAATATTATTTTGTTATATTTATGGTTATAAAATATAACTTAAAATTCACATTACAAATTTTATTACTTAAAATTATATGAAATTTGACATTATAAAATATTGTGTGGAACTAATTGAAGATTTTAAGTAATTTAAAAAATATTTCAACTTAATAACTTCTTCATATTGAATTTCAGAATTTGAATACTAACTAATAAATCGAATACCGAAATTATTCACTTATGTAATTTAATATAAAAGTCCTAAAATTCCAGTCGCATCCAACAGCAAGCTTTAAAAAGTGGTGCTTGCAGAAAGCAATAAATTTTTCAACCCTCTGTTAGAAACCAATGTTCTTTTCTGTTGTTGTTGCTTATGACACTTGGATAAGCCAAGCTCGCTATACCTTTGACAGTGCGAATTAAGTTTCCAGTCTTTCGTTTAGATCAGAGCACCACGAAGGTGAAAGTACGACTTTGCTCTATTTAAGGTGCCTCGTAATTTTGAACCACGGTCAGGTGACGAGGCCACACCTGAGAGGGCACCCTCCTCTCCACATCCACGCCACACCAGCGGAAGGACTTTGGGCATCACATATTAACGTGGACACGTCCCCAACCCACGGAGTTCCAGCAACCCAGTGAAGGAGAGTACGGCGTGGTCACCCTCCCAACCAATGACCGCAGCAAATGATGCTTCACTTTGCTGAGCTTACGGAAAACGTCATGAAGCTACTGAGCCACTGGAGCTCATGCTCTTTTTTAAAAAGTTATATTTACATAGAATAATTTTTGTCCTACATCCTTTCATTGTTTCCATCCTTCTCGTTATAGGCAACTGTCAAACTATTGCAAATTGAGCGTTCTAGTAGCATTTTACATTTTTAAAAGGCTTTATCAATTTAAAATTTATAGCGCTTGTGTGTGAGAGATGGGAACAAAAACAGAATGAGAGTGAAAAGAATCTACTCCCAATAAAAGTCATATACACACTGGAGATATTATATTCATTATACCCAAAACACTATTCAAGCTGAATGTGTATAGGTATTAGACAACTTTTAACTTTCATATCATTTTCGGAGCATGTTTGTTAATATTGATTTCCAAAATATTTTTAAAAATCTAGGAGATTTATTTCGAAGTGTTTTCCTTCAAATATATTTAGGTACTATTTTAATTCTTTAAAAATTTCACAAGAGATAAACTGTTTTTGGTGTCAAACAAAGATAAGTCACCAAATTTAGTTGATGGAATTTAGTCCTTGAAATCTAATTTATATAAAGATAAATTACAAAAGTTTATTATCTTCGTATGGTCCTCAAACAATATGACAGGGAACAAAATGGCATGTGATGGTATTCATTTTATTTGATTATTAAGTTTGCCAATTTTACTCAAACAATCTCTGACATTAGTCTAAGGTTAAGAAAGAGTTCGGAGCAATATTAAATGTGATATATGTGACTCACATAATTATTTGGTAATTCCTTCCATTTTTACATAAGGTTTGAAAATTATGATTTTAAATTTAAATTTATTTTATTAATATTTCTTATTTCTAACATCACTCTTTGATTATATGACTTACTGATTGAGTGAAAAATTCTCATATGGTTGATAATGCAATAAATATGCTCTTTTAAATATAACTTTGAAAAACTAGAGACTGTGGAATAATATCCAACACAGATAAAATCTGATCAAGTTAACATAATAACAATAGTTTTTAGAATACAGTTCAGTAAATCAAATATTCACTTCGAATCTCTTTACACTTTAATAAAATCAAAAACAATATATAATCAACTATGTTTAAATTTAGCACATGTTTCAGTTTAATAGGTATAAATAATTTTAGCCTATATTGCTTTCACTTTTTCTTCATATTTTTGAAGTTATCTTTTAAACAAAATTGATTCTTTGAATTCTTCGAATAATAAAAGAAAGCATTTCTAAACTGTGATAGTACATGTAAATACATGCCATAAATACATACCAATAGAAGTTTTGGCATCAACAGCCCATTTTAAACCTACATAAAATTAAAAAATAAAGAAGAAATTCAAGAACATAAAATTTTTATGCATAAAATGTTATTTATTCAACTAAGTAAATGTTTTGAAAATTAGCTAATAAATTTTGAAATTCTGAATATATTATAGAAAAATAAATATATAAAAACATAAGGTATTTAATAATACATTCTGAGCAGATGATCTATATTTCAAATAAACAATATAAACAATGACGCGTTAATCAGTTACGCCATATAAAAATCGAATCTATTTGTCCTTTTTATAACATAAAAAAATTTTACAATTCCATATACGCCACACGATAACCATCGTAACAAGAAAGAAAATAATTGCAATTACTGTCGAAAATGTTTAAGTCGTGTATTGTTTTAAAAAAATATACACACTTTTAGAATCTGTTACAAAATAGTAAAAATGTTTTATTTAGATTTTATAAACTAAATTATCATTTATTGATAAAACTTAAACTACGCCGAAGTTTATTTCTTACGGAATCTATTTAGCAATCTCTTCGATGATTGATTATAATGAAAAAATACCAAAAAACTAATATATTTTTTCGGATTATGTAACTAAAATTTACTGACGTATAAAAGAACTGATATAGTATATAAATACTTTATAAAAATTCATATATGTAAAAATGTAATTGCCAAAATTATTTGGGTTTTTTTACCCTGAATCTTTATCAATGAATAACTTAGATAAAATTATACACACCGTAATATTACACATTAAAATCCGCTATAAATATAAGCAGGGAATTTAAAAGAATAAGAAAATTGCTACGTGAGATTGGGGTATTAATACTAAGATGATTTCATATAATTTTATGTAAGATTTTAGCTCAAAAATGTATAGAAGGAAATGTCTTGCACTTAGAAGAAATAAATTAATAAAACATGTAATCATTAAAAAGCACATAATATGGTTTGAATATCTATTATTAAGATTTTCATCATCCTATAATAGAAATACATTCCATTAAAAACAAAACTTTCTTCCTAAAAGAAAAAATGTGCAGTTTCATTCTTTGTAATCTCTATATCTATAAAAATGAATGTGTGCCTGTCTGTCTGTTCTTGATAGATTCAAAAACCATGCATCCAATTGCCATGAAAATTTGGGAAATTATTAGGTATATTCCTAGGAAGGTTTTTAAAAATTTTTTTAAAATCAGAGTTGGGGTTCTAGGTGCTCCCGAACAAATATCCCAAAAATATCAAAATAACATTTAATTAGTAATATTAGTTAAAAGTTAAAACATGAAAAAATTGAAAAATTAAATTTTTACCCATGAAATTTACTCATAGAATTAAAATTATAAAGCAAATTAAACTGTAAAAAATAACATACCCATAATAACAGTTGTAATAAAAATAAAAATATAAATCACAAGGTAGGTAAAATATTGAATCGTTCTGTTTACATTTTTTCAATTATTGTTCGAATATTACAAATTATATTACAATTTAAAATATTTTAAATACATACATTTTGTTTCCTTTAAGATTTCAACTAAATAAATATTATTGATTTCCAGTTGAATAAAAAAATTGGAAATATGTTTTATTTAATCCAACAATCATGCCATCAAAGAGAAGTGCTATTGGTCGATCTACAAATCAAGCAAAAAAGAGAAGAGAAGAACGAGCTTCAGAAACAAGTGAACAGAGAAAAACTAAGCAAGAAACAGATTGAGATCACGCTGCTCTTGCTCGAGCTTCAGAAACAAGTGAACATAGACAAGCTAGGCAAGAAAGGGATCGAGATCACACTGCTCTTGCTCGATCATTAAAAACGAGTCAACAGAGGCAAGCAAGGCAGCAAAGGAATCGAATTCGAAAGACACAGACAAGACGAACAATACATACTGTTTTGAATTTATATGGTTTCAATTACAATCCCCTTTACAATTAGTCTTCATCCAGGTGTAATTATTGAAAAAATGGATAAAAAGTGTATGTATTGTGGTGCTCAAAAATTAAAAAATGAAACACCAGGTATGTGCTGTGCACGTGGAAAAGTAAAGTTACTAAACTTGCGCTCACAACCTGAACCATTATTAACTTTAGTATCAGGTGAAACAAGTCAATCAAAAATTTTTTTGAAAAAAATACGCAAGTATCATTTATGCTTCCAAATAAATTCGTTCGGAGCAACGAATATCGTTAACGCAAACTATATGATAACATTTAAAGTACAAGGGCAAATTTATCACCATGCTTGATCACTAATACCCTTGCCAAATGCTGATCACAAATATCCTCAGATATATTTTATGGAAATACTGACGAACAAATCAATTGACGGTCAACTGAATATAAGTACTAAACGAGAGATTATCACTGAATTATAAAATTTGTTTGAACAACGTAATGAATTAATTAAATTATTTAAAACCACCATTGAATAAATGGCATCTGACAATTACAAAGTAATAATAAAGGCAGATAAAACACATATTGGTAAACATCGAAGACAATCCAACATACCAACGATGGATGAATTGGCAAATGTCGTAGTTGAAGAACTTAATTCTTGTGATATAATTCTTCATCCTAGAAATGGTGATGTTCAGCAAGTATCAGAAACGCATCGTTCATATGATGCATTACAATATCCCATTCTGTTTCGGCAAGAGAGGATTGCTATCATTTTAATATTAAATCATACAATAAATATGGACATTAACAAAGAGGTCAGTGCTATGAATTATTATGCATATCGAACGATGATTTCTGAGAATGCTGATAATCATTTATTGAAATGTAAACAATTATTTCATCCATACATTGCTGACATGTATGCAAAAATAGAAAGTTAAAGACTCCTCTACATATGACTAAATCAAGTCAAATTGCGTTCTGAAGAATACATCCATTTACGTGATGTAGTTGTAAATGATGACAATCTCAGTGAACTGGGAAAAATGGTCAGATTACCATCCACATTTACACAGGCAGACCAAGACACATGCATGAATATAAACAGGATGCAATGAGGTATGTTCGTGCACATGATCGTCCAGATTTTTTCATCATATTTACATGCAACTCAGATGGGATTAAATAAAGGAGCTTTTATTAACTGGACAATCACCATCAGATTGTCATGATATTTCTGTACGTGTATTCAAACAAAAAATAAAATTTTTAATAGATTTTACTGTCAAACTCCATGTAATTGGAGAGACGCGCTGTTCCATGTATTCCGTTGAATGGCAAAAAAGAGGTTTTTCATACGCATATTTTAATATGGATGATGGAAAAGGTAACACCAAACAGAATTGATGAAATCATATATGCAGAAATACCAGACAATAAAATTGATAAAGTAATACATGATATTGTCTAAAAAAATATGATTCTTGGTCCATGTAGCTCACTAAATAATAATTCATTATGCATGTAAAATAGAAAATGCACAAAGCGGTGTCCTAGAGACTTACTTACTGAAACTATTACAGGCAATAATGGATATCCACTCTATCAACGATGATCTACCGAAGTTAATGGAAAATCCATTAACTTCGAAGTCATAATCATATCTAGAAGTACTTAACAATACTATTGATGTTGATAAGCATTGTACAGTACCATATTCTCCATGACTACTAAAATGTATAACGGACACATAAATGTTGAGTACTGCAATTCAGTGAAAGCTATACAATAAATTAGCAAATATATGAACAAAGGAAGCGATATAGCAGTGTTTTGATTGGAAAATACAACTGTATCTAACGATAAAGTTGAAGTCACCCAATATCAACTGGGACGCTACATAAATAGCAATGAGGCTGTATGGCATATTTTAACATTTCCCATTCATGAGCGATATTCAACGATTGTTCATTTAGCAGTACATCTTGAAAATGAACAGCGTGTGTATTTTACATCAGAAAATGTACGTGCAAGAACAATGTCACCACCGCTAACAACATTAACTAAATCTTTCACATTATATAGAAATGATACCTTTTCAAGGACACTACTGTACTCAGAAGTACCAACTTATTTTACGTGGAATACATGAAGAAGAAAATTTCAGTTTTGTAAACAAGGTAGAGCAGTACAAGGACAACCAAATTTATATTCCATCGATGCATTGGTCATCTGTACACTGTACATCCAAATAACGCAGAATGCCTTTACCTAAGATTATTATTAATCAATATTCGTGGACCAGCATCTTTCCAAGAACTAAAACTAGTCAATGCCTATGTGTGTGCTACATTTCGTGAGGCTTGCCAGAAATTAAGTTTCATAAAAAACGATGCTTTGGGGGATATATCACTCGCTGATGCTTCTAATAATGCTCAACCTCAGCAGACACGTACACTATTTTTCATCATACTAACTACATGTTTTCCGGCTAATCCAAAGTATCTTTGGAAAATATATAAAGAATATATGAGTGAACACATATATATATTTTACATCGCATGCGTAGGATAAATGATAATCCCATCATTCAATTTACATCAAATATATACAGTGAAGCATTGATTTTAATAGAGGATGTGTATTTGACAATAGTCAACAAATCACTGACAGAATTGCTCCAAATAGATCTGGTAATGGTATTCTCGATCGTGAAGTACAACGGGAAACGCGCTTCGATGTTAATGATATACAAACATTTGCTTGAATTAATCTACCAAAATTGGTATTAGAACAACGAACAGCATATGACACAATTATAAATGCAATATCTAACAATAGTTGTGGTTTATATTTCTTAGATGCACCTGGAGGCACTGGCAAAACTTTTCTTATTTCAATTATTCTGGCAACTATAAGATAAGAAAATAATATTGCACTTGCTATTGTATCATCTGGTATTGCAGCAAATCTTTTGGATGGTGGTCAAACTGCACATTTAGTATTGAAATCATCATTAAAAATGTTGGTAGTTGAAACAACATGCAATATTAGCAAATATTCTGCGTTGGGAAAAGTACTAAGATTATATCATAATTATAATATGGGATGAATGCACCATGGCACACAAGAAATCATTGGAAGCCTTCAATCGCACATTAAAAGATTTGAGAGGAAATGAGTAGCTCTTTATTGGTGCACTAATTTTGCTAACTGAGGATTTTCAACAAATTCTACCAGTTATACCTGTACAACACCTGCAGATAAATTGATCACACATCTAAAATCATCAAAGTGTTTTTGTGGTATGGGGTGAAAATATCTTTAAAGTCCAATATGCGTGTTCAATTGCAACAAGATGATTCTTCTTCTGAACGATTTGCAAAACAATTTTTAGATATTGGGAATGGTAAAATGGAAATGGGCGAATCCCCACACTGTATTACATTACCAGAAAACTTTTGCCTCATTGTAAAATCCACTAATGAATTGATTACCAAAGTTTTTCCAAATTTATCGCAGAATTATAAAAATAACCAATCGGTTAGTGAGTGTACAATATTGGCAGCCAAAAACATTGATGTGAATTTAATAAGCTGCACAGTTCAAAATGAAATACCTGATGAAGAAACAACATATAAATCCCTAGATACTGTTGTCAAGCACGATGAATCAGTTAATTATTCAATAGAATTTTTAAATTCATTGGATCTACCGGGAATGCCACCGCATTTTTTATCTCTGAAAATTGGTTTTCCAACGCCCTTCTATGAAATATAAATTCACAGCGCCTATGCAATTGTACTATGCTATCAGTAAAAAAATTAGTGAATAACATAATTGAGGCAACCAGCAGGAAAACAACGGGAACATGTCCTACTACCACGCATTCCTATGATACAATGGAGACTCCATTTGAATTCAAACGTCTAATGTTTCCTGTAGGAAGAGCCTTTGCAATGACCATTAACAAAGGACAGGTTAATCAGTGTAAGTATGTGGATTAAATTTGATAAATCCATGCTTCTCACATGGACAACTGTCCGTCACACATACTGTTCACGAATTGGAAAACCATAAAATTTATTTCTTCTGCACCAGATAGGAAAACAAAATATTTTGTATATCTACAAGCATTACTAAGATAAAGTTCACTATCAATCGTGAAATATTATTCATTTCATGATGATATTTAATACTTACAAAATTACTGTTCAATTGAAATTTGTTTTCAATATTGCTTAACATCACAAGTGAAAAAGCATGTTTATTCTATCATTAACTATGTATATCTATGTTTTGTACAGATGTTATATTCAAATGACATATATGTAGGGATAATTTTATTGTTAATTTTAATTTTGATACATTGTATTCATTTGATCATTAATAAATTATGTTTGAGGCATCAAAACTGCCTTTTGTTCAAACACAGCAAAGTGTGAACGGGTACTGATAATTATATAAATATCAAAAGTGTTGAATGATGATTAAAATATTTATACAGGTGTAATGAATGTTACTCCATATGACCAGCATCATGTACAAGTAAAATTTAAAGGAGTTGGTTAGTGAGTTTGAATGAGAATCGTAATTAATATGGTATGTCATTTTGAGCTAGAAATAAAATATTCTGATAATCAAAAACTTGCAAATATTTTACATTAAATGTTGTTTTTTGAGTTTTTCGTAACTAGAAATGGCCTCAAATCATATCTAATAAAAGTGCTGGATTACTAAAGAATCGACTAATAACCTATTCATTCGTGTATTATTTTATCAATTGTTGTCATAATGTCATAAGAAAAACATAATATTTAATGCTGCATAGTTTATAGCTTAACAGTTGAATGTTTTAAGCTTATATGCAACAAAATTTACGTTTTTGCATTCTGGGAGGTCTTTCATTAGATAGTGGTTGGATTTATGTATCTCTAGGGATCAATGTCAGAAATCTTCCAAGCACCCAACATGGCAGACATGCATGTAAGAAGCACATAGGCAATGACCACATCCCGTTGAAGATTGAGGCTGGAACAATATCAAGGACTTCCCATCCCGAAAAGCACACTTGCATAAAAATGGTTGATGACAATATTTGTATTTAAAATGCCACAGAGAGAGAGAGTATTTCTCGGTAATTGAATATATGACAGAATTTGAAATAATTGTTTAAGAAAGAAAAATAATTCGAAGATGAATCTTACAAAAAGCAATTATACTAGAACACTTAAATCCGAATCTCGTATTGAATACTTGCGTAAATTCTTCAATTTTGAATATTGACTGAACTATTCATTTGTATGAATAATGTACTCATACATTATTCATACAATATCAAACCTTTTTAGCAAATATTTTTGGAAGGGTACTATATCAAACCTTTTTAGCAAATATTTTTGGAAGGGTACAATATCAAACCTTTTTAGCAAATATTTTTGGAAGGGTACAATATCAAACCTTTTTAGCAAATATTTTTGGAAGGGTACGATATCAAAACTTGTTAGCCATATTAAATCTGCCACTAGATCCAACTATTAGTAACCAAATTATGACAGGTGTCCATTTATTTGAACACAGTGGAACAGTTTTATATTTTTATACATTAAACTCTTGGTTTCTTAATATTTTAAAATCACATTATCATGAATAAAAGCATTCCGTATATTTTAATAAAAAAGTAATACTATTTACTTACATTTAATTAATAAAAAGTAATTGAGAAACTTCAAGAGATGTAATTATCGTTTATTTACGTTAATGAAGCTACAGCAAACGATTTACTTATTAGCTTGTGTTTGGTATTACCTTAGATTTTGCTCTTACTCAACTAACTATTACTTTTTTTTCTTTTAGAACCGGTAAAATTCTTTTTTTTTATTTTATGTATTACAGCTTATACATCAAATTCCTTAAAATTTTCAATTATATGCACAGCAGCATTTATTTTAGCAAAAGAATTATTATCTGTTCTGACAATCCAGCTACATTTCTGGCTTTGCAAAAGTCTAACTACTGTTCTTTTCAGGAAATGCTACCTTCATCTGCGCAAATTAGCTAAAAAATTAGCTTAGTTCCCTCACCTTGATGTGGGTTCCCGGGTACTATGGTGCTTCTGGTAATGAGTTAGCTGATGAGCAAGCGAGAGCTGAATCAGCAATCAGTTTTTTTGTCAATATTTTCGGAATAATCAACCGAAGCAGTGCTAGGTATTTCAAAAGAACTGATTAATTGCAGTCTCTTCATAAAACTAATTTTTGAACTATAACTGTGATCAAATACAAACAAAGCTATTAAATACTACCTGTCCTAGCGAAACACAAAAAAGAGCTTTTAAAGGTCAAAAGAATCTTTTGAGGAGAGTGATGGAACTTCTTACGGAAAACTCCCATCTTAAGAATCATCTTACCATATAATGAGAATTTTATATTATCCTACCTGCAGAGATTTTCAATATACGAAGGAAATTTCTTTTCATATTCTTTGAAAATGTCAGACTTTCCCAGCCATAGATTTGAAAACCTGAGTTAGTAGCATTAAATTAAATCATTGATGCCCCAGGATAACCCCGTTTAATGTCTGGTTAATTTTGTCTTCACTAATTATTATTTTAAATAAGGGTTTTCTTTTTTAAGGTACAGTGCAATAGATCTTCGGTCACTGTGCTAGGTTTCTTCGGAAATCACTCGCCCTTAAGTCTAAGTTTCTCCATCTACAAATATTAAAATTAAATTATGATAAAACAAATATATAATTTCTATCAATTACATCCTGTTTACTATAATACTAATTTCATTTTACGAAAACTTTCTCATTTTAAGTATGTATTAAAGTTAATTGCTAGGCTAAAAATTCAAGTTTCAGCGAATTCCTAAGACATATCCTATATTTTGAGCAATAACGTACACCCACTAACTAAGACAAACTTATAGCAAAATCGAGCAGACTGATTTCTAATCACCCTCAGGTTAGCATATATATATATATATATATATATATATATATATATATATATATATATATATATATATATATATATATATATATATATATATATATATATATATATATATATATATATATATATATATATATATATATATATATATATATATATATATATATATATATATATATATATATATATATATATATAATATATATATATATATATATATATATACATAATACACACACACACACACACACACACAAATATATATATATATATATATATATATATATATATATATTAATTTATATATGTATATTGCGCAGCCCAAAATTTACATTATCCTACCTCACTTATGCATCAGTAATATCCTCAAATCAATGAAAAAAAAGATAACACTAATTTTGTACTGAAAATGATTGGTATATACTACCATTTGATATGAATTACTTTTTAACTTTTCAATATCATGAACACATCTCTCAAAATAAGAAATCAAAAAATCTATAAAAACTCTAGGCAGTTCTTAAAAATTCATACATTTTAAAAATAAAATGATTAGAGTTTACATTTCAAACTAGGGGCAACGAAAGTGATTACTGAAATTTATAGTGATAGTATAGCTGAATTTGCCTAAACATTAATTTAAAAACATTTGTGTGAAATGCAATGACATTATTAATACTGTAAGTTCTTTTTTTAAAATATACTAACTAAAATAACGTGTATTTACTAAATTTTAAATAATTACAGCTATTAGTAAAAATTAAATTTTCGTTTAATGTATAATACAGTAATAGGCTTCGATTTGATTAACATGTCATTCAGAACCAGCAACATTACTTAGAGAAGAATGAATGAAAATTGGGAAATACATCCTTTCATGGGTACCACTGCTTACTTAATGTAGATTTCTTTGTGATAAATTTAATTCCAAATCTGTTATAGGATAATATTCTGCAGTTGTATGATAGATTTCCAGAATTCATTCGCAGAGCTTGAATTCCAAATCAAATCTAATATTTATGAGTAATTGAGAGTTTGACTATTTTTTCCTTCAATGGATTGCTGCTGCTCCGTTGGTTTTAGACGTATCCACGTTAGCCTGGGAAGTCCAAAACCTTTCTGTTGATGTGGCGTGGATGTGGAGGCTGCTAGTTCCGGTGTGACGTCATCATCATACCATTTTTAAAAATTATGAGTTTCATAGTGATCGATAAATATTTCCAAAAACAGATTAACTTTAAGGTACAGTCAGGAACTAGCCCTCACAATTATGTAAATATCTACTTTTTAACGTAAACCTTAAATTTATTCGCTTTCTTCCGTCTTAGAGAAAATTTGAGCAATGACATCTAGTGATGAAACTGATTATCATAATTGTCAATGAGTTAAAGTGCAATTGCTCTCTGTTGTGATCAGAGAATATTTTTGAAGGTTAAATAGTTACCTTGGAAAACAGAAGTATGAAATCAAGTAATGTAATAAATTTTACTAAATGGTTTATTTTTGTAGAATTTCTATAAGAATTTCTGAATGGGATTTTATAAAGTCAAATTCTCCCTGTTCCTTAATTAATATCAGAACTGTAAAATGTGAAAAGTAAAAGAAAACGATGATATTTAATTTCCATGTAAGCATTTAGATCAAATTAAAAGGGAAAAAAATATTTATCAAGGTACAGAAAAAATTCAAAAAATAATATTCAAATAACTTTCTAACTTTTGAGAAATATAGTTCGTATTTTAAAGTAAACTCAATAATATGTAGATTATTTCACAAAAAAACATAATATAGATTAAAAAAATTGCAATACGTTAGTAAAAAGCAAAACCATTTACCTACTTTTTGATTTCAAAATATGCACTGAAAATGAAGCACAAAACTAATAAATTAAAAAGATAAGAAATATAATGATTATCTTTCATTTGCACACTGCCCGACATTGAAAAAGAAACACCAATAATGAATTGCCAGAAAGTGACGAATCTCGTCAAACTGAAAGAGATATCAGTGAAAAATAAGTGATCTGTAACTCGAAGTGATGTCCATAATTCAGAGCCAGAACAGGGAAGAGTCAGTAGTTTGTAGGACCAGCGTGGATGGCGATGCACGAAGCAACATACCTTGCCACAGTGTCAATGAGAGTCCTGAAGATGGCGTCTTGAGGAAAGGCTTGTCATTCCCTGTCTACTATTTGACGAAGTACTTCTTATGAAAAAGACAGTGGTATTATTTGCAAATGGCATCCAATTATATCCCAAATGTGTTCGATTGGTGAAAGATTTGGTGAACACGGTGGCAATCAGTTGTACACCTTGCAGTGCATGTTGGCTGATGCGAGCAATATGTGGTTGGGTGTTATCTTGCTGATAAAAGGCATTGGCCACCACCAGAAAGTGTCACCGGTCGCAACACATCATCCACGTAACGTTGGGCTGTCATAGTGCCGTGAATACAAACTATAGTGACCTGGAATAGTACGCAATAGCGCCCCTAACAATGATACCGTGTTGTCGGACGGTGTGACCTTCCACAATTGCTTCATTATTGGACCTGTCTTTATATCGATACCCCACTGATACGTGGCTACTATCACTGAAGAAACAGAAACGTGACTCATCTGAAAAGACGATCCTGGTCCACACTGTTATCCACATCGCACTAAACCGGCACCATTCCAGGCGATGGCGTTTATGCTGTGGGGTCAATGGCAGTCTTCTTAACGGATGTCATGAGTGTAGGCTACTAGTAACCAATCGATGGCAAATGGTTTTCTTCGATATGGGAATATCCAAGGTGTCTTGCACATACTATCGAATTTCAGTAGGCGTGCTTTGCAGGGCCTCCGACGCCTCCCATCAGAGGCGTCGATCTACGTGTGCTGAAACCATTTTGGCGCACCAGCACCCCGCAAACATTCCACAGTTCCTTGTCCAACCATATTATTTACAATCAGTGCACTGTGGATGTGTCCAGGTGTTTGGCAGCTCCGATTTGCTGTAAGGACCAAACTGCCCTTCTAAGTCCAATCAATATGCCCCTCGTAAACTCGTCTTTCTGCTGGAACTGACTACGTCGACGATGGGCTGACATTTTCTGTAATTACAGTTCTTTGCGACAGGAAGAAACTTTCAACGATTATTTTCCAAGCAGCAATTACGGCGCGGATACTGCCTACTCTGCCGTTTTCTCACTTTATATCTTATTGTACTTATTCTCACTTTATAACTTATCTAGAGAACGGCTCATTTCACATCATTTTCATTACCCGGTAGGTTGAATCTACCGTGAAATTGGCATATTTTCTGGCCACTCCTTCTTGGTAACGTATTTTCAATGTCGGGCAGTGTATATGTATATACAGATGTACAAGTGATAAAATTAATTTTGATACCAAATTATGTATTTTTCTATCAGTAAGCAAGAAATCAAAAATACAACATTTTGAAGAATACAACATTAAATCAAAATACAGTAAGAAATCAATAAAAATACAATGCAAGGATCCAAAATACAACAGACAAAAATAAAAGATTTTTGTCTGTTTTTGAAGAGGCAAATTTTCTGCATTATTGTATATGCTCATGAAACAATAGCACTAAAATGTTTGGTACTATAATGTTCTAATACTCAATCTATAAATACATGATATGTTTGTTAAAATATAATTTTTCAAAATATTTAAAATTGAGATTTATTGTAAATAAGGAAAATATATGAAAAACGAATGAGTGCAGCTATACAGAATACCTAGCATATGAAAGGTCTCTGAGAAATGTGCTAGGATAATACTTAATGATTTTAGACATTTAAGTAAGGATGGGTTGTCATCAAAATCACGCAATTTATGAACGTCGTGTTCATTCTAGTTAAAGTACTGGCTTTTAATCAAATTATAAAATATATTATGTTTCCAACACCATATTCCAATTCCAACTTGCTCAGCTAAATCCTGGTGCTACGGAGTTTATTCAGTCCTCCTCTTTTGGACGCTCCAGTCTATGGACTAACGGAGGCTGCAACCCTTCCCCATTCATGAATTTTTGAAGGTGTACGCGGTCATGGACCTGGTCTAGCGTCACTCTGTCACTTAGCCTGGTCATTCTGTCACTTATTCTCAGAAGTAATTTGCAATTGTCAATGAGTTTAAGATGCTTGCAATCAATAACTTTTTTTTCAGACTCCAACCACACCTGAAACGCTCTGATGAAAATTGCTGACCTCGGGGGCATGCAACAACAACAACAGAGTCACCAAATTAAAAATGAAGTCTTATTATCACATTAAGAACATTTGTAAAGCATGAGAGAAGATGCCAAAAGATAATCCACATAGAAGCTATTTTTTGCCACCTGATCAAGAAATTGAAGTCATTCTACTTTCTCAAAACCACTGACTAAAATGCTTTGTTCAATTTTCTTTTATCAGTGTTTCATTTCCATTTGAATGAAAAGATATATAAAAAAAAATTAAGAACTATGTATTACACTACGCTCTTTTTAAAGAATTATAGTTTAGTATTTGAAACTGTTATAAACTTACATATGTAAAATGGGTTTTACTTTCATGTATAAATGCATTTTTCGTTTTTAAAATGGTTAAATCATATCTATTTATAAAGAAAAAGACAAAATATGATCTTACTTCAAAATAAGTTTTAGTACAAAATGTTTAAGAGGGCTTATTTTTAAACTCTTAATACACTGTTAGATACTAAATCAACTTTTCAATTTGTTATCTGCTCTGATTACAATTACAAAGCCAAACATTGATTTTAAATATGTATCTTATATTTGTTGAACAGTGTATTTGTCATGAAGCACATTTTTTTAACAAATGAATAATAATAAATTATAAACAGATAAATATTTGCATTTTTCCTTTCAAATCAAATTGCATTTTTGACACTAATAAGACATGCATAAGACATATCATATGATATTTATTGCATCATTTTATATTCAGTTGCACAAAAATATGTTGATAGCTTTAAAAATAATTTATCTCTAGAATAATTGCTGTTTATATTTCAGATTTAATCATCCTTTTTTGTTAAATATTTCAAAAGCGTGAAATATTTTTAAAATATTTAAAAAATATTTTTCAGAGTTATTAGGGGTTCAAATTGCTTAGACTTCCATTTATTTGGTGATTTTATTTATCTTTTGTCTTTCCATTTTAAAAGTTTTCTAATTTCAAAACAATAAGGTTTAAACTATTATTATCATATATTATTTATTAAGAAAGTATTCAGCTTCTTAAATTCATGGTTTAGTACTTAGTACTGCTCAATTTTTATTTATTTATTTAATAACTTTTAATCAGTTTGTAGAAGACGATAAAAAATAAAAAATAAAAATAATAAAAAAATTAAAGAATCTAAGATCTAAACTTGTAATAGGACTCAGAATTATTGACTGTTATTTTAAAAAAGTATCAATTTTTAAACTTTTTTTTGTATTTTTAAAGTTTTATAAAAAAAATCTTGTACTATATATGTGTAATAACTGAAATGTTTAATTTATAATCGCTTACTTTTATTTAGATCAGAAATATAAATATTTTAAAAAAGCATTGAAATCTATTCCAAAGTGTTCCTTAGAAATTTTCTCTTTCTAATGTGAACTTTACTTAAAACATTATAATAAACACAGAAAATTATATCAGCAAAGTTATAATAAAACGTAATTTTAATAATTTTCTATGTAATTTAATTATACATTAAATTGTAATAAAAAATTGTTAAAAAAATTTTCTAATATATTTTACAATTAATATTAAGGAACGCAATCTTGTATTTGAAATATTTATATTCAAATTATTGCATATTATTAAGATCATCTTCAAGTTTTATTGTTTTCATCACATTGAGTGAGTAAAACTAATTTATTTTAATAAATGTCTTGTTAAAATTTCACCAGTATTTAAAACTAGGATTAGATTTTACTTTGCAATTCAGTAAATGTATTTAATTTTTTTTTAAGTAGATGGATATAATAGAATCATTTAAATTGTACAAAAAGTAAATAAAGAAGAATAAAACTACTTATCAACTTGTCTTAATAGACAAGAGCAAACGGCTATTGCCCGTTTCAGAAGTGGCCATCTTAGTAACTTAAAATTCATCGAAGGTACGAAGAAATTCGATTTTTGCAATAATAACAAAAATACTTATTTAGAAAACGGCCTCAGAGCAATTTATATCAAATTGTATTAACATCACTGGCCGTTAAAGAACGGGGAAAATCATACACAGAAAAAAATATTTAGCTTGAGAAGGAACAATTGAAAATGTTTAGTAAAATGAAATCAAGGAACAAATATAGATTAATTCCATGAAAGACCCTTAAACTCAATTATTTTTCAATAAAACGAACTCTTTTCTTTATGAGGTACACGAAAAATGTGTATTATTAGCAAAGTAGAATTTTTGAAATTAAGATTATATACATTAATAAAAGTATCTCAGAAAAATATTCAAAATAGACAACTTTAAAAAGGCCAACTACTTTTAAAAAATAAGTGAAAAATTAAACCCCTAATCATGATGCATAAGTTACTTTTTCTTTCAAATTATACTGTCAGTTCGGTATCGAGGGTGAGGAGTACATGAACGATGGGTAGAGAACAATTTTTCGGATGGAAGAGTGTACAGATTTTCTTTTCACGTGATATCGATATGCACAGCGAAACGTTTAGCTTATACCTGACAAAAATAAAAACTAAGTTGTTGAAAATATTATTTATTTCTATGTTGAAATAGAAATCATTGTTCAAAACTCAAAATTTTGTTGTATGTTTCTTAGAGAAATAAACACGGCTGCATGTTAAATATTTTCATTTAATTTAATCTATATTTTACGAAACTATTACTTATACAATTTTACGCAATAAAATTATAACACACACATTTATGCATATTTAATATTGTATAACAATAGAATTCGAGCATTTTGATCTTTGATTAGATAGAATTAAAAGAATATTTTTTTCAAACACTCCTCTTCAATATACAGTTGATTAAAAATTTATTCTTATCATTTCCTATCAAAGTTTCTTAACAAGTATACATGAAAGTTAACATTGTTTAAATAATTTCTTTTATATTTTATGCTTTTCCTCTCTCAAGTAAATGGTATGTTTGAAACTTTATTGATACATAATTATTTTAATATATTCCTTAAAACTTACAAAGCAATATTTTTTTTATTAAGGTTTTCTTATAATTTCTTTTTGAAGGAATAATTGTGTAAAAATTTAAAGCAAAAAATATAAATTGCTTTGATAGTAGTTTGTATAGGAGATTTTTAAATTCATTTTACATTAAAATAAACCCCGAGAGATATATTAAATTAATTTCTTAAATTTCCCTACATGAAATGTGAGTAACTTTATTAGTAATTTATAATTATAATTATTATATAAATATCAGTAATAATTGTTAGAAATAAAGTATTCGAAAATAAATAATTAAAAATTTAATTATTAGGAATATCAGTAATATAATTTTAAATGAAAAAAATGTTTCTTATTATAAAACTTTTAAACTTCATTTTGAATATTAAAATAATATGTTTAAATTTGATAAAACCAATTAAACAGGTAATATTTGATAAAAGAAATTTGTATCTAGTTATATAAATTAAAAAAATTTATAAGATCCTTTTATGAAATATTTTTATTCATGTGTGTGTGTGTGCACAATACAATGTCAAAATTTATACTGTAGAGAGAAATGTTTTAATTACGAAAGATTTTCTTTTCAAAAATAAATTTTCTCTCACATTTAAATTTCTACAAAAAGTTTAAAACAAAATTCTTATCAATCGCAGAAAAAAATCAGTTTTTAAATATTAACTTAAACCAAGTACTGTTGAATTAACATTCAAAAAATACATTTATTACATTGAAGATTTTTCGTATTTACTAAGTCGCCAAACTTTAGTATAAAACATATTGGCGAAATTCAAGATTCTAAAATAATTAGAATACCTATATGGTACCTGTATTCTCTTCAACCACGATATTTATTCCTTATTCTTTGACCATCTACTATTGGCTTTTGTAGCCAACAAAATATTTTTCAGTATAGGAAAATTGTACATATATTCTGTTGATCTTTTCTAAAAATAATTTTATATATAAATTAAAGTGATGCTTATATAATGTAACTACTGCAGCAAATTAATTCAATATGCAAATCTCTTTCAAATGATGCAAATATTTAACATCATTTGAATATGTATATTAGTGCTTGTAATGATCTTCAGTAACTAATGGTTTAGACAGTATCAGATACTAAACCAATTGGAACAAACAAAACAAATAAACGAAACAAAAACAAATAGTTTTTGTTTTACAATTGGTTAACTTGATTCTTTTAAAAGTAAGTTAACTTTGTTAATGTACAAGTGTAAGTTAACTTTGTTAACTATACAATATAAAAATAGCAAAAAAATATTCAGAAAATAGCAGAAAAAATAAAATGCTTTTTTATTAAAAATCATAAAATTTTTTATCAGACTTCAGAAAAACTATACCATCGAAAATAGATTTACTAATAATAACACTGAAAAACCAATTTATGTTTAAGCTTACAAATCTAAAGAATATTTATAATAGACGTATATTATTTGATAACATGTAGACATCACTTGCATTCCTGTATGGTCACAAAATGTGTAACTAATTTTAACAAACTAAGTTTAAAAATAAAAGGCAAATTAATACATTTTCACCATAAAAATATATATCCTACTACTATTTATTACCAAAATCAAATTATAAATTATAAGGAAAATAAATAACTATTCCTTTGTGTGACATATATATAATATATAGAGAATTTTTGACTCATGTTTACTAAATCAAGTGTTCGAATATATTTATTTAAAATAGTTTTTAATTAGAAATGGGGGCAAATGAATCATATCAGTTATCAATGTAAAACCATAATTTTATACATAAACAGTATTTAAAAATACCGAATTGATTATAAAATAAAATGTTTTTTAATTTCATTAAAATATTAATTTATCACAAAGATTGACTGCTATCAGCAACTTTTATTTCGCCTTTAGTTTAGTAATAAATATTTTTGTGAGCTTACCTTTTTTAAGCTTTATAAAGTTGCTCATAGAAGACGTTGGTTGATCTCTAATTCACCCTCTGATTATAATATACTGCTGTTATATGGTTAGCTATTTGCAATCAAAAACAATAGTCTTGTCAAAAATTACATTATTTAACTTTAAAATATATTTACCAGAACGAATGATGCTGGTGTGATAAAGTTCACTTCAGAGAGTGCCAATTTTGCAAAGATAATCTCATTTCCTTTCAATATACCATTCAACATTTTCTTTGCTCCAGTGGCTCAGTAACTTCACGCCGCTTCCCGTAAGCTCAGCAAAGTGAAGCTGCGGGCAGTGGTTGGGAGGGTGACCACGCCATACTCTCCTTCACTGGGTTGCTGGAACTCCGTGGGTTGGGGACGTGTCCACGTTAATCTGTGACTTCTAAAATCCTTCCGCTGGTGTGGCGTGGATGTGGAGAGAAGGGTGCCAGCTCAGGTGTGGCTTCGTCACCTGACCGTGGTTCAAAATTACGCAGCACCTTAAAAAGAGCAAAGTCGTACTTTCACCTTCGTGGTGCTCTGATCCAAATGAAAGACGCTCTCTATTGACTTAATTCGCACTGCCAAAGGCATAGCGAACTTGGCTTGTCCAAGTGTCATTAGCAACAACAACATTTTCTTTATGCATTAAAATTCAAATGATTGTATTTAGTTCTAAGTGTTATAAGAGTTATCACTAATCGATCTCTCAAATTTGAAAATTACGAATGCAAAGCAAATCTTAGAAATTTGTTTACTTATGTTTGTATAAAACATCTAGGATATCTGCGGCCCTAGAGGTATCACAAATCTTTTCAAAAACACTTAAAAATTATTCAAAAAGTTTAAAATTTAACAAATAAAATTAACTTAAATTTCACGTTAATTTAAATTGTTGAAATTTATAATTTTTTCTGATATTACGAATTTAAAATCATATGAAATGCATTATGTTTTGTAGTTTTTCTGATCAAGGCACTAAACTCTATGCTCGGTCACTTTGTACTTCATTCATTCTAGTTACTTCTTGGAATCAGTTAAACTAATTTAAGTGATATTGAGAATTTTTTTTTGTTTGAAATATCTCTTCAATCAAATATGCATTTGATACTGATATTTCTTTAAATAATGATTCTGATATTTGTCACATTAAAAACATTTTGAAGGAAAGAAGTGACAATTTTATTGAAATTTTAATTGAAACTCACATTTTTTCAATGTTTTATTAAATTCAAACCTAACAACATGACTACTGTAACAAGTTTTTATTGAAATGGAGAAAATAATTACAAATAAATTAAATAAACATTAAAAAAATAAAGCTTCATGTAAGGAACCTTTTTTGACTTTTTGAATGACGCTTTATAAAAGTGAAAAATTTTAAATTGCGTAATATTTTTTTGAATAATTTTAAGTAAATTCACAGAATGATTTGTAACCCAAGTAAACTTATTTTAAAGTGATTTTCAACTTTTGAAGTAAATTAAAAAATATTTCTTGCATAAAAATCAGAGATAGTGGTGTAAAAATGCTTAAGCTCTATGAATCCAAAGGATTGAGAGTAAAACCGAAATAAAAATAATGTTCAGTATGGTTATTGAAAAAGTCACCTCAAATATCATTCTAAAACATAAGAATTAAAAAACTTTACCATATAAGGTAATCCAAGAGGATTTTTATCTATAAGATCAAACTTCCACCTTCAATATAAATACTGAATTAATATCAGCAAAAAATTTTAATTATATTTGTAGAACGATATAATTTGTCATAAACCAACACATAAATGCTTTCTATTTTATTAAAAAGCATGTAATTATAACCAGTCCCAATTTTAGTTCATTAATAATCAGTAATAATTATATCATATTAAATTTTTAAAATTCTTAATTTATGTAAAGTATAATAAAACAATAAAAGTTTCTTTTAAATATATATCTTTTACAGAAATAGATTAATAATATTGTTTTCTTTTTATAATATTGTAGACATTACTAGGATGTTATTGGAAGGTCAAATAGCTAAAAAAACTTTCAGAAATAATTACTCAGTTTTATACATTGCAAGATATGTTACTTCATTCTTTCATCTTATTTTAAAGTTAAAAGTTGTCGTCTCTCTCTCTCATCTCTCTCTCTCGGATTTATAAAATAAATTTCATAATCAAATAATTAAAATTAGTTTTCGATTGATTACGAATCGCAACAATATCCCTTCTCAGTGCTTAAACTGGGTAATGAAGTTGTCGACAATCAATCAAGTACGTATCTTCTGGGGAAATTTATTCGACCACTAAAATGAGTAGTTTGGTTAAAATCTGAATGAACTTTTTGCTTAGAGTCAATAGCACGAAGTGGTTTGATGCCGATGTCTTGGAAGTCAGCATCAAGGAATGCTGGCTTGACACTATCTATTGAAACACTTAAGTCTTTATTTTTCCTGCAAATTGTGATAAACTTTGCAGAACATGACACA
The DNA here is from genome assembly GCA_037975125.1 of Latrodectus hesperus. Taxonomy (NCBI): domain Eukaryota; kingdom Metazoa; phylum Arthropoda; class Arachnida; order Araneae; family Theridiidae; genus Latrodectus; species Latrodectus hesperus. The sequence continues at coordinate 1,413,546 of JAJQOW010000019.1, read as the reverse complement.
ACAGCAAAACCCTGTCCCATGGTACTTAAAATGGCTTTTTTACTGTATCATGCCTCACGAAAATGTGAGTACATTTATCCAGTTGTGGTTTCAAAAAAGCAGTTTTACCTCCGTGAGTGGATGTCGGAACAGGTTTTAGATTCTATATATTGGGTTGTTCGGAAAGTAATTTCGTTTTCCGCACCTGAATCAGATTTTTGCTTGTAAAAACCAACCATTTTGAGAGTGTGGATTCATGGTACTACCAAAATGAGGGCAACAGTTACTGCACTAGAATTGACAATCTATAATTCAATTGAATTTTCATTCACTATACGTTTTACATTTTTATAAAAAACGAAATAACTTTCCGAACAACCTAATAATTTCTTTGAATCTTTCATAAATTAGAATCTGTTTTACAACTCCGAATTATGAAAAAATTAACTATATAAGAAAAGAGTTGTTTCATACTCTAGCTCAGAAGCAGTAGAATTTGTCTTCCTTGATTACGCAGAACGTAACCCAAGAGAACAAAAGTAATCACAAGGGTCCATCTTGAAGAGGCACATGCCATTAATGTGACTTTTAGTGAAATATGTGTCATCTTAATTATGCCACTAAAATTAGTATAGTAAGGTGTTGCACGTTTAATTTTAATACCGAACCACACGGAGCGCGAATAGGTGTGACTCAAATTAACGTCCCTGTTTTTTAGTTATATGTCCAGGAACACCAACTCTTAGTATCCGCATTTATACCAGTACCATAGTAATTATTTCATCTGTCATCTCTTGATTCAACATACCTCGGGCCATCGAGTAGAATGATCCATGGCTAAAAGACTGGAGTAATATCCTGGCTACTTGAAAAAGTGTTTACTATATACAGGTGAATGTGATGAAATTGACAATAAGGATCTCTATTCGATCCATGATCATTAAATGTATCTTTGACCTTTGGCAAGCTCCCCTTAGAAAGTGACATAGGCACGTGCCCATTCCTTGCAGTCTTTACGCATAAATTCCAAAAAATCTTTATTCATTAAGCTTTGTTGTTATATGTACATCAAGATTCAAAATATTATGCATGGAAAGAGACTCTTGCCACCAGAGAGATTCTGGTGCATATGGTTGAATCGTGCCTCTAGGAATACTACAATAAAATTTTGTTGATGAAAGTTTAGGTCAAAATCAAAAAATTTTTATTCATATGTTCTTATCCATAAATTATTGCAAAATATTCAAATTTAAAGAGCTTAATAAGTATGTTTAATTTAGGAATAATACAGAGAGTTATCGAGTTTCCTAGGCATTTATTTCAGAGCATAATTGGGTTACAACAAGGGCTATGCATGAAAAGAAATCGAAAGTATCTAAGATTGACGTCCATGTTATAGATGTTCAATATGTACTCCTTGGTGAAACGGTAGACGTTAACACGATTGTTCAATTCACTCCTTGCAAAGTCTTTACATCCCTTTGCTCGATCACACCGATAGTCCCGAATACAATCGTGATGTGATTTCGCAACTCAGCCACAGGGGTAGGTAAGAATGATATGTAGACACACTTTTTAACATATTTCCAAACAAAAAAGTCACGATATGAAAGCTCAGATCACCTGTACAGTCATGAAAACAGTGTCTTGTCATCTCGGACGCATCGACCAATCCATCTTTGGGGGAGTTGCTGATTAAGGAATTCCCGAGCCACTTTGTATCAGTGAAACGGAGCTCCATGCTGTTAGTAAATGAAACTGTTAAATATTGCATTATAGTTGCGGAAACAACCATAATTGAAGGATGTGCCAGTAGGAAGCACCCGTCACATTATCCGTACTAAAATGAAAGTTTCATACACCTTGTTACAAGAAACTGTACAAAAACATTTAATTTTGTGGAATCGCATTCGTGTTCAACAATTTCACGGTGACTATCCTCGTCTTATATTCGAATATAGTCTCGGTTGACCTTGCTACTAAGATAAAAGTTAACTTAGTTACTGAAAACAAGCTGATTTTCGAAATCATCGTTCCCATAAGCTTTTTGCATGTTCTCACGTGCGTCTTTCTTTTGACATAATTGTCCGGCTTAAATACCTGCAGCAGCTGCATATTTTATGGCTTAAATTTGTTTTTCTGATTTTCTCAACATTTTCCATGTTTTTCTCAACATTTTTCACACAGTTGGCAGTGGTATGGAAAGTTCATGGCTGTTAGGTGGTTTGTTGATTTCTTGGGATTACGGATGAAACTCTCTCTAATTATATTCACTGTTTCTTCAGTAACGTTTACTAGGGCCGGAGCTTTCCCATTTACATGAGCAATCGGTTTATTTGAACAGTCGATATGCACAACAGAGTGCTTTGTTGAATTGATGGTTTGTTTTTGTACCCCCACCGGAATGTTCTCTAAGCGTTTATGAGCTATTCACACTTTGAAATTTCTAGTACACAATATAATTTCTGCTGTCCAGTTGCCATTTTCAATTTGACATTTCTACAGCAACCAGGGTAACCGCACGCACGTTGCACATGCTCAGTATGTTTATAGTTAACGTCCTCTAATTTACGTTGTCATAGAAACACTTACGTTTTCAAGTTCGGATATAGTAATGTATCAAAACCAGATGATTCATTTGTAATAACCCTGTATTTATATCGGCAGCAGAATCAATTAAAATACGTTGTTAATTTTTTTGTCATACAAATGAACAATTTTTTTAAGTTATCACTAATCGTGACAGTAGTTATGGGTTTCAATTTTCCTAATTATTTGAAGAGTTAAGTTCATTGCCAAAGTGTAATCTTGAACATTCGCAAGGTTTAATTCATTTGCATGTCTTATGCCATAAACGACTATATAAAGACAGAAATTATTTGTTGATGTTTGTTTCTTGAGCGTGATGATATAAGCCGAAAAATGGTTTATTATGGGAGCTGATAGCTGAGTTATTTGTAATTGTAACTCTGCAGTTTGCTTTATTATTCTTGTATTGAACATGAAGCCAATCAACAGAGGCTGCGGTTCCACAATTCACAAGGTAAGGCAACATCAACAACTTTGTCAGTAATCTCAGTCAATTTATCCAAATTTTCAGAAGAAACAGATAAAACAGCTTGAATTTCAAATGGTAAACATTCCAACCATATACTTTTAAAAAACATCTTATGAACATATATGTTGATCAGACAGTTTTTTTTTCAATTTACGCAATAAATGATTTGGTTTATCATCCTCAAATTGTAACTCTGTCATTAATTTTTTAGTGTTCAGAATCGTCGAAATCATTAATTAAGCTATTCAAAACTATTTTGTATTTAGCTGTAGAAAGAGAAAGAATTATACCTGATATATTCATGTTTCAGCATCTAAAGTAGACACTTTAGGATATTGTAGTTAGTGTAGAATGCGATATACATAATTAAGATTTTATATTTACAAGGAATATATTTATAACATCTATCTATAACAGCTAAGAGCCGTTGCGCACCAAATAGCCATAGATCATTCGAAGTACTCTCGATTATTAATATTTTTCTGCGCAATTTTTGGAACGAATGGACGTGTTGTAACTTGTGAAATGTAGTAATAAAAGTAAATATTTTCAAAAGGAAAATAATTTTTTTTTCTAATTTTACGAAAGTATATTTTCATTTAAAGAATTTTGTAATTCCTCCTCTTTTAACTGAGTCATCGCGAATTCTTTAAAATCAAGTACTAAAGTAGATATTTTGTCTATCTCAGTGCAAGAAAGAGAATCACAGCTAGTATTGTTACATCCTTTTGTGTAATGAATGTCAGTGGAAAATCGGGAAATGAAATCTTTGTGACGTAATTGGCGGGGATTGCGTCTGTCAGGATTTTGTTTCAATTAATAGATAAGAGGTTTTTGGTCAGTAAATATGACAAAAAATCTACCTCCTAACATATACATAAATTTTTTACAGAAGAATATATGGCATATAACTCATGATCGTAAGTGAACCAATTTTTTTGATATTTACTTTACTTAACTGAATAAAAGGCTATGTGTTTCCATTTTACAAGATCTACATGACTAAACACTTGTTTATCCTCAAATATAGAGCTAGTTATGCAAGAAATTGGGTAATACTCTTTTAAAGTTTTTACATTGAGGAAATGAATATCACCTGCCGGTTTCCACTCAACAGTACCCTTTTTACGCACCATACACAAGGAAGAGTAATGGCTTTTTTTATGCTCTCACGTAGCCCAGTTGAATCATGCACTGAAATTCAGATTTTGCACACTTTAGACGATCCGGTGCTAAGCGTCTAGGCTTAGCTACAAATAGTGGACCTTTAATATTTAAATAATGGATCCTATTATATTTACAGACATATCAAGATCTGATAATTTCGTAATATCTTGGTATTTTGACAATACAGCTAAATATTTCACCATATGCTTTTAAATTCGTTGTATTATCTACGTGACGCTTATTTCTTAAGTATGTTGATAAATTAAAATGATAAAAAATCAGCACCTAATATTACACTACAAGCATTACAAATATAAAATAAGGCGAAATTACTTCTCAAACAAAAATTAACAGTTATTGATTTACGACCGTATACACTGATAGAGGTGCCGTTAGGAGCACGAAATGTTTGGAGAATGGGAAGCAGGCGTTCTTGTTTAGAAGCTACAATTATGGAAGCATTACTTGAGTCAACAAGAAAAGACGTACTTGTAATTTTATCCATGAACAGGTGACGAAAAGCATTATTCTAGGAGAAGTAGTCCGTCGACGCTATTTCCCCGGAGTAGAGATTCCCTGTTATGCAGGGAAATACACATCTGAGATCCTTTTCTTTGAAATAGGCATGATAAAAGCAGAATTGTTTCTGAAGAAGATCGCTATCGATGGTAGAAATTCTCCTGACACATATTTTTGTTCCTAGATGGAGATTGTAGTTTGACAACTTGTTTACGTAGCTCTTTTATTTCCTCGTAGAAGGAATTGAAGCTCGATTTCTTTTTTACTGCGAATAATACTTGCGTAGAAACTTGATCAGAGATAGCAGAGATTATTAAGAATTTAACGAATTCTTTCAGAGACTTCTTCGGCTTTGTCATACGTCAGAGGAGAAATCGATTCTAAGATTGTCTGCTTCATTAAAATGCTCTAGGAGTAGGGGATGTTGTGATTTTCTGCCCGACTTTTCATGCTTCATAACAATTCGGAAGGTTTTCGAAATTGTTACGGTGCATTAAAAGTCTTTTTCTCCTGCTAACAACCGCCAGATTTCTTGGGTCTTGCTTTCTGAATACTTTTCCACTAGTTTTTCCTTCAGATTCTGGTAAGGGTCAGTTGGATATGACTGTATAGTCACATTTCTGGCGATGGATTCTGTTTCTGGAGGAAGATGAGCTACTACATAAATGTATTTCGTTTAAGCTTCAGTTATAGGCTTTGGAGTCTCTAGTGCAAAGGTACTTTCAATCATATGGAATCGCAATGAAGAGTCTACGTTTATGAATGTTGGTCTGACAATAGCCACCGACTCCATAATTATTCAACTTTTACACATGAAAAACGAGCATAGGTATAAAATTCATGAATTCTCGGGTCATCTCTTCAGGGATATGTAATCAGTGTAGAGTGCAATGTGCAGAATTAAGACTTCATTTTTAAATGGTATATATTTATTACATCTATCTACAAACATCACAAAACCATCGCGCACCAAGTGGCTGGGGTCGCTCGAGCTACTCTCTCTGCTGGTATATCTCATTTCTCAAGCTCGCACCTTCTTCCTCTCAAGAGAGAAAAAGAGAGTACATTGCCTGTCACAACGGCACTTCCGTACCAGAGTGAGGGAATTTATTTCCCCCTTTCCAGATGGACTTAGAAGGGGAAATGTTTATATCCGCTGTTATTAATTAAGCATGTGAGAAAGGATCACTACAGCAACAAAGCGGTGTATTTAATTTCATCTTGAGTGATCTGACTCAGTACAAAAACTATTGCATTGACATAAAAAGCAAGCAAGCAAGCGTAATGCTATTCTGTTTACAGAAGTGCTGTCCGCCACATCGGATGCATTAACAGGTGACTGAGTCAATTTAAAATTAATCAAGGGGGAAGAAAATCCAAACTGAAATATTTTAATGTTTAATAAATAAGTACAAAGCAAAACTTCAGAAAATGAAAATTAATTGCTAAATATACTAATATTTAGCACAAAACATTCATAATTGTTATTATGAATCGTATTTTTACATTACACAGTTGGATAAATTATTTAACGAGGAATATGCACAAGCAATGAACAATTGATTAATGAAAGTTTCACGTACCTTCTATAGCGATAATATTCCATGTTTGTATTAATACTTTACAAAAATTTCATAGAAGATATTCTTTTTATCTTGAGTTACCTTTATCATTGGGAGACCAGTATCGATGCTCTGTAGTTACAATTTAGTTCATTTTAATGAACATATCTATTAACAATAAAATCGAAAACTCATTATAAAAAGGTGACACTATAGCATAAATTCAGTTGTTTCAGTTTTTGTATAGTTATTTTATATCATTTTTTATGTTCAAAATTGCTGCTCTCTCTCTATCTGGGTTTTATAAAATAAATTTCCTAAACAGTTAATCAAGGCCAGTTTTATCAAAGCAGGCTACCCTATATATCTAACAACTTGCTATAATGATTTATCACAATTTTAGCAATTTACTTTTTAAATTACAAATCAAAAGACAAGTCCAGAAATTTTACAGCAATCATACAATTATAATGATGCTATATTTTATCTATATCACTCTATATTTTATCGTCGGCAAAAATTATGGTACTGATTATTTGGCTTATAATAAAACTAACTTTGAAATGATTAGGAAGGAAAGAAGTTTAAAAGTGTACATGACATGAAAATAAATTTGATTTTGCAAAAACATTTGCCAATTAATTATTAATATCGTCTTTATGAGAGAGAAAAATGTATGAATTGTAGCAAAAACATTTAGTTACTTCTGCGTAAAAAATTATGATATCTGAAAATGGATTTTATTATATTTAAATTATACCAAAAATATATTTTATTCAGAAGAAAAGGAATTTTATTAGCATTGCCAATAAAATATTTTTACATAGATGTAAACAGATGTTAACATCGTAAAAATCAATTATGAATAAATACTTGCAGTCACATCTTTAATAATTTCACTTTGTAATTGTAAAACACGATGTTGAAATCGTAAAGCAATATTCAGAAGATGTTTCAAGAAATAAAGTTAAAAAGTTTGGCATATAACAATATCACTGCTGTTATTTGTATAGTTTGAAAGAAACGAATGATTTTTAGAAGCACACATAAATGAAAAATCGGAGCAATTATCCTGTATTTCTTTTGTGCATTTTTCGGCAGTGTCAGCCAATGACCTATAAAAAATAAAAGTATTTCACAATGATGTTAACAAATACATAGAAAAATAAGAGTTAAGTTATGTAAAATTTAATATACATCCAGTGTCATATCTTTAAGAAATATTTCACGTATATTTTTCAATTTTGAAACATTATAGGCTTTATCTAGGAAAAAAACAGTTAATGACAGGTGAAACTATCAAGAAGTTATATAAATAATGACAATTTATTCCAGGTACTATATTGGATTAATTATTTCGACAGTAAATATACATTAAAAGAAAACGATAAACACTGATTTATTTTCATAGTATTCAGAAGGATATCTGAGCTTTTTTTTTTTCAAATCTATGAAACAGTTAATAATATAGTGCAACAATTTTGTTTCCTCCTGATAAAAAGGCACCAATAAATGATTGCTTAACAATTTTACTGTGCAAAAGTTTTTCAAATATGTGATAAATAATTTAGCATATTTTAAGATTTTTCAACGATTAAATGAGATTCTGATCTGTTTTATCACAGTCTATGTTAACTCATGAAATAGTGTTAATAATAAATTGATTAGGCGAGATAAAAAGAAAACAGATTTAACATCATCTCATGTTAACTATTCATTAATTAAAAAAGCAAAAGATCAATATAAATTATGCAAATTAATTCATGATAATTAAAACCGCAACATATTATAACTAATAAGTAACGCAAGAATGAGATAAACATTTCTTAGTCCTATTTATAACAATTAGTATATTCAAAAAATACAAAAGAAATAATGTAAATGAATCTTATTGAGTGTGTATAGTTACTGAATTATAAATACATGAATGTCATTTATAATAATTATACTTTTGAATGTCATATTGCATATTTGATTTCAGTTTATCCCAGTAAAATAAAGAACAACTTTGTTTACTTTATTTCCGAATAATATCTAATCTTTATAAAACTTTTTATAGGAAATGATTGGTTTTATTAATAGATAATTGTCATAATACTTAACAATATGAATCATAAAACAAATTTCAGGATATTTAGTGTTTATTTCTTTAGTTTAAAATTTTTGTTGGAAGGAACAAAAATAGTGTTAGTATTTTTATCTCAATCTTAAAAGTACTGTTAAATGATTAAAACTATTGGCAATACTTTATTTATAATTCATAATATAAAACAGTTAAAGATATAAATGGAATAGCTTCATAATTCATTCATGTGAATATAACAAAAGTTGATATTGATGAAAATCGATCAAAAATATACCATTCATTAGGATTGGGATATTTCTTAGAAAAGTCGAAGGTGACTGAAGAACAAGATATTTGCGGCATATTTCCAAGCAAACTAATGCAAGCACTAAATGAAGCATTAGAACAATCTGAAATTCAAACAAAAATATTAATAAAATTATATTTTATATATGTTTCAATGGCAGATAGCTTATCATTAAATATTTCCTTTCAAAGATTCATAATTTTATTAAGTATTTAGAATTGCAGTTTTTGCTTTTTACAGGAAAAATATATTAAGGAACATTTATGTAAAATGCACTTTTTTCCCATTGAGAATCAACGAATTATTTCATTAATTTCATAACTTTAAAATTTTTTTATAAAACTTTTTTTTGATTTTATAGCAGATATAACAGATTTTAAAATAATTGCATACGTGATATAGTAAAGTAATGGTTATGAAAGTAAAACAGAAAATTAGAAATAAATTTACAATGAGATGTTAAATTTATACTTCATCTTACAATAATATTTTACCATGTTGCAATAGTAAAATTTTAAATTCTATCTGAGAGACTACTTTATGTTTTTGAAAAAGTAATTATTAAAATTACATATGTCTATCAAAAAAGTACAAAATAATCTATTTTAATCGAGAAGCTCACTTAATCTCTCTTGTTAAAATGTGATATTAACATTTAAATCACCAATCACAGCAATTTTATTCCTTAAGTATAAAAAAATCGGGTAATGAATATTGGAAAAAATATGTATGTTACATATCAATAGGAATTTATTAAATATCAAAATTTTTCAAGTACAACTTAAAAGAAATGTTTTAGAAAATAACTAATAATAAGCATAAAAAGAAATATTTCTTAGTTGTTTAATCATTTGAAATATTCATGAGATGTATATGAATATTGATGTAACTAGTATTTTACAAAAAAAAATTGAGCTTATCATGCAATTATATAGCTGCAAAAAATGCTAATGCTAAAAAATAAATTACTGTGATCAAAGAATATCCAGGATGCTTCATCTAATATTCATAAAAAAAAGACTGCCTACAAACATTTTTTAAATATTTTTATAACTTTTTAAAAGACTTTGAAGATAGTCAAGGAGGTATTTAACTCTTTAATGAGGATTATTTAATCTTTATGAAAAAAGAGAAAATATTTCAACCCATTTTTTCTGAAATAAGGAATGTCATTAAAAGTGTATTAAATTTTATTTTTGTAAGGAAATTTCTGAGACAAATGCATATAAACTGTCTCAAAAGAAACTCTGAAAATTCTCAAGTACACACCGTGATAGACATAGATATAGAAGGCAGAACCGCAGCGTCTATTTCTTGTTTTTAGAACAAAGGCTAGGATCGAACCATTAAACAAGTCTTTATATTCAGTTATTGTCATTTGAAAATAAGCGATGTCATTGTATGAATTCTTATATTAATTTTCTCTCTGCAAGCACTTTGAAAATAACGAGTAGGTTGTGGCGCTTTGCTTCAATTTATACTTAGAATTCCAAATTTATTTCATAAACAATATATTCAAGTAGTGCGTGTGGTGTTTGATAAGAAATTCTCTTTAAAAACTCATTGTTACCAATGATGAAATTTAGATTTATGCTTTTGATGGAAAAACAAATCAATAATCATGTAAAATGTGATAAAAAGTTAAAGAATGTAAAGAAACACTTCGAAATCTTTTTAAAATGAAGATGTATTGATTATTTTGTCAGCATGTTGTCCATTATGAATTCAAGCCGACTGGTTAGACATTTCAAAAAGATAATTATTTGTGTATTTCCCCACTTTTATGAGAAGCAATTCTTCATAAACGATTTGTGGTGAAAAAATTTAAAAATTTGAGCAATAATAAAATTGTACACTTAGCAATTTCATTCGTCTTTTTACTCTGCTGTTATTATTCGTCAGTTTGTGGGAAAACGATGTATAAATACAGTTTAACAAACACTCTTTCTTCTGATTTGTCATTGTGGGACTTTTTCATGTTTTCCCAATTGAAATTTTGTTGACGTGGTTCATTTTTTTTAATGCTTTAGTTCGATTAAAAAAAATTTGCTGCAAACTTTGTATGGCGTCCGTAAAAACGATTTTAAGACATGTTTTGATGGTTGATAAAACTTTTTGGCAGCAGTACATGGAAGTCAGATGAAAGTATTCTGAAGAATAATAACTTTTATTTAATAACTTAGCACTCTTGTTATTTTATGCCACTATTCCGATTACTTTTTATCACAGTTTAAGGATCAAAAGATTAAATTTAAATCAGAAATAAACATTATTTTTTGTCCTTATAATTGACTATAATAAGATGTTGTAATGGCTTAAATGTTTATTTACTGAAATAAATTACATTTCTTTAAAGAAAAATACAAAAATGTAGTTTTCTATTTCATTATTAAAAAAAAGTAATAAAATCAATATAATTATATAACATTACGAAATTCAGTGGTACGACAGCTCATATGGGGCTAAAACCTAACTTGCTCATATCTGTTTTCATGACCAAGGGACCTGGGCCGCGAACCATACCCAACTTATCTGGTCAGCCTAATGGGAAACCCCCAGTGTTTAGTTTCCAATCATGAGTACTACTCAAGTTTTTTCAAACCACTGATTGGATGAAAGGCAGAGTCGACATTGCTCAGCCCGAGGATCGAATTTCGGACCTGTGACTTTCGAGCGTAAAGACCTACCACTATGCCACCAGACTTCAATACTTAATATTAACAATCAAATTATAAAAAAGCACATAAATAAATCATTTTATTAGAAAGATAAGAAAATTGTGCCACAGTTCTGATAAAAAATAAGTCATATCTGAATCAATGCTGTATTTGTTAACTTAGTTAAAAACTCACAAGAAAATAAAAAAAAAACATTTATTGGAAAATTATAGAATTAAAATTTGTCATCTAAAAAGAAAGGTAATATAAAAGATTGGACATTAAATAAATCTGATAGCTTTCCATTAAATTAATGTATTGTTATTGAAAGCAAAAATAAAATTTATTAAAATAATACGTTGATAGTTAATAGAGCATGCTTTAATTTCTAAGAGCATACCATCATATTTTGAAGTTCATTCTTGTATCCAAGCATCAAAATTAATATTGAAATCAAGAAAGTGCTATTTTTAAAACATATACTTCAGTTTACTTCTAACAATTCTTAATTGTTTTTATGAAATCTCTTTTTCGCTTTTATTTTTAAAATATAAATTGATATTTGAAATTTACCGCAATTATTCTATATCCATTATCAGAAATTTACTTGATGATTTATTAATTTAGATTTAAATATTGATATTTTCATTTATAAATATTTTAATAAATGTATTAATGATGAAAAAATTACGTAATTTTTTAATAATTTACCTGGAATAAATTATTATTATTATTATATGGGTGTTTTTTTATAATGGACATTATTTACATTATCTAATTAACAGTTTCTTCTTAGCGTTGATATTTGTTCTCTTTTTCGTATATTTGAAAATGTATTAATAATTTTAATGATATAAATAAACAAAATAAGATTATTAATTGCACAAAAAACTAAGTTTTAATGCATTCAGGTTTTTAATTGAACAGCAATATTTGGCACAATATTTAATACACTAATAATATATGACAGATTGTATAATTTTTAAGTATATTTTTTATTTGAATAGTATAGAGAATAATTTTTACAAAGGAAATTTACCTTTTATGTCAAATAAACAAATTATTCCAGAGTCTAAGCTGCTTTCATGAGTTCCATTAATAAAGGAATTGATAGCATTTAAATGTTTTGAAACTGAAAAATTGACTTTCATTTTTTCCGATGAAAGATTGTTGATAGCTGTATCGTTATTGTTTTCTGAAATTTCTTTTGGTGACTTCTGCTTTCTTTCGTTATGAGTCTTTTTTGGTTGCTTTAATGTATTTTCTTCATATGTTTTTTGGATAGATCGTAGACCACGATAAACTAAAAAATTAAAACAATAACATTAAAAATTTAATAGAAGATTTAATTTGAGAAAAATCTAAATATGCATGCATACTCAATCAAATGTATTTTATAATCTTGATAATATAGATATATATCCATTATTCATATCAAAATTCTTCATATTTTCAATATTAATGAAAGAAAATTACAGAGATATAATTATAAACTAAAGCAAAATTGTCAATTTCATGACTAGCACAAGCAATTTAATAATCAATTTTTTAGTTTTTGAATTTTTCAATTGATATCAATGAAAAAAAAATCATGTAAGTGGAATTTTTCAAATAACATGTAAAAACCTTTAAGCAACATACTAGTTTCAACAATGTTCTATCTCTAGAAAAATGCTTAAAAATAATGTTTCTGCTTTTATTTTATTTTATTTTAGAATTTGATGTTAGTAAATAATGAGTCTTTTCCATTTATTCATGAGAAGTTATAATAATTCTGTAAAATTTTATAACACTATTAAATGAAATGAAGTTCACTAAAATTATTCTTCAAGATTTGATTTAGATTTATGAAAAGAAAATTTAAACTTTTACCACATAAATAATCTTAAATAATAATAAACAAATTATAAAAATTACTGTATTTTGCAAGTGATATAAAACCAATGATATCGATAAAGATCACAACTAGAACATATTTATTAATCAAGTTTAAAAATATTTCTCTTTTATATTTGATGAAACTAAGTAAGATGTTAATTCCATATATTGTGTTTAACTATAGTAGTTGATATCAGTTTTAAGAACAATATTCAGAAATTATTTTTAATTTAACTAAGCTTTATTTCATTGATAAATTCTTAGTAATGTTCTTCATATAAGTAAAGTTATGGTGTAGGCGTTATCTTCATCAGCACATACACTTCCTTTTGTTATCTTCAAGTTTAGTATAAAATCGAAATTAAATCAAACATAAGAAATGCGTTTCATATTCATGTTTTATCAGAGCTTATCGTATTTACTTGTTTTATAAAACAGCAATATAAACTACTTAACTGATAGTAATATGTTATTTATATTGAATGCAAAATGAAAACCTTCTGCCTTTAGATTAACTTTCAAAGAATAGAAAGATTAGAGTGATGAACATGTCAAAACGTTTATGAAAAATTAAAAGTCGACAAGTTACAAAATCATTCCTTTATAATTGTAATAAATCTTAAAGGAAAATTTTTCAATATACTTTACCTAATGGAGGAACTGCAAGAGACTGAGGTGACACACTGCTATCTAGAAAATTAAATTTTCTGGTACAAACGTATTCATTTCTAAATACAAAATATTTAAAATGAATGAAATAGCATCAATATTTAAATTAACGTATTAATGATAAATAAAATTAAGTAAATTTCTAATTTCTGATTATGGAACTTCAGTTAATAGCCTTCCGATTCATTATTAATGGCTTATAACTTTATAAGGAAAAATTACATTTTTTCTCTTTCAACAATTTGTTTTTGTGTGTTAAATATAAATAGTAATTCAAATCATTATAATAAAAACTAAAACCTTATATTATTTCTTGCTCTTTATGTGTATGAAATAATAACAATTTTAGAGCCAATCAACAATAAGAACATTTTAAACCAATTTTTTTCCTAAAAATTTAATTTTAAAAATTTTGCATCATTTCATAAAAAATGTCTTGCATGCTTTGGTATCAGAAATAGTTCCACGATATTTAATATGAAATTTCAATTTTCCTGTTTTTTTAGGATTCGTTCATTATTGAAAGCCCAAAAAGTTGAAATATCAATAATTAAAATAATTAAGTATGTTGTAAATTACATATATATATACATACATACATATATATATATATATATATATATATATATATATATATATATATATATGCTGTTGAATAACATCATTCATAAGCACGAGTCTCATTAAATAGTTTTTTACAACTTATCAGAAATGTAATTTTATATAAAAATGTCTGTCTATAAATTACCTCAAAATTTTTATAATATTAATTTGAGATGAAGCATTTGCGTATAAATATTTTCAATGAAAACTTTTGCGTGTTCAAAGATTATCATTATATTCTGATATCTGTGTAATAATGGAAATAATAAATACATTCTCATTGAATATGAGTACCCATTGACACAATTCTTGTAAATATGAAATATTCATTTCACATCTACGTCAATTCATTTACTCAACTTCTCATATTTGGAAAAAAATTAGTTATTGTAAAAAATCATTTTAAATATATATTTAGATTTTATATTTAGACTATTATTGGTACTTTTCCGTTTCGCCGGCGCAGGCGATAAAGTCGCCAGAAATTATACAACCGGCGGTAGAGGGAACATCTCCGCTAGTAACCTTTTACTGCTGCGTTTCCAAAACATGTGACGGCTTTTTATTGTCAACGACTTTATTTCTAGTCCTTTTTTTTTCCATTTCATAATTTTATGCTAAGCTGCTATGTATACAAATTTAATAATTTCATGAAATCTCTCCAGAAAAAAACGGTTTTTAAAAATATATCTTAAAAAATAATAATCATAACAAATTCACATAAAAAATATTTAAAAAAAAAGATTTTAAAATATGCATCACCCGATAAATTGTAATCTAATATAATAAGTAAATAAATTGTGGCTCTGGCACCCATCATTCCAAGCATAACGTGAACACGAGAAAAACAATTAAATTAATAAATTTAAAAATTTTTATGTACAACATTATTTAAAAATATTTATGCGTATACTGTGAGTTGTCGCCAATTGGCGACTTAATTTTCCCTTGGCGAGATTTGCGCCGGTGAAACGGAAAAGTACCATTATTATATATAAGTATTATATTGATAAAATATTAATGCATGCCTTTGATAATTTTAAAAATACTGATTATTACATTAAATAATATATTATGAAATTAAAAAATAATAAAATTACAGAAATTATTGCAACAAACATTATTCTTACTTGTCCAAAAAAATGGTCCTCCACCACAGGAACATACACAACCTAACAAAACAAAATACAATCAAATTTATGACCATCTCAGAAAAATAAAATCCTTTTAAGGAACACTTAATTGTCACTAAGTAATTTAATACTAATTAATCAATACGTTTAATGATGAGTAATATAAAAATAAATGAAAAAATTAAGTTCTTTGAGTTCTAACAAACATATCAATATCATTACATAATTAGTAGTTCAAATAATTTATCTCTTGTGTTATTTTAATGAATAAAAGCCAAATTAAATTTAGTTTCGTTTTTTTAATATTTCCTAACATTTATGATTTTTATCAATAGTATTCACCAGTGATTAAATAAAAATTTTACATAGTTCTGTGAAAACAAATATTTTAAACAAAAATGGTCTAAATCAAGTTATAAAAATTTCTGTTTTATGTTTTGAAAAGTATTTTTTAACTTCAATAAAATTCAATTGCTTAAAAGAAGCAGATACTTTTATCATTTAGAATCATTATTTAAAACAGTTATTTAAAATAATAAGTCTGTAAATATATTATTGATAACAGAAGAAAATAAAAAAGTAAGTGGGAAAATTTATTAAATTTTAATTTAACCAAATAATAATTTAAAAGTCATGAAGCCTATCCACAAGAAAAAATATAATGAGTACTTATTTTAATTTATTCATATTAACGTAAAATTTTTTATTTATGAATAATTAAAGGTCTTAAGAGAGTTTGTAAGCGATAAACTTAGACAAGATATAAATGGAATAAAATATGAAAGTTTTAAATTGCAGATTTAAGAGACGGCTTTTTGATTTAAGAAAGGACCTATTTTGAAAGAGAGTAAGATATTTCTCACATAGGGTATCCTACTATATGAGGAATGTAACATTATTTACTACAAAATTAATAAATGTTTATTTTTATAGTACCTTATAAATTTCCATCAAAGGAAATTAATGAATTTTATTTCTCATTAAAGTGTAATTTATATTATTAAATTATAAATGTTTACCATGTCTCAAATTTCTAATGAATAAATTAATTGATATTTGATTATATATATATATATATGTGTGAGTGTGTGTGTGTGTGTGTGTGTGTGTGTGTGTGTGTGTGTGTGTGTGCATATATATATATATATATATATATACATTCACACACACACACACACATATATATATATATATATATATATATATATGCTTTGAACAGAATGTGCATGTGACGTTTAATCATCATGAAACATTCATAAAATTATTTTTAAAAATACGGACCTCTTTGAAACAAAATTTACATATAGTATTGTGTGTTCTATTCGACGCATAAATATATTTGTGAAGACTCATTGAAGTACCTGAGTAATAATGCATTATCTATAAATTTACATAGCTTATGTTCTTATAGAGATGATATATTTTAAAAATTGTTCATCATTATTTAATCAATGACAAAACTGATTCAACATGATATTTCATTCTCACATGTAAAACAATATAACACCAATGAAGAGGATGAATATCTGTTACTATGAAAACATTAGTATCACATATGTATCGTAATTTTACTTCTGCTTTAATTAATTTTATTTACATACTTATTCTATAATATTATACAAATGTGACACAGATACTTATAGTAAAATCACTTTCAAACCACTTTAAGAATTTTGAGTGCTTTTCGGCAAATCTAATAAAGATTAACTTTAGGACACTTTAAGTTATGACTCATCTTTTGATATGCATTTTCAGATACGTATTTTATTGCCTACAAGCAAACAATTTTAGAGAACAGTGGTACTATTTGTTATTATAATTATCTAATTATAAGTGCAAAATTTCCAAAAAAAAATTTGTTTTCGAATTTATTCAATAAAATTACAAAATTTGCAATCAGTTCGTTCATTTATGCAAAGTAATTTGTATGATTTTGTTTTAATAGAGAGATATATTTTAATATAAATTAAAAGTTAGCAGATTTTTCACATACAGTTTGCATATTCAAAGGTATTAAAGTTAAATCTGTATACTTTAGAAAATAATTATTTTTGAACATTATTTTGATTTAATAATGTTGAGAAAGGTGAGCATTTTTAAATGTCAGTAGGATTTTCCTAAATGAAAATAAATAGTTTCATAACAATTAGCAATTAATATAAAACAATTTAATGCTATAAAAATTGCAGTAAATTTTGAAATTTTCTCTTAAATTATATATTAAATTTAGGTCAATTCTTAAATTACTGATAAGAATTAATTACAGTAATAAAAGTTACTAACAGATTAATTTAAACCTAAATTTATAACTGAAAAAAATTATCAGTATATTTTTTAATCCTTACCTTCATTTTGTTTTGCTAAAATTGCTGATATTCCTAAATAAAAATAAACAATATATTGTTAAATTTTGAGAAACTTCAGTTATTCTAAAATTTTTTGTAAAAAAACTTTTCTTTATAAAATCAAATGATAGAATTTAATACATATTTTAAATCATTATAATATGAAAGTAGTTTTTTTGATTTAATTAATTAAATATATGATTAAGTTTCTTATAAAATCATAAATAAAAAAAATTAGCCAAAGTATGTAATAGGAAAACAAATCACAAATATGAAAAATAAAAACAAATAATTTGAAATACTGATGCATGCAAAATTGAAAAACATTTCATTTGAAAATAGATATTTTAAATTAAGGTACGATTAAGTAACAATAGAAAATAATATTCCGTAAATGTATTACGATTTTAACCTATTATATAGCTCAAATTGGAATTTTGTACTGCTTACATTTTAATAAGGATATAGATGAAAAAATGCATTAAAATATTATAAGTAATAAAAATAAACGATAGAAAAAACATTATACGTTAGTTAAGAGTTATTTAATAATGTAAAATAAAAAAATTTAAAAAGTGTAGATGAAAATTTTTGATTGATTTTATAGACTGGTTTAAGAAATGTAAATGAAAAGTAATGATTATGAAAATAAAGTCTTGAAAAAAAATACATGTTTGAGAAAAAATCATTTTATACGATAATAAAAAAGTGAGTACTTTATAAACTAATAAAAAAAAAGGCAAATGAAACCAGCAGTGGGATACTTCTGTAAATTAGGACAACATTAGTATAATCTTCAGTTATTGTAAATACGCACATCGAAACATTTTTTCACCAAAAAACTTTTTCACAATGAGCTTTTTTAGTACTTTGAATACATACAATCTCTTTGTGTACCACAAATGTACAACACGGGGTAAATTAATGAACGTTTAAAAATTCAATTACATAATTTTTAATAATATAATCTGTTTAATCGATGTTTTTGCTTCTTAATATATTTGAAAAATATTTCACCAGCAGATTCATACATTCCAATCCGATCAGTTTCAATACTTTTAATACATAGCTACAGGAACGGTATGAATTCGCTTGATCTTATAACAGATATTTTAGTAATATTAAACCAATTATGGTGCTTTGATTGATACCTGTTAAAACTTAATCAATCATTCGAAAATATGAGCTGCATTACTATTTCTATATATCACAAATCTCAAAATCTTTAACTCAATTTAAAGTGATTAAATCATAAAATAAAATAATGAACGGTGTCTTTTATTAGCTATTCATGTTGGAGGTATTTTATACAATAAATGATTTAAGAAAAATAAACTTTTAATTGTAAAGCAACGGTAATATATATCAAGTTCATCTATTACCTTTCATCCAGTTTCCTGTAAACAAACCTATTGAAAAAATTAAA
This sequence comes from Latrodectus hesperus, assembly GCA_037975125.1. NCBI lineage: Eukaryota > Metazoa > Arthropoda > Arachnida > Araneae > Theridiidae > Latrodectus > Latrodectus hesperus. The sequence continues at coordinate 1,394,178 of JAJQOW010000019.1, read as the reverse complement.
GGAATTTAATATTTCTGTTAATGCACTTTAATAATTTCAAAACAATTAAAAATCAAAAGGACTATCTATATACCAATGTGCTTAACACTGAAAGAAGTGACAAAGAAAAATTAAAATATAATGTAGATCATATAAAAACTTTATTTGCTCTTAAGCGAATTTTGATCATCATACACAATTTATCTGTATTTAAGATGTTTAAAGAGCTTTAGGAGTGCAATAGAAAGTCAAAAGAACTATAATTTTCAAGAATGGAAGTAACGAAAAAGTGATAATTATTTAAGACAAGAATAACTCGCACCAAAACATATTTTAACATTAGATTTAGAGCTACTTCGACGCATTTTAAATATTTTAAGAAAATTGCCAAATCCAATCACACAATTTTTATATATGAATAAGAAATATTTAAACATAATGGTTTTAAGTATGAAACAAGAAATGTTAAGCATAACAAAGTATAAAAAATATAATTACATTGATTGTTTTAAGTTTTACCTTTATTTGTTATGTATTTTCGTTTACCTATAGAAGAGTCAATTACTAAGCTTAAATTAAATGCATATTAATTAATACAAAAATAGTATCTGTTTTGTAAAATCATAAATAGCTTTCATTTGTATGGTCAAAACATTTTCTAAATATCACTTATATATTTAACAATAGTAGACACAAATATATAATGATAAGGAAAATTGTCTGATCTATATATAAATGTTTTCATGAAAGAGATTAATTATTTTTAATACGTTAAGAAATAGTTCTTAAATTTATAACAAATTTAAAGATTTTATTATTTTGACTAATTGTATAAATTAACACAAGAAATTATTATATAAAAAAATTTCAACATGAAGTTTAAAGGTTAAATATGAATATATCTTATTAATCACTTTAAAGTATGAAACAAGAAAAAATGTTGGAATGATCAAAATTTTAATTTTTTTAAAAAGCAATTCAAATAATATAATTTACTGTGTTTTATGTGTACATAATTACTTGTTATTTTAAGTTAATCCTATTTTTGTTCTACAACTGAAAGTTTGTTAGCATAATAAATATTGATAAAATTAAATTTTATTTTTAAATATCAATAAAATTATCAGTTGTCTTAGAATTACATCTGAAAATAAATCACGGTGTTTTTTTTTTTTTTTTTTAAAGAAATTAGCGGGTTATGAAATTTTTACTGGTAGTGCAGACTATTAAACAAATCTTCATTCCTTAAATTACATACATTTTTAATTCAGAATCTTATGTAAAAAAAAATTTATGCATAGTAGATTATGATGAATAAAATATGCAATTAACTACAGAACATTGAAATAAAGATTGAAGTAATTAAATCCTTAAAGATTTATACATATGAATATTCTGTTCCTTTTAAAGAGTGCACAGAATTCTTAAATGTTTTCTGATAGGTTAAAAATAAGAGATGATCGAATTAATTTTATTTGAATTATAAAAATGAATAATAAAAAATAATTAATTAAATTTAATGAGATTTGTCTATGAATAAAAATAAACTTACTATTTAAATTGCCAAAATTTGCACCATTAGCATAACTCATAAAAGAATAAAAAGGATTAATTTGAGCAAGATACGGTAAAAGTGATAGCTGTGGATGTGGTGGTAAACCTATAGAATAGAAACAATTGTGGGAATGATTTTGGAACATGGTTCATAACAATAATAAAAGCATAGAAAGTCAAATAATTATTTTTTAAGACAGAATATTTTACACGCAAAGCAAAATAAGCATATGATGAAATCAATTTATATAATTTTACAATTGCATAAATTAAACATTCTTAAAACCTTTTCTATAATTTTTTAAAAATGATTAGAGAATACTAAACATTATCTTATATATTACCATATTACTCCCATTTTTATTATAACAGTATTCTGAATCACTGTATATAGTTTTGTATTTGTTTTGATGATCGCAAATATTGGTCATTTCCTAAAAAGTAATGAATTCATGCTTTTATGAGCTACATTGTTACGCCAAAATATATGTTTATTTTAATTCCCAATAAAATTTAAATAATAACTAATTTAATAAAATAAAAAATTAGGTATATATATATATATATATATATATATATATATATATATATATATATATATATATATATATATATATATATATATATATATATATATATATATATATATATATATATATATATATATATATATACTCAGCCACGCGTTGCAGTGGCTGAGTTTTTATAATACATTGAATCATATTTTACTAATTCTTGGGTACAATCAGATTAATATTTTCTAAAAAAATTTAAAAAAGGATCATTCATATCAGATTAAAAATAAAACGTTTCGCAAAAATTTAAAAGTAAAAGGTAAAGTATCGAAATTTTGAAATTAAGCACAAACCAACATATACTTTCTGAATTTACATTTTATTCATCTTATATTAAATTATAGTTTGTAATCAGTGACTTACTTACAAAATATACTGTATAAATTAAAAACATCTAAAAATAAATTGTTATAAATGAGGTAGATAACATTGACATCGAACTATTATTTTTTCAATTTTAAATTATTAAAACTAAAAATTTTTTCCGTAGCATTATACTGAAATAAAAAAAAGTTAAAAGAATTTATAATTTGCATAAATAAATTAGATCAAAATGTACTGCTGAATAAATTAATAATTATCAAATTATAAAATAAAAATAAATAAAAGGCTATCAAGAAATACTTCCATGTTTTCGAGGTGGTATGAAAATTAGTAGAGAAAAACAGTAATAAATAAAATTTTATTTTACTATTTATAATATTAAAATGATCAACTGAACACTGCACAATAATAACACAATACAAAGTATAATTATGAAAATAATTAACGAAAAATTGTTATAGTATGATTATACATCATGAAAATATACGTAAATTCTATATTTAACCACGCGCTTGCGCGCGCATATTCATTTTCTCGAAGATGGTATAATCTAGAAAAATAAACACGTCGTCATCTACCGAATACCTGTGCAACTTAGATGCTAAACCGCCATCTATATTTAAACTCAGAATTAACCGATAAATAAACACTAATGTCGTATAATAAATATTGAGATCAATAATTAAGAGATATAAACTATTCTATCTTTTAAGTTGGACCATATTATAAATGGTTACAAAATTTTATCAAAATCCGTTCAGTAGTTTCGGAGTTTATCGGGAACATACATCGTGACACGAAATTTTGTATATATATATATATATATACATACATACATAAACAGTATTATCAAATATATAAAGTTGGAAACATTCGACTAGGTAAATAATCCAAATTACTTAAATATTTACGTTATTAAGAAACTCCTCGTACAATATTTTAATGTATTGAAAGACAGTTATAATTTTGAAAGATTTTTATCTAGTTTATCTACACTTTATTTTCTATAATTTTTTAAAAATGACTCTAATTAAAATTTATGTAATGGAGCAAATGACGACATAAAATATTTATAGCAAACATTTAATATTACATGATAAATGATTATAATGGAAAGAAATATAATATAAAAAATGTTAGAAATGTAAATATTTGTAATTATTTCAACAGACAATATATATATATATATATATATATATATATATATATATATATATATGGCTCTTTTTATTTTAGATATTTGTTGCGGTGTTTTTCTGAGCATTTTAGATTAATGTTGTAATCAGAAGAGAGAGTTTTATAAGCGCTATTTATTTTATTGCATTTGTTCTATTCTGAAGTGTGTAAAAGTGTTTTAGAATTTCTGCATGCATTTTTGAATTGTTGGTGAAGAAATATGTGTGTGTCAACTTCAATTCAAGTGCTTAGTCCAAATCTGCGAAGATAATCGAATGGGAAAACTAAGGGCAAAAGTATTATCAATGAGAGAATGACGGCTATACAATAACAAGAGGTAGCGATGAAAATGGATACGAATATGCTGTAAAATTGGATATTTTTATTGTGTTGTTAAGGGAAATAAAAGGTGAAAATTGGAAGTTAATATATAAAATGTATGCCAGGGTAGAAATAAATTGATATTATGTTTCAGCGAAAAAGTTGAGCAAATTGGAAAATAGGGTCAAATTTGATGAAGCAAAGCTGCAAAAATATATCTAAATAATTAAAAAATACAAAACAAGGTATGAAACATAGATGTGAGAGAAAAAAATAAAGCTAAATTTGCTGATAACGAAAGAAATTTTAGAAAATTCTTTAAAAAATGTGGATGTATTAAAAGGTAACGTAATTGTAAGAATTGTCAAGAATGACAAAGAAGATATTAAATTAATCCCTTTCTTTTCATGAAATAATCAAACTCTGTACTCAAGACGAAAAAAAATATAGCATCTGTAAGTCATAATTTTAAATTAATGGGACTGTCATATAAAATCCTTACAGTCCATTACATTACATTACAAACAGTTAGCTGCATCGTACATAACTTATTTAAATTGACTGAAGATGCACTGAAATTCATAAACTGAGGAATCTAAAAGCCCCCTTAATCAGTTGATGATATATTTTTCTGTCATGACTGATCGAGCATACCTCCAAATGAAAGCGATTTATAGCAGTCATAGATCGAAGTAAATGAAAGCATCACAGCAGCCCCACCTACCTCAAGAGCTGTGGGCTGATAATATTCTTCTGAAGTAAACATATGTCACAAACTAAATGAACAATTTATGTCATGTAAAGAATTATCCGAATTACTTTGTCATTGTAAAAATTGAAACATTTCTATCTTTAATGAAAAAAATTCATTTTATAAATTAAATATACTTCGCTGACATAACTATTAAAAATTTCAAAAACCATAAAGAAGAAACAATCTGATAGATTCAAATCGACACACACAAATATGACTTTGGGATAAAGCTCCTTTCACAGAAATATCGATGCGATGTTCAGAAACCCACGTTATGTATACTACAGTAGTATTCAAAAGGTGGGGTTAAACGACGATTTCTAGAGACCGAAAAATAACATCTTTATTATTAAAGAATCCATATCCATGAGATGATGCCAAAATTTGAGAAAATTAACTAGTTGACCTTCACTAAATTAATTATAGAGCTAAAGGAATCATTCAGTATGAAATCAAGGTATCAGAGCATTATCTACAGTCCTAAAAATAAAAAAGGGGTGCTCACTCCATTTTCAAAATGGAGATATATCTATTACATGAACGTTACGATGGAACTGGTAAAATAGCAACTGCGATTTTCTCGAAGTGAATACCCAATGTTTCGAAGAAAATATACAATAATTGAATAAGTCATTTTGGCTCAATGAAGGCACTTCGATAAGGTAGCAAAATTCTAGAATCTTTTTCTGGAATTTAGAAGGGTAGATACAAAAAAAGTGAAGACGATCCCAAGTCACATTTGCATTTAAAATAAAATAAAAAACGACATTAGACAGGAGAATACTACAACTGAACAATGCATGAATGCATTTCAAGCGAGTTGAACTTTATGCATTTTTGACTTTGTAATGGATCACAGATTGTAAGTTCATTCTCGTTTCTGAAATTACTTTACAACGTGACTCGAAGTGTATTCATTACTAGAAACAAAAATATCACAATAACATAAGTAAAACTGCAGCACACATCGGAAATTAGAATTCAGCTACACATTTATATCAATCAAGGCAGGAACTTTACTTAAGTTGTATTCAAAAAGCCCTGCAACTTATCACAGATCGAGAAATAAGCCATCTCACCCGCAATCTGATAGTATAATAGTGTTAGCAATAAATACTTGAACCACCTCTCATTTATTATTTCCAAGAGAAACAAGATTGGAATCGCTAGCTTACCTTATTCCTGTTCACTCATCGCTGTGTAGTGTCATTTAAAATGTCACCAGTACAGATACTCTTCGGCTTCCCTATATATGTACATTCCACACTAAAGAGATTTGGTCAAGATCTCTAAAGCCAATCAATACACTGGTTAGCACGACAGTGAATTCTAAACAGACTGAATGAAAAAGATATATGACACATGCATAAATTACTAAGCACCAGTTCTATGAGAATGAGAAGACGTAGCTTTGGAACTTGAGCTACCTAAAGAATGTTTTTCTCAAAGTGCAATGGTATATATAAGGTACTTTTAAATTTCTGAGAAGATTGATTGAGATCATGAAGATCAATAAGTTTCGAATTTATATTCTAATAATATTGATCCCATGATCTCATAAACTTGGCCACGTTTACTCTATGACAATCTGAAATAAATAAAGAGCCAAAAAATACCAAATTTGTTGTGGAATTGTTCATTTAGAGCATACATTAGTTTTTCAATCCCGTATTTTATGATTTTTCTGGTATATCTTAGGAGGCGTGTAAAATCTATGTATACCTCTTCAGTCTTCCAAGAGAGATTGAGATATATTAAGTTTCAGAGCAACACGGGATGCAATGCTTAAAATGAACAGAAGTTTACTATTATATTGGGTTGTACGGAAAGTAATTTCGTTTTTCCTACATAGATCAGCTTTTTGCTAGTAAAGGCCAACCACTTTATGACTGCGGAATCGTGCTACTACCAGAAAGATGTGCGATGCAATACAATATTCATTTTCTGTACGTTTTACATTTTCATAAAAAACGAAATAACTTTCCAAACAACCCGATACTTAGAAAAAGTATAATTAATGATTGTTTTTCTAACTTGTTCTACCGTTAGATTGTTAGGTTAGTATGTAAAAAAGTTCTGGAATTTCTTGCAATTTATTTGAACTATCGGCAAACAAATTGTCTCTTCTTCGTGAATGTTTATTCCAAATCCATGAACCCACAGATTATAATAGTTATAAGTGAAAATTCTTTAATATTTAATGAAAACAGTCCTTTTATTGGTTATAACTAAAAAACACCACCATCTGTTTTGTTTTTATTAAAATAATTCTCTATTATGCCAGCAATTCCAAACTCGCCTACAAAAATTAATTTTAGCATGAAATCCTTATGTTTGTAATATTATTTGAAACGCATATAAAATAAGCTTTATAGTCATCTTTTAAATACTTTGGGTAAAAAATATTTATTGTTTTATGTGAATTTCATAGCATATAAATTAGTGTAAATTATTAAATAAAAGTGATAGCGTTCCGCACTTCCAAGGCATAGGTCCAAGATTCGATCTCTGGCTGAGCACCGTCTGCTCAGTGTTTTATTTCTTCAGTGAATCGATAAAACTGAGTGCCAAGCATTCATGGGAACTAAGCACGATATTTCGCGTTAGAATGACCATCTAATTGAGACATCCTTAAGGCCTACGGTCAAGAAAACATATATACTTTAGGACTTGGCCACATGAGGATTATCGTGCCAATGAGTTAATTTAGTATTAAATTAAAGATAAAAATCCAATAATTTTTGAAAATCTAAATATTTTTCAAATTTTATTTGTTTTATATTTAAAAATGCAAGTCAAATTTTAAAATATTAACTTATACAGAGTCTTACTCAATAAGATAAAAATATTTTCCTAACTTTTCATAATAAAGAGTGAAATAGCTAAATTTATAAAAAGATATCAGTTGTTGACAAATAATTATGCTATCAAAAGATACTTCAGATTTTTAAAATTCCTATACTATTTTCAGTTTGGTAGACAAAATGCCTTTTTTCTCATTATGAAATTTAATGTTAGTTAATGTAACATTAATTTTTAATCTAATATTTTCACATTTTTTTATATGTAGCGTATGATGTACCTGGTTTTATGTTTTATATTTTTTAATATATTTTTAAAATTTTATAAAGTTTATTTCGTTTAATTTCCAATTAACGTATATATAAATGCAATTTTTATAAATTTTTAAATAAGAAAAACTATATTTTTGCAGTAACAATTTTCTTATGCATAGTAAGAAATAAAATAAAAAAAACATATAATAATGAAAACATAGCTAAAATTGGAATACAAATCTGTATATAATTATATTGTTTAAGAAATAAATTTAAGAAATTTTATTTATTGGATTATTAATTACCCCTAAAAAGTGCAGGTATATAATTATTAAAATCTGAAAAGCAGAATACTGATTAAGGTGAATTTATTACTCTTCATATAATTAATTGGTATTAAGAAAGAAATGTTTAAAAAAACTAAAAATAATAAAAACAAAATTAAGCACGAACTATCAAAAATGCTTAAAATTAAACATATTTTATGCAACAAATTGTTTCAGAAAGAAATTTTCTCAAACTGTTCATTAAATTTAAGATGTCTTACCTATAAAAATGGGATTAATGATGTAGGGCACATAATTATTTGGACTTTTTTCAGGATGTTTCATTTCAGGGTATCCAGCATGAGAGCCTACAATTTCTGGCTTATTATCTAAATTAAACATTAATAATTTTCATATTAATAAAATGAAGCATTAAGTTGAATTCATTTTAAATGTTTTTGAATATATTTGTAAAATCAATCAAAGTAAAAAATAAAAACTTTTAAACATTTTTAAAATTTGGAGAAAGAATTTCTTTTATTAAAAAATAAGGAAAAATAGTGAACTTATATTTATAAATTAAGAAATTTCTAAAAATTGAATCAAAATTAAAACTACTATCACTAAAGATGTCATCTTTAATATATTTTACGACAGAAAAATTTCAATCAAATGAATCTTCCAAATCATATAATGGATAAATGATTAAATCTGAATTATTAGTATAAAGCATTACGAAAATATAAAAGCAATAATAACTAAATAATTAAATTAAATACACTTTTTAATAAAAATGTGAAAACGAGAATAGAAATACTGAAAAAAAAGAAAACTGTCTAAACATGTGTAATAAGAAACATCTCAATACAGTAAAATTCAATTAATTTCAAATTCAGTCTTGTAATTGTATAAATGCTATTATGTACTCTCGCCTATTAATTTAATTTGTAAAGGTATTCAAAAACTAAAAAAAAAAAAAATTCAACTATTAATACGTTTAAATCGGCACACAATTTTTAGCTGGAACAACAAATATTTAAATAAGAAAACTAATTTAATTCTTATTTAAAACATTATTATTAATTTTAAAAAAAATCGAGAAAAAATTGACATGCTAACTCACAGAGAGATTTTTAGAAAATCAAGTTATGTTCTGGGATCAAAAATTCTCCTTAAATTAAATATATACAGAAAAAAAGCTATTTTTACTTTAATAATACTTTAAATATCGCAAATATATTGTATAAAATATACAGAAACATATTAGAAAAAAATACAAACTAACCATTTTAGATTTGAGATAAAAATGAATGTTTCAAAAAATTGAAAATTTAAAAAAATTATTTGATATTAATAGAAATGAAACGCCATATAAATAAGACAAATATGTCTTTATAAAATCTTAAAAATATCTTTCATAAAATTTATTTTAAGTTTACAGTTACAGAAAAACACAGATTAACACAATTATTCAAATTTTTTTAAATTTTAAATCATAAATTTCGGATTATTATAAGATATTAAAATCAGTAGCTCTACATTTAAATTAACAGCAATGTTTTCACTTTTTTATGTATTTAAAAAAATATCAATAATGAATATAACTTCTATTCTTTTATTTATTTTTTCTACTATTTTTCTTTATTGTAAACCTTTATTCTATTATTTATTTTTTCTATTATATTGCAAAACATTCTAAAGAAAGATTTAACTTCATACCAATAAACTTTATATTTTTAACTCAGAGTTCTGATATTTAAATATTTACTTCAGCTTCCCTAATACCTAGGTGTAATATAAAATAATATTGGAAAAGCGTTAACATGATAAGAGAAGACTTAATAATTAAGAAGGAAAATGTATGCAACAAAACCGGAGACACAAAATGGATAAAGAATAAAATTACAATAAAAATTAATTTATCACCAAAACACTGAATCTAAAATATTAAAAGGACTCAAAAATATATGTTTTAAGTAATATTTAAAGTTTATAAAATTTGCTTACTTAACAAAGAAAAAATTTTGGACTTACGAATGTAATTCAAAATTTAATATAAAAAAACATGTCGCATTTTATTTAGGTGTACAAGAAAACTTGATCCACAAAAAATGAAAAATATTGTAGCTTAGAAGATCAATAAAATGAGTAATTAGAGAAGATTTACTGTTGATATTGATTGGCTTAGCTATTAATGATTATATTCAACACCATTTTCTTCCCAGTAGGATATTTAAGCATATCAAATGGGTTCACAAATATGCCTCTACATCTGAATACTCTTATTTTCTCCTAACAATGATATGACTAAACATGAACAGTATAAATTTAAAAAATAAATAGTCTGGGATTTAAAAAAATTGAAATAAAAATCTTAAGACTAATAACTTGAAAAGATGTTGGAAGTTAATATGAAATTATAAAATATTTACCTTCAAAATAGGAATGATGCAACTACGTAATATTTATAAATTTAAAATTCCTTTACATTGATTAAAAGGTTTTAAAAATATTAAAATGATAAAAATAACAATCAAGAAGCCTTTCCTGAAATATAGCTAGAAGAAATTACCTGATCGACTTAACACATAGAAGAATGATCGGAAAGCTAGAGGAAGGAAAAGTGAAATCAAAATATAGGTGATGAGTTTGGAATCAATATAAGAGCATCATTTCGTTTTTCTTAGTAACCTTTCTAAGCCATACGTACAGCGTTCAGAACATTTGGTGTAGATCGACGTAAGAAAAAAGCAGTGGATGACCGATGCATTATCCAGGAAGCAAAGATCCCAAAACTAGTCAGCAAGAGCCATTTCTCAGTAACAGTGTATAGTAATGGAGCATTAAGTGTTGCAATTTACTCTATACGAATGCTTTCACAAAGATGGCCTATTCCCTCGCCTTCTTAAGGGAAACAACATTTTGAAAGTTGGCTGTTCGTGACACCTTTTAAGTTGATGCAAAAACTAAAAAATATGGACCTCTCATTAAAACAGTCATGTTCTCTTTACAGATGAAAGATATTTCAGTGTCTCAAGTGATTCTCAGACTGTTGATCTAAAGGAGGCTGATGCATGGTTTCCTCTCCATAACAGCCCAGAAAGAGACCTTTGCAGTGGTCTTGCAGTTGTTGTCTTGTAAGTATTTTGATGTACAGGTGGACTGAGAGCTCACATATTTGACAGAAGTTCTGTAACAATTGATCCATCTGTAACCATTGAGATCGTTATTGCTAAGAAGAATCCTTCCCTTACCAACCGTCTATTCCGATATTCCATTGGAGCAGACTTTATTTTTATAAATGTTAAGGTACGGCCAAATCGGACTCCTGTTGTTCACCAACTACTGGAAAGAGAAAATACTACACGAATGGATTGGCTACATAATCTCCTGATTTAAATCCCATAGAACATATATAGGATGCTTTGGGGAAACGCCTTGAGGCATAGTTGCATCTTCCGGGGAACAGTCAACAATTGCAACAAATGCTGACTTTGGAATTGGCATTCTTACCTCAATAACTAGTGGACAAACTAGTGTTGAGTATAAGGAGACGGTGAGCAGCAACCAAACCAATAAGGGCAGGGTATATCCCATATTAAGAAACATCTATTTATTTCTCACTCTTGGACAGACAATCATGTGTAACACTGATCTTGATAAAGACTTTTATATTTGATTCCATACTATATACCTTGTATTTCTTTTCACGCAATTATGGTTTCTTCATCATTTCATTACAAAATACTGTCACTCATTTCTTAATTTCATGTCTCTCAGATGCTTTCTTGGATAGTTTCAATGAAAGACACCTGTTGCTTAAGTTTGCAGCACAAGCGGATTATGATCGTAAAAATGGCAAAATGTGATTTATATTATTATTTTTGAAAACATTTTAATTCATTTAAGAAAATGGCATGAACAGCATGTACATGAGAAATCAATAAATAAGAAATGGTTTAAGTAAAATCTAATTAAAATAAAGCGCGGATTTGCTTAGCTTGATTTGAGTTTAAAGTTTTTTGTATAAGAAAATTAGTTTAATTTAGATTTAAAGCTTAAAGAATTTAAACCATTATGAACATTCATGATAGCCTGCTGAATATTTAGCCTTTAATTTCATCAACAATTAAATCATTTTGGAATGTTAATTTTAAAACATTTATGATTATTATGTTAAATCGTATATGAATTTAATGCGCACTTAATTTTATAAGCAAAATCATTTATTTATTTGAACAAAAATAATTTTATTTTGAACTAATTACACCCATTGTAAGTTCAATAATTTGTTAACAACTTTTTAATGAGAATTTCATCAAAATACATATGTAAATAAAAAGATTATCATAAACAACAAAGGGGATAATTAATACAACAGTAAAAGATACAACTTTTGTTGAATCTTTTAGTTGTCCCCTTTTGATGACAACTTAAAGGGATTATCATATTGGATCCTTGAATCTAAAAAAAGGATTTTGAGAGGGAAAAACTTCATAATTTCATAAATTTCAGGATACGTTTCACAGCATAACATTTTTTAAATTAAAAATGACGACTTAGGTTAAGAGTACAAGAACCTTGAAAAGCAATACACGCACACACTATGGGTGTATATGTATTTGTTTTTCTTCCTAATCTCCCATCTACTCTGATGAAGTCAAACAGATCAATGAAACCTTTGACATTAATGAAGTCCGATATAAGAAGTGGACAACTGTGGATATCCTCCAAATTCTGTCTAAGGCAGTCCAAGATGTACTGAGAAAATGCCTGTTCCTATAGACATTTAGGGCAAAGAGGAAACCTCTTGCTACCCCCAGAATAAGTGAAACCTTTCAAGTGCCCACTGGCCAGTCGGAATAGACATGTGTTGGTCTGCCTGTCACAGGGGAGAGATAGAGAAAATTCAGGTTTTTTGCATTTACATTGCCTGTGCAGCAGATCTATTTGCCATTTTTCTTGGTTTTGAACCTTTAGTCTTGAGAATAACTCTGAATGTGAGTTTTAAGGTTAAAGTGACAAGATGTTCAAGTCCTTCCTTTGCAAGAAATTCGGCTATTTCATTTCCGTAGATATTATCATGGGATGGGATCCATTGAAAATATACTTTATGCTAGTGACATATGAGATTATTTTTGGTAGGATAGATAAACTGGTTTTATCTAATATGTGGGTTCAATTTTTGTAATGTTGAATTGAACTCTGGATGTCAGATCGGATCCAAAGGTCTCAGTAGTTGCTTTAGCTCATGACTTTTTTTTTAAATTCTATGTTAATTGCAATTATTTCACTTCGAAACACGGAACAGATATCTAGGTTACATTGTTTTACTGGGTATTGTTTCGGAGTGTTTCAATATATATATACATTGACTGCCCGTATATTTCTAATGCTGCCATAGGTATAAGCATATACACATGTATATTTATGTATATCAATATGTATATATATATCTATGTGTATATATATATATATATATATATATATATATATATATATATATATATATATATATATATATATATACATATGGCCGTGGGCCGTGGTAGCCTAGAGGTTAGGGCATCGGCTTTCCATCCGGAAGGTCGTGGTTCGATTTCCAATGCTGCCAAAGACTCACCGAGTACATGCGATATACGTGCTCGTTAAATCCATGGAATCGAAAGTCCTGTAGTCGGTCATTGAGCAGTTACCATGGATATAACGGTCTGGAGAAAATTTCCTCCCCCTTCTGATCAATGTCAAAATTGAGAGAATGGATCCTCTGGTGGTGCCATCTATTGGGCGATTTCAAAAATAAAAAATAGCAAAGACGTATTTTTATGGTGCTATGATTTTAACGAAAGACGCTCCCTATTGACTTAAATTCGCATAGCCAAGGCATAGCGAGCTTATCTTGTCCAAGTGTCATAAGCAACAACACACACACACATGTATATACAAACAGTTTTTCTACATTAATATTACTGGCAAAAAAAACAAATTAAAATTTAAAAAAAACTTTGTATAAACATAATTTCTTAAATATCCTTACATGATGAAAATTCAAAATAAAGCAAGATGAAAGAAATGTAACCATATAACATCAGAGTCAAAAATTAATAAAGCTTTTAAAAAGACTATGACATTATTCAGTGCACGACAAAAAGCAGCATCTCAGCAGTACCTTTCTTTAATTTATAAAAGCAGTATTTTCCATTGCATCTTTATTTAGAACATAGTTTCTATTAAGCTTTAGATAATCTTATTTTTTATTAGTATCATGTAAATTTATATTCTCCACATATCGATTAAAATTAGTAAACACAAAAATGTTATATTTTATTGTATTTATAATTTATATATTTTTTAAGAATTTTATTTATAAAATGATACTTTATAATTTTAGTAATTTATAAAAATAATATTAATCATTTCACTCTAAATAGTGTCACAATTGTGAAAAGTAATTTGAAATAAATATTTTTAGAATAAAACACTGTTTAATAATTTATAGTATTTTAAAATTAACGCAGTGGCTAACAGAAGTTGATTTGATTTCTTCCGCAGATAATTTTCATTTTGTTGATTTCAAAGTATCTGTTGGTTCTATTTACTGAAACAAAATGCAAAGGACTACCAAATTTAAAAATAGTTGAAAACTTTTTTTTTTTTTTTAATCTGAGTAGTTCCTGAGATTTTCTAAAAAATATGATTAACAAAATTTTGTTCATAAATAAATGAAGGTCAAGTGTCAAAAATTATTATTAGCATCATTTTATTAATCTTATTGTTGCAATATCCGTTATTTTTAATACAAAAAAATTCTTAAGAGTATTGCAAATTTTAACAAAACTCTAAAGACTTTTTAAACCGTTGATAAATTATATATTAATACGATATCTAAAATAATTACATGAATTATTTTTCAAGACAGAAAACAATATAAAAAGAAAAATAATTACTTTCAGAAATATAGATTTACCTCGTGATAAAAAAAAATTCGAATAAATATTGAGATAGTTTCAAGTTGATTTAAGATATATATAATAGTATGTATACATTAAATTTAAATTTATAATTAATTAAAACATTTTAACATTTTCTACAAATTATTGTTATTTAAATATTGAAATTTTGTACCTGATTATAGAACAGTTGAAATTAAAAAAATTTAAAGGGCTATTTCGAGATTTTTTTAACGACTCAGAAAGTAAACCTATAATAGCAAATATAAATATTCATGTGCTAGAAATATGTAGAATACACATTATAAAACTAAAACTTTTTGTAAACTGCAAAAAATATTTCTAAGTTACTTTATATCAATTTATAATGTACAAGATTATAACTTTATTTCCTTTAAAATGAACACCAAATAAAATTCAAACCAAAAATCAAGACTTATATACTAGTAATACCGTATTTTCGTGAATCTAATGCGCATGCTTTTTGGCCAAATATAATATTCAAAATTGGGGTGCGCATTAAATTCGATGGCGCATTAGATTCAAGAGCAAGGTCAGCAGTTTGCCGATGACGTCAACCAAATTTAAATCGTTACAATGGATTACTGTATTTCTCGACTATATTTACCGTTACATTTATCGTTGACACATTATTGCATAGAGGATACAAACTGCAGAGTACGTAGTCACGAAATGGAGGGCAAACAAAGAAGAATGTTATATAACGCTACTTTCAAACGTAAATTAATTCTTAATGCTGAAAAAAATGGCATTAGAAAAGCAAGTAGTGAGTTCAACAGACGGGTACAAACTTCCCCCTTTCTTATTCTTCAAACGGAAAACGTCCACTAAAACTCCTAAGAATAAAAAGCTGTTCCCAGATGATGTCCTGATTTGAAACCAAGAGAAGGGGTGGATGACGGAATCATTAATGCTTGATTGACTCTGAAATGTTTGGGAACGCCGTCCCGGCGGACTCTCCAATCCACCATCAACGCTTTGGACGTATTTCGTGGTCATCTCACCGACAACGTAAAAAAGATGCACATCCTAGGCAGTGATATTTTTAGCATTCCTGGAGGGATGACGTCTGTGTTACAATCTCTGGACGTTAGTCTAAATAAACCTTTTAAGGGGTACGCTCAGGCGAAGTACGAAAAATGTTTTGGTGAGCCAAACCGTGAATTGGTCCCGACAGGAAAAATTAAGCGTGCTGCACCGCACATTGTTGCACACTGGGTTTCTGCTGCCTGAAAAAGCATCGAAGCACCAATAATTGTGAAATCTTTCAAGAAATACTGTATTTCAAATTCATTGAATGGCAGTGAAGATAACGTGCTCTGGAACGCCGAGGATGACGAGAAAGAAGAAATGAATATGCTTCTGACGAAGAGAGCTGCGAGGATTCCAGTGATGAAAATATTAGTGAATAAAGACGTTTACTATTCATCACTGATTGTAGAAACTGTTAGCTAGATAGAAATGTTACAATTTATTTCATATTCATTTTTTACGATAGGTACCGTATATACGGTAGTGGTAATTAACAATGATTGTTTCAGATAACAATAGCCCACTAATAGGTTAATTATATGTTCTGCTACTTTACATGTATAAATCTATTGTTATATAAAATATGGGTACTTACGTATTAGCGTCACCACGACTTTTTAAGCAGGACGAAAATAAAAAATGTTATTTCTTATAATTAGAAAATTACTTTTTAGAATTATAAGTCAATTTTTTAAAACTAGAATTAGAAGCACGCGCTAATTCTACTTAAGTTTTGGAACAAAATTTGATGCTGGACGCTAATACGTAAGCACCAAAATATAGTATCTAAATTTAAATAAAATTATTATAGCACTGATTGATAGTTTATATACAAACCCATTGTTGTATAAAATAAGATTCAATAAATTCCTCATACCATTGATGCGCATTACATTCGCCGACAAACATTTTTTTTATTATTAAAAGTTTTGAAATGGGGATGCGCATTAGATTCGCATAAATACGGTAATAATTTCTAAGCAGAATTGCAAACATAAATTCATACATAAACTCAGCAAATGTATGGTCCTATTTATAATAAATAAACAGCTTTAAAACAATGTACATAATCGAACATATGTAGATAGATTGATAATTAACAATTTTTGAATTTGCTTCACATGCTCTAACATCTAGACATGAATTGAAACTGAATAAGTAAAATGATATATTGAATATATTAATTAAGGCATGGAAACTTAATTATTGACAATATAAAGTAAAATAAACCTGGTGCATTAAGAAAAAAGAAATGGTAGATAATCATGTATAAAATAAAAATTAGTTTATAAAACATATATAACGAAGCAATTATTACACATATATTTATTCAATAAATACATTTAGTTTCTTTTCATATTAATCCTAAACTAACAAATACTTAAAGAAAGTGAAAATTATTTGTAAAATAGTCTTATTTATTTAAATTGTTTAGTTAAGAGGATTTTGAGGGTCACCAGATTTTGACTACGTTGTTTAATAGAGATGATATATTAAAATATAAAATGAATTTTTAGTTTATTCAGTAGTATAGAAGATGAAATAGATATAATTACTTACATATAAGTGTGTTATTAATTAAGTCTCTTTATAAAATAAGGAATTTCATTAATCAAATCATCATTTTTGCCAAAACATATATTAAAAATTAGTTTCTTATAAGAATAATTTTAGAATTCCGACATATTTCAAATATAAATTGTAACAAAGCGTCATTAATTGCAGTTTTAGCCTACAAATTATAATTCTTAATAATTATTTAGTCACTAATCCCTTCTAAATTTTTTCATGATGTGTTATGTTTTGTGTGATTTAATAGATTAAGAAAATTTATGTATATTGTTTCAAATCATAAAGAGGATATGTATACCAGTAAATGGGAGAAAATATATAATTTTAATAGATTTTAGCCATCTTATAATAATTCTCGTTTTCCAGAAATTCGAGAATTTAATTTGTTAAAAAAAGATTTAGTTTACTTAAAAATATTCATAGATCTTTTTGGTCAACTTACATGGAAGTTATTGTCCTCTTTTGAAAAATTATCAAATTTGCTAAGTACCAATTGAATGTTTTGTCTCATAAGGATTAGAAATAAGGTCTCTGTTTTTTTATTAAATATAAGTGTAATACACAAATTGAAAAATTTTATAAAATGGCAATTCTGTTAAAAGATTTCATATACTGTATACATTTGTATGAGTATTTTATATTTTAAATATAATTAGAAGCTATTCATGAAATATTTATATAAATACTTTATTTGTTACTTTCTTTGCACATAACTTTTATTTCATTCATTATTTTAACAAATTAAAAGATTATACACAGTATTTTATCAAGTAAAATCTAAAAGCATTAAAAAATTCGGAAATAATTTTTTATTGAATAAAATTCAAAAAAAATTAAGAATTCAATAAATAAAAAGTATTATCTGTACCTGAAATCATTGTTTGATATTTGCTATTGAAATTTAAAAACCATTCAGAATTTAAAAGCAACAAGATCAAATATTCTTTTAAGTAAATTTTGTCAAGAAAATATTTTTATATTCTATTAAGATGTACTTTATCGTATTAAAATTTTCAACTAATTTATTACTCATTATAACAATGATATAATAATATAGTTTAAATCTTGGCAACAAAATATATACTATACCAGGATGCTTTGGATGTAGGTTCCCAAATCCATCAATATCTGGATTTATTTCAGAAGGAATGTTTGCATTTGGCACAGTTTCCACATGAATGTTACCAGGGTGTACTTTACTAGGTTCTCCAACATTAAATCCAACAGGATATGTTCCAGCAATCCCTTCAACACTTGGTTGAATACCACCAGGATAAATTCCAGAAGGGCCTTCAAGCCCTGGCTGAATGTTATCAATCTGTACTTCCCCAGGCCCTCCAACATTATGTCCGCCAGGATAAGTTCCAGCAACGCCTTCAATACTTGGTTGAATACCACCAGGATAAATTCCAGAAGCACCTTCCATACCTGGCTGAATGTTATTAGGCTGTACTTCACTAGGTCCTCCAACATTATGTCCGCCAGGATAAACTCCAGCAACGCCTTCAACACTTGGCTGAATACCACCAGGATAAATTCTAGAAGAACCTTCAATACCTGACTGAATGTTGCTAGGATGTACCTCACTAGGTCTTCCAACATTAGGTCCGGCAGGATAAGTTCCATCAGTGACTTCAATACTTGGTTGAATACCACCAGGATAAATTCCAGAAGCGCCTTCTACACCTGGCTGAATGTTACTAGGGCCTTCAACATTAAGTCCACCAGGATAAGTTCCATCAATATCGTTAATGCTTGGTTGAATATCACCAGGATATAATTTACTAGGTCCTCCAATATTAAGTCCACCAGGATAAATTTCAGCAGTTCCTCCAACACCTGGTTGAATACCACTTGATTGATTATCACCAGAATATATTCCAGCAGACCCTACCCCTGTTTCTATGTTACCATTGTATATGTTATCATGTCCTTCAATATGAAGTCCACCAACATTGTTTACTTCTGAGCCAACATCGGAGCCTACAATGCCAGATGGAATATTTCCAGCATGACCATCATAAGATCCTGCAACATTATGACCACCAGAAAACGTTACATCAGAGCCTTTAATACCTGGCTGAATGTTGCTAGGATTCAATTGACCAGGCCCTACAGCATCGAGTCCAACTTTAATACCTAGGTTTGCTCCATCAGATCCTGCAACATTTAATCCACCTCCAAATTTTCCATCAAAACCTTCAACACCAGGTTGAACATCACTGGGATTAATTTGGCTAGATCCATCAGTATCAAGTCCGACATTAATACCTAGGTTTGCTCCATCAGATCCTGCAACATTTAATCCACCTCCATATTTTTCATCAAAACCTCCAACACCGGGATGAACATTACTTGGGTTAATAAGGCCAGACCCAGCAGCACCGACTCCAACGTTAATGCCAAGGCTTGCTCCATCAGATCCTGCAACATTTAATCCACCTCCAAACTTTCCATCAAAACCTCCAACATCAGGTTGAACATAACTGGGATTAATTTGACCAGATCCATCAGTATCAAGTCCGACATTAATACCTAGGTTTGCTCCATCAGATCCTGCAACATTTAATCCACCTCCATATTTTTCATCAAAACCACCAACACCGGGATGAATGTTACTAGGATTAATTAGGCCAGACCCAGCAGCACCGACTCCAACGTTAATGCCATGGCTTGCTCCATCAGATCCTGCAACATTTAATCCACCTCCAAACTTTCCATCAAAACCTTGAACATCAGGTTGAACATAACTGGGATTAATTTGGCCAGATCCATGAGTATCAAGTCCAACATTAATACCTAGGTTTGCTCCATCAGATCCTACAACATTTAATCCACCTCCATATTTTTCATCAAAACCACCAACACCGGGATGAATATTACTAGGATTAATTAGGCCAGACCCAGCAGCACCGACTCCAACGTTAATGCCAAGGCTTGCTCCATCAGATCCTGCAACATTTAATCCACCTCCAAACTTTCCATCAAAACCTCCAACATCAGGTTGAACATAACTGGGATTAATTTGACCAGATCCATCAGTATCAAGTCCGACATTAATACCTAGGTTTGCTCCATCAGATCCTGCAACATTTAATCCACCTCCATATTTTTCATCAAAACCACCAACACCGGGATGAATGTTACTAGGATTAATTAGGCCAGACCCAGCAGCACCGACTCCAACGTTAATGCCATGGCTTGCTCCATCAGATCCTGCAACATTTAATCCACCTCCAAACTTTCCATCAAAACCTTGAACATCAGGTTGAACATTACTGGGATTAATTTGGCCATATCCATCAGTATCAAATCCAACATTAATACCTAGGTTTGCTCCATCAGATCCTGCAACATTTAATCCACCTCCATATTTTTCATCAAAACCACCAACACCAGGCTGAACATTACTAGGATTAATAAGGCCTGACCCAGCAGCACCGACTCCAACGTTAATGCCAAGGCTTGCTCCATCAGATCCTGCAACATTTAATCCACCTCCAAACTTTCCATCAAAACCTCCAACATAAGGTTGAACATTACTGGGATTAATTTGGCCAGATCCATCAGTATCAAGTCCGACATTAATACCTAGGTTTGCTCCATCAGATCCTGCAACATTTAATCCACCTCCATATTTTTCATCAAAACCTCCAACACCAGGCTGAACATTACTAGGATTAATTAGGCCTGACCCAGCAGCACCGACTCCAACGTTAATGCCATGGCTTGCTCCATCAGATCCTGCAACATTTAATCCGTCTATATATTTTCGATCAAAACTACCAACACCTAGTTGAACATTACTAGGGTTAAACTGGCCAGACCCTGGAGTATCGAGTCCAACATTTACACCAAGATTAATATCACCAAGATTTGATCCATCAGATCCTGCAACATTTAATCCCCCTACATATTTTCCATCAAAACCTACGACACCTGGCTGTATATTTCCAGAATGTACTTTACTAGACGCAGCAACATCAAAACCTGCGAAATTGTTAATACCAAGATTAATGTCACCATGACGCGCTACCTCAGATTCTGCACCGCTAATTCCTTCCACCATTTTTCCTTCAAAACCATCCATAACTGGCTGAATACTTCCTGAATATTTTTCACCATACCCGACAGCATTAGGTTCTCCTTGATAGGTTATATCGGCGCCTGCAATACCTTGATCAATATTACCATGATAAATGTTACCAGATCCTGCAGCACCAAGTCCAGCATTAATACCAAGGTTAATGTTGCTAAAATGTGCTCCATCAGATCCTGAAAAATAAGTCCAATCTTACTAAAATAATCTGCATTAAGACCAATATCTTGTACATTACTTGAGTTTAAGAAAAAATAAGAAAACAATTTATAACAGAAAATTATGCAGCCAAAATATGGACTTTTTACAAAATATGATAATAATAAATAATTAATTAAGAGTTTACAATTTCATTAAAACCAAAAACCATTGAAAGTTTAAAACGAAAGAAAGTTAAGCTTTCAACTTTTAAAGACAGCTCAAAAAATAATCACAAGTTATTAAAAGTTATTAAAAGAACTGATTTTTTGAGTAATTGGTTTTATATAAAATATATAGTAAACAAACATTTGAAAAGCAAAAATGATGAGTTATAAATATTCCAAATATTATTTTTCTATTCCCATACGTTTATCTGTATTTAGAAAGACAAAGTTTATATGATATCAGTGCATTGTGAAAACTTTGATTGAAAACTTATTTTAAGATTACTTTCGATATTTAAATATTGAAATAAGGAGAAATTGATGTGGGCATTTAAAAACCTTTGTAATTATTCTTAACAAATATGTGTTTTTATTAATTAAAAAATTGTTATTTATAAATCTAATAAAAAATTTTATATTATACTGCAAGTATAAAAATTGTAAATAAATTTTGAGGGACAAAAATGAACTATCTGTATTTGGCACAAAGTATGCTAGAAGAAAATATTTCCAGTAAAAACACTCAGCAAATTTTAAATTAAATTTTTTTCTTGCCTGTTTTTTTTCCAATATTACAACTAGAATCAAAACTAAAACTTACCTAATACCTGCGCACCTGAGCCTACAACCATATTTCCAGAATATCTTCCACCAAGACCTCCAATATTAGTTTGAGATTTTTCAAGGAAGCTACCCTCATCCTTAATATCAAGATTGGTCTTACTCGGATACAATTCATAATCATATTTGACATTATGATTAATTTCAAAAGGATATTTAACATCAGAAGTGTTTATACTTACAGCACTGCCTAAATTAAAGAAGAAAATTATCAATTCATGATATAGGTAGAAGATGTTAAATATGAATAAAATCAAAAAATTAATAAGTAAATAGTTTTTTAAGGAATAACTTTTTTTTAATTACAGCAATATTTCAATAGTTAGTCTAGATTCCAAAATTACATCAAAATACAGAAACATTTGAAAAATTTCAAGTTTTATCTTTATTTGTTTTTCCTGTTATTATCTACAACTAAACTTTAGGGACATTTCATTAGCATAAATTTCTAACTTACTATATATTAACAAATTCATCATCATAACTGTACTAGAAATTTTCGGAACCAAATTCTAAGTGTTGCATTAAAATGAATAAACAATTGATAAAATAAATACTATAATAATTATTGAGTGTAATTTAAAAGTATGTATCTTTTACTTTGAAAAAATTGTCTTTCTTAAATGTAGCTATTTTAGCAAAATAAATTAACCATCAAATCGATTTTATGACAGCTATTATTACCATAAATATCGTCATATTGTCTTTTCACTATCTTAAACTGAATGTGAACTTGTACGTACTTTATTTTATATATATATATCAACTTATGTTCTCATTTATGTCATTGTTTGAATTTTCAGGTAATTTAATTGGTGAACCTGTAGTTTTCTAAAAACTTATATGGAATCTTATTTCTGCAGGATTTAAATAAAAATTATGGAAATAAAACAATTATTTATAGGCTATATGCAAAAATTAATTATTTCAGGTTAATGTTATTTTATTTATATCTTCATATTTGTGGGTTTTCTTTCATCATTTGTAAAATTTTGTCTTCTTGCAAATTTCACAGAATGACAGATTGTTAAACCATTAAATAGCTATAAATAATCATGAAATATTTATCACGAAATGTTTGGATGGGTATACTACTAACTTTCAATATGTGTTAGGAAATAACGCTCTTCTGCAAATTATTTCATATTGGTGATAATTTGCATTTTATATATCATTTTACTGTATCAATGGTGATAACAATCATCAATACTTAAATATCAATGACAAATGTAACATAATTACTTGAACCAGGATGTAATTTCCATTGATTCATTTGTACATAAGAGGATGGATAACCAAATCCAGGCTTTAATTCTGACTTTACAATATTTACAGCATTAAAATCTTTTCCCACAGGTAAGTTATCTGTAAAAAATGAAAACGAAATATTTTAAGGTATTAAAATCAAGAATATGCGAAAAACATTTTGTTACACAATTTAATTTATGATAAAAAGATATTAATATATATAAATTTTTAAAGAGTAATAGTAAGTACTATAAAATAAATAAATTTTAAGTAGTATAAATAAGTAGCTTAAAAGTTGCATATAAGGATGATTAAAACTTAAAAGTAATAGGATTTATTAATATTTAATTATTACAATAGTTTTATTCAACCCAAAATAACTAGCTCAAAATCAAGTAAAATTATTCTTTTAAACAAATAATGAAATTAAAAAAAATTTGAAAAAAAATGCTTATCAAGATCCTTAAATAAATTTATATCTTGATCTTAAATATATTTATTTTGAATTATATAAGATGCAAAAAAATTAATCTTATTATAAACATAAACATTATTACAATAATTTTCAGTTATCTTACGCATTCTATATTAGTATTTTCCAAATATTTTTATGCAATAATAATTTTTAGAAAGTATTATCATCAAATACTGTTAACTCTCCTTCATTTAAACATTTTTTCTTAATAGTTTACAATTATTTGTTGCTCTTGTGAAATGTCATATACAGTAATATAAATGTTTATTAAATAAATATTGGCAAGTGTTTGCTAAAAAAATGTTTTGATATGGAAGTTCAATAATTTTATTGAAAATAATCTAACGAATTTATACTTTAAAGTTTAGAAAGAAATAATATGTGATATTTATCTCTATCAAAAAAGAATGCAATGGAAGAAGAAATATTATAAGAATAGTAGTGTATCATTCATTTATAAGTTAACTAATGGTAAATTTAACTACTAAAAATAAAGTGTTATATGAAATATGTGTCAAAAATATGCTTTTTCAAAAATGTTGCGATTAAAATCATTTGGTAAGTGTTATGAAGCTTTTCAATACGTTAGATTTGCATATTTTATAATTAAATAAAGATTTAACCTGTATTTTAACTATCTATATTCACATATTACTATCTGTGACTTGTGATTAACAAATTTTAGGGTTAAAGTTTTTATGCTGTACATAAATATCATATAATACTAAAATGTTCATTAATATGGCCACTTTTGATAGGTTTATCATGAAAAAAATACATTCACACTAAACCTGTACCATTAAATTTATAATATAAATATCACAAAGTGTAAGCAACATGGAATGGGCTGTCATGGTACTGCCGCTGACCATTTCAGACCATTATATGATATCATTATTGTGTATCTCAGAATATATCATCTCATTAGCACTTTAATAGACCATGTGCCTTATTTACATCCTAAATGACAATGAATTATAATGCCCCATTGAATTTAAAAATTTTGATTTAGAATATCATTAGAAAGTTACAGAAACTTAAGGCATATTAAAAACTTTTAGATTGTAAAAAATGTTTTGGCTGTATCCCAAATGAAACTTGATCAAAATTTTATAAAATGTTTCTCATTTTGTTATAGAAGAATAATTGTGTCTTCAAAAACTACATTCAATAATTGACTAAAATATTGTAAAAAATATGAAAATTTCTCTTAAAATTTTAAGAAGGAAACACATGAAATTTATAATATTAGGTAAACGATTAATTATAAATGACAATTGCCGTTTAAATATATTTTAAATGAATATTTTGGGAATCTTATTTAGTACATATATGATTGGCAACAAGTATTATACAAAATGCAAATTATTTCGAATGTAAAATAGAGAATTCTTGAAATATTTCTTCAATTAATTCTTTGCCATAAAATATATAATTTATTTAAAAATCCTTTAAAAATACAAATAATAATACCAATACAAAAAATATAATAGTATTTTAATTTTCAATTTTTTAATGGTTTTAAATTTCAAATGAAGTACTTAACAAAATGTTTATTTAACTAATGATTATTAAAGGAAAATAAACTACATTGATTAAACACGAATAAAACAATAATTATTAGGAATTTTGAATACTAAACCGAAATTATTTATGTCTACTTACTGTTAATTATACTATCATGAGGATTAATGACAGTTTTTCCGAGATCCGGATTCATAATGGTATTAAGATTATTATCATATCTACCAGTATAGATGATGCCTTCTTTTTCTCCAGGAACACCAAAGCTTGCAGTCCCCAAGCTTCCTCTAGAAATGCCCCCACTAGCTGAAAGAATGTGAGCACCACTGGTACCTGCCATAAAGTGAGCACCACTGCTACCTGCCACAACATGAGCAGCATTGCCTGCCATAGCATGAGAACCACCACCTGTCATAACATGAGAGCCACTACCTGCTATAATAGGAGAGCCATTGCTATTTCGCAAAGCATTACTGCCAGCAAAACCAAATTTACTAAAGCCTCCTTTTGCAAAACTAACATATTTTTTAGCGCTACTTACACTTTTACCAGCTGTATATACATGACCACCTTGCCATATTTTTTTTGCCCCAAACCTTCCAAGATTTATACCTTCTCTCGGAATAGTAACAATTTTCCCAGTTTTATCAATATTACCTTTGAATCCTAATCCTCCATAGTTCATATTTTTTCTTGAAATTAGGCCTTTTTTAGCTCTTTCAGAAGTAATTGATTTTTCCCCAGGAAAACCAATACTATATTCAGAAATACTTAGCTTTTCAGGCATATCATGATTTATGTAAGTATTCCTGTACCTAAAAGCATCACGAAATGGTCTGGCCTCATCAAAATTGATTGAAAATAATTCAGATTTTCTTACTCTATTATCATTATTTCTTTCCTTTCTTCTAACAATTTTTTCATTTAAACTATCGTCTCTTAGAGAGCTGTTTATTTCTCTCTTGGCATTAAGCAATTTTTTAATGGCATTTCCACTACTTACATTATTACTTTTAAAATCATAGTTTCCAGCATCTAAACTATCATCATTTGCGTTGACATCGTGTAGTTGTTTATCACCTGTATTTTCTATTTCAAGATTTTCATTTAAACTATCGTTTCTTAGGGAGCTGTTTATTTCTCTCTTGGCATTAAGCAATTTTTTAATGGCATTTCGACTACTTACATTATTACTTTTAAAATCATAGTTTCCAGCATCTAAACTATCATCATTTGCGTTGACATCGTGTAGTTGTTTATCACCTGTATTTTCTATTTCAAGATCTAGATTTCTAGTTTCAACATCTGAACTTTCATTTAAAGAATCCAAACTTCTGATTTTAGAAAATGCAATCCCAGTTCCAAAGTCAACTTTTTTTGTTCTAAAGCCTATATTTTTTGCTGTAAGGTTTTCCTTTTCAATTTCGAGATCTCCATTTCCAATTCCTAAATCAGCATTTAGATTACCATAACTATCAGTTTTAGTTTTATGTTCTGAATTTGAATTTTCGAGATCTGAGTTTCCAATTACAAGACCTTCATTTCCAACTTCAAAATCACCATGATGTACATTATTCAATATTATGAATTTCACTTTCATGATTAGTTCCAATACTTTGTTTTCTTATTCCTAGCCGAGCATTTACAGAATCAAGGCTTGCATTTTCATTTCTGAGATCTGAAATTTCAGTTTCATAATCATAACCATCCATTTTTTTCCTATCTGCATTGCTCATTTGAAAATCAGCATTACTCAAATCTTCATCATTTCCTCTACGAAATTCAAAATCAAAATCTTCAAAATTCTGATTAGGAACAGATCTAGTTTCTACGTCAGAACTATTTATGTATCTGTTCCTTGAACGACTGATTCCAAAGTTATCATCAGTCGAATGACTAAAATTAGTATTTTCAATACTATTACTTGCTCTTCTAGAGCTACTCCCTCTCTTTTCTAATGTAGGCTTTTCTTCTGCCTCTCCTTCATTGTTGTTAATGTCAACAGTGTTTTCAACACCAAAATTACCTAAAAATAGAAATTAATTTTCAGCACTTATATTAGATAACTGTTGTAATATTATCATGAATTCATACAGATAAATGCTTATTCAAACAAAAACATATTTTATAAAAGCAAACAAATACAAATTATGATTAAAGGAAGGTAAATTTACAAATTTAATTTTTAGAGAAATTAATTTTATTTATAATTTTATAATTTCAAAAATATTTCTAGGTATATGTTTTATATTTAAATATCTCATAGAAATATACATTATAATAAATTACTTCATTCATATTGTACAAAAATAAAATTAATTTATTTTATACTATAAATTATGTCTGTTATCCAATATTCTTATCTACAACATGCATAGAAAAACTAAATGTCAAAGTCAATTTTTTTCTTAATCAAGTATACTGCAGTTTTTATAAGCATATCACATGATATTGTGAGAATGTGAGAAGAAATCATTTTAATTCTCCTCCTAAATTGCATCTGAAAATTTTAAATGAAATGCACTGAAAATAATTAAGTTTACATTTTTTAGTGGTATCACTCAACATATAACACTTATATAACAGTATTTGATTATTAAAATAGACTCTAATATAATTTGATTAAAATCTCAAATAGCTCTTTTATTTTTAACTATTTAAGTCAGACATTCAGTAAATTCTGGTTTTAAAATTAAGTATAATGAATAATATTATGTTAAAATAAATAATGAATAGAATTATTCTGAAGATAAAAATTTAGAACAATATGCATTGTCTAAGTTTAGATAATGAATTTTTTAGGTATATGTCTTTGTACTTTGCTGTGCAATAAGGATGAATAAATTTCTATGTTTTCAAGAAATTATTTAATTTAAAATGTATTTTTTAGTTCTAATTTAATTATTCTACTGCTTTTTTCAATTATTTTCAATTTTCAATTATTCTACTGCTTATACTGAAATTTTGTTTACAAAATGCCATTTTTTTACAAATAAGCTTAATGATATGTCAATTTAAGATCGTGCTATTCTTTAGATTTCGAATGTACCCTCTAATAGAGCATATAAATATAAGTGCACTTTTAAAAGTTTTCTAAATAAGTACAATAGTTTAAATTTTAAATTACTTATATCTCTAAAAAATTACATAACTTTACATTATTATTATTATTAAGAAAATATTTATCAATTTTATAACTTCTCAAAAATTATTCTTGAAAAGGAAACACGCATGTGCGGAAAAGATGAACAAGCAGGTGCAATTAGGTTAGAAATTTTAATAAACGAAAATTTAAGTGCTTTTTAAAATTGTAAATTAATCTAAACATATTATCTCATAGTATGCATTATTTTATATATTAGATTAAAATAATATTACTATTCTTCAAAACTTTTTTAAGTTTTGGAAATAGTACATTTATAATATTACCAAAAATTTCACAATTTTGTAAATAAACATTCACTATTTGTTACTAAGAAATGAAATCACAATATCCTGATCAATGATTCTTTTTAAATGCAATGAATTACTCTTTATCCATGATACAATAAATTTTAAACAATAATTATATTTAATTCTAAATTTCATTCACATTTTTTAAAATATTTAGATATACTTTAAAAATAAAAATTTAATTTTACAAACCCTACATTTAAAAAAATTTTCAATATGAAATTTATAAAATTACCTTATTTTCTATTATTCCATAGCTTTTGGAAATAAATATTTTTACAGACTTTGAATTTCAATAAACTCACATATAATCTAATCAAATCATGGGAATTAAAACTAAAAATAGTTATAAATAATTATATTTAAAACAATAATAAATGGATGTGTAAAAGTATCAAGACTATTCAAGATTACATTTTGTTTACATTTTATTTAAATTCGAATTCTAAGGAAATTAATTTCTTGAAAAATAACTTTATGAGACATTGCTTAAGCAACAAATAGTTTTTAAGAGAGTACACATATCTACAAAAAATTTTAAAATTTTCAATACTTTTCTAAATTACTTAAAATTTGAGTTATCATTATTTTCTTATTTTTCAAAATATGTCTTAATTTATTTACAAATAACTTTAAAAGCATTTTGTCGGCATATTAACAAATTTTTTATATTCTATATAGCCTATGCTGATCTTGGATGCATATACCTTTAAAACCTATGTAAAAATAAACCCAAGCAATATTTAGCATTACATGTTATCATTAATTCTGAATCATGTAACCCATTTAGTATCTCAAAGAAGGTTAATAATCAATTAATCATTTATTTCTGGAAATGAAAGACACTAAAATTGATTGGTTTAATATCACACATATTTTTTAAAGATATTTTTAAATTTACTGTACAAGTCCTTTTTTATACATAAATCATTATTTCAAAAGGATTTTTCTATAGCAACATGAAAAAAAAGATTATTATTTTAAATGTGCTTAGAGAAAACACAACATAAAATTATAATGCGTTTAAAAATAAATTAAATTTTGCCATTTTAAAATAAGTAAAATTAAATTGAAAATTTGGAATATAAGAGTGTTTTTAAAAAGTTATGGGGGAAATATTTTCAGAGAATTTTCTTGATAGTAGTAAGTATATTTAATAAAAGAAAGATAATTAATTCACCTAATAGTAGGACAATGATATTTGGAATATAAGGTCCAGAGTTCAATCCCACCTCCTGTTAAACAATGTGAGAAGAATGTAGTGCATCCGTTTTCTGCATACAATAGTATTGTATGCAGAAACACTACTGTTATTTGGGAATTTTCTACTCTATTCAAAGTATAAGGTCCTAGGTTCGATCCCACCTGAGATAAACAATGAGAAGTGAATGTTGTACTTCAGTTTTCTTTATATTAAAGTATGTAGGCATTTGGAAATTTTTCAGATTTTCAGCCCGTGAAGATGGCTTACCACCTGTTGAAAGTCTTAAAAGAAGATAAAGGTATGACAAAAACTCAAATAAATTACAGCAGCTTTCCACTATTTGGCTATCAATTAAGATGAGTGAAAAGTAAAGCTTATATTTT
The DNA here is from genome assembly GCA_037975125.1 of Latrodectus hesperus. Taxonomy (NCBI): domain Eukaryota; kingdom Metazoa; phylum Arthropoda; class Arachnida; order Araneae; family Theridiidae; genus Latrodectus; species Latrodectus hesperus. The sequence continues at coordinate 1,363,226 of JAJQOW010000019.1, read as the reverse complement.
TGATAGTTTCAACATCACATCACTTGATGGGATTTTGTACATTTGATATTTAGAGGGTTAAACGGGGCTGTAACTAAAAACTAAAAATTTTATTTACGATACATTTTCTTCTAATACTTTTAAATTAACTATATAGACTTCTATATTTCTTCCGGCATAAATATTTTACAGCAAGAAATCAAATTAATGGAGTAATTCACACGCTTCACAATTATAAAAGAGATAAATTCTGATTTTATAAATAAATAAATTAAAATCAGAAAACTTTCTCATTTTTATTATATTTTACTTTTTTACAAATGTTTATGTGTGCACACTTTTGTGCTACTTAATTACGTTTTTCTTGTTTGTCATTTTCATTTAAAAGATAAAAAACTCTTAATTTTGCATAACTTATATTATGGAAAAAAAATTACATAAAATTTGACCTTGTGTCATGAAATATTAGTATTGTCTTTTAAAGTAAATGGAAACTGATATTAAATTCTCATCAAGTTTACATATGTTAACAGCAGATACATATATTGCTTGTTTTTCAAAAATTCTATACATGATATCAAATTTGAATATTTAGGTAATTCAAAAATTGAAATTAGGTAACTTTTTTAATTAAATTAGGAAACAAGTTATTTGTATTTTACTCTACGTGCTTTCATAAACGCATTTAGCAATTATCTTTAATAAAAGAAAAATTTATATTACATTTTATTAATTAATTATTGAAAATTCATAATACATTGCAAAAATTATATACAAAACGCAATAAACTATTCAATTAATTATTATATTTACTCTATTTTCCACATAACAATTACAGAAAATTATCTAAAAGACACTTATAACTAACACTTTTTATAATTTGCATTTTAAATTAAATTTAATTTTAAAATTATTGTAAGAGCATATTACAAGATATGTAATACAACGTGTCTATAAAATTATTTTTTTTAATAAAATGTGAAAAATTACCACAAAATGTAAAAATACTAAAAATAGGATTTAAAGAGAATTCCCTAAATTTATTATTGATAATAAATACATTTATTTATAAATTTTAATTTTAAACTAGGATTCATCAATGAATATGACAGTGAAAATGATAAATAAAATTTATACCAATATGAATAATGGTCTAAAAGATGTCTAATAGTTTTTCTAATATTGTTACTAAGATTAAAAAAATACCTATTATTAAAACTTATTCAACTTAAAACATGTTCCAAACATAGTTTAAAATTTAAGACAACTAGCGCTTATATTCATTTGTAAAACCGAATTAAAATGTTCTTTTTGTTTTGCTGATTCAATAAATACTCTTATTAAATATCAAAGCCTAGTGCATAATTTCTAATAAAAAAATTTTTTTTAATATTTAAAACAATAAATTATGGAGAGAAATAAACATGCACAGCATAAATTGTGTATAAAATATATTTTATATTTAAATTACTAAATAACGTTTTAATAACATACCTAGAGCAATTAAATTAATTATTAATAATAATAGTATGTACAAGCAAATAATAAATAATTTCATGTAATAATAAGCTAACTTAGCTAAATCAAGCTATTTTTAATATTTGAAACATTTGTGAAAGGGTGTTATTTAACTATATAAAAATAACACTTTCTCTAAAATTTCAACATTATTATTATAATAAATATAATTTTGAGGGTGTTTCTAATTTAAATATATGTGTAAAATAGTTTTTAAGACTTTTAAAGTCGAGTACAAAATTACTCTAATAGGTAAAGAGCAAAAAAAAAACGGATGTGAATACGAAAATAAACGAAATCTTGGAAATAATGCTTAGAAAAATTTGCGATACTCTTGTATTTGAGAATAATAATTTAAAAAAGCGTAATAAATCTCCAAACTGAAGTTAATATAAAAATTAAGTTGTATTTTCTCATATTCCTAAAAATGGGTTGTGAGAGCATCAGATAAAAATAATAACAATAAATTTTAATAAATTAATAATAAATTAAAATAATTACTATTAATAATAAATTACATATAATCTGTAAATTTCTCAGCCATATTTGTTACACAATTCTTAGCAGTTTCAAACAAGGCAATAATTTTTAATAATTTCAAATATTTATAAACTATATTAAAATGATTAATATACCAATTAGAAAATAAAATGTAAGAAGCAGTTTTATGAAAAAGGAATGATAATTTCTAATTTAAAAACATATTTCCTCCTTAATTTTCAATAACATGCAAAAAAGTGTGAATCAGAAATATTTTTAAATATCTTATGGACTAAATAAAAATAATTAAATCATCAAATTCAGAAATGTCTTTTACAGATGAACTTTAGAAAAATAGATAAAAAATTAATAGCATTTAACAAAAATGGTAATTAAATGTAAAATATAATTATCTTATTAATGAGAAACCTCTTCTTCAATAAAATCCCTCTATTTTTAACAAATATTAGGAGAAAACCCCTTTGAAATATTTTATGTTATAAAATTTGACTATATATTTACTTATTATGTTTTTAAAATTTGAATTTGTTGGAATCACTAATATATTTAGGTAAATTTACATACTTGGCAATTTACAATAAACATAATGCAAAAACGGTTTTACATAATAAAAGTTTTATAATAATTATTATAAAATAAATAATTGAATGTTTTTATATTCAAAATCAATGAAATAATTATTGATAGTATCATACAAATATGTATAGAATATGTTAAATAAATATAAAATTTATTACGTTTAAGCGATTAAAAAGTTTTTAAATTAATTTGATACATTTTTAATAAAATTTTCTTGACCATCAAAACAAGATAATTTTTTAAACATCATAGCATTTACAATAAAATAATCAACAAAAGTCTTCCGAATACTTTTAGATTTTTGAATAATTATCTTAGATTTGTGTTAGATTAACAAATAAATACAAGTCATGTTTAACAACTATTATTTTTATAAGAGTTTAAACAAGCTTTATAACTAGTTTTAAGAAGCGATATTATATTTGATAATTCTTTAAAACAACTTAAATTCATTAAATTATTTGGTAGAAATTAAGACGTTCTACTAAATAATAAAAGCATCCATTTCTTAAGATTTCTGTATTAGTATTAAATACTTAGAACATATTTCCAGAGCAAAATAAGGGCTTCTTTAAAATTTGCTTTAAATATTATCATAAATTAAAGTTTTAATGATAAATGAAACTAAAGTCTTCTATCCTGGGGCCTGAGCAGCTACCAAGCACGTCGGCAGGTGGTGGATCGCCGAACGTCCTGTAGGAATGACAGGATAGTCTTGAATATAGAATCAGAGGCCGCGAACCAGCTCCCGTAAATCCTGGTGTTATGCGACCCGTGCCTAGGGTTATTTGGCACCGCGGTAATGATGTTTTAACGGAGCCTCTAGTTGCCTGGCGAACTTCTAGAGCTTTTTTGCCTTGCCCAGTAACTCAGGGAATGCTGGGTGGAAAGTTATATTACCTGAGCTTATTAATTGTTATCTTATGGCTGAAAAGACTCAAGAAATAAAAAACCTTTCTGCATTTGAAGGTGAAGCCTCTGAAGTAAACCTTGCTGAAAAAGACAAGGGAACTCAGAGGCAATCTATTGAAGGGGCAGCTATGAATCCTTCACATGAGGTAGAAGTGACCTCCAAACCATATTCTTCTGGTGAAAGTCAGGAAGCTATCGCTAGCATGACTGACTCTCTGACCAGAATCATCTGTGGATCATCAGCGAGGATTGCCTCTGAAACTCTAAGATGCTCTCGGCAGAAGATACGTTTAATCGTAGGCTTCATAACTGGGCACTATTATTTCAGAAAACACCTCCATAAAATGGAACTGTTTCAGCAAGACCCTATATGCAGGAAATGTCATGCATGAGGAAATGGCCAAACATATGATTTACGAATGCGAGGCCCTTGCCCTCCCTAGATTAACTTCTTTAGGCATCATCCATACTAGAGAGTTACACCTAGACTCCATTAAAGGATCGGACTTTATTAATAAAGTGGATGACCCGAGCAACTGGAATTAGGAAACATTGGGTTTAGAGTTAACAGTACAAAATGCTGATAAAAGCAGAGATGCTCAATGACATACAAACCCAACTCTAAAGAAGAAGAAGAAGAAGAAAGCCTTCTATGATAAAATTAATTTTAATCATAGAAAAGAAAAATATAAGATGTTTTTAAAAACTCTATCAGGTGAAATTCATAAAATATTCGATAATCTTGTATTAAACCAAAAATTATTGTAAAGAATACAATTTTAAAATCGTCATTCACAGTTAAATTAATGTTGAAAACATGAAAAGAAATCATATCAATCACAACACTAATATTAATTTATGAAAATGAAAATCATAGCTTACTAAGATTTTTATTATTTCCTACATTTTTGTGATCTACAGATACAGATAAGCAAATGTGAAATAGTTAAATAAAGTAATGGTACTTGTGTGCATTATATTTACTGGGTTTTCAAAGATTTTGAAATTTTGAAAAGTTAACTAAAAAAGTATGAAACCAAAATAATTAAAAAGATTTTCTCTCTTTGGCAGAAAAGTATTAGGACACTCGATTTAATAATGAAAATATATATCATATTAAAATCTCCATTAAAAAAATCCACAAGTCAATTAAATTTGAGAGAAAATCACAATACTGTGCATATTTTATCTTTAATAAAATAATTTTATACCCATTTTACAGGAATACTTTCATTGGAAGTTTTAAAAAGCAAAATGACCACTCTTTTTACATAGAAAACTTTCTAATATTTAGAACAAATAAAACGGCATTTTCTGCATAGAGCACTAATTACAGCAATTTCCACGGTGATATAAAAGACTGGAAGGATATATCCAAACCAAAAGGAATCATAGAATCATTATTAACCCTTTTTAAAAAATCTTATGATATATAAATTCACCGTTTCACATAATTATTTTTAAGAAATTTTCTGATCTGTCGCAAAATTGAAAGTAAGTAAAAAGCAGACAAATACAAGTAGCGAAATTCAAAGTTAAAGAATTTAAAATTTTTGGTCTCCTTTTAAATTTAAATAAATTAGACAATTATGAAATTTATGGTAAATTTAAATCAAATATATGTAACGTTTGAAATTTCTAACTTCTTCTAGCATATTTAAATTATAAAAAAAGTAAAGTTTTTTTTAAAAATCTAGATCCAAAAAACAGATCAAATTCATATTTACTACATACATTTCCTAAGCAGATTAGAAAATTCTTACCGTATCTTGTAATCTGATTCATTGAATGAAAAACGGGACCTATAATATAAACATATAGAAATTTAAACATAATATTAAGCTTTATTTGTGCAATTCATTTACTGAAATGCTTAAAATAAGAAAAAACTTACAAGGAAGGAATATCTATCAAACTATTTTCACAAATAATTTAAACCTACAAAAATACTTTCAAGAAATAAATTTAAAAAAAATTTTAATTTTAAGGGAATATCACTGCAAAGCATGCTGACTAATTTGTATTGTCATTAAAGAATATAAAAGTAATTTTCATTAATATATCTTTAAATACAAATATTACAAACTAAAGTGAAATATTTTACAAATTATTTTCAATATGAATTAATATATAATATTTTATAAATTATCATGTAAAAATATGTCTCTTTGTCTATAAGATATGCTTAAGATTATATTTATAAATAAAATAAGGAAAAAAGTGTCAGTTTTCCCAATTTAGATGTTAACATGTTCAAATAAATTTTCTACAATATTAAATAACTTAATAAATACTATCCATTTATTTATGAGATATGTAATATATAGTCATGTATATTTTTAATATACTTATATGTATGTGAAAACTGATAAATAATTTTAAATCACATATATATACCATGTTCAAAGAAACAACATTCACAACAAAACTAAATATTTTTAACGAAGCATTTGATGCAAGCACGTATTATCAGACAGCTTATTCCTTTTCATAACACTACACAATATTGCATTTAGAAACGAAATTACTATCATATACATTTTTAAAATAATCTTGTACTTTTCAAAGATCTTTTCAAGCATAAGTTTACATGAGCAAAATCTGTGAAATTTTCCTTATAAAATGATAAAGATAATGCATAAAATAAAATTTGACTTTATTTAATTAGTTGATAGAACTACGAAATAAGCGTAATTTAAACAAGTCTGATAATTTTCCTGTCATTGTATTTATTTCACAATGAACGACCAGGTATCCATTTGAGAGCAGTTCTTCTTACCCAGAAACATATTAATTTGTATGAGAATTTTAGGAATTAATGTTAACAATTTAAAATAATTAAAAATACGCCTCTAAATTTATTTAACAAGTCTAGGCTATCTGTAGCTCTTGTTTTATATCAACAGCAAAAGATACCATTTTTTGCTATTAATATAAAACTAGAAGACTGCAGCCAACTTTTATAATTTATTACTAAGTAAATATAAATTTATTTATGATATATGGCTGCTATATACAATTTAAAGATGATTATAAAAACAATTAAGGTAATAAAAATACGAAATGTAAGATTTTTTTCAAAGCTAATACTTTTGTGAATGTTGCCGTAGAAATTTCACTTAACAACTTACTTTTACAGACATACTGAATTAGAAGCAGAGTTTACAACTTTCACTGCTATGCAACTTCTGTTAAGATTACTCTTCATTTAAACTTATGCCAATAATATTCAATTACGTAAGCATTTTCTTAAAAGATTTCACCTGTGACTAAATATTATCTTATAAAATGTAGATTCATTCATTAATTATAATTTAATATTAGCATAAATTTACAATAGTTGAGCAATTGAGCAATTACTTTTCTTCTGGGCAAACATTAGCATTTGTCTTCATTAGTATTAAGTTTTCTCATCAAATGATTCATATAATCTAATAAGAGGGAAAATAAAAGTGAAATTTCTAAATAAAAAATTTATTTTAACCAAATTTTTCTTTCTTAACACTAAAGTTAAACGAGGTCGAACGATACGTGAATAAACATGGTAACAACATTAATGTTATTAGATTAAATATCTTTGTTATTTTCTAAATCTAATAATTTTTTATTATTAATGGAGGCTTATATAATATATTTGATAACCAATAAAACTTATCTTATCTTGATTTCTGTTCAAACTGTAAAAATCATTAAATTGTTTACTTTATTCATCAAGTTCATCTTTGATACCCATTTTGCAACTCAAAAAAGAGAGTAAAATAAAGTAAATACATTATGATATTTGAAAATAAATTGAATTATGATAAATAAATTATGATACATTATTTTAAATTTATTTATCTTATGAAATTTCAAATTGCTCCTAAGAAAAACACTTTTGCATCAAATGATTCTTTTACTTTGCAAGTTTTTCCAAAAACCAATTTTAAAATTAAAGCAAAAATTCCTTCTGCAATGTTATTATAACAAATACTGAAAAACCCAATTGCTTAGGGCTATTATAAGGCTTTATAATATCCACCGCATAAATTGTTTCCACGAAGAATTTTTTATTTGAGTACCTCTTTGATATTTAAACACATTCATATATCGCAATAGAGGAAACTCAAAAAATTCCCAACCACCCAAACCCACAGATTTGCATGAAGAATTAATATTTCTCTTTGATTAACAAGGACTGGTATTGAACTAGGAACTCTTTTTCTAAAGAGCGCTTACCTAATACTAATTCATAATGAACCACATTTAGCTTGCGTAAGAGGTTTAGTGAATAATGTGATAAAAAACATAGTTTTTCATATTACTTAAATTAAAAGCTTTCATTACAAATTGAGAAAATAAAATATAAAAAGTGTTAAAATTCAAAACTGGTAAAATTTTACTTATCATGGAATTGTTTAACTTTATTTATTATATTCAAAAGTTGAAAATTTACAAATGCGTTCAAATATTTAGATTCATTATTTAAGCTTTTACAGACACTTTAAAGAACTTTTAAAAAAAGAAGTAAAATACAAAATTTTCCAAGTTTCAAAAATGTATTTTTAATCACTTGATTATTTCAACATTGTACAAAACAGATTCATGATAAAATATAAAAAATATAGAGTGTATCAAAACACTAAATTAATACAAAGTGTTCAAAATTACTAGCTTCTTATTCAATTAAGAGAATTTTAAATTGTTTTATAATTTTAACACATTCATTATATATTATACCTTTAAAAATGTGTTCAAGTAAACTTTGTTGAATATAGTTCTTTAACAGAACTAAAGTATCATTCGCCATTATTTCATTTTTCAATATTGTAAATATATCCAGAAAATTATATTAACAATGTGCTCTATAATGTGTATGTGTATACAGTATGTCAGTGTGCTGTATAAAAATTCTAAACGAAATTGTTACACTTAAATGGCCAAAATCCAGACAATTTTAAATTCTGACAGAAACAAAATCTTGGTTTTCTTAAAAACTATTTCAATGACAGTTATGAAATTCCAATGTTAAATGTATGAAATTTTTTAGATCAATCATACTATTTTAATAACTAATGAATATTACAGAAAATACATTCAAAACTCCTTTTGAAATTTTTCAAGTGCTAATAAGTATAAATTTATAAGTACTCTTTAAATATGAACAGAATACCCAACCTTTATATACTATCTATAGTTACATAATATTACAATATAACAGTCAATCAAAGATGTACAAAAATATATAAAAATAAGAAAAGTTTTTGCATTAAGTAGTTACTCTTATCTGTTAACTGCTATGAAATATACTGAAAAGTAATTTTGTCTTAAGAAAATGTATACAATTAACACAATAAAAATTATAAAAGTCAACAGGAAGTTATTAATATTTTTTGGCTATTAATGTCATAAAATGTTTTAAAGTTCTCTTCTTAAAGATAAATAGCTTGTTTAAATTTTATATAAAAATTTCATTTCCTTATTTTTTATCATAAAACGGAGAATGAAACATTAAAACTTTAGACTTCCGAAAAATTAAAAAAAAATTATGAACAAATTAATAATGTCTTGAAATAAAGCTCAATTTTTGTAAAATTATGTATCTAAATAATAAAATAATTTTTTTAGAGATACAGTTAGTTTGAGAAGGGAATTTAGCTGTCAGAATTTTTAACTGTCAGGATTTTGTGCAGAATTCATCATACTAATCTACAATATTACATAAAATCAAGAAGAAACTCTAAAAATGTGAAAAAAATGCATAAATATTTTATTGCGAGTGAATTTAAAATAAAAAGAATGCGTTGACTTTTGTAGAAAAAACACCAACAATTCGATAAAAATATAAAACATTTCCATTACCAGAAATATGATATGCAGAATGAAACTATAATGTATGAAAAATAAATTATGAATTAAATTTGTATACATATTTTGAGCATATGATAAATATACTTAAAATTCATTTCAAGCATACAGTTTTTATTGATTATAATAGTATAGAAAATTATTACTTATCTTTTAAAAATATATCCATATAATTTCACCACATTCTGCATTGCTCGCATCTATCACTCCGGAAGCAGCATCAGGAAATATAATTATTTTTCAACAGTTTATATTAGTTTGGCAAAAACTTTTATTTGTATAAACATAATGTTTTCTAATGGGATTGGAAAAGTTTAATATTAAATTAACATGGAAAATGCCTTAAAAATCATATCATTTATAATGCAATTCCCATGTTTTTCAAATTATAAATCTTAATAGCATGTTTGTATTTTGACCAATTTCTTATTGTTTCAAATGAGTTCTGCTTATTATGTTCCCAAAAATACATCAACAACCACAATAATATTTCACTTTATAAAGAAATTAATATTGCGTTTGCTTGAGAAACAATTTTGTTTTATTTTCCAAAATAGTCTCTGTTTATTTTATTTCCTTTAAAAGGTATCCACAACCAGAAGAATATTTAACTTGAAATATTTTTCTAGCTGTGGATACCTTTTTGATAGTAAAAAATGTTAGTACATTCGAAGTGTATACGAAAAACAATATACAAAAAACATTTAAATATAAGTGTTTTATATTTGCTACGAAATTTCTTTTATTATTCATTATTGTATTGCAATAATACATTTTTAAGATGTTGGATTCAGTTATATCTGCACATTTTTTTCGAAAATTTTATTTATTACATTTGTATTTTACGTCAATAAAGTATAACTTTTGCAAGCTAATTTTATTCCAAAATTTAAAATTCTATGAAATTTTAATTGATGCATTTAGGAATAAATTCATGCATCAAAATTAAAAATTTAAAAATTTAAATCAAAATGAAGTAATAGTTCTCAGACTCTTTAAGTTAATATTATATGAAATCGTACATTTCAATAACACACATCACATATCTTTATATTATGAACACACACACACAGAATAGATGGAAAAGAAATCAAAATATGAATTTGAAACCGAAAAATGATTTCAAAATTAAATTAAGATTGTAACAAAACAGACATCAATATTTTTTATTAAATGATTAAAGAAATAATATTTTTGAAACAATGCTGATAAATTCACATTTTTATGGTTTTCATTGATCATATCAAAACATTTTCAAAAGTTGAAAAATTTGGGAAAAGATTTTAAAATTAATAAGACTGAGAACAATGACAATGAAAAACTTTAAATTTTAAAAATACATTTATAATAACATATTAAAAAAATCATATTTTTATTTTCTTTAATTCAAAAAATCACAGTTTGGTGATGATGAATTGAATCAAAAAGTAGAATCTCGATTTCTTTTTTAAAATTTCACAACTGTATCCAACACATGTTTAAATGAAATAATACTTTCAATTCATTATTATTAAATTATACATATTTTTCATTAAAACTTTAATTTTTTAAAAATTGTCAATGTGATACTTCAAATAAATTTTCACACATTACCTTAAAGATTTTTATCTGAAGTTTCATTTAATATAATAAAATGTCTATTTCATTTATTTCTGTAAAACTTTACTTTGAGAAGTTTTACAGAAATAATTCATTATTTCTATAAATAATTAATTACTATTATTAATAATAAATTAATAATGATAATGATAGTTTCAAAATCTCATTAAAATATAATTGAAATTAATATTCTTTTTTTATTATGTTCTTTCTGAACTATAAAGCTTTAATTAGATAAGGATTCGAATATAACAGTATGTTGTAAAATGAAATTATTTAGCACTTACAATAGTATAAAGTTAAATTAGAAGATGATAGAAAAGTTCAGATGTAAAACAAATGAAATCATCTCAAATAATATTTAACATTTGCATCACACATATTTGTAATCAGAGACTAAAATAATTACAATTTTTATTATATATAAAATTGTCATCATAAAGCTGATTAAATTTTATATATAACAAAAATAATTAATTATTTTGTTAATTTAATTACACTTTAATATTATTTATGATCCTTTTCTTCTGTCAATGAATTAAAAATATTTATTTGTTGCATACCAAATTATTCTGAATAAAATCCCGACAGTTTGAAATCCTGACATGAACAAACAGTTCATACAAACGAGACCGATATTATCGATGTAACATTAAAATTGATCATGAAATACATCGATAATTTAAAAAAATCCCAATATGGAGAAATTCCCGACAGAAAAGTTAGCAAATATAAAATTTGGAACAAAAAGAGAAGCAATATTTAGCAAGTTAAAATTTTTACAGATAAGAGAATTTTACAGATAAATATTTACTTTCTTCTCATGAGATTTAATATTTTTAATGTCACATTACTGTTCACTGATCACTTGTATGATAAGCAATTCAAGAAAATTGAAACAATGTAATACATAAAATCAGTCATTCAAAAAATATTTAACTACATTATAAATTATCAGCTCTCAATACCACAAAATTTTCAAATCAATGAACATGCGTGCTTACGAACGTAAATATTGCTACATTTAGTGCCTAAAATAAATGTTGAAATTATTTAAATTTTTTAAAAGTTATTAATTATAGATTAATAAACAACGAAATTATTTAATAGTGATGGAAAAATTAGTACCCAAGTTCAATTTCAAAGTGTCGGGATTTCATCCATTTCAAGATTTTGGTTTAGGTTATTTTTTTCCTTTTTGACTGTTTTTCTTATAAAAATTTTAACTTAAAATAAGAAAAACACAAATAAAACAAATTTTTAATTAATATTTTATTTAAGCAAACTATATATATAGTTCAAAATATGATGTGTATGTTTGAACATATTACTTTCACAAATCTTGACAGTTAAGAGCTAATAAATAATGCAAAAACTTTATGTCCGTTTTAAATTCAGCCAACTATTTGGATCATTTACGGATTTTATCACCTCGGAGTAGTGGCATATTAGGGTTTTGATATCCTGCACCAGCATAATCTACAATAAAAATATTTTCATAAATGTCTAACGAAATTATTTAAGCATTAAAGCTAAATAAACTCAATACTTTTTCTGCAGTGCATAAATAAGAATTTTTATTTTCAAAAATTAAGTAAAAAATACTAAATTTAACTTAAGTAAAAAATACATTTTTCATAAGTATTGAATAAAAGGTTTTAAATAATTTAATGAAAAAATTACTATGCATTTAATGTTATTTTTGTAAAATGAGCAAATAATATTATAAAAGTTATGATAAGAAATTATAAAGAAATAATGAAAAATAAAAATAAAATGAAAAACGTTTAAATGTAAATAATTACATACTTAAAATATTTTAGTATTCAAACATTTTCTACGTTATTATTAGGATCCATATTATTATAAAAATTCGAAAATTACTTAATATAGTATACAAATTTATACATTTTTCGTGAATCTTAATAAATTGTCATTCACACTTAACTCAAATTTTAGCAAATAAACAATTTGTATTTACCTTGAGGAGGATAATTATTCATTTCGCCATATGGTTGAAATCTTCCACTGAAACCTGTTAAGAATATTAACAATTTAATGCACCCTAAAGTTTAAAAAATATTATCATACTTAATAATTTTATAAACGGGAAGTGATACACAAAAAATTTAAACTCGAACTTTTTTCTATTGAAATTCGAATTAAATTTTTCAACTACAATAAATGTTTCTATCATGACTCATTTACTTTGCTCATTTGTTTACATAATTTTTTATAGTTTATTTACCACAAGCAATTTATTTGTTTGTTTACATAATTTGTTTAACTTGTACATAATTTTAATATTTTTAAGCACACTACATAAAAAACAATTTTTCATGTTATATTTAGTTTGTACAACTTAGAAATCCTTAAATGACATGAAACATTTGCTAAATATTTTAAGAAATATAAAAACAGTTTTGCATTTATGGATTATAAATAATTTATGTATTATAACTGTGGTACTATAAAAAAATTTTAAATGTATCAAAGTTTAATTAATTATATAAGATATTTTTAAAAACTATAATCATAAATAGGGAATAAATCATACAAAATATTTTCAGAGTTTTACAAATAAATATATAAAATAACAATTATATGTGAGGAAAAGAAAATATTTTTAACTTAATATTTTAAAATCAATTAAGTTTATAAATTCAAAAATTTTAAACTAAAATATTTGATTAGCAAAGTGTTTGAAATGGCAATATTTTAGAATAAAATATAGAAACCATGAAATCTAAAGAACGCACTTCGCATAAATTAACAAATGAAAGTAATAAAATTATTTTTCTTGACTATTTTGACCTTTAAAAATATTTATAACAGTACAAACCATTCATAGCATATGGATCTTGATTTTGATATCCTTGATATGGATGCATATTATCTAAAAATCAAAAGTTTTAAAAATAAATCATAAGGAAATTTTTGTAAAAATAATCAACAATAATCACATATTAATCTGCAAAATTAGTTATCACCAATGAAATATGAAAGCATTACATTTGAAATTAATAAATTTCTTTTAAATGCCCTTAATGTTTCTGAGACAATCAATTTACATTCAAAAAGAAAAAAGATAAACGATATGAAAAATCTCTTCTGATTAATTTAAGATATGTGATTTAAAAATTATAAACACAGTATATATATATATATATATATATATATATATATATATATATATATATATATATATATATATATATATATATATATATATATATATATATATATATATATATATATATATATATATATATATATATATATATATATATATATATATATATATATATATATATATATATATATATATATATATATATATATATATAATTAATTTAAATTATTCTAAGTGCCCAGTCTAACGCATAATTTCTTTTAAACTTAGCATTTTTTCATTTTAATTGAAATTCTCTTTTCATTGTTTATTACATTATTGAGATCTGTACATTTAAATTTCTTCAATTTATTTTTTTAATGTTTTGCCATTTCTATATTTTATACTAACAAAATTACTCATTTGTTTTAAATTTAAATAGTTCTTACTTTTAACTTCAAAATTATATAAGAATTATATAAAATATAAGAATAATTTTTTACAATTCATCTCCATAGAATAATCCTCACTGAGAGTGTTTGTTAGTTTTCACACAAGTGGATGCCTTAGAAAATAAGAAATGAGTGAAAATTGATTTAAAAATAACAGTATGAAAATAAAAATTAACAATACTCGATCTTCAATAAATTTGGAAATTAATCTACCAACTCTTTCCTATATTGCAATTAAAAACAATTAGAACTTTCTTGCAAATTTATAATAAACCACAATTTTATTTTCAATTCAGATAATTATATTTCTTTTGGGGTTTTACTAAGTACGATTAAATTTTCACTGTATTCATCAACTGAAATTCTGCAAAATTTTATTTGAAATTCTTACGTAAGTATTTTTGATTTTACAATTCTAAAAAATAATTTCTATTCACTCTGAAATAGCATGCATATCATACTTATTTTTACATTCAAACGTATTTACCTATTAAATTTGCATTTATAGTCCAATAAGGCAAATTTTTAATTTATTTGTAGTGTGCACATCCAATTTATAAACCAAAAAAACAATTAAAAGCTGAAATTCTGTATTAAATAAGAATCTATTTAAAGTAGTATATTCTTATATTACATATTTCTTATACATTTTAAATCTACTATTATAATTGATTTATCAAGGAGAAAATTTACTCAATAGCTTTAAACATAAAATGACTAT
Organism: Latrodectus hesperus; assembly: GCA_037975125.1. Lineage (NCBI taxonomy): Eukaryota > Metazoa > Arthropoda > Arachnida > Araneae > Theridiidae > Latrodectus > Latrodectus hesperus. The sequence goes on along the minus strand of JAJQOW010000019.1, from coordinate 1,348,006 downwards.
TCAGTAAAAGAAAATTGATATTTACTTTCTCTTGGGTTAAACAGAGGTTGCTGATAAGGGGATGCACCAGGCCAGTTTCCTAAAATAAAAAAGTAAATAAAGCATTTTTAGCTGAATATGCTAACAAATAATTTTTTATGTAATGTATGCACACAAATACATACTCACACATATATACTCAGTTCTTACTTTAATGTTCTCATATTTACATTTCCATAACAATAACTTTTAAATATAATTGTTCTTTTATAAAAATTATAAAATATAAATTTATTGTAAGATTTTTAGAATATAATTAAAAATATTTATTTATACTTAATTATATAATAAAAATCTTACTATAACTACTATCTTACTATTTTTTACTATAATTTGAATAAATCAAGATTATTGATTAAACTTAACAATGCAAATTAGTAAGCCTAATACCATACTAATTAAAAGTATTACTATTCAACCTAGATATCCCTCTAATTCTGATAAATCTTTCAATGATCATTCTCTTTTCTAATACTATTGAAAGTTACTTATTGTATGCTTAAGTTTTTTAAAAATTCTATTATTATTTTTGGCATAAATTTGATTAACTTTAAGTATCTAAAATAACTGGACAGTCATTTGATTTTCATTTTTAAAGAGTTTATCCTTAAAGTAAGGTTTTTTATTATACAATATAAAATTTTAATTATATTTTCTTAAATAGTAGTAAAATTTATATAATAATAAATTTATCTCTTAAATCTTTTAAAAATAGTTTTTGATGTGAGAAGTAATTACTGGTAACATAACAAAAAAGGAATCAATTTTCAGTATTCCATTTCATTAATTAATATTTATAAAAGAAACTTTCATATGTCATGATCCTAATAAAACTCAAGAGCAAGCTTTTCTAAATTTAAATGGAAATATAATTATTTCATTTTAAAAAATTGCGAAAACATACAAGTAAATCCTTTAAAAAATCACTTTTAATTTTAGATCTTATAATTTACTAACTTTTCTTCAGAATATAAAATTTCACAAAGAAATGTCTTTCAACACACTTTCCAAATGCATATTACATTAAAAATGCATTTTTAATTCTTAAATTTCTTTTTTAAAATAAATATTCAAACTTTTTTCTTGGTATGATGGAACTCGAGTTATACATAATATTGATGATGGTCGTTTTTCAAATGTTTGATAATTGATTACAAGATGTATGCAGATTTTCAAGAAATATATTTCAGAAGTTTCATTAATTAGTGTTTCAATGAGGAAACGATATTCACACGTTGATAAATATTATAATTTAAAGATAGATCATCAAAGATTATTTCAAGAACATTGAATGATTTATAGCTACAAAAGAAATGATTCTATCTAAGTATTAAATATTTTTTGCTCTCATACTTGTCAGCTATTTTCAAGATAGTTTACAGCAATTTTTTTTAAGTTTATGATTTCTATTTTTTCAATTTTTTTGCTGTGTTGGTTTTCTTTAATGTAAATTTTCAATTATTATTAGTATTTCTTTCTCACTTTTATTTTCATTTGAATATAATTGATACTTTAAACTAACAACAGCAGGAGATTATTACATTGCTAAAATTTATCCTGCTTTAGACATGATGATATGCTTAACTATATAAATCCAATTTTTAAGTTTTCACTGTGAAATTGTTGTTTAGCAATAACCAGCATTTAACATAGTCTTGATTACTAGAGGATATTAAATGAAATTAATTATTTTCCATATGCTACAACAGATTTATCCAAGTGATAATAAGTTTAAATAAACTCTTAAAGCCATATTTAGCTTTATTAAGATCAAAATAAGATTAAAGAAGGACAGCCCTTTCAGTCTGGCGGTCTCTCTTCAACTACCTAATAGTAATGTTGAACCCAACTCAATTCAGTGCTGCTTGAATCCTGCAGAAGGACTCCCCAGGGTTTACTTTCACTTTAACTTAAGTACTCATGTTAATAAGAAAGACTACATCCCAGAACATCTTAGACAACTGACTTTGGAAAACCAAAGCCACATTCCTAACAATGCCATCAAAATCTTCACTGACGGTAGTAAAATTGATATTCTAGCAGGTAGTGGCATATATATTGAAACTCCTCACACCAATTTGACTCTTTCTCATCGTAATCCCAATCACTGCTCTGTCTTCAGAAGTGAATTGATTGCAATAGACCTGGGACTATACAAATACTCCCTCTTCCACACTTACTTTTCTGGAGTTATACTCCCGGGAAAAATCAAAAATCTCGGAGGAGTGGAAAACACCCCCCACCCATAATTGGTACAATCTCAATAGACGGGAACACAATACTGCGACACGGTCAATCCCAATCCTTGTAGCTTAAAATTAGCTCTATCAAATAAATTTACTGATAACAACATTTTCATATTAGACAACATTACAACTTAATTTTATGTTGAAATATAATCACAGCAATTTTCTCTCAGACAATCAGACAATAAAATGAAAATGCAATTTGTGCATGAGGAACCCACTGCCCAATTTCTTGATTTAAACCAATTGCAGATGGAGATACTGCCATTTATTTTATAGAATTGCTTTAAAGCTAATCATTTGCATATCACTCGTTTGTTTCTTTTGCATAGCATATTTTTGTTGAGAAAATTTCGCATATTTCGTATCTCACTTGGTGCATCAAATTTATTCCCCTGTAGAAAATTATCTTTTAAACAATATTGCAAAATCCAAACGTTTTAATGTATTATTTTCAATATTTTACATTTGAGCTCCTGTTGATAGCTTTTTTTCAAAGTTAGCGAGAAAACTAAAATTTTGTAAAATTATAGAAATGTCTTTTCGTTTTACAGTCTAAGTCAAAAGAATTACAAACACCGTTTGCTTAAGCCCTATCATGTAATTCTTTATTTTCTGAGAATGAAAAATTTATGTTGGAATATAACGATAATTTCTTGATAATTCGTATTTAATGATTATGCATATTTCGTTACAATTTTAATTATTAATTTTGGTTTTGAGACACAGATGTAAATGACAGATTATTTAACAACTTTTTCTCGATAACAGAATGATAAAGTTAATTCATTAGCAATTACACAATCTTTTCTTTGATAATTTATGATTAATTTGAGTAATATAGGATTTATATAAATAGGTAAGTATCAATAATAAATATTTTTGGTTAATCACAACATGAATTTCTTCAAGATTAAATTAATAACCTTGAAGAACTTCTTTGCATAAACAGTTACATTTGGTTTATGAAACTTTAGATTGAAAGACTTTCTATTTGCTATTGTGAATATATGACTATGGACAAATTTAAAGCAACAGTTTAAATCACTGCTTTAAAATTAATATCTTTACATATTTTAAATATTTATCTATTTTCTTAAATATTCTCCTTACAATTTAATTTTTGAAATGCAAATTAGTGTAACTTGTAGTAAATGCAAATAATTTATTTCTATGAGAACATATCATGACGCATTTTGATATTGATTTTTTACAGGGTGACTCTGGTGGCCCCTTATTTATATCATATAACAAAACATATCGTTTGATCGGAATAAGTTCATATGGAATTCAATGTGAACAGAATCCCGTTGTATTCACCCGAGTATCATATTTCTATGATTGGATTAGAAACAATACAGATTATTCAGAAGAAAACTGCGATCATAAAGAAGAAAGTAAGTTCATCATTGAGTTAAAAATGTAAATACTATTTAGGAATTATCTGTATATATACAGACGGTTACCATAATGGAATGAGCAACTTAAATATTAAAATACAATCCAAGTTATCAATTATTTTTAATATAAAAATCACATGTCATAATATCATGAGGTAAAATTTGCAAATTTATGTATGTCTTGAATTTATTTTAGAAGAATAAAATGTCAGACATCACAGACTTTAAAGTAGATTGCATTTTAAGAATTTCTAGTGGTATGACGTTTATATAGCCCAGATAGTGTAATTTCATCGTTGCAATACAAGCTCGAGAATATAAATTAGTACTCAGAAAGAGTAGCTGAATGGAACAGTCTAATGTGTATTGAAATGAATATTACTCCTTTTTAATACACATTAAAAATATCTGAAGTTAAAGACACCATAAACTTCAACTACTATCCAAATTCTCCAGTTTTAATGATTACAATTTAGAGGCACTGTAGTAAACAGAACATTTTTGTCCAAGAAGCAATTTCCAAGAAATTTGTTACAGTTGTTAATGCCAAATGACATGAATTTTATGCCCAGCTAAATATCAGTAGGCGAAGGAGCCAAGACAGACTTCTACCTCCTGGTGCTCCGGGCCTTGGTCTAACAGAAGCTGCACATTCCCTCTCCAATGACTTCGTTGACTGTTGATTTTGATGCTGCATCGTCCGTCGCTTTTTTGATATTGTTCTTTTTGAGGCCGACTTGCAGCCGCTCCATACTAGAAGACAAGCTGGTCTTGTTAAATACTATAATAAACTCTCTAGTTATGGCCTCTGCAACATGACCTCCATGTATCTTAACAGCTGGAGTAATCATCAAAGATTAAAGAAGGACAGCCCTTTCAGTCTGGCCGTCTTTCTTCAACTACCTAATAGTAATGTTGAACCCAACTCAATACAGTGCTGCTTGAATCCTGCAGAAGGACTCCCCAGGGTTTACTTTCACTTTAACTTAAGTACTCATGTTAATAAGAAAGACTACATCCCAGAACATCTTAGACAACTGACCTTGGAAAACCTAAGCCACATTCCTAACAATGCCATCAAAATCTTCACTGACGGTAGTAAAATTGATATTCTAGCAGGTAGTGGCATATATATTGAAACCCCTCACACCAATTTCACTCTTTCTCGTCGTAATCCCAATCACTGCTCTGTCTTCAGAAGTGAATCGATTGCAATAGACCTGGGAATAGAAGCTACTCTTTCTGAAGAGGATTATGGTGACCTATGGATCTTATCTGACAGCCGTAGTTCTCTCCAACATCTTAGTAATTGGCTTCTTGTAGGCGACAAGACCAGCAACTCTATCCTGCTTAAATTAAAACTCATTTCACTTAATCATGATGTTCACTTGCAATGGATACCTTCACATGTGCATCTCCACGGGAATGAAATGGCCGATAATCTTGCTAAGGAGGGTTGCAGGATTTCAAATACTCCCTCTTCCACACTTACTTTTCTGGAGTTATACTCCCGGGAAAAATCAAAAATCTCGGAGGAGTGGAAAACACCCCCACCCATAATTGGTACAAGGGATCAAAACCGGGTTTGTCCCTTGACCTCCCGTGTGACAGACGTACCCGGACTGTTCTCTCAAGACTTGCTAGCGGTCATATTAAGTGCCTCACTTTCAACGAGGGCAGGAAAACTTTCGTCACCTGCACCAAGTGCCAAAATCATCAGGCTTCTCCTGAGCATCTTTTGGATTGCATGGGTCTCTCTAGGGAGGATCTCTTTAGCAATCCTCTTTTAGTCTTCGACTTCCTTACAGTCAACGAACTCGTTAATCTAGTCTGACTCCGTCAGACATGGAGGACAAGCAACAACAACAACAAGATCAAAATAGCTTATGTATAATTTCAAAATTGTATAATTCTTTGAATTAGCGTTTTTTTCTTAAAACGGAGGCGCATTTATTAATTTTAGATCTATTAGACAGCTATAAAAAATTTCTACATTTTACCTAAATTGATTATTATAGTTTGAGAATCTAACTATAAAATACACCATAGAATATTGTAATGGGTAATTCTGTATTACTTACTTTGTCACGATACTAAAACAAATTTTAAATTACATCTTTTTCAATCAATTTCATTAATAATTTCAAAACAAAATTCCCAAAAAAGATTATTTTTAGCAAAAAAAAGATTAACGTCTAAAAATAAATATTTTGCAAAAGTTATCCACGAATTCAAGAAAGTTTTAGAGATATGGAAATAAATTATCAGATGAAAAGATTTCTCACTATATTAAGCCACTGGTTACAAACAATTTCATAAGAATTCTCCTTTTTAGCTTCAAAAAATTATTAATTGGAACTTTCTGTTAGAAGAAATAAAAGAAATACTCTTTGAAGTCAAAGTTCCATTAATTTAATAAAATTTGCAATTTTAAATATAAAACAATTGGAATTATACTTAAAAACATGGCAATTAACAAGAAATGAATAATTAATAAGCCTAGACAAAATACAAGTCAACATAATATTTTTTACCTTCATTCATTTGAAATGGTTGGTTGGGGTATGCAAATCCTCCATTAGAATCTCCTAGATAAAAAAAATTATTTGGAGTCAAATATATTTATTTTCCTTATTTTTATTAAAATATACCTAAAATTTTGTTTTTAAAGTATAATTTTTTTCTGTTTTCTAATCGTATAAAAAATGTGCGAATGAAGATTCAAAATCTTCTATGTTCTAATTGTATAACAAAAAATTTTCAAATAAACTTTTGATTCTTTTTAATTCAAATCAAATAATAAGCATTTACAAAATCATTCTGTATTTTCATTCATAAAGCAAATAGTTCTGTAAGCAATTACTTTTAAAAATGAATAAGCCGATTCGAAATAGTTTAAAGATTGAATGAGTTTGTTAAATTTGACTAATACAGTATATTAATGCTAATGTTTCATTACATACGAAGTATTTCAAAACTATTTAAGAGACAGTTTCCCAGACTATTAGATGTGTTTTTCATAAAAGAATGCATGGTCTAAAATGACCCGACTCTAAATTTTACAATTATTAATTACATATAAAAATTTTAAAAATAGATAATTATGAATTTATAATTAATTTATTAATCACCAAGCTTAAAATTAATGTAATAAATTACAATAATGTACTTTTTCAAATAAAATATACATTTTCTTTCTAAACTTTTCAAAAAAAATTATTCACGAATATTTCAATTTAATTGCGAAAATATGCAGCAAGGAAATACAAATAAAATATATTTATATTTGTATTTATATAATTTATAATAACTGATTATATTTACATGATTTCAAACTTATAAAGCAAAATAATTACCATTAAGGCTTGGTTGTTCATTCCCCTTTTCTGAAATTGTAAAGTATTTAAATAAAAAATACCTTTTGAGAAATAATATAATAAAGTCAATAAAAATTTGTTTTATCAAAATAAGCAAAAGTTTAAAGTGAAGAATTGATCAGATTTTACATAATTAATTAGAAGACACTTTTAAAGCACCTAGTTATTTTCAAAATACCTCAATATTTTTAATTTCAAATTTAGTTAGCAATGAAAAAAATGATACTCTTGAAAACTTTATGGCATGAAATTTCTTTTGAAGTAACAAAAATATTGTTTATTGCTTAAACATTAAAGCAACGCCTTAAAAACTTATTTAATTTAAATTATTAATCATTATAATTTAATCGTAATAAATTTTAAGTATTTCATAAAATGCTCATTTTGGTATTAATTTTAACGGAATAAACATTTAGAATTAAAACTTCAAATAGTATTTCATTTTAGAAACAAAACCAAAAGATTATTCCATTTATTAAAATTTACAAAATTAGAATACAGAGAAAATAAAATTATTGTCATAAATTCAACTAAAACATTCAATAAACTAAACATTAAAAAATCACCTACCTGGATTAGCATAATCTACAGGATCTGGAAAAGAATTTATTCCAAAATATTATTAAAATATGTATAAATTAATTATTGTATAAATTTATTAATAATTGTATAAATTTCACAAGATCCGAAATAATCTTATTCCATAATTGAAAATACGGACTTGAGCAAATCAAAATAAATTTCTTCTGATATTAATCACATAAAAATCAATCAAAATTATTAAAAATTATAAAATTCTATTTTTTATGCACTTATGAAAGCTTTACAAATTAAATGGATTTTCTCCTAGTATGTTAAACATGTTCATTATCCAAAAATTGAGTAGAAAAATAAATAAAATAAAAATTTAAAATATTAAAATCTAAATTTTAATCTTTTTTCAAGATCAAATCTTTATTATGTTTTATTTCACAAACAATAACGCTGATAAATATTATCTTATTCTAACATGATATCCAAAAATTAATATGTTTATTATTGAATTCTTGTAAGGTAAAAAACTTTTTCAACTTTCTTATTTATGCTAAAAACTGTAAATTAATTTCTTAACGAAAGGTAAATAATATTTAAATTGTTGAGTTAAAGGTTTATTAATAAAATTGCTAAAAAAATACTTTAGTTTCATAGCAAAATCTGAAATTACATGTGATGAGCTAATTTCATTTACAAGAAACGATATAAAAGGTTTTTAAGATTAACACATTTATATGGAGACGTACACACAATGTAACTTATATTTTGAAATCAAATCTTAATGCAGAGTTAAATAAATACATATAATAATTCTATATTTAGAAAAAATAAGCAATTAAAACTGTTTGAACCTCTTTAATTTATCATTATGTATGAATTTATGTGCATCAGACTCAAGATTAATTCATTTATACTTCAGTAACATGATTATAAATAGAAATAATGAGATAATAAAAAATATTTAAACATCAAAAGTGAGCAGGACATGTAATTATATTAAAGTATTTACATGTCATCTTTCTTCTTAATTAAGAATCATATTTTTACAGATTCCATAAAATTTACATACATAACTGAATTATCTGTGAAATTTGAAAAGATTAAACTTTTTCATCATAATGCAATATTTTAATGGAAATTCCCATTGAAAATAAGAAAATACTTGTTTATAAAATAAAAAATAAACTAAAATATATGAAAATAGATTAAAAATCATGGTATAAATAATTATATGCTAATAAATTAAGGTAAGGTAAACGAGAGAGAAAACTTATGTGATATTATATTATTCACATAACAAATAGTATAATATTTTTTCTTTAAACAATGGGTTATCTTACATTCCAACAATCTTCGTCCAATGTTGATTCCTAAAAAAAGTTATGAGAATTATTTATTATATTGTAAATATATTTATATTTTATATTGATTCAGAACAACTTAAAATAATAACTATCTAAAATTATACTGAGCTTTATCTCAAGCAGAATAATATAAAAATATTTTAAAGAAATCTTTAGTCTAGAAAGATTATTTTAAAAAGTAATTTCAATAACACTATAAACTAAAAAAATATAAAGAAAAGAAAGAAGATCCATTTTTTTTACTTTTATTAAAAACTCCTTATTTCAAAAAAATTTTTTTATAAATACTTCTAGTAGATTCTAAATTTTTAAATAATATTGTATAAATCAACATTGTGAATTTCCTTAAAAAACAGTTCTATATTAAATAATTTCTTTAGCGCAAATATAGAGAAACTTACTTTGAATCAAATGTATTTTATACAATATTATATACCTTAACAAATACTTAAAGGTTAAAATCTGTATTGATTCAAAATCATTAAATATAATAAACTATTGCAAAATTATTTAAACATAAAATATATTTTAAAAAATAGAAATATTAAAATACTAATAAAGTGCAAAACAATCAAAATATACTTATTTATTATAAATTATATTACAGCAGTTAATGAATTTATGTTTGTGGTCATTGTATAAAAAATGCAGAAATTAAAAAGAATCTAAAATTTTTTAAATAAAATATGGCTTGAAAATTTGATTTATATCACTTAATTTTTAAAACATTTACTAAAGGTCTAATACAACAATTGAGTTCTATACATGCCTAATTATTAATCAATTAAGTTACAATAATATATGTTTATTTAAAATATTATCATATTTATTTTTTAGTTTTGTGCATTACAAATCGTGCATCAAGGTAAGACGCTTAGAGCATTGTGCCTAACAACCAATTCATTAAAATATATGTAGTATTTGTATGTAGTATGTAGAAAAATTGAAGTATTTGTATGGTAAACAGATTGAAATTAATTAAAGAAAGTGTTCAGGTGAATTAAAAATCCAATGGTATTATTTTTTATAATAACAATGAAACTAAAGACCTTTAATGAGAAAGTAAAATACATGGAGAAAATGAAAAAAGCTTTACAGATCTAAAAGAATTTTTTAATTCAATAATCGCAATCAATACTTATTCATATTTTTTTCAAAATTAAACCACTATATGGCAATTATTTATTTATATCATTAAATTTTCATACATGAATGATTTTCAATTAAATACAAGTTAACATTAAAATTTAATTAAAAGTATTTTTATTTCCAGATATATATTTCTAATTATTTAATCTGGTATACCAAATGAATAGTTTTCAATATAAGAAGTAAAAATATCTCATTTTCAATGGAAACTTCTCATTTTTAACTCATTGAAACTTTACGTAAACCATGTAAAAATAATAAATTAATTTTTAATGCATTGGTGCATTACAGTCATTTTTATTCATTTAAAAAATTATATTATATCTCAAATTACTGTTATTTTATAGTGAGATTTAAATTTTAAAAGAAGGTATAGTAAAAAAGAAACCAATAGAACTAAACATCCTACAAAATATAATATTTCCGAAAATTTGCCAGAAATTTTAATCATGGATATAAATTAATGGGAAAAAATTTTTCACATACTGTTTTGATCAGGTTTATTGACAGCACCTAAAAGATATTCAAAGAAAATATTTTGATTAATTATAAAGTCAAAAATATTAAAGTTGATGAAAAAAATGTCATAGAAAGTTTTATATTACTCACAAATATATTTTTCAACTTCAAAGACATATTAATACACGTTAAATACATTTTGCATCAGAAATTTTTGCATCATATACTAATATACTTTTATTTGAAATTGTTTAAATGTAAAATTATTCCATTTTATATTGAGCTACATAGTTTCTGATTTACATCTTTTAAGATTGGCATATAATCTGGAAACTGAATAGCTAGCTATCTTGGAATACATTTAAACGGTTGGTTGATTGATGTTGCGTACATTGGGAGAACTATATACGACACGAACAAAGCAGACTATCTCCTTGATGTTTTAAGTATAGACTCTTTTCTATGTCCAAGAGGGATAATTCACCAATCTGAGTCTAAGATCTTAAAATCGCATGTCAGTCAAAAATATGTCTTGGTGTTAGTGAAATAATATCGCAATTAATGCAGAAACGGCAGGTTCTGTTGTCATCTCTCTGGATCTTCATATCTCGATAGTGATTAGTTCTAAGATCGGAGGCAATAGCAATCATTTTTCCATAGGAGAACATTTTCGATGTATTTAAATGAATATGATTAATAAAACTAAAAGTAAGAATACCAGTGTCTTTGCAATTTTTTTTAATTCACTTACAGCTGTTTATAATTTATAGTAAGTTGTGAATTAAAATAACTTGATTTTAACTAAAAGAAACTAAACTTAAAATAGAATACTTGATTAAATTGCTTAAAAATATATTAATATCCTTTTAAAAAAACAGGGAATGAAATTTCAAGATATTTCAAGCAGTGCTTTATGAAATCTTGTGAAGTGTTTAACTCAATGATGAAGATATGATGAAAGTTGATAAAAATTGTTGCTAAGCATTTGAGCACCCATAACATAATGCCTTCTAAGAGGACCTTCATTAATATTCAGATGTGTTCACATGTTACTAAATAGATGGTTAATTTTGTTTCAGATTAAAATCATTTTTACAGTTGAAAAACTTGCGATAGTAATATTTACTCGCGTTTATAATTCATGAATAATTTTAAGTGCTTTAGGTGTCAATGCACTTTATATTTTTATCGTGAAAACTTGAAGATAAAAATATAAAAAAATTATCTTACCAATCAATGATTTTTGTCCTCCATTACTTTCTAAATAAAAAATTTATAATTAAGTAAAATTATATATAGTAAATTAATAATGAAAATATTTTAAAATCATTAAACTTTTTATGTAAATAAAGTTATTATAAAAGAATCTTAAGTAAATTAAAGATATTTTTTCCAAATTATTTTTTTCATGCTTCTTAATTAAGAATAAATTGAATAATATATAAATTCATTAAAAAACTAAATGACATGAAATAAATTATAGAAACGCTATGGATCTAGATATAAAATTTAAATCTGAATCAATTCAATACTTAAATTTAGAATAATTAAAATTATTGATTTATATCTGATTCATTAAAATAATCAGTAATAATATTACACAAACTTGATAAGGATATTCAGTATATGAATCAAAAATATAAATTACTATTCCCGTTTATTCTAAAATTCAACATCTTAATTTTTATTAATACACTATATTAATAAATATAACTGAAATTTACATTCCTTATCCGACAAAAGTTACATGATTTAAATAATTTAAAATTACTTATAACTTATTCTCATCTGTGACAAATGCAACCTGCATTGTTCCTGTGATTTCAAAACAAAAAAATTCTAAAATGTTTTTCTAGGCATTATAAAAACATAAAAGTTGCAATAATTAGTTTTATTCATCAATTCATTTTATTTAAATCATGGAAAAACTTAAAGAATTTCCAATTTAATGTTCTTTATTAAACTATAATAATTATATCAATATATTTTTGAAATTCATCAATAAATTATAAATTAATCTTAATATCTATTCATATGCCAAAAAGTATTGTGCATTTGAATATGTGTTTTCTTAATAGATTATTGCGCATAAAAAAGTTTATTAATACTGATATTTAATAGCAAGTGATGCTATATTTAATTAAAAAGACAGATATGCTCCTATTTACCACTTAAATTGTTGACATTTTAAGCAATTATAAAAGTTCATTCATAATTAATGACTTAATGTTCAGAATCAACACTCATAATTACTACCAATTAACTAAATACCTGCAATATAACCAATTACAAATTAAAGAAACAATTATACCTGTAATATTTATTATAGTTAAATGAATCTTCAGTTAAAAATTTCAAACTTGAAATAATACTAATCTATTATATAAATTTGTATTCATAATAAAAACATTTTTCAATAAATTATTATAATTTACAAACTGCAGAAAACTTGAACAAATACAAAATAATTGTCTAAATTTTAAAAAAGTAAATCGAAGCAATTATAGCATGCATAAAATTAAATTAATAAAATTCATACCTTATTCTTACTTGTTATATTACTATAGAGTTATATTTTCAAGTAATTGAGTTTAAAATACTTCAAAAAATAAAAACAAGGATTCCATAAGAAAAACTTAATAAATATAATATAATTCAAAATTTGTACTCACTGTAACCGTAAATTCCACCAAATCCTAAAATCAAACAAAAATTAAATTTCTTAGTGAAAAATATAGATAAAAACGATTAAAGTATATTTACAATTAATTTTAATAAAATGAATTCAGTAATTACATTTTTATATGAATACAATAAAGTATATTAATTAATTAAAATCCTCTCTTAATTTATGAATCTATTATCAATATAACATTCATGTAATTTGTACTGATACTTATGAGTTACAAGCATATAAGTATAAACAGTATTTTTCATTTTCAAAATCACCTGATGGGTATATAGTATACACAATATAATATTCAATACGATAACTAAAAATTATAAAAAAATGTAAAATGAATATACCTTTGTAACAATAAAAAATAAATAAACTATTTTTACTTATTAATTGTTACAATTTCTATAAAATTTTTTCTATTTCTAAAATTTTTGACAAATATTTTTAATTTTGAATAATAGTAATAGTACTTTTAGTAAAAGCTTGTGGCCCACAATTATCAGAAAAATTCATATAATAATGTTTAAATATTGGTAAAAAAATTGACCCAAATATTAAAATAAAATTAAAGTGTTTCATTAATATTTAAATGCTCATTTTATGACCATTCACTTCTTTTACTTTTATAGAACTAAAATTTTAAAATGGATCACATATTTCAATAATTAAAAAATAAAAACGGATAAAATTAATTAAATATATTATTTGAAACCTATATAAATTAATAGTTAAAAATTATGAATATCAAATTATTTTAAATAAATTTACCAACAAGAAATCTTATGTTTATTAAGAAAAATGCATGCCTTTTAATGTACACAAAATGAATTTTACAAAAAATTTTGAAAACCAGAATATATATAGAAAATACTTAGCATAAGCTCTTATATATACACATATAGATGCATCGATACATATAATACATACCATATGCTACAGGGTAATGTCCATATCCTACAGAAAAAGTCCAATATATAAGTATAGGAAACAAAATTTTAGAAAATTAAAGGAATTTTTATTGGAATTATTAAAAATTACCATAAGCAAAAGGGTGTCCAAATCCTGTTAAAAAGGAAAAAGAGTATACATTAAAATATATAAAATTGCTCCAACATTTATTTTTTAATTATTTGTATCTCGTAAATTTTGCCTTTTCTTCATAAAAATAATCTGCATGTTTCTTATTTCAATAACTTCTAATTAATATTTTTACAATTAATCTCGCAAAATTAATAAAATTCAATTTTCTTCAAGGAATTTAAAAAAATAATATACAAACAGAAAGTAACTCATTAGAAACTTCTTATTTTCTAACAGTTTACTTATAATTACAAAGCTGAACATTTCTTAACTAAGATCAAAATTAAAAACATTTTAAGTAATATTTAAATTCAAATTTTTACAGTTTAACTTCTATATACCTGAATCAGCTTAATAAAGGAAATAAAGCTGTTATTGCAGATTTGTCATTAAACAATAAAGCATATAATAACTAATTGTTTTCTGAATTATTCTTGGTTAATTTTATTACTACTAAAAATAGTGATAATGTAATTCAATTTTAAAAATAATGTATATGTTTCTAAAATTCAATACTTACCAAAAGGATAATGACCACAACGGCCTATTTAAGAAAAATAATATATTTAATCACCTAATATATAAATAATAAAAAGTAATATACAACAAATATTTTCTGATTTAAATATCTAACGATAAAAATTTAGAACAGAACTACATTTAACAAATAAATAATATAATTTACATTAACAAAATAGTTTCATGCATATTTCATTAAGCAATGTAATCAAATAACAAAAAATTAAAATTTACTTAGTTTAAATTACAATACTGTACTTACCATGAAGAGCATTAACTCCAGCCCCTTAAAAATAAATTATAATGTTAATATAAAATTACACAAAAAAACTCATATAAAAAATAAAAAATTTGATTATTAATTTCTTGTCTTTGAATTATTAAAGTTTGTTCTTGCCAATACCAGATAAATCATAGAAAAAGAGAAAAACATGAATTTTTTCTATAAACATACAAGTTTATAGTTGGAATATCTGCTTCTCTAAAGTATTTTTTATCTGCATAAGTGATAAAAATGTAAATTTTTTGTCAAATAAAATTTATAATTAACTATTGTGACTCAAAAGGTTAAAAAGAATTTAATTACATTAAAATGTAAATCTTTTAATGTTATTAAATCATTGATTTCACCATATATGAAGATCTGCTTTTAATACAAAATATTGCCTACTTTAGGAATTCTAACATTTATATGATAAATAAGATAAAATTAATATATTAAATTATTCAATATGATATATAAATACATATATGCAAAAAAAGAAAATATTAAGCAATCATAAGTAAAATTCCAATCAAAAATTTTAATTTTAAAATATAAAAATTGCAATAAAAAACCATAGATGAATTAGGGATATATATAAAAACTCTAGCATTAAATACATATATTTGTCAAAAATATACAACCAAATAAACCTTTGAGAAATCGTAAAATATGCAAAAACTCTAACATTAGTTATTTATATTTAAATTTATACATTAGTTAAATATATTTATTTATAATGCATAACCAAATAAACTATAAATGCGAGATTCTTGTTTTTGAAATTTAAGCAACACATTGAAATATCAAAAGTTAAGATTAATTAAGAAAAATAATTGATTATAGAATTACTTCGCTTGACACAACACTTTATAACTTTACTCTTTGCAATAGCTTACATAGTGCTGATTTTATAGTTTAAAAATACTTCAGGGAATAGAAATACACAAATTTTTAAATAAAATTTAATAATTCTTGATTTACAGTTTGTTACAAAACTTTATGAGATTTGATAATTTCAAAATGAAATTTGCATTTTGAAACTTTTATTTGCTACATAAAAATTAAAATTTGTGATATAACTTGTAAATGTAAGAAACACGTAAGATCCATGAATAAAATATTTTAAAGAATTTTAAGCTTCGTTTGAAAGGTAATATTCACACTCATAGACCGTTATTATACATTAAAAGCAATTTTCAATTTAGCAATATATCATTTCAAATGTACGACACAGTTTTCGCATTAGCAAAAAAATAATAATTTAATAAAAATCATCAAAATAGTATATGTTTATTTAACAACAAAAAAATGGCAAATGTTTTATACAAACCTGATTTTATTACGAAATAATTTAACATTATAGAAAGGTTTTTAATCTTGAAGAATCATAGTTACACTTTATTTTCAATTTATGAAGTATTATATGACTAGGCACAGATAAGAAATATTTGCAAAAATGAAATATTCATAAAAATAAACAATTGAAATTGTAAAAATAAATTCTATTGAAATCACAAAAAATCTCCATATAAACACATTTTCCCAGATAGCACAAAATACCAACATTTAAGTCAGAAAATATTTTTCATTCAAAAACAAAAAATAATGCGAAAAAATATCTTAATAGTTCCATATTAAAATATTTTTTACAGTTAAGTATATTTTTCATAGACCTTTCAAATTTAGGATTTTAGGATTATTTGAAAATGCAAGCATTTAGTTTTTTTAACATTTTTTACAAAATCATTAAAAATTTTGTCTTTGATATGAAATATTCTTTATTTTCCTGCAGTTACAAAAAGTTTGTTAAATATTTAGTAAAATGTTTACAAATCTAAATTTAAAAATTATATTTCTGTGGGACAGTGTATGTTTAATAATAATGAAATTGGAAAAAGTTAAAATTTATATATACTGAAAAATCAGGTGAGTGGAAAAAGTGACCTTCAGCTATATCAATTAATTGTAAGTTCAGTCTTTCCCACTATAAATGTCTAATAATTTTTAACGTAATTTTGAATCTGAGAGACTCGATGAAATTTAAGTTGCTTACACTTTGTTAAATTCAGTAATTAGTTAAAATAAATTAATTTTAACTAATTACTTTTTAAATTTTAGCCTAACAATTTTTACTTAATTAGATTGATGTTACCAAAATAATTTTTAGTTTTAAGGTAACGGGTGTTTTTAAGTGAAAATTCTTAATTTAATCCTTCATTAAATAAAACGATTTTGAAATTATGTAATCTTTCTTATTCGTTAGGAGTTAGTTAAAATAGTTTCAACTTCTATATCGTTAAAAACGTTTCCAAAGATTTCTTTATGCGTAATATTCCTTATATTATAAATGATTTAGGGAAACATGTTCATAAAATGTAATTTTCTACCTGTGATACAATAACATGCAGAAATAAATAGCTTGCCTTTTTTTGTTATAAAAAACAAATAAAGACGGGAAATAATTAGATTATTCAAACTAAGATTATTAGCTATTTATTCTCAATGTTTAAACATTTTATGTAGAATTTATTTTTAATTTAATGAGCTTGAAATCAAATGCCGATATTTTATCTTAAACTCAAAATGAGCAGGTTACATTAAAGCTAATAAAGTTTATGAACTTATAAAGTTTTTATAGCATTTTATTCTATCAGTCTTAGAAATAATAGCATAAATTTAAATAAAAAAATAACAGCATTAGAATTAAATAAAATCAAATATATTGAATATATAAAAATTCAAATTAAAACTAAAATTTATCTCTCTAAATTTATGAAGCTATTCATAAATTATCAAAAAAGTAATTCATGTCTTATATAATTTATACATATAAATATACTAACAAATCAAAATACCTAACTGTAAATCATAATACTGTATTTACATGGAGAAAAATTAAAGAATAGCAAACATAATACTTACAACATCCGCCATAGTATCCTAAACCTATTAAAGAGTAAATTATATAAAGTATCTGAATAGAATAATTTAAATAATTTAATTTTATATTTGATTTCCTTTAATTCAAACATAAGAAAGACTAAGAAACAAAAATAAAAATATTTTAATAATGCAATACTTACCATAGGGAGCGTGGTATGCGGCTCCTGTATTAAAAATAATAACTATAAATATTTCCGTAAACACATTAACTAAAACACATACTTTACATGATAACTTTATCTTTAATTTCATCAAATTTTAAGTAGAAATAAAATTAAATGTAAACAGCTATGAACAAGCTATAAATATCTAAAAATAATAAAACACAGAAATAATAGTATAATATTTATTCATCACACCTTTGATCGATCTGTGTGTTAACCTTATAACGATAAATTAAAAAAATAGTAACAAATTATTATTCCAGAAGGAGTTTTAAGGATTCAGTACTAACATAAATTGTTACAAATTGTGCATTTAGTTTTGTAATATTTAGGTAAAAACCTTAAGTTCTAGTTCTTAAAAATTGCTAATACAGAAAAGCTCCATAATGCATAAACTATTTTAACAACAATACTTTAAAAAAGATAGAGAAAAGTTGGCAGATTATAAACGTAGAAAGCACCTAATTTAAACTAACTTAGGCTACTAACTTTTAAAGTTCGCAAAAATAATCTATTGTAATAATAAACTGACGATTAAAAAAACAACAGAAATGATATATTTACAAAGTTAGTAAAAAATTTACTATTAAAAAATTTGCAAATGAACTGAGTTTTAACAAATCCCTGAAAAATTTTGCTTGCACATAACTGGATACAAAACTTTTCGTGAAAACTTGCTTACAAATTCCTTAACAAAACATAACTCCATAACAAGTTATTCACCTTATGTAACCTCTACCTACTTATGATTTGTTCCCAAAATATCTTGTCAATTTTATCAAAGCCCATTTGAAAACAAAAGACAAGATATTTTCATTTTACTGCTAGAATGTTTGAAAGGGACAGAAAAAGTAAGCTTTGTGAAGTGACGTAATGAGCATTACTGGCACTTTCCGAAATATTTGAGGCAATTTATATTTTGAAGAAATAGAAGATTTTTAATCTTTATAATTTAAGCAGTTATAACTCCAATTAGAAAACATTTGGATCTTACCTCAAATAAATTTTTATATTAAGTGAAATAATGATTTATATTTCCAGTTGCTAAAGAGTATTTAAGTTTTAATAATGTATAAAAATATTTTTTGTGGTCAGTTATAGAATAAATACAAATAATTTAAATAGAAATTTGCAAATTTAAAAGTAATTTATTCCAAATTTTTTCATAATATTTTTACTTTTATAAAAATAATCTCATATTATGAATGAAGTTAATTAATCTTAACTTTCAAAGCATGTTTCAATTATTTAATATTAAGTTATTTTATTTTTATAGCAGGAAATAATTTAACAAACTTTTTTTTGGATTTCGTATCATGTTTACACCAAATTCGATTATAGAATTTTATTCCTACTAAGAACTATATTTGATAGCCTAAAATAACAATTGTTTATAGTATTATATTATATAAAAATTTGTCTAAGAAGGATTTTATGTTTTTATAAATAACTAACACTTAAAATAAATAATACATTCGATGCAAAATAGAATTGAATTCAATTGTACATTGAATTTATCATTTAAAATCCAGTGAGAAAATTTTTCCAAGAAAAAATAAATATACACTTGCCATAAGCATGAGAATATCCAAAGCCTAAAAAATAGAGAAACATTAATATACACTGATACAATGAGCAGAAAACATTTTCTAATTATATAATAATAAAGTATCTTAAAAATTTTAAAAAATCAAATAATTTGCTTAAGATATTAAAAATATACTTTCCATTAACAGCATGACTCCTGAAACCTAAAATAAACATTATTTTATGAATAAAATGCAATATAAGAATTAGCATTTGAAATTTCAAGTACAAATTTTAAAATTATTTGCAATGTACTTCGCAATGTAATGACTCTTAACAGTCATCTTACAGCTGTGCAGGAAGAATTTTATTTAAATCTTTTGTTCTATATATCCTTATATAAAATAATAATATGGTTTAATATACTATTGATTGAAATTTTAAAATATATATAAATAATATTGCAAAACAATGCTAATATCTTAGTAATAAGAGTTTTAAGCTAAAAATTGTTAAAAGTCTTGAAATAAAATAGTTTAATTGAATACATAAAGGGAAACTTGATAGTATTCATAAGTTAGAGCTATTTATTTTTAAAATATTTACTAATATTGAAAAAAATGTTTTATTTATAATTAAATCGTTTAGAATTTTAGTTTAAGAAATCATATTTTTATAGTTTGATTTGATTTGATTTCACTGGCTCAAGATCCTCACAGATGGGATAAGCTGCAACGAAAACAAAATAATGTTTGATAAAGTTAATTGTTTGAGTCAATCATTGGATAAGAACAAATTGAGAGTATTGAGATGAGTGACTCAGAAGTATAAAGGCACTAAAACAAATTCATGAAAGCCAGAAAGATAAAACAGATAAATATTAATAAAAAAAACTTCAATGTTTTTCGAGATCCACGACAATTTCAAGAAATTAATGTCATCCAGAGCAGGTTTCATTTGATTGTTTTTTTTGTGTTTATCTTTTCTACATTTTGAAACAGTCTCTGAGATGTAGAGGAAGAATCAATTTCCATACCTGTTTCAGAAGAGGACATATAAATTATTATTTTAATACTTTTTACTCGATATTTTAGTTTCTTACATTTTGTATCATCAGTGTTATATTTATTGGTAATTGAGGTAGATTTTTTGTGCTATTAAAAGTTGATGGCAAAGTTGATTTAGATGACTAAGTTGAAAGCGAAGCAAATATTGGTAATCTACTTTCTCTGGACTGTTGTTTATTTTTGTATCTGTTTATAAAGTAGAAGAATAAGAAACGCCAACTTTTGGTATTTTGATTTTACTATTTGTCTTGCTTCTGGGTAATATTTTGTTTTATCTTGATTTCAATTGCTTCTTTCTCATTTATCCATATAAGGCAGGATTTGGAAAATACAGCATGTGAACCAAAAGAGTGACAACATTTGAAATTTCTTGAAGCACAATTATTAGTTTTAGAACCAAATTGTACACATTATTCACATACAGGATAACTATTCCTAGAAGCCTAGTTGAAAATGACTGTATCTCTGACATTTGAAACATTATTTATTTTTTAAATTTATATTCTTTTTATCAGTTAAAGATAATCAATTACCATAGAAATTTTCAACTGTTTAAAACCTATATAATACTTACCGTAGGCCGGAAAAGCAAATCCATAACCTGCGTAATAACAAGAAATAAATTAGTGAATTTCAGAAAATTTTATTTATAACACAGTTAGTTTTAAAATATACCAAAGTTGGTTAGTTGGTTGAGTTTTATGGAGCAAGATTCAAAATAAAAATATATTAACAGTAATCCTTACAAATATTCAGAGTTTTTGGAAATATGATATATATAAGATTAAAAAAATAGTTACTTAATATGTTTACAAGCATATTTAACTAAAAATAATAATATCTAGCTTGTTCAGTAAATTGTATTATTTTAAATATATGCAGAGTAGAAAATGTTTCTTTATATTTAATAAAGAGAAATACTGATTATACAGAAAACGGAATGAAACTACCTTATGAAATTCAAATGCTATATCACATAAATAAACATAAAGTATTAAAATGAATTATAAACATAATTCCAAATAATTGCTTTAAAATTATGAAAAAGCTACCTTACAAGACACATGAATTAGGTGAAACATTTTCATCAGATTAAATTTTATTCCTATGTTTACTCTAAAAATACAAATGTTTTGTGCGCAATTTAAATCATATTTCTTCAATTATTTATCAAAAATTAAACATTCTTGAAATAAATAAAACTTACCATATCCTGGGAAGGCATGTCCATAACCTACGTAAAAACAAGAAACAAACAAATATTATAAGAGTATCCCAGAAAATTCTATTTATAGCACAGATAGCTTTAAAATAAATCAAGAGTAACTCTCACAATTGTTGTGAGTTTCTGGAAATACAATGTGTACATGAGAAAAATTAGTTATCTTAACTTCTCTTAAGTGTTTACTTAACATAACTTAATAATTAATTCAAACTAATAAAATCTAGCTTGTTTAAATTTTATTATTTTCAAAATATGAAGAGTAGTAAAAGTTTCTTCATATTTAAAAAAAGAGAAAGCCTGATTATACAGAAAACAGAAACTACCTTATTTAAAATAATTATACAAACAAATATATTTCATTTAAAGGAATTATAAATATGATTATTTTAGAGTTATGAAAAGCTACTATCCGACATACATAAACTCACTGAAATGTTTTTACCAGATTAAATCTTATTCCTATATTGACTTTAAAAATAGAAATCTGTTGTGTGCATCCTAAATCCTAATTCTCTAATTATTCATAAAAAATTAAACATTCTTGAAATAAATAAAACTTACCATATCCTGGGAAGGCATGTCCATAACCTACAGAAAAATAAGAAATAAACAAATATTATAAGAGAATTTTAGAAAGTTTTATTTATAGAACAGTTTTAAAATATATCAAGAATAATTCTCACAATTGTTCTGAATTTCTGGATGTATGATAAGTAATTGGGGGAAAATTGTTACCTAAAGTGTTAACAGACATATTTATAATTAAAGCTAATAAAATGTAGTTTATTTAAATTTTATTATTTTCATTATAGGAAAAGTGGTAAAATTTTCTTTATGTATGAAAAAGAGAAAGCCTGATTATATAGAAAAAAGAATGAAACTACCTTATGAAATTCAAATGATTGCATAAATAAATATAAAGTATTAAAAAGAATTACTATTATTATTAAAAAGAAATAGATTGCATAAATAAATGTAAAGTATTAAAAAAGAATTACAAATATAATTCTAAATAATTCCTTTAGAATTATGAAAAAGCTATTATATAATATACATTAATTCGGTGAAACATTTTTAATAGATTAAATCCCATTAGTATGTTAACTTTAAAAATACAAATGTGTTGTGTTTTGTTGTTGCACAAGCATGCACCTAATTCAGAGTTGGACTCTACCAGTTAGATAGAAGCAAGCGTGTGGAGTCTTCATAATTTTGAAGCATGGACCAGGAAGAAGACCACAAATACTTGGCCTGTTAGCTTCAGAGGTATCATTTCACTTGGAGGACATTGCTACCACACTCAGTTTTATCGTGCCCCAGTCATCATTAGATAACACGACGGGTCTTCACTTAAGCTAGGCATCGAACTCATTACATTCCGATAATGAGAACGACACCCTAACTAAGCAGGCCACCGCGGCCTATGTGCTGTGTGTAACCTATATCATTATTCTTCAATTATTCATCAAGAAGTCAAAAAAACTTACCATATCCGGGGAAGCCAAATCCATAACCTGTGTAAAAAACAAGAAACAAACAATCATTATAAGAAAATGCAAGAAAATTTTATTCATAGCACAAACAGTTTTTAAATATACCAAGAGTAAAATTTTCACAATTTTTCTGAATTTCTGAAAGTATGATATGTACTTGCGGGAAAATATTTACCTAAAGTGTTAACAGATATATTTAACTAAAGCTAATAAAATCTAGTTTGTTTAAATTTTAACATTTTAAATATATTAAGAGTAGTAAAAGTTTCTTTATGTTTAAAAAAGAGAAAGCCTGATTATACAGAAAACAGAATGATCTGTTTTCTGTATAAACCTTATGTATTTCAAATGATTACATAAATAAATATTTTGCATTTAAAGGAATTATAAATATAATTACAAGTAATTCCTTTAGAAATATGCAACGCTACTAACTCAGTGAAATGTTTTTATCAGATTAAATCTTATTCCTATGTTGACTCTAAAAGTAGAAATGTGTTGTATGCAACCTAAATCCTAATTCTTTAACTATTCATCAAAAATTAAGCATTCTTGAAATAAATAAAACTTACCATATCCTGGGAAGGCATGTCCATAACCTACGGAAAAAATAAGAATCAAACAAATATTAAAAGAGAATTTCATAAAATTTTACTTATAGCACAGACAGTTTTAAAATATATGATATAAATTCTCACAAACGTTTTGAGTTTCTAGAAATGCGATATGTACATGAGATAATACTTACTTAAAATATAAACAGACATTTAATTAAAGCTAATAAAATCTAGCTTGTTTAAATTTTATTATTTTCAATATATGAAGAGTAGTAAATGTTTCTTTATATTTAAAAAAGAGAAAGCCTGATTATACAGAAAACAGAAAGATACAACCTTATGAATTTCAAATGATTACATTAATAAATATATTGCATTTAAAGGAATTATAAATAAAGAGAAATCAATGGAAATAAATTTGGAAGTTCTATAAATTTAAACATTTCAAATTTACAATTTTTCAGTTTATTTTAAATTTTATATATATATAATATATATATATATATATATATATATATATATATATATATATATATATATATATATATATATATATATATATATATATATATATATATATATATATATATATATATATATATATAATATATGCATATATATATATATATTCCCATATACCAAATTTTATATTACAATACTCATTTACATTCCTATAAACATTAAAATAGTGTTGATAAAACATATGTCTTATGAATATAATTTTTAAGTTACAAATTCATTGGTTGAAAGTCATAAACATTTGTGCGTTTATTAGTCTATGTAGAAGCAAAAAATATTAGGCATAAAAAATAAACTTCTTTAATTCATTAAAGAGAGAAAAAAAGATAAAGAATTTTTATTTGGTATACGTATAAATGATATTTTCTTCAAAAGTATAATTTTCAGATATTTTTAAGACAATAATGATCAAAGCACCGAAAGCAAAATTCATTATAATTAAATATTTAAGTGCTTCAAAAATGTATTGCTTAAAGAAACAAGTTTTTAAAGTAAAAGATTGGTAAAATTATTGATGAACAATTTCTGTATCGAGGGAAAACATAAAATTTCAAACATGTAAGAAATGAAAAGCCATAATAGGATATTAAAAAAATTCAATTGAAAAAACATTGTCACCGAATTCACTAATATTTTTAAGAATAATATATTTTTCACATTTCTTTAAAAATATTGCTTTCTTTGAAATCGATTTATGAATAATTATAAAGGTATTTCAGTATGGGGGAACGCGAGGGGGATATTCAATGTCTTATAACATTTTATTTCTTTTGTTGTTATTAATGTGATGGTAAATAATGGCTTTCTAAAATAAGTATAATAATATTCATAAACTTTAATTATAAGTTACAATATAAAAATATAAACTGGAAGACTAGTCTTAAGCAGGATAAAAGTGCAAAATTTTAAACATTATGGCATAAATGAAAGTTAATTTAAATTTATTGCCTAGGAATAAGTAATAAAAAGAAATCATCAAATATCGAGGATTAATCTGAGTTTATTAAATGCTTCATTAATGGGAAAACATACCATCTGTGGGTATTTTTAAAAAATAAAAATATATAACATAATATAAGCAAAAAATAAATAAAATAAATAAAAATAACTAATTAATCTATCTATATAAATAGTAATACATGAGCATCTGAGACTAATGCAATTTTGGAAACTTAAACTACGCAATTTAAAAAATTATTTGGATTGTAAATGATAAAACTTTATAAAATATTTTACCTATTGCATTCTTATATCTTTTAATTGGTAGATAATATAATTATTATATTATAAAGCGCACATTACTTTTCAAGAATTTATCATATATGAAGACTTTCAAATTGATTGAGTGACACATTACAAATGTCATAAATATTTTAAAATTAATATTTTCAATAATATTCCTTATTTTTATAATTCCTTTTCATTTTTGGAATGTGTGAAAAATATCTATGTTAAGATTCAGCATACTATGTAAAATACAACTTTTTTTCTAAGGACAGTCTCTTTTATTAAAAAATTATATTATTTCCTTGATTTTATTTTTACTGTGGTAACTGATTAGTCTACTGAAACAGAATAAATGCTTAAGGGTTAACAAAAGATATTTCAAATTATGGAATAACAATTTGTCTTAAGATACAAGAAAGGTACATACAAGTATCTAATATATTTATTCTTAGATTTCAATTAACTTTCTCTGAACAAAATACAGACTACAAGTTCAGATTGTTAGTATGTAAGATTGTATAATATAAAAAGTATTTACATTTATTCATTATTATAAGCAAAATTTTGCAGTTTTATCAAACTAAAATATTTAATTTATTTCAATACAGAAAAAACTAAGTATGTTTCTTACATAAAAAAAATTAATTAACATAAATTCTGAAAATAACTTTAGAAATCAACAGTCACATGCCTTGCTCATTCCTTATTAGAGACTGAATATAAAAATCCAAAATCTTAATTTCTTTTTTATATTAATTGCCATATAATTTAATTAAAGAATAAATAATATACAGAAGATAAATATAATTCTTGTTAATATTATTTTTAAACTTTTCCAGTAAAAGATCCCTGATTTACAGAATAATGATTGATATAAAATATACCTGAAAGCCTTATTCATTGCTTTACACATGTCGCAAATTAGAACATCATAATAAAATGTTCAAACTTATCTTAGTGATTTTACAGTCATTGAAGCGTAAAATTAAGAAAAACATATACAAAGTTACTTTCTGATTTAACAAGTAAAACAAAAATTTGGAATATGAGAGAAAAACTATACATTCATAGAAACAACTCCTCGTGTACTAAAACAAACAAGTAATAATTTCTGAAATGACATTTAATAAAATAGCATTAATTAAAAGCTTCTACTAGTTTCTTAGTTATAAAAAGTAAACAATAGTTGGACATGGTACTTGCCATGACCAGAGTAAGTAAAAAGAAAATGTGCACAAAACCTACATTAAATAACAAAAGTAAACGTCACAAGTACACAGAAAATTGTTTGATACACAGAAAGGAATATACAAAAAGGTCAACTGCATTTATCAAAATAGAAATTTAAATTTTATTAAATATTTTGTGAAAACAATTTTTGTATCCAAAATAAAATGCAATTTAAACATAAATTGAAAACATTTACCGTGATCTAAATATTAAAAACAGAATAATTTTGCATAACCAATATTTATTTATAATATTTCCTATGTGAAAAAAGAAATCTTGAAAACATGTATAAAAATCCTCATTGATTGTAAATATCTCAAAAATATTAAAATATTAAAAAAATAATAATAATAAAATGTGAGCAATAAAACTATTAAATAATAAAGTTATTGTTAAAACATACGTATTATATCAATAGCTTTTTAAAATTAATGATCACAAATAACAGATTTTTAAAACTTATAGAAATATGAATGATATAACTAAATTATTTTTTTAAATAACTATTTAATAGTATTGCTAATTATTAAAACTGGACATAAGGTATGATAAATAATAACTCGATATAGTGTCAAATATTAAAAACTATCCACCGTATTTACTGTGAGAATTTTAATGAAAATAATAAAATATGGAATTTGATTATACATTAATCTAAAAAATGAATTCAACTGAAAGAATACAATTAATTTAACTGAAAAAAATTTAAATTTCAAAATTTAAATCTTAATGTTTCAAAAGTTTGTTCCCAATAAAGAAGTTCATTTCAGTTTTAAAAATTTGCTACAGATAAGTATATGTAATGTTTTATACTATCCTAAATTCTAAATTGAATGGAGCATATTTGTTGCTAACAAATTCTTGAAACATTAATAGTTAAATTCTGAAATAAGCTTTTTTATATACATTTAGTTTATCATCATTAAAAACTATGGAGAAAAATAAATAAACAATTGTGCGGTTGTATACTTGTCATGTGCGTGATATTATGAGTAAAAATTGTTAAAAAGCAAGTAAAATAACTTAATCAAGAAAATAAAGCCATAAAATATGTATTTATAAAATGTATACATTTATAAATGGATTATAATATTTATAATAAATAAAATACTTTCCATAATAAGGTGGGTGGTGTACAGCTCCTATATGAAAAAAAAAGAAAAATTAGATTTTCAAGTACAACTGTAAAACAAAAACTTTTATTCTTAAATCTTCATTAAAGTTTCAAAGAAAACTGCTTCAAATATTTAATTTGAATAATAGTTATAAGAGGAATAAAATGTAAAAATTTATTAATGCAATAAAATATTTACCGTAATAATAGCTTCTACCACCTACAAGGAAGAATAAATCAATATATTATTAATTATAATAGAATAAAAAATATAAATTATGTAAAGTATGATAATTTAGAATTCTAATTATATCACAAATGAGCTTAATGAAAGAAATTACAGCTGTAAATCGTTAAATACATATGATGCAATATTTCAGTGTTATCAGCTTCTTAAGTATAACATATTTTTAAATTTATAAACTTAATCCAATTTTAATATGAATTTACAATAGCAAGAGAATTTTATAATGATGATATGATGATAATTTTAATATGAATTTACAATAGTAAGAGAATACATATTGGGCGTAAAAAATATGACAAATTATGAACAGGTTTTATTCGAAAATAAAACATTAAAAATTGTTTATAATTTGATACTTAACTCAAGCGTTATTTCAAATTATTAGTAAAAATAATAATTTAGGTATTTTCAATAAATTATGGTTAAATTAGGGAATACTTTTAGAAAGAATTAATATTATAAATAGTGTAAACGAAGTAAATTACTTAATTTAGAATAAAAATATAAAAATATTTGAATTTTATTAGTTACTCTGAATTTTATTACTTACTCTAAAATTTTATTAGTTACTCTGAATTTGACAATTTTATATTGCCAAACATAATTTATTCTCAAATTCCAGTTTATTTTTACAATACATAACTATGCCAAATTTGAAATTATGATTCATATATACTAATAGAATAGTTTCAGGGAGAAAGAAATATTTAAAATTAAACCATAAATATATGTAGTAAAAAAGAATAAAATTAAAATTCTATTGAGATTAATAGCAAATATATTTGAATATAAAACTAAATTGTAATAAATTTTGTTCATACATCATAGAAATAATAAAAATATATATATTAAGATTAATTTTCAATATAATTAAAGAAAATCTCAAAACAGATAATAATTAGTAAATAAAAAATAGATACGTTAAATCAAGAAAAGTGATAATAATAAGAGGCAGTGATAGTAAAAATTGAAATTTTGTTTCAAGACAGGACTTCTAAAGCAGAATGAAGAAAAAAAATTTCTGGAAATGGTAGAGAAAATATTTCAGGTGTGAAGCTTTTCCTAATTGACAAAAAATGCAAATTAAATTGGGTGAATGAAAAATTTTTAGTCAACACTGTTTCATTTTTTTATTTTTAGCTTTATTTAAAGAATTGAATTAAATTATGATATTACATTATATATGATATTACATAAAGTAATATTAAAAACATGTAACAAAATTTAAAGTTTAGAAAATTATATTTATGTTAAGATTTTTAATTTTTGTAAAATTAGACTGGAAATTCAGCATTCAATATTTACAAAAAGGTTGAGATATTGAAAATTATAATGCATTAAAAAATAAAAAAAACATTTTCAACAATTTAAAAGTTATTAAGAATAAGTCATAAAAACTAAAAATTAGTAAACAATATTTAGTAAAATTAATTAATATGGGGAGTAATATAAATGTTAACATTATAATAATTATAAATGCTTTTGAAAAATTTTACATTATTAATGTAATTTCTTCACAGCAAAATTTCGTAAGCAATTTTGATTTCCTAAAAAGTTCAATATTAAAGAACTGTTATTTTTCTAAATATTTTTAACAGACATAAATTTTCTTCTAGAAATTCACTTTAACAATGAATATTGTCAGGTGAATATTAGTTGGAGATTGCTTTAAGTAGTTACAAGATTATTTCATAAAACTCATAAAAGTATCAATATTAAAAAACTAAATACTTTTAATTTAAATCAAAAGATTTCTTATTTATACAAAATATTTTAAAGCTGAGAAATAACGCTTGTGTTACAAGCAAAATGCTTTTTAAAACATAATAAAAAATTCATAAGTATTTGAATAGAAATTTACATAGAATATTGATATGGGAAAATTTTATATCAATAGAAAAAAGATACTGATATAGTTAAAATAATATTTAAATTTATACTGATACAAATAAAAAATATAATGTATGAAATACAATAAAATTAATTAATAAAAAATAAATAAGAAACTTATTATTTAGTTTAAATATTTATAAAATAAAATACTTGCCATAAAAAGGATGATATCCAACACCTATATAAAAAATAATGAAAATGGTATAAAATATTTGAAAGAGTATTTTAAGATATTTTAAATCACCTATTAAGTAATATTTATTAGTTTGATAAGAAAATATTATCCTGCTAACAAATTTGTATTTGCTGAAGGTGTTTTGTATTAATGCTAATGTGTCCACAAAAAGTAGGCAAAAAATAAAATGTCCAAATAATAATACAATATTAAAAAGTAATCGAAATACATCTTTAAAATGTATTATACATCACATTTAAAATCAGAAGTTTTATAACATAAAATATTCAATAAGTTTTTTCATTAAGAAAGAAATTTGATAAATTAAGAAAACATTAATTGAAGAAAAACATTTTTATAACTACTGCTTCTTTTCTATCTATTTGAAAAAAGTGTTCAATAATAGAATAAGAAACAAAATAAATAGTTTTTAATTTTTTAGTTTAGGTGAACTAACTTAAATATTCATCATGTTTCACATTAAAATAATGTACACTCAATAACTATTTAATGAAACACGAGATTAAAAAATGATAGAAATTCATTACCTATGTTTTATTATGCTAGTGAAATAATTTTCTCAAAAATAAATAATACTTTAATATATTATAAATAATTTTCAAAACATAAATAAATTTAAGACTGATAGATTTCAAAACATAAATATATTGAAATATAGAAAGTAACAAGTTTAAATATTTTTCAATATCTTATTTTTTATAGTATCCTTAAATTTCATACATTTATAAATTTTAAAAAATAATAAAATAAAGAATATTCTGTAGCAATCATTAAAAAGTATAATTCTAAAGGCATTTTGTCAATTAATATATCACCAAATATAATAATATACGCATGTTATAAATGAGATTTTTGCACTTGTTAAAAACTAACGTTTAATTAAGTTATGCTAAAAACATAATTTTAAACCACAAAATGAAATGTTTCTTTAGATATAACATTACATACTGATTTAGATTTTAATAAATTACTAATAATAATACTTTAAAAGAGCAATAAAATTAATTCTGTTTTAAGAAGTAAATTTTTGAAAATTATTAAATGTATTTACCATACGAGGAATAATAATTTCCAACACCATATAGGGCTTCACATCGAGCTATAAACAAATTAAAAAAATATAAATTTAAAGTCAATTGTGGGATTATTTAGCTTCTAGTTTTTAGATTATTACTAGGCATCTAATTTTGAGATACAGTTTATAAATCTTAAAAACTTATACCCCAGTTTCAACTCATCTTATAAATATTTTGAATTTAAATTCTTTAACAGAATATTAGTAAAGGAAACCTTTAGTAATAGAGATCTTTCCCATATTTAATAAATTAAGTACTTTTATCATGAAGTCTAAATTTTAAGCAATATTACTTTTTCAGCTATCTAAGTTTTATTGTACATATAAGTGTGAAATATTTTGAAATTATTCACATTTGCCATTTGAATGATGCAGTTAATATTTCATTTATTTATAAAAAAATAAAAAAAATTACAAACAATATATATATGATAAACGTTTGTTTTCGTTTTGAGCATAATAAGAAATATAAAGAAAAATTTTTTATTTAATAATATTAATTGAATTTCATTGAATTAGAATTTCATCCTGAGAGTAATCTACTTTAACGAGAAAATATCTAAGCAAATTTGAAAGGAAGTTTTACAGTAGACTTTGTTTTCTTAATGACTAAAAATCTATCAATTTATAGTAAGTATCAAGCCTTTATGAATTTAAAAAAATTTTTCAATTCATTTATGTGATTCAAATTAAACATAATTAAAAAGGAGTTGAAACTGAAGCCACTGAGATTTACAAAAATAATTTTTTCTAAAGACACAATATAAACACTTTGCAATATTGTAACATTTGATCCAAAAGTCAAATAAAAATTTGTGACTAAATTAAAAAAACTTTGACTTTATTGTATGATTAAATTAAATTTTTGTAAGGCATATATTTTATTTTTAAAAATATTTTATCCTTTGTATAAAAAACTTGCATTAAATTCCTGGTAAATTTTTATATATTCGAAAATATAAAAAATTAAAAAAATCTATTAATAAATACTTTATAATTACAAAATTAATCTTCCTTGAAAATAGGGCAAAACTTAAGCAATCATTCATAAATCTAAGTAAAATATACTTTAAAATTATTTCAACAGAAAACCTAGAATAATGAAATGATTCTGTTGATTAACAAAACAAAATATAATAAAAATCATAAAGTTTCAGATAGATTTCTTTAAATTTTTTGGCAAATGCATAGTTCATAATTTTTATAACTACTTAAAATTTAGAAAAATTGAATTTAAAAGAAATAATTTTGTAATTTTTTGAAACATTCTGTTTGCAAATTATATAGTATTATTAAAATACTTTTCTATGTTTTCGAATTAATATTTTAAAATTTAAAAATAAGACAAAATATTTTTACATATGAAATGAATATTGATTTAATTTAACTTTGGATCAAATTTCTACAATACTGTAACGATTAAATGACATTAAGATGACATTTTAAAAAATATAGTAAACTTAGAAGTTATAAAGTTATTGGTTGCAAACTCTTTATCATCTTAAGCAGATATAAAATAGACAGGTCTATATATTATATAATAATTATGTCATGAAATATTGACAATAATACTAAAAACAGTAAGTTGTCTTCCAGATATGTACATGTTTTACAAAATATATGTATACTCAGATATTATTTTACTTTAATCAATGTAACAATGTAATACTTTTAAAAACCAGGAAAAGTATTTTAAACATTCTATCATAAGTACACATTAGCAATTTAAATAGAAGTATTTTCAAGATTCCAAATTAACATACAATGTTAACATATTTTTATATCAACAAATAAATCAAGAACTAAAGAATAGTAGCATTTTAACAAAATATCTTAATTAAATGAATAATATCAATTGCATCAAAATATTCAGATTTTTTATACAAAGTCATTATACAGCTAAATAATACACCATATTAATAATATAATGAAGTATAATAACTTAATTATTTTAAAAACATAAATTTTCTTATCGATATCAGTAGTACCGAATTATTCTTACACAAAAAATGAAGTTTAAAGCTACATTTATCCATTTAATAGAATAAACAGATCGGACATGCATATAGTAAACAATTCATATAATATATTAAATATGAGTACTAATAGATGTATAATTATAATGAAAGAATATTTAAAGCGGTAATATACGACAAACACGCTAATAAAAAATTATTTTAATAATATATTAAACAATTACATGTGTTCTATTAATGGCAATTCCTAATTAAAGATGAACAATTTAATAATATATTCTAATATATGATATAAAGGTAAATTAATTCAGTTTAGATTAATTTAATCCTGATGATTAAAATTGGAATTCAATTCAACAATGATTTTTCATTGCTTTTATTTTAAAAATTATCTTTTCAATGTAAAACAATATACTATTAATTTATGTATTAAAAGAATTTACTATTAAAATTCTTTTTTATACCTGATATTTCTAGAAAGATTAAACACAT
Source organism: Latrodectus hesperus (assembly GCA_037975125.1). Lineage (NCBI taxonomy): Eukaryota > Metazoa > Arthropoda > Arachnida > Araneae > Theridiidae > Latrodectus > Latrodectus hesperus. Next base: position 1,313,949 of record JAJQOW010000019.1, on the reverse strand, counting down.
AGATTCTAATCATACAGAATTATTAAATTTGGTAAATATTACCTAATTTAACAACAATAATGTTCCATAAAATATATCCCTCAAATATATGTGTAAAAATTATGAACAAAGTTTATAAAAATCAGTACATTTGAATATAAGTACACTAATTTAGACATTTCCTAAAATCAATATAAAAGATTGCATTAGAACTGTTATACAAATAGATATTAAAAAAGTATTATTACAGGTATAAATTGTACAAAGATGAATAAAATCTGAATATAATTCCTTTCTCGTAATGATTAATTTTGTGATGATTTTTGAAATCTTATTTTACAATAATTCAATAATTCTTTCAATAATCAATTTTATGAATTGATAAATATATTCTTTAGAACCTTACAATAACTTTTAGTCAATAATAACCAATTAATAATAATAGCATTATTACTATTATATTAATATTATAATAACATTTTATCAATATTATTTCTTATTATAAATTCTCTTTTGCATTTCTGAAATTGCATTTTGAATCAGACAGCAAAACTTGCGTACATTTTTTGAAAATGTGCATCAGAATACCTCAATCATTTTTGAGGTTAAATTACATCATAGCTTTTATTGAAAATTTTTATGGGATTTATTACTGAGAAGAATTTAAAATAATTACAGTGTGAGTAATAGATTGAAATATATTTGATTTCAACTTTAATAATAAATAAGATTTATTGAAGAATAAATAAAATATATATATTTTAAAATAAAATCAAAAAGTACAACTATAAGGGCAAACATTCATGCAACACTTTTTAAAATTACAAATAATGAAAGTAATATACATTTCCAATAACAGAAAATACATAATTCCATAAATATAAATATTCATCCTAAAATATTTTATTTCCTTTTAGTGGTTCCATGTAATAAAATAAATAGGGATATTTCTGAAAGTAAACAAGCATAAAATTTATCTAATGCTTGAAATATAAATAACTTGCATGCAAAATGTTTGTTATTTTTATATAAAACAAAATTTTACTAACTTTAAGTTTATTTTTATGTAGGTATAACATTTGCGATAAATGAATGTTTGTTTATATGGCATTTGATTCAAGAACAGATTTCGATGATTAAAATAAGCTAATGAAAGACAACATAAGCAACATTCATGTTTGATAAAAGTAGAATAAAATGAAAAAGAAAGTGATAAAATGAATTATGTAAATAAAGACATACAGCAACATGAGCATATTTTTAAAATATGAACAATGAATTATTGGAATATATTTCTATAAATTACACCTGTATATAATTTTGAAATCATATGATCTATGATCTATATTTAAATATTTTACTTATTTTATCAACTTTATCGGGTTTTCAAAAACAGATATTTAAAATTAAATTATTTTAATTATTAAAATAACAGAGGGTTGCTTCATTATTATATTCCATGTTGAAATATTAAAATCTCCTTAACTGCCATTAACCATAATTATATTTATTGTAATAAAAGCAAAATTCCTCTCAAGAAGTGAATTAAAATTTTCATTTAAATAAAAAAGATGAAATAAAAATTCATTTCCCTTTTGTATTGTAAATATTAAGATATTTGTTTGGAAATGAAATCAAATTCTTTAACTATATTATACGCCATATTTAAAAAATGAAATTATTTACAGTAAAACAATATTATGTATAATTCAAAAATCAATTCTTAATTTTAGAATGTATAAATAAAAGTAACAGAAATATATACTGAAATAAAGTGTAAGCATAAAATCAGAGAGAAATTACTGAACATTTCTTTACCTTTCAAATATTCCCTTAAATCTCTTAATATAATTGCTGACGCGAAATTTCATCAAATAGAATTTGAAATTTAATATGTTTTTAAGACAACTAATTTAAAAGAAATAATCACCTATCCTTGTAATATTTAATTCATAAAATTGGTACTCTGTTACTTTAAACTTAAAATGTAAAATTGAAAGCATAGAAAAAAAAGTACCTAAATTTCTAATTTAATAAACATTTTATCAAAATATGAGTCACAGTAAGCATGTATTTAATGTTAGTATATTTTATAGTGTTGCATCTGTTATACTGTTCAATGTATTAAAATGAACTTGAAACATATTAAAATTTGTTGGAGTTGGTGGTTCATCTATTTGGATATTGAAGCTGAAATTATTATAATTTGCAATTTTTTCCAAGATAAATGCCTTTATTTCTATATCACATTTAATAGCCCGAGACAAACAATCTATAGTTGTTGCTTCTTTTCCTTCTGACCTGAAAATAAGGGAAATTATGGATTATAAATTTGTAGCAATAGATTGTAAAACTATAAATTTAATTATTAAAACCTTTTAATATGAAGAAACACTGGCCATCCAATACAAAGTGTTTTTGATATGTTTGTAATAAAACATTTATCTTTAATTCATCAAAGCTGTGAAAACATCAAAAAATAAGATATGTATATTAAAATCAAAAACAAAAAAACCAACTTTTAATTTGATATAGTTAATAATTTACCAATGATTTAAGTGGGGTTATTAATATGATCTATTGTATTAATTTTAAACCATCGTTTACCATCAAACATATCTGGATGTCTTGCGAAAACATACAGGATTAGTAATTTTTAATTTTCTATATTTGTTTATTGTTTTAAAGTAGCAAATAAATTATTCTTTCTGAAATAATAAGTTGAAAAATGAAAAGTAAGACTGAAATTGTTTCTTGATAAAATTTTGATTACAGAAAACTATCAACTGAGCCCTTTCCTTCTCTGAATTTCGATTTATATATTACACAAAATCCACAAAAAATATATATATTTAAAGCTTGTTGTTTTTTATTTTCATGGTAATTCTTTTTTATTTTTAGTATTCATTTATATAAGTTGTCTGATTTAATAATCTGAAAATTTGTCTTTTCTAAAACAAATAAATTAGATATTTTCAATGTAATAAAAATTTTTTTAGCATTTTATCGTGTACTTGCATTGAAAAATCACGGAAGCTTTAATTTTACATGTTGTTGCACAATGTATTATATAAAATTGGAATAAATAAAAAATGTAACTCATGATAAATAGATTTTTCAAGCAACATAAAAAATAGAAGCTATATTTAAAATTTTAAAGAACAAATTTTGTCTTTGATTATATTTTATACGGAAATATGAATACTTTAATAAAAAACTTTAGAAATTTAAAATTTAAGAAAACGATGGTTTGTAATTTTAACTATTATTTCTTTTCCTTTTATAAATTTAACAATTTTATAAGTGTAAATATTTTATCCTCCCTATTCAAAATATTTATAAATATTTCAGTTTCAAACGCCAAATTCTTAAAACAAATATCTTAATAGTAAATCAACTCAAAAATATTAAAAGGGTTGAAACTTACAGTTTTAGAATTTTATTCGCTTTCTTCACGAATATTTTATATAGAAAACTGTAAGTCTCTGGCAGGCATTTATTAGCTTCATCGGAATCAATAATAGAAATGCAGGATTTAATATCGTCAAATGGTGGCCCAATTGTACCTAAAATCAGGACATCAATTTATTTTAAATAAAGTTATTGGAACTCCTTAGTAAAGCATATTTTGCTTATTCAAAGACTATATATCATCATTAAATTTAATTAATTTATTAATTCAAATTCAAATATGAGTAATTCATATATTATCAATAAAAATAAAGATACTAATATTTTAAACTCTTTTTGAAATTTTTAAGTTTAAGGTATTGAAGAAGTGTTAAAACTAAATCATAAAATTTTGAACTTTTTACTGTTAAGAAAATGTTTTGATTAGTGAGTAATAAAGCACAGAGTTTAAAACAAAATACATTTAAATCACAAAAACAAAATACATAAAATTTTAAAAAATACGTGATAAAACTTTAATAGTTATTATTTCAAATAATTTAAATAAAAGAAATGTTTTTATAAACTTCAACAACACAACACAAAAAAGCAAACTAATTACATAAATTAAATGAAGTATAAGTAAAAAATTTTAAATCATCTTACTGCTATTTAAATATAATAATAAAATTATGAAAAAAATTAAATATAATGAAAAGATTAGAAATAAATTATAAATTAAATAAAGGAAAATAAAACAAAGCTAATAATGTAACAAAAATAAACCAGATGAAATTTATTTAAATTGAAAATTCAGTGGATTTTATTTATTTTTTTCAAACTTGTTTCAAGAGCTTTTAAATTAAATAAGCTCTCTAAATAAAATCTGATCTTGCAGAATTTATTAAATGTTTTAATAAATATTTATTTGATGATTTACTACTCGTTTTTTTTTCTTTTCTCTAAACAAAAAAATACATTGCAATACAAATTATTTAATATCATGCAATTAATAGATTTATTAAAAAGTATATCAAAAGAATAGGAAAAAATTGTTAAATAGAGATTTATATTAAATTTAAAAATGTTTTAAGACCTAAAATCTATATGTTTAAAAATATGCTGTTTGTCAAAATGTTTTTAATATACTCCATAATTTATACATAGTAAATTATAAGAGTTATTACTATATTTAAAAAATTGTCAAATTAATATATATAATAAAAATACCTGATACTCCTTCGGGTGCTTTTTCAAGGGGTATATTAACAACAAGGCGGCCAAAATCATACAACAAGTTCTTAATCAACACGCGAGATTTATAGCTGCAATTGGCAAAATTTAAAGACAAACACCAGCGATCAACAGGTTTCCTAAAATTAAACAAATTAAAAAACGTACAGAATTAATATATATATATATATATATATATATATATATATATATATATATATATATATATATATATATATATATATATATATATATATATATATATATATATATATATATATATATCGTATAATTTAAGCAAATTAGTATGTTAATAATTATAAATGTACTGCGAATATTCAATTTAAAATTAAACTTAAGAACACAGATTTTAAAATAAAATTTTGAAATCTTTATAAGAATAATCAGAATTTCTACTTATTTGGATATATTTTTTAAAATAATTAAATAATTAACAAATAAACATTTTGAATATTTAACACATGAACTCAAAATGGATAACAGGCACTTCGTAATAATTTTTAGTTGTGAATTACTTGAAGTATTCCAGAACATTGATGGACACATTTAACTGGAAGCTCTGGAGGCTAAACCAATAAAACTGAAATATATTTTTAAAAATCTTAATATTACATATTTGAACTTCATAAATTTTAGAAATTTAAAAGATTTTTTCTTTTTATCTCTGGGTAATTTTTCAAAGAATTCAGCTTTTTTATTTAAAAAATTCATCTAAACATTTATAATTACCCAAACATTTAAAGATAATTTACGCATTTCATATAAACAAAGTAAGAATAATCAAATGCCAAAATTAATAAATGGAATCTTGAAGAAGCAAAAAACATTTTGATCACATTATCTGGTATTAATTGGTAATTTTATAAAAAAAATTGACTAATTAGAAACTCAAAATACATTGTATTTTATGTTATGTAATATTAAAATTGATTATAATTATTGATTTCTTAAAATATTATATTTACTTGATAATCATATTTTTAACCTTTATTGATTTTTTATAATTTTTCATATTTTAAACCAAAATTAATGTTTACATTTTCAGGGCAATAATCATTATTCGAATTCATGAAATACCCAAATTTCCTGTTTAGCTCTATTATACATGTATATTAATTAAAATACTATTAGTACATAATATTTGTTTTTGCCACGCATTTTAATTTTGTTAACAATTTTCTCAGTTTATGCGTTTCTATTGAACACTATTTATTATGCAACAAACTGCTTAGAAATTTTTAAGTAACTCTTTCTTAATATTTACCTTTTCTTATTATTTCAATATCTGTTTATTTTTATGTTTGTACACATGGGAAGCAAAACAGTTAATAAATAAGCTTCAGAACACCATTAATCCTTCCAAAAGTATTTTAGGTGAAAAGTGATAGAAAAAAAAATCATTGATAAAATATTTAATTTATTAAATATTTTTCATTTTGTAATTTTTTCATTTAATTAATATATTAAATGTTATTATATACATGAAACATTAAAACATAATCATTTAAAAGCAATTTTTAACTAAGTTATAATAAACTTTTTGAATTTAAGAGAAAACAATTAATTATCTTACATTGTTAATGTGAAAAAGATAAACATAAATAAAGATAAACTTATGTTATGTTTCTTGCTTTTTATTGTTGGATTTGATTTAAGAAATGCATTAAAAAGTTACCCTGTTCTGAAAAAAAACTTATCTAATTTTATATGTAATTATATATAATTATTTTGAACAATAAAATGTAATTTAAATTCATAATTAAAGTATATAATAAAATGTTTTAAATTTTTTTGGGTTTTAGTATATTTTTAGACATTAAAAGTACTCTAATATATTTCTTACTTACAAGTTATTAAAAAGTAATCAAAAACTAAATATAACAATTCTTAAAATATCAAAATATAAATAAAATATTGACGAAGAGCTTTATCATTTAAAAATTCGCCAGAAACTTTTAATTAAAATCTATTTTTGGAACACATTAAATGCATTTACTTACAAAGAGAATCCCATTAAAGATAAATTGGAATGCATCAACATATCAATTGCCTTATATAAACCAGGAACGCATCTATCTAAACTTCTTTCATCTAATGTCAAGAAACAGTTCTCGATTATTTTGGGATCTAAACTTGAATATTCATGAACACCTGTAATGAAAGTATACCTATGATTATTTATATAAATAAATTCTTTGACATCACAGAATATCAAACATTATTTATATAGGAATCAAAATGTTACAATGTGATCATTATATAAACATGCAATTTCATTTAGATATCTTCTCGTTTCCTGAAATCTGTTAATACAATTTTTACATATTTCTTATGTCTGAATAGAAAATTTAATTTGATAATGCAAAATTTTATAATATGCATCATATTTTGCTGAATCAGTGTACATTATAAGACACTTATTTTATTTTAGAACTCATGAAGACACAAATAAATAAAGACTAATATGCAAGAAATAAATTTATATAGCTTCATAACAATTAAAAATAAATTATGTACTTTATACCTATTTTAAGAATTGCATAGTTTACTTGAAAATAATCTAACTTTTTTTGGCACACAATAAAAAATTTTAATTGCCATAAGCATTTGCATTTATTATTGATATGCTATCAATTCAGGGCTTAAAGTAATAAATTTAACATGATAATTTTTTTAATTTTAGCCCTTTACACAAATACAAAATTTTTATAAAACAGAAAGGACAAAATATATTTTTAACAAAATTGAACAATACCTGAATCCAATAAAATAGGATCGAAAATTTCAAATACAGTCGTATTTGTAAAATATCCAGGTATTTTTCGGATCACTTCATCAATTAATATTCTATGATAAACACTGCAACCACTGAATAGTTCTTTTGGGCAATTTGGATCAGCTTTACTATTCCTAGAAAAATAAAAGAAAAATATCCAAATCACAAAAATATCTAAACTTTTACAGAAAATATTTAATATATAGAAAAATTTTGAAAATGATATCAAATATTTAAGATGGTTGATTAAATAAGTTTTACATTAAAAAATTTAATAAAAGGAAATAAAGAGGTTTTATTAATAATTAAGACTACATAAATAAAAATTAAATAGCGTAAAAACATAGTTAAAAATTTGAAAAATAAATAGAATTAAATGATTATTCTTTATATTTTCTTTCATATTTGTGTATCATGTAGACTGTTATTTTAAATAAATAAAATCTATATAGCAATGACCGTGGACAAAAAATTTATAATATTGGTTTACAATTCTTAATAGTACACAAACCATTGAAAAAATAAAATACAGATGTAAATATATTTACATCATAAACTCATGATTTATATACTGTGACTAATAAATTTTTATATAACACACACACTATCACTTTGATAACAAATTGTGTTTCTATTTTACTACTATATTTTAAAATGTGTAGTTGTATTTAAAGGCTGAGTTTACTGTTATATATAAATGCTTTTAAATTACAAACTTATTCATGATACAAATAAGTATATTTATAAGTCACTAAAATTTAATATATTAATTATAATAAATAAGTTAAAAATTTCGAGTATATGAAATACTTAAAATTTAAACATTATTTTGTTTAATGGATGGATTATAATCATTATAACGACACTACTAACATGTAGGAGAGAAAAAACCAAAGTAAAATGCTGATTTTAAATAATAAAAATATATAAATATCAAGAAAAATCAATAAAAGTGTTAATTGTTAATCAAACATTTTCACTCCACAAAATTTATATTTCTTCCATTAAATCACATAAACATTTTACAGAATTCTTCTAAGTTTATTTCTCATAAAAGACACGAAAAGCATACTGTTTTAGCCTTCTTGAAAAGCTGAAAATGAGATTGTGATTTTTAAAAATAAATAGCATTTCAAAGAAATTTGTGTACAGTTGGAATACTGAATAAAAACAATGCATCCCAAATTGTGAAAATTATTCGGATAAATATTAATGTGTATTTTTAACAATTACACTCTCTCACTTATTAAAATAATTCAAAAACAAACTAAAAATTATAATTTTAATCCTTTCCCTCTCTAATTGGCCAAGGTTTTGCTTCCTGATTAATACTGAATACTTATCTTATTATAGATCTAATATGAAGACTTAATAGTTTTAAATTCACAAAACTCTCTCAGATAAAATATGTATAAACAAAATCAAAGACGAAATACTCAAGTACGCTTAGCTACTGTATATAAAAATATATTTGTACATAAATACATTAATGTAAAATAACGTATTTATGTACAACACACAAGAAAAGTGTGTAAAACTTATATAATAATAATTTATAAACTTTTCAGATTACTTATAAATTTATTCACATCAATGTGCAATTGTTATCATATGATAATCACTACTTACTTAACTTAAGCAAACAGTGGAAATATATCTAATATTAAATAATTAATTTTAAATTAACTAAATAGTCCTTTTTTAAGCAATTAAACAAATTATTATTATTAAAAGGACAAAATGGATTATATACTTAAGTAAACAAATCAGAATTCTAAACATGAAATGGTATTATAAATATAAAAAAATTAAAATACAAAATATTTTAAACAAATATTTGAAATCTTACAGTTTGAAAGTAAAATCAGGAGGGGGGAAAGATCCTTCAACAATTATCTTTAAAGCTTCACTTAAGCCAATGATACATTTATCAAGGAATGTACTTTTAATCGAGGAAACACATTCTTTTATTATTGAAACCATACTTTCTAAAATGAAAAGACATAAATATTATGATTTTTCCGAAGCATATATTGTAAAACTTCAATAAAAAAAAGTAAAGTAATATTTTATAATTAAATGTAACCTGAAAATTTCAATTCGATGCAGCCCAAAAAATGTATTGAACTATTTAAAAAATTTCATGTTATATCCTAAAACATGTATTTGATCAATAATGTTGCTTAAATAAGATATGTTATTTAAAACTTTTCATAGCAATGAAAACAAATCAAATACATTTCAGAGAAATATTCTTCAGTAGTTATTGTATTACTTATTGCTTAAATTTATAATAAGATAAATAATTAATATGCTTCTGATATTGATAACAGATATTGATCAAGAAATTTAACCATCTAGATTTCATTAGAACTGTAATTTGTAATAAATAGTTTTTCAATTTTTAAACCTTCCACATTTTAAAATTCGAATCCATAAAGTTTACATGAAAGTTTTCTGAATATTCAGTAAAAATGAAAGTAATCTATATAATATTATTATTGAAGCCATGAATAGATTGCTCCGTCATTGAATATCAAATGCACATTAAAATGCATAATTTACATTCAGAATAGCTAATTCAGATATCTAAAATAGCTTATCTGTTTATGAATAAATAACAAATAAAAATGTATTAATGAGTAATGATAAAAATTAGTTAATTTAAATTAAAATTAGAAGTATAGGTTTGGTTCGGTTTGTTCGTCGCTTAATGGTCCCTTTTCACACACAAGGACTGATCAGAACGGAATATAGAACAAAATTCTCTTAACAAAATTGTTGGAAAATATTTCCAATCTTTAAGACTGGGAGAAAAATAATTCATAGAATTAAATACATAAAAAATTGTATAACAATATCTCAGAGACTTAATGTCATGAAAATTTCATAAATTTTTCGTATGTGTTTATATCTACTCTATGTTATTTTTAAATTCAAAAAGATTATGCAGTATTTTGATCTGATTATATAATTAGAATATTTTCAAATTCATAAATATTATAAAATTAAGTATTCATAATTCATTCATATAAAAAATATTCCTATATGTAAATGCTTCTTGTCAAGTTAAATATATAACCTATTAATATCTTACTTATATTTATTTAATCTACAAAGGTGACAAAGGTGCTACAGATTTAACGTATGTAAGTTTATTTAAGTCTACATACAAATGTATTTATTTAATCTACAGACGGTGACAAATGTATCTTGTGTCTTAAGGTTTACAAGTTTGGAATACTTGCGTATCAACAAGTGCATCATAATTTTGAACCGTGATCAGGTGATGAGGTCACCCCTAAGCTGACATCCGTTTCTCCACGTTTATACTAAATCAGTGGAAGCAAATGCAAAGGCTTCACAATTGCTGATTTTACAGCAGCATAAAGCTACTGGGGCACTTCATAATTCTATAGCAAAACTTATATAAGAACATCCGACTAATATTTTGAAACTTAAATATCATATGATTTAAAAAAAACTTAAATAAAATATTATTAGTTACAGCACTAAAAAGTTTGAACAATTGTTTTTTACACTTCATAAATGAAAAATAATAATTTAAGAAAGAACATTTTGCCAAAAACAATCTTGAATAATGAGATAGCCTGTAGTTGAGGATTCAACAATAACAGTTTAACTATTACCACTTTGAATAGAATAGATATCAAATAACTTGAGTATAATAGACTTTAAGAATTAACTTACCGTCTATTTCTCGCTCTTCTGAGACAGCAAATAGCAAACTTGCATAAACATTTGTATAGCGATGAAGAAGTTCTGTTAATATTAAACGAGCTTCAGCAGAGCATTGTTGAAACGTTGATTGTAAGCAGTTAGTAAATAATATTTTAATTCTGTTAAAGTAATGATTTGTAAATAAAAACTCCCAAGAAAACAGATTTAAAAATAAATTACATGCAACCATATTTACAAAATAAATATTCAAAAAATTCATTTGGATTTAAATCAATTATTTTATGTTAAAAGATAATGTTAAATAATATAAAACATTATATTTATCAAAACAAACTTTATAAGTTAGTATGTGTTTTACAAGTTAAAAAAACATTAATATAAAATTTTGTAGGGAAATTCTCATACACAATGTTCAAAATAGTTATGTCTTAATAATTTGAAATTAAAAAATACAAGAAATAATTTACCAATGGCATCTTCAAACCAAACATTTTATTCGTATGTGATTGAAAATAAATATTTTCTCCTACTAGAAAAAACTACTATGCAACATTAATTAACACAATGAAAATACACGTCAAAATAAAAATATTAAAAAACTATAAATTAAATTGAAAAATAGTAAAAAATTATAAATTTAATAATAATTTGAAACTGAAAGTGTATGCAATAATTATTTGCTTCACCCTTAATTTTTTTCTTTTAAGCAAAAGGCTATGATTAGAAGTGATTTAGTACTAAAGTGATGAATAATTTTCCCACAAAATAAATAATACATCACAAAATTTGTCTAGAAATATAAATTAAATAATATTCTTAACAAATTTAAATTGAAAAATAGTCATTTTAATTTATAATTTTTTTAAAGATATCAATAACAGAAATATGGTCAAAAAATACTCCAAATTTGGGCCTAAAACAAAAATGTATTTTGAGTAAGATGAAACAAATTTTGAATAATAAATCAATTTAATATTCCAAATTTGTTTCATGTCACTCAAAACACTCTTCCTCAATATTAATACGTTTCTATTTTCAAATCGTGCCTCAAAAATCATATTTGTGATTGTTCTCCAAAATTTGTAGAGAAAATAACGCTTATAGAATTAACGGACTCAAAATGATGAACAAGAAGGAATGGTTTCAAACACAAGAAAAAGAAAAAGTCAGTAGAATATGATGCTTTGTGGTATTCTTTGCCGAAAGTTGGCAAATAACTGCAGCATGATATAATGCATTATCATTGTGAAAATCCCCTCAGTTTTCTCGCCATATTTCTTATTGTTTTCGACAAATTACTTCTTGAATACATCACAAAAAATTAACATAATAACTATGAATTGTATGTTTGACCAGACCATTGACATTTACAATGCATAGCACTAAAAATTCCAACTGTCAATGATATGCCCAGTAACAATCAAAGGAACAGTTTATATTTCTTAAAATTTTGATACTTTGATTTGACTTTTTTAACCTTGTGTGATTTACTTTTCAACCGCCACTCATTTGATTGTCAAACTACTGAATCAAAACAAAGATCTAAGTTTTCTCACCAGGAATGTAGTGTTTTTTTAAAAAAAATTCAACTTGTAAAACCCTCTCTTGGATCTGATTTTGGAACATACCCACACATGCTCAAAGTTCTTAGAATAATTGGTTGTAACCTTAACTTCCCTTTTAAAAATGCTTGACAGGAACCAAGTTACATAAGAGCTTTTCCAATCATGTCTCTTAATTTCAAATGGTGATCACCGATTATTTCTCTTATTTGTTGAGCTATTATTGTTTTAAAATATTTATAGAAATCGTAAAATATTTTGATCAAAATTGTCAGACAATGTATAGAAAATTTTCAAATTTAAATATTTAGAATACTATTCAATCATAGTAATGTGTACTTTTTCATTACTTCTAAAACCGTGTACCTACGGAAAATCTTTTGTATCTGGAATCTTATTCTGTGCTATTGTACCTAATACATCAAATAATTCCGGTGTGCAATTTGCAAGAACCTCTTTGTCCAATTTTTCTAGACACGGCAAAATCAATCCTAGTTCTTCTTCTAAAAATAAAAAAATAATTAATTTATTAAAAGCATAATGTGCATATTTTGTGCATAATAAATTTATCATCACTTGAAAACTCATCTTTATTTAATATTTAAAAATTACCAGAAAAAAACCCTTCAAATTTGTATATTATAATCATAAATCAATCGTATGAGACAAATGTGTTTAATTTTTAGTAAAGAATAGAAATATTAAAAAACTCGTAAATAAAAAATAAGATATTTTTCTTCTTATATAACTTTTTCTCTCAAATTCATTTAATAATCACCATTTTACATGGATAAATCAATCCATTTAAAAAAAACTCTTATGTTTTTAACAGGTAATTATGTGAACAGCTAAAATATATTTAAAAAATTTAAAGATATTTAAACATAATGCAAAAATATTTAATTTAAATAATTAAATTTTTCTTTGACTGTACATAAAAACATGAAAGTAATAAGATCTATAAAGAGAAATATATGAAACACTACCACTAGCAGTTTCAATGAATCTCAATTAAAGTGGGATATATGAGCATTATTCAGAATTCTTTGTCCTAAGACAATGTCCTATCATAAGAAACCAAAAAAATAACACAGCAAAACAATTTTTTTCATTTACTTTCAGGAAAAAGTATGAACTTGTTTAATTTATTATATTTTAAATTTTTAATTCTTGTAATGAGTTCAAATCAATAATAAGTTATCAACTATACTCATTAATTGTAAAAGAATCTTATTATTTTTGCTAAAGTTTATATAAAAGTATATAATAAGATGTAATATACCTTTAAATTTATTTGCATTATAAATAAAATTATGTGTTCACAATAATTTAAGCTAGATTATAATAAATCAATGTCTTTTTTTCAAACACTTCAAATCTTTTTTAAAGAAAATATAAATAATTATGTTATTTAAATGTTTTATGTTAATCAATTTTAAATGTCATGAATGTGCAAATCATAATTTCAAACAAATTTCTTTTTAGTGCAAATTTAGCTCTAATAATGGTAAGGCTTAATAAATTCTGCACTATATTTTTTCAAGTGTGATTATTTTTACTAGATTGTTTCTTGCTAAATGTTAACAATTTAATTCAGTATATCTTTATGAGAAAAAATTAAACACTAATAACTTATATTCAATGATAGATTAATTCGGATAATAGTTATCAAAAAATATTGGAATGTCACTGTTTGTCAAAAACAGTTAATTTAATCAAAATATGTTAAAAGTAATCTAGCAACAACATAAAAAGTTGCTATGTTGGGAAAAGGAATACTTCTTTAATTTATATTCTTCATTTTTTAAAAAACATGATTATAACAAATCAATGTCACTCAATTTTGTCTGTTGTATAGAAGTAGGTCATTTTTAGCTCTCATGACTTTTATAAACTAGAGTAAAAAATATAAATTAAACATGAAAATGTAAGTGAAAACTAGTCATAGTGAGAAAACATTACACTCACCTATTATAGGTTGAGAATTTTGTATTGCATAGTATGGAATTTCGACTGTAGTTCCAGTAGCTAGTTTGATTAAATCCGTAATTACTGAGCGTGTATAAGTGGTGCATTGATTAAATACTTTTCCAAGACACGTTTTCACATTTCTCCTATCAATAAGGAAAATTGCCCATAAAATAATATATCTAATATTTAAATGTATTTAAATAACTAATTAATTAAATTACATATTTGAATGAAGAATTCCAATTATTATTTTTGTTTTTTGTAGCTACATATACAGGAATAAATGTAACTACGTAATCATTATAATATCGCTACAAATTATATAAATTACAGAATATATTGAAGAAATATTGATGAAATTGTTATTAAAAATAGCACTCTTTAGCTATTTATAAAAAAATTAATTTTCAAACAAAATTTAATTTTTTAAGTATTGCAAAAATCAATTTTGAAAATAATAATTATTAAACAACATACGAATACTGAATCGAGAAAAATTACTTACAGTAATATATCAGGTGCTTCAAAAAAACCCAAATGTAAACCTGAAAGAGCTTTAAATAATGCAGGAGCACATAAATTTGCTTCCAGTTCGTTCGCACCAGATAAGCATTCAATAACCATTTGCTTTTCCTTATCTGAAAAAAGAATATTAACACACAAATAAATACAAAAGCTTTAATTTGAGCATTTCACCGTAAAGCAGAATCAATTCGTTTGTTTGAAAATTGAATATTGGTTGAGTAAAACTTTGAATTTTAAACTGAACTTCATTCTTTATAGCACATTTCAAATGAAGAAAATATTTATTTCAATAATAATTATCTAAGCTTTTAATATAAAGTTTAAGAAAAGTAAAGTGTGTTAGAATATATTATCTTGTATACAATTCCTTATAATATGTTCATCATTTTCAATAAAATCCAAATACTAAATCTTAAGAGTACTACTTAAAAGAATATTTTCTGTTCACTTTTGATTGACATCTTTTCCATATTGAATGCAAAAGATATTTCAATATATTTTTATTGTAATAACACAAATACTTTGTATAATTGCCCATCCACTATGTAGTTATCGTTAAAAAGAAATTTACATATTAAATTTGATTGAATAACAAGATTGATATTTGAAAATATCTTAAAGTGTTTTAAATTCATTTCTTATTTTTAAATTCACACACAAGATTTAAATTATAAAAAAAAATAAAGAAAAATGTAACTTTCAAAATAACTTTCATGTTTATAGTTACATACATTACATAAATTTTGTAAAGTTCAATTTTTCTCTTCTGATAATACAATGTACGATTGAGTACAAGTACTCTTTTCTAAGCAAAATTTTTCAAATATCAAAAATTACCTAATTTTTAATTTTTTAATTCTATTTTTGCTTGAGATAAATTTTAATGAAAAGTGAAGAGAAAATTTTATTTCAATATTTTTTAATTTTTTACTCAGTATTTCAAAAATTTAATACAGATCTATTTTTATAAAGACTTACATAGTGGATTTGAAATCTTAATAATTTCAATTTCAAAACTTAACAACAATGAACATTTCTATTGATTTCAGCTTTAATATTTGTTTTAATATTAATTTTTAATTAAAATATTGCAATAATAACTCCTGTAGCCAATTCAAAACCTTTAAATTTCATTGAAATTATTATGTGGTTTAAAATATTTACGTGTTCACTAGTTTAAATAATCTATTATGTAATGTTACAGAGATTTATACATAATTTATGACAAGAAATCAGATAATATTTCATTTATCATTTCATAGCTTAAATGTTCTAATTTTAATTAGATGAATAAATTAACACATCATTCCTAAAATACTTTTATTTCGTTAAAAGAATTTAAGAAAATTATGAAGGTGTTTTATATATAAACTATTAAAATATATTATATAATACACTAAAAATTATTTTACAAAATTTGCATTCAGAATAAGCTCAAAATAATAAAATGATACAAATTAGAAATAAAAAATATTTATAATTTTATAATCCAAAAACTTTATTTTAAAAATAGGATCTTTTATTTAGGTTTTGAGCACCTTAATTGTATTTTAGTACGTCTTGTTGTTTCTAATGACACTTGTACGAGCCAAGCTCGCTATGCCTTATCTATGCGAATTTAAGTATCTTTCGTTTTAATCAAAGCACCATGAAGGTGAATGCGACTTTTACTCTTCAAATTTTCCAATAGATGGCGGCACCAGAGAAAATACTCCCTCAATTTTGGCATTGATTTGAAGGGGGAGTAAATTTCTCCAGACCATTGCACCCATGATAACTGCTCAACGACAGACCACAGGACTTTCGATTCCACAGATTTTACGAGTACGTATATCGCATGTACTCGGTGGGTCTTTAGTAGCATTGGGAATCGAACCCCACCCTTCCGGATGGAAGGCCGATACCCTAACCACTAGGCTACCATGGCCATGTATACGGTATTTTAGCATGTCTTAACAATGTAGTACATGCTTTAACAATTTTTTAACAAATACCGAAAAGTTTTAAGGGCGACATCGAAAAAATAAAAACATTTTATTATTTTTATTCCACTATTTATACCATTGCTTCAATTTATAAAAGTAATGAGATACAACGTACCCTGAAAAATATAAATTTCTCTATAGTCAAAGTTATATTACTTTTTTATTGTATTTTATTTTATTGTATTACTTATTGGAGATTATGAAGTAAGTCAACCTTCCATCCTCAGTTTCTTTATTCATTTTTAAATAAGTCAAATATTTCTTCTTTCATTGATATACAAAATTTTGAACTTATTAATATTGATAATAGAAATTACAGAAATAATTTCAGTTTCAGATATCGAAAATTACTAAAATAATATCTAAATTTTTATAACAGTATGATTTCGCAAATTATTGATACCATTTCAGCTTACATATATAAGCTGAAATGATATCAATAATTTGCGAAATCATACTGTTATATATATATATATATATATATATATATATATATATATATATATATATATATACAGTATGATTTCATAAATTATATATATATATATATATACATATATATATATCATATAGTATAGTATAGCTATATATAACAATATGATTGCTTACCAAAACATTATTGATATCATTTCAGACATTAATATATGTAAGCTGAAATGGTATTCAATTGTTTTTGATATCTTACTAGTTCATAAGATTTTAGATCATTATTTTACCATGTTGAAGATTAATAAATCTTAATCAATTTTAATCATTTAGATACCAAAAAAAATTTTAATTATCTATTAATTCTAAAGTTAAAAAACTAAAGTAAAATATATGGTTACTAAAAGAAGTTTTAAATATTAATTAGAAGTTATCAAAAATATTTTACATAATGTCTAATTTTGTTTCAGATTGTTTTAATTTCCAAGTTTAGAACTTTTCAGACCTCATTTTGTGTTGAAAGTTAATAAATCCACAAACGTTTTAATTGTCTAACTACCAGAAAGTGACTAAAATTTTTAGAAATGTAAAAAAAAGCTATACATTCAAATAGTGTAATAAATAGGAATGTAGTTTAAATCTCAAATAATATTTTTGTGAATGTTTTTCCTTTTAATGTGTAAAATTGTACATAATATGCAAAACGCTATATCTTCATAGTTTTACAAATAAGTATTATGACATTATTAGATAAACAAATACTTCAGATAGTTTTCTATTATGCTCCCGCATACAAATGCGTATGATATATTCCAATATATAAACTGACAGAAATGACTTTAATAACGTAAAATTAATGTGTCATAATATGTAAAAATAAATGATTTTAATAACGTAAGTATATATTAAAGAAACAGTTTTATTAGGTAAATATGATTACCTTAAATAAGAATGTCTTACCTGTAATTAAATTCACAACATCAACACGAGATGTTTCAACTGTTAAGGGAATCTGCAACACAATTCCTTGGTCTTCATAGAAAATTTTGATGATTAATAATCGATCACGAACAGGGCAAACACTGAAAACACTTCCTAGGCAATTCTTACTGTCAGGAACTACTTTCCTAAGTAAACAAATTAATATTGATAAATTTAGTTGAAATAATTCAATATAGATATTCGTTTCAAAAAGTTTAAAAATATTTAAATGAATAAAATAGCAATCAATAAATCATGTTAACAATTAAAATTTAAATTACTTACATGCACCGAGTACAATTTCTCTTGTTCAATATATCCTGAAGAATGCCATGTAAGCCTTTTACACACTGTTCCAACTCATTAGAATCAATTTCTTTTAAGCACGTTAATACCTGCTGTCTTTCTTGTTCTACATTTAAATAAGTTAAAAATCTTCATTAAATAATCATAAAAATTTTCATTAAAAATCAACAAAAACAGAATATAAAAGTACCTTTGGATATATATTTCTATTTGTAAAATTTTCAGTTTCTTTCTCACTTTACAATAACTTTTTTACACAAAAATAGTAATTTATCTAGGACAAATAGAATACCATAGATTTAAATTATAAAGGATTTTAAACTACTTCAAACTTACATTTGAAAGAGAAAAGTGAAACCATGGATTTTCAAAGGACAAAAAAACTAATCATTCAACTAAAAAATTGGGTTTACTTGTGAAAACATACTTTAACATAATATGAGAAACAAATAATATCACCGAAAATGTTCAAAAGGGTTATGCATAAAATTTCTGCTTCGGAAAGTTTCTTGTTAAATATGCTTCTGAAAAAACTTCTGAGTTTTTATCAAACATTATATCATCATAAAGATGAGATGATTGTTTTTCATTTTACTTTTTCACAGTCCCTGAAAATTATTTCAACGCATAAGGAAATGAAAACAGTTTCTTTTAAAAAACTAGAAACCACATAGTATTTTAAAGCATATGATGATAAAAAAGGAAATGCTCTTGCATAATTTTTAGGTGTCTTTTCCCATCAAAATTTCTTCTGGAAAAACTAGAATTTCAAACAAATATATTTAATAGAAAAATCCTCACACTTTGCAATACATACAATTAAGTTTATCTTTGGAAATCAATAAATATATACTCTAAAAACAATAATTATTTCCATAAATGTTTTTGGTACAGTCTAGACGAGTAACTAACTTTACCTTTTTAGGTTTATAATGCAAACTTTTGTATAAAATCCTTTGAATGTGTGAAAAATATTTTTATTAAGAAAATAAAATTATATTGCACAAAAATTATTGAAGTTATATAAATTAAACAATAATAAATTAGTTTTCTATTATAGATATAGATCTTTATATAGATTAAGTAGATTTCTGTGAAAGAGATGTTTGCTTAAACTAATTAATACTTCCTTTCTGAAATTTTTTATTCGAATGTCTATGCTGACCTTATATTGTAGATACAAATCGTAGAAATATTATAATATCTAATATTAATACAAAACTTTAAATGCAAATCGTATAGTTTTTTTCTATAATGATTTGCATTTAAAGTTTTGTATCAGCATACAATGAAGACAAATTAATTTGATATGGAAAATGGAGAAAATATTAAGAGACTTTTCAAGCCTTAAAATATTCTATTTGAATAGAATTTTTAACAATATATAAAACATGTATTATAACAAAAATTATAAAATTCTGCTAAACGAATAATGTCACCAGTTAATAATAGATGTATCACTCCAATCATACTAGACTGAGATTTTATAGTATTTACTTGTATAGAAATTATAATAAAATTAGAGTATAATTTTAAATTAAAAAATAAAATATATTAAATATAATAAATCTATATTCTTACTTAACAAAATATTGTGCGGTATGTTTTTAACACATATAAAATATTCGAAAATTAATAGAATTTTTAATGTATACAATTTAAGTATAATTGATTCAAATTTAACTAATAGCATTATACTAGCATCTTACATAATTAAGGGATCATTTACAATATGACATTTGTCAGTAATCTGCAAAAACTTCAAAACTAAGTTTTTAGCACTGATTCACTAATACCAGTATAAACACCTAATCTAATCATTAATTTTTGTAGTAAACTATAAAATTTGATAAACATATTGAATTTTTAAAAATTAGCCCTTTCATAAATAATAATTAATGTCTGTAATACTTTTATAAATATAAAATAATCTCTCTATTTCTTACATACGATTACAAGCACGTAAGGCTTTTATAAAGAACTATCTTATATGAAGCATTCAAAAGAATTATAAGAATGAAATATTTTACCGTCAATATTTGCTTTAACAGTACTTCCTGGATTTTCAGGAATAATGTGTATCGATGGATTTAAATACTCCTGAGTCAATGAATTTATTATCAAATTGGATTCAATGCAGCACACTTTAAAGACATCTTGAAGACACAAATTAGTATTTTCAATAAAGCTAAAATTTAAAGCAAAATTAATGTAGCTGTTATATTAATGACGAGAACTTGTTTACTATTCATAAATATAAGGTAAGAAAATTACAACTAACACTTACGGTTTGTACGGCGAAAAGTACTTGATTCCATTTGTGAGATAAAGAATCAAATCATAAAATCCGGGCCAACATT
Organism: Latrodectus hesperus; assembly: GCA_037975125.1. Taxonomy (NCBI): domain Eukaryota; kingdom Metazoa; phylum Arthropoda; class Arachnida; order Araneae; family Theridiidae; genus Latrodectus; species Latrodectus hesperus. The sequence continues at coordinate 1,292,732 of JAJQOW010000019.1, read as the reverse complement.
TTTCTACAGTTTCTTTTCTTAGCATATAAAGGCATGTTTTTGCTTTGTCTTTGAGTAAAGCTAATCGTAAAAAAATTATATGATGATAAAATTAGAAAAATAAATAAATTAAAAGTTACAAATTTGCTTGACTTATAAATGAAAACCTTAACATTATTAACTTTTTATTTTTGATTTAAGTTGCACATTTATGAATAAGAGTAATTTATGTTTCTCAAATATAAAAACAAAATTAGATAGCTAAATAAAGTTTTAAAAATAATACCCAAATACTTTACTTAAGCTTAACTTAATTTAAGCTATATACAACTTAAGAACAATGCCCATAACAAAGATGCTCGAAAAATGTTAAAATGTCTGATTCCCCATGAATAACTACTTGTAATTTGAATAAACAAACATTTAGAATTTCTGATAAATTGCATTTGTGTGCCTGTGAAAAGTGATTGCTTGTGTTAAAAACTATGGGATGAAAAAAGTGTATTCTACCAGTATGAGTTGGAATGTTTGACAGAAGCAAGGCTTAAATCTATTTCAATCTATGATAATTTTAATAATATGTTCAGGGAAACAATTTTGTCTTAAAGTAATAAACAACGAAATTTATATGAAACAAATCAAAATTGAAGTAATAAAACAAACTAAAAACTATAAAAAAAATTTCTATATTAAATAAATAGGAAAAATTACTACTTTTCAGAATGTATATGTGGAAAATCAGAAAGAGATATCAATGGTTTGAAGATATTTCACAATCAAAACAAATTAACAAAATAAAATAAATTCTATACCAATTTAAATTGTCTTCTTATTAAATAATTAAAATATTGATTTTTTAAGAGAAAAATAGCCAATAGTATTTTTCAGATTAATCGATTTTTTAATAGATACTCTTTTTAAACTGATATTCTAAAAGAATAAAGTATTAATAAAATAAATAAATGTAATTTGAAAATTGAAATAGATAAAATGCTTAGTTTTCATTATAAAAGCGTTCAAATTGACTTACGTGGAATGAATATTGTTTTCCTAAATGAAATTCTTGAAATAAGATCATCTGAATGTTTTGGTGTAACATTTGAGGAATTCCCTTTAAAAGTTTCTTCAATATGTTTTGTATCATTCATTAAAATAAACATAGCAGCTTTTGATATCTTAACATTTGAAAGATCTAAAATACAAAAAATATTATGAAGCAACTTATTAAATTATTTCACTTTAATTTTAATTAAATAAAATTTACGATGAAAAAAGCATGAAAATTTTATATTTTGATAGTTACTTACTAAAATGCATTACTATTAAAGATATAAAATTCTGTGATTTTCCATAGAGTGTAAGACAGTCTCTTATTGTCTTCTCCTTACAAGCAATTCGACATCCTCTAAATACAAATCACAAAATAAAAAAACAAACCTATATTGTGTATATTTTCATTCACCTTAAGCAAACTAATGCTTTACAAAAAAATGTTAATGGATTAAATATATATATATATATATAAATATATTTAATTTGAAAGTTGATAAACTTATAAGAAATAAATTAAACAATTTAACATTTTAATATTATTATTTTAGCATTATTGTTATTCAGTATTAATATTATATTTTAGTAAGGTATTATTTAAGTCAAAAAGTATTCATAATTAATTGGCGCTCTGTTTGCTATTTTCACATGAAAACTAATAGTACTAGAAACTGTACTTTTATGTAGGTTCTAAAGCACTATAAACATCTGTGCTCGAGGTAGTATATATATTATTTTATTTAAGATTCACGCTGAGCCATCTGAACACTGTCAATTTATATCTTTTATAAAAAAAACAAGCCTTTAGTACAATAAATTAAGTTCTTTTATTTTTATTTGTAGTATTTGAATATTCTGTTAAATAATGATAATATAAAAATTGTTATTTTTATCTTAAAATAAGTAATATTAATTTCCAAAAATTTACTTAATGCTCAGCAAATTACTTAACGCTGAATTTTTTTATCTTTAATCATTGGATATGAATAAAAATTGTATAGTCTTGGAAAAATAAACAACTATAAATTGTTTGCTTGTTTGAAGCAAACTGAGATATCTATATTTTTATTCAAAAAAGATAACATATTAGTTGAAATAATAAAAATTTTAAATTACTTTTGACCCTTCAAGTTATTTAATGGTTTATGTCAAGTAAATAAATTTTTTCCAAGCAATTGGAAATCTCAAATTTGTGATAAAATGAAAGTCTTAATTGAATAAAATAAGTATTTCTCGATGAAAGAAATAAGAATAGAGTGTTCTTTATGCAAGAATAAGCTAAAGAGATGTTTCAAGTCCGAATAAGGAGACAGCTTATTTATTTTGTTATTGATTAAATTGGATTCAGAACGAATTCAGAACATATTTTCTCTTGATTCTTTTCTAAATTTAATATGAGTTATCAAAACAGATGCAGATATCTTTATTATTTTGAAAAAACGGTAATTCTGAACTTTTTTTCTGAATAATTTTATAATTTTCGTTTTCACCTAAAGTGAATTCTCACTGATCATATTTTAAAAAAATTAATCTTACATGCTTAGATTTTTCATTTTAGAAGGTGTCTAATTATTAAATTTTGTGACAGCGTTTAAAGAGCAAACATGTGTATATCTATTACTTATATATACTCAAACAGATACACTTAAAGGGAAGAAAATTGTACTTATGATTTTAAGACTCTTTGAACCTTAATATAAAGTTTAAAAAAATTTGAATTAAAAGAATTCAGAATTAATATTGAAGAATAGATAAATAAATTAAATATATGAAAAGAAAATTTTTTCATCAGTCACAAATGTCTCTAAGTTATGTGTGTACTTTTACAAAAGAAAAATAAATGTATTGTTTCTTATTATGGCAAAATTAATGTAAAAGTAGCTATTGAATTCAATTTAAATGAACAGAAAATTAAATATTCAATTATCTGAAATAGTTGATGTTTTACAACTAATGTAAAAATAATCTTATATTTACCGAGATTTCAACGGATTCGATTCGATAATGTGCTGACCTTTAGCTAATGATAGCACTAATATATCACAACATTCTAGAGCTCTAATAATGATGTCTCTACAGATTACACTGAATTTTCGGTAACCTACCAAAATAAAAACCAAACGTTGAAATAAATTGTAGGCAACTATAAGAAAAGTTAATATGAATAAAAAAAATTTTAAAGCATCCACAAAAAATTGCCATGAAAAGACAAACAATTGTTAACACTTAATAATAAATCATATATAAAAAATACTAAAATTAACTAAACTATTAAAAATAAGATTATTTATTTACATACTTCTGATAATACTTATTAAAATATGCATGAATACTAAAAAAGAAAATTAATAAAAGCCCTTTATATTTTTTAAGAATTTCGTCCTCGCTTTCAATGTAGTTAACAAAAATTTATTTATAGAACTAAACATTTTGATTAAAAACATTCCTTTGAATATACTATAATGAAAAATATTCTGATGCTCATTAATCTGAATATTTGATTGAGACTTAAATTCCAATTATTAATTTAAATGTTATGCACTGCAACAGTATTATTGTGTGTATTTCAATTTTCATAAAAATTCATTTTACATATACTACATAGTTGTAAATTAAAATAATTACCAAACTATTTTGTTCATGAAAAAGAGTATAATAAAAATATTATGCTAAGCAGAAATTCATATTTTTACAATAGATGTAATTGATGTACTTTAATTTTTTTTTTCCTTTTCAACAAATATTAATTCAAACTATAAGTACAGCAAAATGAAAGTTGAGACAAATGCATGAAAAACTATAGTTTGCAAAATAATAATTTAAAATTAATATGAGATTTTAAATTATTTAAAATACAAGTTTTTTACCTACAGCTGGAATTGATACAGCATAATTCATAAGATTTGAAACTAATTCAACAGAGCCAGGAGAACATTTCACTGTAGCTGCCTGGTAGCAGAAATAATTACAAATTCTGCAATTGAAAATTTTAATAAGAAAAATACACCTTATATTAGCTGACAATTGAAGCTTTATTTCAGAAATTAAACTAACATAAAATTTATAATGCCAATAAATTTTATAATTATTAATCAGATGTTTTTCTTCTTAAAGACCAATTAAAAACAATAATTGAGATTAATGATTAAACTCAACATTTTAGATGTAAATATTTTATGTTTATAAAAATGTAAAAATTTACGAAAAGAGACATTTACAATAAATGACAAATTACTCATTATGATAAATTGCAAAACTCATTGTTAAAAAATTATTTGTAAAGTTTGCTATAATAATTATTTAAGTATTACATAGACGAATTGCATAAACATATTAATGTGGGTGTGTAAATATTAAGACTTGTACAAAACAGATTTTTTTTGTAAAATAAATTACTTTAAGTTAGGTCCATCTACAATCCATTCATTTGAGTTTAGAACTGAATAAACTGATGCTTTCATAGCAGGACAACATTCAGAAAGAATAGGCTGCATCGAGTTGAAGCATTTATCTATTGACGTAACAACTTCCGCTGTGGAGACAAATGTTTTATAATTAAATTCAAATAATATACTTTGTTAAAACAATTCAAATATATGTACTATTTACACATCTACATATTACTAAGATACTTACTTTATTTGCCCACCGAATTTTTGTCTTGGTTTGAATTAAGAAAGGAGTGAAACTTATATCAAGACGTTAATAAATAGCTAACTCAAAACATATATCTTTCATATCGAAATTTGATTGCAATCTGTAATTAGTTTAAACTCTAACAATAGTTTGAAATCACTATGAAATTGTTCAAGCCGCTATACAAATCATTTCGAAATTCTGACAGCCAAAAGAGTGGAAGCATGTGGTTTTTTTTTTTTTTCTTTCGCCTTTTTAAAGTTATTACCCATGCATAATAACTGGTAATAAAGAAAATGTATATGAAACGCTGACACTCCAGATTATAATATTTTCAAAAAATAACGATATTTTTTTAAGTATTGTTTTTTGGTCATTGCTGTAAACATATTTTGATATTCTCAATTTCTGCACATCGGAAATTTTTCAATTATTGAGACAAATAATTAAAAAAATATTAATCTACTATTTTGAGGCGTTTGCCTGAAAAAACGTAATCCCAGACAAACTTCAGATATTTTTAAGAATTCGACAAAAAAACTCTTTTCTTACATAATAATGTTACGCCTTCTTATACAATAATTTAAATGCACATACTTTTTAAAAATGCTCAACAAATATGGCCCTAAAACACTGTATTCTCCTAATATTCCTTCGAGATATGGAACATTTTTCTATTTGTTTTATTTATATTTTTTGTATTGTTTTTATGCTCATCGGCTCGGATCCATTAATTTGATGACAGAAATCTTCCTACGAAGTTTGAAATACAATTACAAAAACAATTTGTTACTACACTTTAATAATTGAAAAAAACGGTACATGAAATACTTAAAAATCAGGAGATAGTAGTTTAAAAAATATTAAATAACTTTTACTGATAGTTTGATACCTTTAGTTTAAATAATAATTCTCAATAAAAAGTTTTAGAGTGGATTACAAACTTTTTTCAGAAATGTTTTAGTTAATGTAACCAAAAGTAATTACACTAATATATGAAGTTACTGATAGATTGATACATAAATAAAAAATACCCCTCTTCTTAAAAACGACAGAATAATTCTATGTTGTGAATTAAACAATAAAACCGTTTGCCATAATCGCATTTATGATTGGTGAATAATCCTTTATATATTTCCTAACTCCATAAAAATAAAAATTCTATAATAATGAATATAAAAATAAAATTTCCTATAAAAGTAAAAATTTTTATATTTTCCATAAAATAAAAAAATTGAATTTTATAATATAATACAATAGGGTTCCTTTTAGTTAAAAAATATGTTGAGAAGCATTTAATTTGAATTAATTAAGAATGAATTATTTTATTATAATGTAAAAAAAAATTTAAAAATTAGATTTTAGAAACAAATTTACTTTTAACACAATCAATTCAAAAAATTTTATTCCTAACAGGAACTGTTATTGATCATCAATATCGAAAAGGCCACTTTCAAGATTTGTTGACCAACTGCATGGCACTATTTCTGATTTACTTTATTACAAGTCGTTATTTTAAGCGTTCATGAAACTCCAATAAGATTCGTGAACTTTTATATTCATTTCATCCTCAGGAATACCAGAGTAATCATTAGACGACAATTTGTTTTTCAATTGAATATTATTATTATTTTTATATGTCAATATATGTAATAAATTTCACAGAAATATCTCGTATATAAATAGACGGTGAAATTTACTATATATAAAAACGAATAATTTCACTTTTTAAACAAAATAAATTAAAAATAATTATTATAAAACTAAATACTTACTAGTAAAATTGGATCCATAATTGTTGAGGTAAGAAGTATCTATAAAATATATCAATATTAAGTTTTAACATTTAAGCACACAACTGTTACTTAAATTTTATAAAATATATAGAGAACAGATATCATTTAAAGTAAAATATCTCATTTATTTTAACATGAAGCATTCAAATAAATTCTATTTATTAATTTATTTACTATTGTTGAGACATTTAGGTGTATCCTATAATTAAAATAATTATAGGATAAACTTAACTATCTCAATAATTAATAAAAAAATTAGAACCAGGTAAAAATAAACATTTATTGTCAATGAAGTTTCAAGCATTTTACAGTTTAAAATTTGGTATAATATAAAAATGGTTGGTAAATAACATGAATTATCTCTTTTCGGGATATTCCACTTATTTTTAACTTTTCTTGAAATTATTTTCCTTTTAATAAAGCAATAGTGGTTCTTAAATTGCTTAATAGTTACCCTTCAAAGCTACATAAAATTCCTCTAATTTTCATATTCTATTTATTTAATGAACTGATTAATTTTATGATGCATTGTATGTAATTATTCTGACGATTGAAATCATCAGAATAATTACTTAATATCAGAGAATATTAGAGCAAGATAATACAATAATTGGTGTCCTTTACCAACAATATAAATGTATTTCAAATTCATAAATTCTATTAAATTATTTTTTCGGATTAATTATAAACTATAAAATGTGTTTTTCAGAAAATATCACAAATAAATTTTACTACTAGGAAACATTCCAAACTCCAATATAATAATTTATTTACAACATTCTGTAACACATATTAAACATTATTCTATTGTACGTAACATATTAAACATTCAATTATTCTATGATCACTTTTATTATTAAACAATAATTGTTCTTAATTATAAAAGAAAATATAAAAAAATTGATACAAAAAATAGGCTATAACAGTTTTTAAGTCTTACGTAATTAAAAAGATAAAAAAATAACTAAAAAAATACAAATTATAAATAGAAATCATTCAAATTTTTTCACCAAATTGAGGTGTATACTGAATTGTGAAAATTTACATTAAATACCATAAATAAAACATTTAAAATATTTGCCAATACTGGTATAAAATCAAATTCAAACTTGAAAATAATTAAAATATTATAAAAATTATATGTTATTTATACCACTAATAATAAATTTATTTTATAACAAATTTTATAACAAGTTTTTGATAAAAAGCTGAAAAACAATTAATTTCACTTGCGCGTGCTCGATTAATTTCGTAATTAAGTGTTCAGAAAAATTGTGTGATTTAAAATTGAATAATATATATGAGGTCTATCAAAAAGACTCTAAAAAAAGGGTAGAGAATCATGTACTTGTGAATTATAGTAAAATAAATATTAGTATAATAAACTTAACATTTACTATATTTATTATTTAGGAATTTTTAATTTAAGTATTCTAAAGAAATTTATAAAACTCTTCAATAGAACTCTTTTTTTAAATGCATTCAAAATCACTTCATATTTGATTCATTAATATAATTAATGGTGCAAATCAAAAATATTTATTTTTAAAGTAATTAATAATTTAAATGTATTTAATGAATATTGGTTAATATAAAATTATAATCCTTTACCTACATCAAAGTTTAAATTGTTTGTCGTTCAATAGACATTTTTCCCGCAATAGGGCTAATTAGACAAGGATCTACAATTTAAAAGTGATTTTAAACCGCTGCAAACAACTGTATATAAGCTTGAAATGGGACTCAAACAAATGACCTGTTGAATTAAAGGCCAGAATGTGAACTATTCGGTTGCCAGTTCGGCTTATGTATTTCAAATAGATTTATTGAGTTATATGCAGATACTTTTCAGCATTTTTAATACGAAATTTTAACCTGTAGATTTTGCACTAAAATATTTACTATGTTTTAAATGCAATGAGAAAAGTTTGCTAAAAAAGCATAATAAATATTGATATTGAGATTGAGATGTTTATACATTCAGATTGATCTTTCTAATAAAGCTACATGTAACAAGAACATGTTATTCATACTAATTTGAAAACATTTACATTAACTCAACAACTAAATTTGACAATATTATATGCCAACATAGTTTCATGTTAAAATAAATAAAAAAACTATTTGCAAAGTCATCAATATGTAAAAATCAAACATACTTTTTGGAGTATAGTCAAAAACATATTTCATCACTTTTAGAATTACATCTACATCAGCACGTTTACAGGCATTTAACTGTTCTGCAACACATGAAATATCACATTGCCTAGGACATTGGATATCACATTATTTTGAAATTAATTATTTAAATAATATATATTTAAATATCTAATAACTAAAAGAAATATGCAACATATGTGACTAGAAAGTTAGATATCAACAATAATTATTGCATAATTTATTTTGTGTGAGTTAATAAAAAAACTTTTTATTCATATATAGAGCAAATTATAAGTTTTTCAAATACATAAATGCTAATTTTGAAAGTTTATAATGGTAAATTTACATGCTAAGAAAATACTAAAATATACATAAGCGCTTAAGTAAAATATTTACCTAGTAGTTTACTAAGTTATTAGTTAATATTTACTAAAAATAGGTATTTCAATACAACTATAACAGATTAAATTCCACACTATACAATTTATAAATGCCAGTCACAAATATAAAGCACTTTAAAATATGTAAACATTAAAAACTATAAAGAAAAACTAAAACTTAAAAAATAATCATTATATCAAAATATATATATAAGTATACTTTAAATCTTCTTCATATAAGGAAATACTACTTCTTCCTTTACGGACAGCAAAGATGTATTCCAATACTCGAGAACAACACTTTATAGGAAATTTAAGCACTTTTCCAAAACAACGATCAAAAGCAGAATCTGCAAAAAAATGTAAATTTAAATAAAAGCATCCAATATAATTTATAGTTACATATAATATAATTGTATAACTGTTTCTGATAAAAACTATGATAATATACGAAAACATTTTTGTGAAATAATGAAATTACTTTGGAACCATAATTGAGAAACCAAAATTTCAAAGGGTTTACAATAGTCTTGTTATACTATTGCGTCATGGTGCTAATTTAGGTATATATGCTTTAAATATATTAGATAAAGCTAAATACCCTCTAACAAATCTCTCATTTACTTCAACTAACTAAACTATATTGCTAATACAGTATATGATCAAGTTACAATGGAGAATTCTCTAATTTAGTACCAAATCTTGCTGATGTCTTAGCTACAAACATGGTTGTAAATTTAAAATAAACTAACAATGCATATATACAATTTTACTGTCAAAACAATCAATAACCAAAATACTTAGTAAATATGTAATTTAAAAAAGCGTATGGATACAATTCGTTCAATTAAACGGTTTATATGAAGAAAATAATAGGAATATAGGACTTCTGAAATTTTTGTGATTAAAAAATATATGAAAATACAAACTTTTAGTAAAGGAAAATTTTCAAAAATTGCTTAGTGAGGGATTATATTTGAATTATTATATAAACAAAAAATAGCAGCTTGGGGGAAAAAATTTAATTTGAGAATGAGAAAATCCTCTTCTGAACATCATTCAGTACTTATTTGAGAATGTAATTCAACTCATAAACTTTGTGTGCTTGTACTCTAAATATTAAATTAAAAATACCTAATTAGTCAGATCAAATGTATCAAGCACAATTTAAAATGTATAATTTGGATAATGTATAATTGGTATAATGGAAATTGAAAACCATATGATCCTTATCATTCTTCCTTACATTTATACTTGCTCGTCCCACTCTGAGTAAACATTTAGTCACCTATGAACACCCATGTAATTAGATTCGAATTGCATTAAAAACTTATTTCACACAGTTATAAAAAGATTAAGTGCATGTAAATTACTTTCTGATATCAATTCTGAATAATAATAAATATGCTTTTGAAAGCAATTAAGTATCAACGGCTTCGCTTTTTTTTGGAAATTCTCTTGAATCTTTTCTGCATCAAATTAAAAAATTAATATGGAATGTACTTCTATGCAATTTTATTAGCTAAAAAATTGTGGCTTTACATATCTAGCATGTTTGCAAATTGTGATTCTTCTTCAAAATTTCGAAGTATTTTTTATTTAAAAATGTACAATCCCTTTTTATTGCCATAAAGAATTAAAATAAAAATAATTAAATATCTCTTAAAAAATTAAACAAATGAAATATATAAGAATAATATTTACTGTATTTCTATGGCTATTGAAAATTTTATATAATGTTCTCGTGCTCGATAATGGATAAAAAAAAACGTTATAGTATTAAAGCCTAACTTTTCAATCACCTAGATTATTCTATCTTTTTGAATGAATTGATTGAAGTTAAAAGCTTTTACAATTAAAAACTATAAAAGTAAAAATTAAGCTAATCATTACATACTATTTTTCTATTGGTTTTTATGAAATTAAAGAAAACACAGAAAAATTATATTATGTACAGTAATTTTAACGAAATATTCATCAATAAAGAAATTCAATTTTTCATCTAGTAAGATCACGTCAACTATGATTTTGTTCCAAAAATCAAAGTTGAAATTATGTTTTTATAAAATCCCTTTTTGGAATATTTCATTTTACAGTAAATTTTATTACCTTGATCTTTCCCAAAATAACTATCTGAATCATTAACATATTATCAGATGGAAGAGGAATTTTAAGAACTTTACAATGAGGAATTTTATAAGACAAAATCTTTACTTAACTGCATATAAATCAAACTATAAAATAAACAACAGAAAAATATCCTTCTTGAATTGATGAAGAACAATGCATACATCAAAAATTTATCTTATAACAGACTTATGATGTATAAATAGTTTTAATTTTTAATCCTTTTTATGAACATATACATTATATAATTTATATTCCAAGCATTACTTACATATCAAATCCGAATGAGTGATATGCATCAAAAGACTGAGCGTTAGATCTCCAGCTTCTGGATGACAATTTTTTAAAATGGTCTGATAGCAGTTGTCTGAACAAGAGCTATAAATAATGCTTTTTATTAGACAAATAAGTTTGAAACAACATGTAATAAGTTGATGTTAATTATTTTGGGTTATAAATTATTCAACATAAATTCTCATAAGGAATCACAATTTTCCCAAAAACATTTAGTAATTACCTGAATATTCAAAGATTTTTTAAGACTACATAATTAATACTTATTAATAAATGACTGATTTAATAAGATTAATAAAAATTATCGTAAGATTAATAAATTATATCTTAAATTCAAAATTTATTCTGGCACAATTTTCTTGCAAGAAAAGTTATCCTAAAAATTAAAAAGTGTCATGCTAAATGAATTGATAAATGTTGACACTATGTAGAGACTCAAATTGCAGTTTAATCTCATGTAAAAACTAGATGATATTATTTTAAAAAGAAAATATATTACTAATGAAATTCCTTTTTCTTCCACTTTTTGTCGTGTAAAATGTATACTGCAGCTAAGAAGACTGAAGGGCAGCATTTTTCAATCTCAGATTTCACCATGGTTAAACATAAATCGATTGGCTCCCGAACATATGCTATAGAATAGAAATCAATAATGATAAAAATGAATATATAAATATTTATCTTTGTATAAAGACCAGGTTACACTGAATAAAATTTGTTATAACAATTATAACTATGCTTGAATTTTTCATAATTAAAAAAGTAAAATATGTAGAGATAAAATATTAGGTAACTAGATTCTCTTGCTATGTTTTTTAAACCCATGGAAAGTATTTTTAAGCTTTAGTATGTGAAAAAATAGAAACGATAGAAATTATATTTAAAATATTTTATCTATTTAAAACTGACTATCATAAATTACATTTCAATCTTAAAAAAACAAACATTTGATATTCAAAAATAACTAAATAAACTTACTCGGCAAATTATATGGTGGTACTGGTGGTAAAAGGAGTAAGTGGTCGACAATTTTATCTATTGAAAGGAAAACAAACTATTTTTAACAAAATGAAAATAAATTAAACTTAAATATTTAAAAGTGTACTCAAATTACTGCGATTAATACAACTAATAATTAATATGCATAAATTTAATTCATAGGAATCTTTTTAAATTAAAATTCTTTTATAAATAATATAATTGTTTAGAAATGGTAAATACACATTTAAGAAAAAACTGTTATTTAAATAAACTATTCAACTAGTTACTATGTATTGTATATATATATATATATATATATATATATATATATATATATATATATATATATATATATATATATATATATATATATATATATATATATATATTTAAAGAATTAGGCTACATATAAACATATACGCCTTATATATTAAGATTTTTAAAAAATGTTTCATACCAAATGGAGAATTTTTAAGTTTTCTTATTTTTATATTTGCAGTATAAAACATATAAATTTAAATAAATTCAGATTAAGACAGATTCTCCTACTTTGTTATTGGAGTCCCCTTAATTATTAAAACTGTGTTTGATAAGAAAATTTTTATAGTTTATGTTGACATAGTAAAATATATTACTATTGTAATATGCTTGTAAGAATAATAATAGCTCAATTTCAGTAAGCAATACTTTTTCAGGAAAATATTAAAATGTTGACAACGTACATGAAGTATTATCTTTTGAAGTTATTGCATTTATTAAATGAAGCATCATTTCAGGTGAATCACAAGAAAATACAAAAGGTTCATAGCAGAATTTTGCACACAACCTAGAATAAAAAATATCTTTTCAAATAAAAACTCAAATAAAAAATAAAGAAAGTGGAGCTAGTTTATTTCTCTTAAATGAAGCAATTATATTATGAAAAGTTATATTCAGTAACAAAATATTTTAATAATAAAATAGCTACACAATTATCAAATTTTAAGATAAGTCAAATATTTATATAGAATAACTAACTTTAAGAAATGAGTAGTTTTTTTCAGAATTAAAAAGACAAATCGAAAATAAAACTACTAAATTAAAAAAGTGAAATTTTTAAAATATAAAAAAATGAAAATAATACTGGAATTTTAGAACTGGCCATTAATGAAAAGCATTTGAAATATTTTACACCCTTCTTAAACAAATAACATTTTCATATCAATTATCAGTTATATTAGGTTTTTTAATTACTAAATATGATTTATCTCTAAATTTTAATGCTAAAACATTCTGAAAATGATTATCTGAACAAGATTTTAATATTGGTAAAACGATTCAAGCTAAAAATGTTTCCCTCAAAACTATAAGCATTAATTTAAAAGTATGATTATATATTATATTAATATACATATAAAAGGTACTTAATTTACAATACATATGAAATTTTTCAAATAAAAACAAAACCAAGAATAAGTTTTAGTTTGGTTTGATTTTTGTCATCCTATGGTTAATTTTTCCACAGAATTGCTAATTTTACAAGAAATGAAAATTTAAAACAGAATTTTAGTCATTACAAAATTCATCTTCTAAGCAAAAGCCGAATCTATGGATTATTAAATTTCAGAAATCAGGTTGACCATTTAACAACTAGGTCAACATCCTTCACTGAGAATAATGATATAACTACATTTAGATAATAATTTGCTGAGTAATTATGTGTGTTATTAATGACTATATATAACATAAACTAACATGTTAAAATCAATATTGAAGTTCCATTAATTAAATTAACTAAGAACAAAATTTTAGAGCAAAAGCATCACAAATATACGTTATAATAATCATTCCTCAAATAAAATTTACAATGCAACCAACCACTTTTGGTGAGAAGTTTTTCATAATTAATGGCATTAATTTGCGAGGAGATAAAATTCATGTGTAAGGTTCTAATATACTAGTAATAAATTCAAAGTATAGGAGTAAAAATAACTTTATGTAAAAAAACATCATAACTAAAAACTCATTAAAAAAATTTTCTCAATCTAATCAATTGCTCATTTTGGAATTAAACAATCCAAAACAGTGAAATATTAAATTTAGACCAGCAGGCAAGGAACTAATACATTTTGTAATGCATATTCATATTAAATAAAATATTTTTATTTAAAATACATTTAAAAGATGCTCTAAATTTCATATTCCCAGATTCTATTCACGCTTAAATTTCAAGAATTCTTCATATTAAGCACATATTTAGAAAATATATGTTCTTAAATTAGTAAAACACAAATTGTTTGCAACAAAAATAATCCATAAGTATCTTTCTGAAAGGGATGATAGTGATTTATAACCTTTAACACACACACATTTTCACATTGTTTAAAGTTAACAATGTTTTATGTATTATTTTTGAATAATCTTCCCTTTTTAATTTATATATCAATAATAAACATAAACATAAGGTTAACATGGGCAGCTGAACTATTTAACACCAATTTCAAGCCAATTATTGTTATGTGAATCACATCAGTTTTAAATTCTTAAACCCTAATACACTTTCATAGAAATAGAGTATTTTCAATTAGAGAGCAAGATATAATAATGAAGTAGTTTATGGTGCTATCATCATCATCAATATAATGGAATCTTGCAAGAATTCATAGATTTGCTAATTGCAAATAAATAAATTTATTAAAAATAAATTGTTTTTATTTTGGAATAAAGCATTAAAGGGATTAAGCGCTTTTCCTTTCGACCTCCATTTTATTAAATCTATAGTTATCACATGCCAATAATGAATGGATTAAGAAATATATGTTATCTGTTTCAGTGTGAGTTTCAATCAAGCAATTTGTTAGAAAATTTGTATATTTCCAATTTCTTCATTTAATCACTATTATTAATCAGCTTAATATGATACTATTATAATCTGATTCAGATTCATACAAATGAGCAAACATTTTTAAAAGAAATTACATTGAAATATATTGGAATTATCAGTTTAAATATAAATACCAAAATAAATTATTATAATTTCGCGAATTTTAGCAATTAGAATTCAGTTTATTTGTAATAAATATAAGTAAAATGCATAATATATTACAATAAAACTCCTCCAAATTTTCATAAGAAAATATACTTACTTTAATTCGTGAAAATTTACATGCGTAGGAATATTAAGAACTGTGACAGCAATGATACTAAAAAGACTTGGGCAACATGATTTTATTGTTCTTTCATGATTTCTAAGGCATTTAGAAATAGATTTTTCTTCTATAAAAGATAGAACACCACTTAATTTTAAAAATTATTCATACTTTTGAATATTACGCAAAAAATCAATCGTTACATGTAATTTTCATGAACTCTCTTTAAATTTTTCAATTTTTTTTTTAAAGTAAGCATCAACTTATTTAAATTACAAACACCAGGACGAGTATCGGATGTCTAAATTCAAACAGTTGATGTTATGAATAAAGTTAAAGAAATCTATAGATAAAATAATTTCATTTTTATAGCTTAATAATGTAAAACTGATAAGTAATCCACATATTAAATTAAAGTATCTTTTAACAGAAATAATTATACATGAAACATTATGAAGGAGAACAGATAAATTTAATTTTCAAAAAGCTTTAAGATAAGAGATTTTTTAAAACTTTCCAGTGTAAAAACTAGAAACTTGCTTTCCTTAACTTTAAAGCACAAAATTGTATGAAGCTAAAAGTTTCTCAATTTGGCTATTTTTAGCAAAACATGATAGTTTTTAATTTACTCAGAACTTAATTGAAATTGCATTTAGTGGAAGTGAAATTATATAGTAACAATAAAATGTTAATATAAAATACTCAAGTATTAGATACAAAATGAGACTAAAATACATAAGATACTTTTGTAAATGAAAAGCTAAGTTCGGAATATATTGAAATAAATCAAGAACAAACTAAATGGGAATGAGAAAAAGTTTAGAATAACATAGAGGAATGTGACAAAATTAGATTATTTGAATAAGAACATTAAAAACTTAAAAATTCTAGAGAACATAAAAAGTTACATTAAAAATCAAGATTAAATTAAACTGCAAATTTCATTCGTTATTTCTTTAGCTTGAGCTCTACAGTAAAAAAATGGAGTTTATGTAGTCAAGAAGTAGAAACTTATTATCACACAAGAAATTTTGAGAAGCATTATTAAGAATATATTGAATACGCTGAAATATTGAATACCAACTACAGATTTCATTTAGATTCAAATCCAGAAAATCAAAAAGATTAAATCATAAAAATCAGAGTAAATAAAAAACATTTATAGACATGCTTACAAATTAAAAATTCTAAGCAATTTATTGACATTTTTCTCAATTTAATCTCTTTTTATAACTGTAGAAACTTTCTCCTAATTATTTTGAAAACGCATAAACTTTTTACTGAGTAATTTAGAACACTGAAAAACTGAGTACTTGAAAAACTGAGTTTAATAAAATATACAATAATTTAAGTTCTTGAGTGTTTTATATTCAAAAAATATTATATAAATATAGAACTCCAAAACTGATAATATAATATCATAGTAATTTAGAGTTTCTTCTTTTTATATAATACAAAATCTTAATTAAACATAATTAAAAATCTAATTAGTTTGTATTAAGAATTGTATTTATTTCTTGGTTTAAATATTCTATAATAATTAATAATTATACAGTAATAGACAGTCAATTTATTTATTTTAAAAATGTTTAAATATTCAAATATAAACATTAATCAATATTTAATACTTGATAGCAAAATTATATTTTCATTTGAATTTTAAATAAAATTTAGTTTAATTAATTTATTGGAGAATATAGCTTTTTTTAAACAGTAAAAATTGTTCACTTTAATGTTCTTTTAAGTAAAAACACTAATTAATAATATGATTCACAAGTTAAAAATTTGTAATTTTTATCTATTTAAAATCAATACGCTTTACATTTACATGTAAAATTTGAAGTTATGAAAGTATTTTATATACATATAAAATTTAGTTACAGATTAAAGCAATTTATATATAATAATTAAAAACTTGCTCTTGTATACTTATTTTTTATCGTACAAATCTTACCTTCTTTATTGTATGTCCCGATTGATGAAGATGAATTGCCTCGTACTTGCTCTTCATAAAATAGTTCTAACATAGTTGGAGCTATAAAATAAATAATTATTTCATACATGCTTTATTTCATTAGTTTCTAAAAATTGTTTTGATAAAACATTTCATAAAGTAACTCTTTCAGAAACTTAATTTTAAAATTCTTTTAAGTAATATGCATTATTTATACATTAAATCGAAATTCACATTAAAATAAAATCAAACTATTACATTAAGAGAAAAGTATCATAAATATGAATTTAAGAAACTAAGTTAGAAAAATATGCTTTAGTTATCATTACTCGAATAAATAATTTTTAAATACTGCAAATCTTATACTTTGATATTAATTTAGTGAAGAATTATATGTAAAGATACTTGTTAAACCAAATAATTAATTGCAATATCTCTCATGATCTCATGATAATAAAAATAACTGAAAATTTAAATACCTATTATGAGTATCAATATTTTTAAAAAGGAACATATTTAGTTAATTCCATTATTTCATTTTATCGTGAAAATTCTATAAATCTTATAAAATTTGTGTATGTAAAAGGGATAAACATTTGTAAATTCCTATTTGAAATATTAATTTGATTTTTCATCTTATAAAAAATTTAATTTGTTTTGCATAAAACATTCATTTGAAAGTATGTTTTATTTTGAAACAATCTTCTTAACGGGCAAATTTTTACAAAAGTTTAGATCAAGATGTGCACTTTTTTTATCACTAGTAATAAAATTTATAAATTTGATGTATTTTGTTATAAATATTTTAGAAATATTTTGGGTTTACAAATATTTTAGGAAAAAAATTTCTTAACACAGTAATATATTTGGATATTGAAATTTACTTAATTTAGATTGCGTTGTATGATTCTAAGAGCTCAATAAAAATGATTAATATATTATAAATGAAACTAAATATCTTTTAGCAGCATTTTAGAGGAAATGTTTAATATTTATAGGATAAAAATTTTAATTTATGTGATATTCTAGACTTAGAGAGTTGATAAATGATTTATTTAAAAATTCAGGAAAGGAAACAATTAATAAATGAAAATTATGACCACAGTACATGATTTGTAACATTTAAAATACACTAAATTTTCAGAACAAAAACTGACATTCCCTATTTGTATGTTTTTAACAACATTAGAAAAAGATTTAAAAGTAAATTTTTTAAAGTAGGAATATTGAGCAATCTTCATAACAATACCTATTATAATTTTATAACACACTACTTCCACATGAAACTACATTTTGATTGAACTGTATTTATATTTTTATTTCAATCAACTTTTTCCTTTTCATTAAAAATACTTAAAACTTTTAAAAAGGTTTTGAAAAGTAAAAAGAAACTATTTTAAAGTAAATTATACTTAATATTCTCAAACATATTCATAGGTACAATGAAATACAAAATATTTTTCACCAAAATATAGAACATGAATTGAGAACTAAAAATTAAAATATCAAATTTTTAAAAACAGAATGGATAACTGATGAGTATTGATAAAGCATTTTCAAAAATTTTACAAAACGTTTTATTTTTGTTATGAATGTTAAATGCTAAATAGGAAAATTTTTAATAGTTTTTTTTTAAATACAAATTCACAGAAAAATAATTATTGAATTTTTCAACTATTGTTTCCATATCTGATTATATCCTTAGTTATATCATTTGATATTTAATTAAATTGAGAAAAATGCAATCTTCTTAGAAAATAAATGAATAAATTTACTTTTACAATTTAATACATTAAATTCAAATAATTCAAGAATTAAAAGTAAGGAAGATTGTATTTAAACAATAAAAGTAAATCAAAATAGTGACAATTTAATGCCAACCAATTAATTTTTTAACATAAAAGTAATCTGATTAATGACTGAAGAAATAATTTTTTAACAATTAATATACGTATATAATATAAATATTTATATAATTTATATATGCAAGATTTTTAAGAAAGAACAAATGTGTAATACGTATGTCTAATAAAAATGGAAAATAACTAATATTTAAATTTCTGAATGTAATACATAATCTTCTGTAAGAATTTTTTTTAATTTAAAAGCATCTAAAAAGTAAATTTAATGTTTTTTAAATGGATACTTAAAATGTTTTTCCATGTATTTTAAATCATAGAAAATGTTTAAATATGTACGCAACTATACATTATACATATGTATATTTATATATATAAATATATATATATATATATATATATATATATATATATATATATATATATATATATATATATATATATATATATATATATATATATATATATATATATATATATATATATATATATATATATATATATATATATATATATATATATATATATATATATATATATATATATATATATATAGATGTGTATTTATATAAGCCTAAAATATATAAAAAAGAAATTTTCCTTTAATATCTTATAAGGAACGTATAATATTTTGTGTATTTACAAAAGGAAGATGTCAGATTAATAAAGAATAAATTTTAATAAAAAAATTTATGCAAAAAACAAAATAAAAAGATAATTCAAAATAACGGTGCCAGAAATGGGATAAATGGTAATTTATGTGTTGTGTTATAGGATTTCAAAACATGATGAATGTAATCAGTGGCTACAATTATACAGAACTGAAGTTGTATCTTGCAGAAAAATTCTCAAATAATTTATAGCATCGAAAAATTCTATCTTTTGGCTGTAGAACTAAAAGTAAATAGTCGCTTGACTTGTCTAGTGGTCAGGGTGCCTGACTGCGGATAGGGAGGTGCTGGGTTCGAATCCTGGTTCGGGCTTGGATGTACTTTCTCTCTCTATCTATCCTGTCTTTATCCTTTCCTTGTATGAATGGGTTGTGAATGGTTGCCTACCCTATAAACGGGTACCTATGGCACGCATGTACTGAGGAAGTCGGACTCCACACCTAAAATATGTTTCAGTTGGAAAAGTGGAGCAGCGCACTCCATAATGCCAGCTTAGCTGGCACACACCAACAACTAAAAGTAAATATTGACACAGTGGTTCTAGAAGATATAACAGCAATGTCTAAATATTTTTCTTGAACTATTTCAAAAAAGTAAAAACAAAGTTTTAGTTTACCCATATTATAATTAATTTATTCAATAAAATTGTAATTTAAATTTCTTTTTGTCAAAAGCATGTCAAAATAAGAAAATCCTTTTATTCTCCCTAAATTTGATATGCAACTTATGGCTTTTTAATCTAAGAAACGATAATATAGACATTTTTCATGCGCAAAATATGAATTAATGTGTCTCTTTAGATTTTATTACTTCACAGGATTTAAGAAATTGATATGGCTTGTAATATTGAATTCTTGGAAACTTTTTGATGAAATAGAGTAATGCATCGCTTTAGGAGGCATTATTTTCAACTCTTATAAAATTTGATGACCCAAATTAATAACGTTTAACAATGTTTATTTTAAAATCTTAAAATCATATTTTAATATATTAAATACTCCTTTAGACTTTATTCATTTTTGCCGAAAATATAAATTCTCATAATAGATTACAGATTTTAATCACCGAAATATTTGCATTTTTAAATTTGTAAATAAAAATGATGAATGTTGCATACTTACATTCTTCATACATTCTAAATAAAAAGCTAACGAATAAGTGCAAATACAAGGCTGATGTTTCATTGCAGACTGCACTTGCTTGCCTTAAATTTTCATAGCTGCAAGAGCTGAAAGATGAATGTTATAAAAACAATTTAAATATCATAGAAAAAATCATAGAAAAAAATAAATTTAAAGAAGAATGTCATGAAAGTCCCTTTGCTAATGAATGTAATTTATTTTCATCAAAATTTATTTTTAAATTAAATTAACTTTATCACAAAATTTATGTAATTAAAAATTTACGAAACTGAAAAAAAACCCTTCCTTAAAATAAATTTATTTAAAAAATCAGAAAAAATAGAAAATATGAAATGAATCTCATGAAACTAATGATACTTTACATTCTAATGCTTTACTAAGTAATGATACATTATATTTTAGAGCAATGATTTCAAAGTGCTCATAGAATAATTGCATTTTAGAATGAATATGTCAATAAGTTTTGAGCTCTGTATTTATAATAATTGTGCTAATTTTCTTTCAAATTTAAATTAAAATAAATTAGGGAATTCATAAATTGTTAATAAAAAGAATTTAATAATAAAATTATGAATATAAATCAATTCAAATGAAAAGCACAATGTTCACTTTTTCAGAATTTCATTCCTATAGTAGGTAAATTATCAAATAAAGAAACCTACACTGGTGATAAATGTAAGAGAGGAAGGCTTTCATTCTTTTGGACAACACTAAAGACTGCATTAATTCCAGGACAAAGTTCTTCCATGCTTTGGGAATCAATAGTTTCAATGCATGCATCAATATATTTCATTGCTTTTTCTGAAAACCAAAGAAAGTTTTAAAAATTAGAACTCCTAAAAATATCAAGCTATTTCCAAATACAGTGTCAAACGTAAGACTATTATCTGACAATATTATTCACAATATGTATTTATAAATATGTATATAATGAATGAATGCATTTATATATGTGTGTGAGTGTGTATAAATGTATAATTATATACATTACAATAAGTAAATATATAATGACATACTTGAGTCATCCTTAAATAAAAATGTTTTTCTGCAGTGGGTTCCTGCACAATGTGGAATACATGAAAATGAAATAACTGATTTTTTGTCGTGAAAGGGAACTAGAATACAACAAATTTCATAGGATCCTTTCCCATATTCTACAGTAGGACACGTTATTAAAGAACATATAATTAATGATTTTCAACCCATGCAAGCAAATCAAACTAAAGAAAAACGCTGGAGGGAATCCTTCTTAAACATCCCATCTGCCCTTCATCGATTTGCTGTTGCAGTTTTGTGTCTACTGATAGGGTATGATTTTCTTACAGGCCATTTATTCCAACTCAAAGTCATGACATCCCAGAACTGTGTACTATGCAAATGGGATACTATTATGGATGCACTTTGTCTCAATTAACACCCTGAAGTGACTGGACATTGATTTGAATGATATTGGCAAGCTAGAACGAAAATTCAAGATCTTTTTAATGTGTTGACTCTTATCATGTATTCTTTTCTGTATTCCGATGTTCATGTTTTTATTCTTTCTATGTTTTTGTGCGGTGTGTACCTCGCACACTTATTAATGAACTACGTGTATGTTCAAGTCTTCTTCTTCATTGGCCTGACAGCCCAGGGTGGGCCTTTGCCTTCCTCAGAAGTGTATACCAGGATCCCCTATTTTTGGACAAGGTTATCCAGTTTGTCACTTTTAGTGTTTTTAGGTCGTTTTCAAGGTAGTCACGCCATCGGAGTTTCGGTCGTCCTCTTCTTCTGGTGCCAATGGGGCGAGCCAAGAATTTTTTTGTCACCCGATTGTCGTTTATCCGGCTCAAATGTCCTGCCCATTTTAATCTCTGTATTGAGATAAATTTAACAATATCTGGTTCTTTATAAAGTTTATAGAGCTCAGAATTAGTTCTTCTTCGCCATGTATTCTCACATTTTATTCCACCAAATATGCTTCTTAAAATTTTTCTTTCGAAAATGGAGATGGTTTCTTTGTCCTTCTTATGTTCGAGTACTACTTTAAAAATAAAGAAATATTTGGGTCTCTATTATATATGTGATAATTTATATTATAAACCCATAATTATAATATATTTAATTTTACCAATTATCAATTTCATTCTTAAGTTTGTTAATCTAAATTGCAATTCCTTTGTTAAATATATATATATACATTACAAAATTTATTTTAATTAATCTTATTACTTTTATTAACATAAATTAATAAAACAGTATTTATAAGTATGTCACATTGCAAATTCACATAAAAAGAAAAAATTAAAACGTTTTTCACATGGTACCCCTTACAATAAAACAAAATACTTTGACTTTGCTCTATCTTTTTATCTGCATTTGAATTTTTAATGTTAAAGATGCTTGTTAAAAATTTAATAAATTTATTTTATTCCTTTTGAATTATTTTTTTCCATTATTATTATTGATATAACTAAATACATATAAGAATGAAATTGAAGTGGAAAATTTTTAATGGTTTAGAACCTTATAATCATAACAAATGGACTGAATAATAATTTAGATTATATTAATAAAATTGGATAAATTTAATAAAAACTTTCAGTACATAAATTTAAAAAACTTTTAAATAATACTTGTTTCATAATATAAAAGTCAAATATTAATATTTACATACTTACCAGGTATATTGTAAGGAGCTGAAGATGGAAGTGATGAAATGCCAAATTCTAGAAAGACAGTATAAATTAGAAAATGTGTTAATATTAAAGAATATTGATATTTTCTCTTAAATCTTTAATACCAAATTTACATAATAAACTAATATACAAGATAAATGAGTATCATATAGTTATATCAAACCGCAAGAGACAAATATTAATCAAATCAACATCAAAAATTAATAATGCAACATATTATATAATACATGCATTAAGCAAAATTATTTTCATTAAAACATTAATGTCAAAAATTTACTTTTGAACTTAAAATAAGCCAGCTTCACTGAATAAATCAATTTTTCAAGATATGTCCTCCCTCGCCATGAGCATGAGATTAAATCATTCTTATAGCAAGTTGCGGAACAATCTCTAAGAAATAAAAATATTTAAATTATCAACTATTATTTCATAATTTTATTAATTTAATTTATAAAATTTTATTCAACAAATTCAAAAATTTTACTTTTTATTTGCCAGAGGAAAAGGTAAAGTTTTATCTCTTAAAACCATAAATACAGAATCCACAAGGCCTCCACAACATTTTTCCAACGTATCAATAGTGTTATGTATACATTTTGTCACTTCTGCAAGTTCTTGATCTTGGTAAAGAAACAAAATTATGTAGATTTTGATAAAAGAAAATACATACATTTTATTTAAGTAGATTACTAAATTCTTATGCAAAAGATTAAATTACTTGATAGATGATATGGTGGATATAAAATCTCCATAAGCATATCTTCATATTGCCCTATAAAATAAGTAAAATATAACTTTTATAATTTTATTATCGCTTTGACTGAAGAAAGTTAAATTTAATATACTTTTAAGTTTTGCCACATAAATATATGGATATTTCTCTATTTTACTTTTAAGATTATTTAAAAATATAAATAAGTATACCTTATGAACAAAAAATTATTATATTATTAAATTATTTAGAAATCACAAGCAAAATAAGTTTTATTTGT
Source organism: Latrodectus hesperus (assembly GCA_037975125.1). NCBI lineage: Eukaryota > Metazoa > Arthropoda > Arachnida > Araneae > Theridiidae > Latrodectus > Latrodectus hesperus. The sequence goes on along the minus strand of JAJQOW010000019.1, from coordinate 1,267,905 downwards.
TAAACTAATAATGTTTTTTAAACGCAAAAATAATGATTTCTATCTGCATACGATATTGTTTCATCTATAAAAAAATTAGTAATTATGTATTCTTACTTAAAAATTTATTACAAATGTAATAGATTATAAAACTTTTGATTATGTTTTAATATATTATCATTCCATAGAAAAATATTTAAAGATGCCATAGAAAAAGCGATGATAAAGGAAATATTGTTGAAACTGTTTTACTAAACTGTTCCTGTTTTACTTTCAAAAATTAAAAAATATCAAATCATTTAACTATTCAGGATTTCCCAAAAAGAACAAATTTCTCTTATGTTAAAAATGTTAAAAATATCTTTTTATAGGAATAGACAAGAAGTTGAACCATATTTTGATTCGGCATATCCAGACATTGAACAGTATATATTCTAAATACACACAACATTATTGATTATTATATAACAAGCATTTCGAATGGTAAAATTATAAATTGTATTGTATTAAATCTGTAAGACAATACTTCTATCAAAAACAACACTTATGTAAAACATGTGCAATACTTTTAAAATTTCATCGTCCTTTCTCCACTTATAAAAACGATAGTCCCATTTGAAGATCTCCCATTTAAAATTTCATCGTCCTTTCTCCACTTATAAAAACGATAGTCCCATTTGAAGATCTCCCATTTTTAAAGTCATTACTAAATACTTTTTCCAAATATACGAGTTTCAAATGATACATTTTATCTTAAATCTCTTTTACATTATTCATAAAAACTTAGTAATCTGATATTTTTAAATATGATGAGATTATAACTAAAAACTTCATAAATATCAGCAACAAATTCTTGATTACTAAAAATCAACAGTATAAAGTACTTAGATATGTAGAAAAAACTTCCAGATGATACAGATTGTATTAATTCCTAAAACAAAACCGGGTCTTTATTTCAGAGAATGTTGTAGTTAGTTAGAAGGAATTAGTATAATTATCAAAGAAAAGAGAAATCTTTCTCATAACTCGATAATGATAGTTAGTCAATATATACTATAAAATTAATAAAAAGTTTCGAATTGAAAATATACTGAAAAAAGTTATTATAATTCTAATTAAAAATATTGCTATAATAAAAATAACTATTTGAGATTTTGCACCAGAATTTCTTTGGCTTTTTATTTCTATAAGAATAAACATTATGAATATCTTGTGCGCAGTACTATTAGTACTTTATAATAAAGTGCTAATATTTAAAACTTTCACTTCTGCCTTGTATTTTAAGAAAATTGTAGTAATTTCATGACTATATGAAATTATCGCTACAAATTATTTGTGGCTATGCATGTACCATAGAGTAATAAAATGTATTACATTTTGATATTTAAAAACATTGACATTACCCTTTACATTTTTAAAAACTCTTTTCTCAATAGATATGTTAAAATAGCTTTTCTTCATAATAAATTGCTAGAAAGATCCCATTGTCTTTAACTATGGAACTATAGTTATTTCAAAAAAATGACAGATAAATTATCGCTTAATTACAGAATTTGAAAAATTAGTTTTGTAACAAAAATATTTTAAAAAATGTATTTTGATAGAAATTTTAATTTACATTAATTTATATTATTTTGTGTGAATCTCGTGATAACTTATTTATAACTTTATTTAAGAATATATCATTCCTCTTTGGGTAATTATTAACAACATTAATCTTATATGAATGATCTTGAAGAGCATCTACAAATTTTTGGGAACTATTTATTAATATAGAAAGCTTTCTTATAAAAAATCCACAAACAGATATAATTTTTAAGAAACTAAATTTTTTATATATTTAGATATACTTTATTTCACTAATTTTTTGTGTTAACTTTTCACATGTTTTTACATTTTGTTATTGAAAATATTTTATGATAAAAGAGTTTAAAACAAAAAAAATTGACGCATTAATCAACTTTAATTTCTTTCATTGTATGCAAGTGTAATTATTTCCATAAGAAAAAATATTCGTTTACAACAGCCAAACGGAGCTAACAAGAAACCTGAAGCTAACCCTTGAATACGGCATAAATTTTTTTCTATTTCTTGCTTCTAGTTTTAAAGGACTTTGTGTACTAAACTTAACACATATAAAGAAAGATTTTTCAGATATCTTTATTTTTGCTCATGAGACTTTAACATTGTATACAACAAATAGTTACAGCTAAAATATATAGTAAAAGTTAAGAGTGAACATGAAAACTTATAAAATTGTGTTCTTTGGGGTATGTATTTTACAATTTAAATTTGACAAAGTTTAGTAATTATGGTTTCTAGAAGATTTAATATTATTAAATAATAAAAATTTTAATATCATTATAACCAATTAAATACAAATGAAACAGAAATTACCTGGTGGTGATAAAAGAGAATTTTTATCAAAAGGGATGTCTAACTTAATCTTGTATAGGCCAAAATAAACGTTATGAATTACATAACGCATAGAACCTGAGCACAATTTAAAAGCCTTTCCTAAGCAACCTTTTCCTTTCTTTTCAAGTCTAAAAAATAAAATTCATTCTTGAAAATGTTGTATTGAATTCAGAAAACCAAGCATTAAAATATCATGAATATTCTAAAAACCGTCTATGGAAAATAATTAAAATATAAACAAATGACGATATAAATTTTTAATCACTTTTAAATCATTAATTAAAAAGGGTTTCAGAGTTATAAAAATTATGATAATATGAAATCCAATTCAAAATGCTAAAATAACTATTAAAACAAATATTAATAGCTAGTACAAATACAAGTTTTCTGAAATGCTTACTTAGCAAATATTCAGTAAATATATTTATTGTTAGACATGCGAGTTTCTTGTATATGGGTATTAGATAAATATTTTTTTCATTTTATAAAATGAAAATTTTTGGATTAAGTAAAAAATATTAATTCATTATATATTTTATAGCACAAATTTTAAATGAAATTATTATTATTAAATAAATAAAAATCCAAAAATTTAAGTGTGTATAAAGCTGTAAAAAATAGTTTAATATATATTCATTTCTTAAATTCCTTAAAATTTTCAGGAAAAATGATTCTTAAAAATTTAAAATTTGGAGACATTTAAAAGATATCTTTGTTCTTCATTAATTTCTAAATTGATTATATGATCATGATTTGAAAAATGCATTCTCTTTAAAGCTAATAATAGTAGACTAAGTAACACATTTAAAAATATATCATGCACGGCAAAATTAAAAATTTTATAAGAACAAGCTAACATAACTAAGTGATTTTATGTCAGATTTCCTAAAATAACTTTTTAAGTCTTATTTAAACATTAAGTTGAAGCACCATATCCGAGAAATAATTTCTTTAAGAATATACTATGTACTAATTTCTTTGCTTGATAGAGTTTCCATGGTTGGTTATATTTTCATACTTAGACAAAATTAAGTCATTCAATAAAAAATAACTTCTCGTTAAAAAAAAAATCAGATAAAATTGAAATTGAATTTCAATGACAATCAAAATTAAAATAATCTATAAGATGCTACTTTTGAAATTGTAAAAGAATATTATTAAACAAAAAATTCAAAAGCTTAAATTATATTTATCACTTTTAGATAATGCCTTAAAATTTCCTATCATACATGCTTTCATCTGCAGTGTACCAGAGAAATAAATATCATAATAGAATTTTTGAAGAATGTCAAAATATTAGCCCTTGAATGACAGAAAAAGACTTGGATTATAAAAATATATATTAATGATTAAATAATATTTCAATAAACATATAAATTTATGAATAAAGCTAATAATAGCAATTTATGTACAGGCCAATTTAATTTTATCATCTATAAACCTATAAAATAATGCAATATGTATCAGAAGTTTTATTAACTTATTAAAACTATCTATTAAATTTTAACGACGTTTATTTCTTTAGTGATGCAAATATTTTTCAAAAAAGTATTCTATTACATAACTAAGATTGCACAATCAAGAACCATAAAATAGTAAAACTTTTATATATTGTGCATAAATGAAATTTTAACTCATAAAATTAAAATAACGGAGACATTTTATTTATTTGATATCCTCAAAAGGAGTTTTAAAACTCATCTATAAAAATGCAACATAGCAGTTCCAATTTAATAATCTCGTTTTTAGTATATAAATCCCATAACCAAACTAACTTTTAGTTCATAAGTTAATTCACTTATTTGTTTATATATTATTATTAATTCGAATGTATTCTGAAAGAGTATTAAATAGAATAAACATGGAAAGATATTAAGCTAAGAAGTAAAAACGAATTAAAAAAGGAATCCATATAAAATTATTTTTTATTACTCAATCAACACTAAGGCTAAACTTAAGAATGGCTTGATTAACAAAACTTTACTTGTATTATAAAATTAAAAAATTAAGATAATAGTAATAAAAGCAAAAAGTAAAGCACACAACAGTAAAGTAATCTAAATATGCTAAATCTGTACTCAGATATTGAATAAAAATTAATCATTTAAAAAAAAGGTTTTAGCATCTATTTAGAAATATTTTTAACATTTATTTGAAAAAAAAACTTTTAAAAAATAATAAAAGTGTGCAAATTTAAAAAATATCATCTAAATGAAAATGTCACTAAAAATTCAAATTAAAAACGATTCAAGTGTTTCTTAAAGTACATAAAGTATGATATACTCATCATGAATACCGGAATATAAGTTATTTTTACTAGAAATACTGGTAATATTTACTACTTTTTTGTAATATTTAAGTAATGTTCACAGTTTTTACATAATAATTTTATAATATTATGAACAATAATTCTACATTTTGTATTACACATAGTTACTTCATCATATAAACCCTTGTTTTCCAATTTAAAAAAGTAAATGACGTGAAAGAAAACTAAAATGAATAACAAAAGTTTCATAAAAAGTATTTTACATTTTTAACACCTTAAAACAGATGTTTTTAAAGGCTCTCCACTCGCAATTGCATTTAATGCTTGGTAGAGTCCAGGTAGACACTCATCAACTTCGCTTTCTTTTGAAGCAGCTAAGCATTTACTGATTTCCATTCTGTCCTCTAAATAGTTTTTAATAAATATTAATAACTCACAATAACCTACAAAAAATTTTAATGAAAAATTAATGAATTGTAGCCAAAAATAGCGAAAATATAAATACCTGGCATTAAGATGAAGGATTTTCGAAGTGCTTTTCTGAATTTGACTGTAATAAATAAATGGGAATTAAATAAAAAGCGAAAAATTTAATATATTGATATGAAAATTTATATTAAATTAGTGATTAAGATAACAATAAAAAATAATTATAAAACCTATTTAATAACAATAATAAAACCTAATTAACAATGACAATATAAAAATACTTAATTAAAATACAAAACTTATTCATCATGAAAAATGAATATGTTTCTTAATTTTACATAAACATTGAAATAAAAGCATTTCACAAAAGCATATAGATAAAAAATATGTGTGAAAAATGTTTTCTGAATAAATCATAAAGGTACAAAATCTATTTGTATGTAAATTTGGGCTTTCGGAAGTTAACATTTAAATATAATTTCAACCATGATAGAAAACAAGTCATGATTGGTTATTTGTAGCTAACAAAGCAAATGAATACAGAGCAGACATCCGAAACCATATAGGAAGATCACAATTGGTATGGTTAAGTTCTCACTCTAAAGTACTTTTTGCATATAGGGTTCAATTAAACTAGAACCTAGAGTTTACAATGGATTCCGAATTAGTATAACATTTCTCTTCAAGGTAGGAGTTAAACCCATGAATTGATAAACTGAAGCCAAGAGTACTAACTATTCAACTATTAATTAGGGTTAGCAATATCATAAATGACAACTTCAATGGCTATGAAACAAAGTTATTTATGACAATAGAATTCAAACTTATAAATAATCATTCTCTCAAAGAAATACTATCAAATGTAATAAAGATGTAAATGTATATTAAGTTTTATGTATATTTTTGCTCTAAAAATATTTTTGTGCAACTTCTTAAAAACTTGCAATTACTGAAATGTAAACTGTAATATAAACTTAATTTAAATAACATCAATATAAAATTGAATAGCTTTTTACCTTATAAAAGGACTTATTTTATTGATTTTTAGCTGTGAAATATTCTTTGCTTTGTTTGAATTCGCAAGTAGAAAAACAAAATGTTCCATGACAATTTAAAATCGAAGATTTAAATGATAATTGGCAGTGATAAATACAAGTGGTTTGGCGCAACAAATTCTTGAAACAAGAATTCAGTATATAATGTATCATTTTCATTTAATCAATGATAAAGAAATGTTACACTTATTAAAAACAGTTATATTAATTCCTGCCATCGTATTTGATTATTAAATATAGTTGATATTTAAACATAATATAAAGAATACTGAGACTAAATAATAGCCACATTATTTAACTAATGTATAATTTAATATAAAAAATTAAATTATATTCTTAATTTCCAGTGAATAAATAAGTTATTATTAATTCATTTTATTAATTAATAAACTAATATTAATGATGACAAATTATTTTTAGGATTAATATTTATTATATAAAGTGTGTGTGTGTGTGTGTGTGTGATACCTATTAATAGCATTTCTTTTAATAATATCAAATATTATGTATTATAAGTGGTTGATGCAAAATTTATATGTTTGAAATATTTTATTAATTAATTAATAAACTATTATAAATTAATATTTAAATGTATATTTATTCATCATTAATTATTATTAGCATCATTAATATTAGTTTATTAATTAATTAGTAAAATATTCAATTATTATAAAATAAATTAATATTTTATCAATTAATTAATAAACTAAGATTAATGATAACAAATTATTTTTAGAATTAATATTTATTATTTAAAATATTTGTGTGAGATCACCTATTAATGAAATTTATTTTAATAATATCAAATATTATGTATTATAAGTGGTAGATGCAAAATTCATGTTTTGAAATGCAGCTTATAAATGTAGAGTAACTTTCAGACGAAACACTTACTTGATTCACTAATATTTTGCAGAGAAATATTTAAAAATATTCCTATGACATCAGTAATAATTGGAATACTTTCTCGACTACAAGATTTCAGTTCTTCAAAAAAACATTTTCGCTGGAACCTATTAAAATTTATTTCTCTATCATCAAAACATATATTTAAATAAATGAAAAATAGAAAATAAACTTTAAATGTTACAGCTAAACTTTAAAAAATTAACTAATTATACCTTATAGGTTTTAATATTCACAAATTGATTATATATACACCTTAATTCAGATATACATATACATGAAATTAAAGAAAGTAATATTCTAAAATGACTTCACAATATTGTTTTAAGAATACATAGAAATTAAAATTTATGTAATAAAAATTAGTATTAGTATAATCAAATATGTTCTATTTAGTATTGCTATATTAAACATAGTCATTTTTAAAAAATTATTTTTAAAAAGTAGCATTGCTAAGTTAAATTAGTTACAAAATTATATTTACACTTTTAAGCATAAATTAAATAAAAAGCATACTTACGGCATCTCAATTTTCTTTTCAATGATCAATCGTTCAAAAGTAAGATTCTCCAGTAACTCAGATATTTCAGGAGAACAGGTTACCATGCTGGTTTTGTTTACCGTTTCAATGCACTCTTTTAGGACTTCGTTTTTAACCTCTAAAGAGTAAAATAAATAAGTATAAAATTTGCTAAATTTAAAATAAAAAAGTAGAAATATTCCAATACAATTGCGTGTGAAACATTCTACTTGTTTAAATAAAGAAGAAAATCAGAAATAATGTTAGTTATTTTGCTATTTATCCTAAACAATTTTTAATATTCTTTACTCTAAATCGTAGCTTTTGTTACAGTTTCCTGTAAAACTGCTTTTGGGGCAATACTTGACTAAATACAATTTCACAACGATTATTTTACGACAGACATAATGACTTTTGCTAAAATACTTAAACATCTTAGCAATATATTTAACAACAAAGTTTAAAACAAAAAAGTGATACTGATCATGTGATACTTATAAATATCATGATATACAAGCTAAAATTTTTCATGGTATTTAAATTGAGAGAACTAATTCAAAAATTACTGAAAGACAATTTATCTTTTCAGTAAGATAGTTTCATGTTTTTTCGTGTTTTTTTTCGGTACTAAAAACATTATTTCATTTAATATTTTATGACCTATGTAATGAAATATGTTTTTGGTGGAGATATATCATAATGTGAAATCAGTATCCTAACTTACGAGGGATACTTATAAATTATGATACTGATATCAAGTTGATAAAAAAATTAGTTTATTTCTTTCCTATAAGAAATATTATATGTTTCTCAACATTTTCATATGAAATTTTGACATTCAGATAAAATTTCAATTACTTTTCCACAAAATTAAGGATATTTAACTGTAGTGTGCTAACTAAAGTTACAAATGCCCTCACGAAATCCAATTCTTAAATGATTTTTTTTTTGAATTTCTATTAAATAAAATACATAGTTTCAATCAGAAAATAGTCCAGGTAAAACTGAAATTTAGAGTCCTACAATACTTGTTCATTAGTTAGTTTAAAACATATAGGTATGTGTGAAGACAATAAATTAACAGCAAATGAAATTGAATACGAAGTAATAACTTTAATATAATTACATTTAACTTGCTTGATGTTATATTTTTACTAAAAGGAAAGTAATATGCTTAAAAATGTCACAGAATATATAAGATTTGTTTTGAAATGTTCTTAATTATTTTTTAAAATAAAAAATACATACAATTTACAAAGGAATTTGAACTTAAAGTAAAAATGTAAAAATCTGAAAACAAGCGAATAAAAATTCTTGGTTATAAGTTCTAGTTCCATTATAGGTTATAAAAAGTACATATTATATTATCCCATGTATGTCTGAGTTAATTTACTTAATTTTCAAAATATATTGTTCTGAAAGATAAATTAAAAGTATAGATAATTAAAAGTTTTGATTTTAGAAGCCAAATAAATTTTTACAAAATGATGAACTTTTCTAATTGATGTGGAAAACTAATTCATAAAGTCAATATTAGCATCAAATTATGTTAAATCTGAGTAGTATAGCATACACTGTTACATTTAGTGCAAATAGAAAAGGATGAAGGAATAAAGTTACTTTTTATCAATTATAATCAATTTGTTGATTTTACAGATCAGTAAATGAAATAACAAATAACAAAAAAACATAACAATTTTTCGAAACATGAATCTTCATGTAACATGAGAATAGTGACATAAAACACAAAAATATATTAACATAAAATATGCTAGTTGATGATTATTAAATAGCTGATTGATTTGTGTTTTTATAACTCATATAAATACACAGTTAAATTACATATTTATCATCTAAATATTAGTTTTATAATTAGTTAGCCATAATAGTTTAGAGAAAAAATGTGAATGTCATGCATTAGCAATTTTTTGAGAATATAAACTTTTTTTATCATACATTTATAAAAACTTTGATACATTCAATCAAAACAAAATATTTTTTAAAGTTGAATACATTACAAAGTTTGAGAAAAATTTCACAAATCATCTTAAATTCATCACTCATTCATTTTAAAGTTAAATACACATGAAAAATAACATTGATTCAAACATACTACAGGTTAAACTTGAAGCTATATAAAATATATTTCATCATTAATTCTTATCTCAAATACTCTTAAAAACTCTAATTAATTTAGTTACCAACTCAAAATTCTGTCTCAAATTTATCATTGGAGCTATAATAACATTTCTTAATTTGATTTCTCTCATTCATAAATTATAGCAGTTCTATTTCCATAATAAATATGCGATACAGGTATTTTTTCAGACAAACAAGTATTTTTCAAAAAATACAAAAATTTTAATATTTAAATTCATTCTTCTTAATCTAAGCCATATCACTGACACATAAATAAATAATACTTTATTTCTATTAAGTATAAATGGAAACATATTTTACCTTTAAATACATTGATGATCAAATAATGTTTTCTTGTTTTTATGTAAATTATGTTTCAGCAGTTTGATTTTATGTCATTACAATGATTTATAAATAATGTTTTATCAATAATATAAAAATTTTATGATTAATAAAATTTTGACTAATAATATTTTTTATATTTTTGTTATTGATGTTTGACTTAAAAAAACACGTATGCTCATATCATTTATAAAACATTAAGGCAGTGCACGATACAAAAAAGGACATTTGGAATTATAATTGGTGAGAAGATTACCTGTTAATGATATTCTGAACTTCACATTCTTTTGTATGACTTCAAGTAAAAAGGCTCTTAGTTCATTACCACAAAGATTCAACTGTGATTCAACACAATTTAGAAAATCACTCATTATTCTGCAAATATTAATTAACATATATATATATATATATATATATATATATATATATATATATATATATATATATATATATATATATATATATATATATATATATATATATATATATATATATATATATATATATATATATATAATATTAAAATTTAAATACTGTGCTTATTATGAAAATGATTTACATGACAAAAAATAATGATAATTAATTTTAATTTTTCTGAAAAACAATTATTTAAAGAAAAATACAAAATTCTAGTGAAAAAAATTTAATTATAACTCACTTTAAGTCCCCATATCCATATGCATAATTGGTAATTATTGGCAAACACGTACGCCCTACATTGCTTTTCAAAGAATCTTTGCAGATTTTAGCAACATCAGTGATATCATCATCGTTCCTTTTAGCTAAAACGAAATTATGAGAAAAAATAAATTTCATAGTCTCCATTACTACTACTTATTTAAGCAAATCAATAAATATTTATGGTTAACAGTATTGGAAATAATTAAAAATTAAATTAGTTTCATTAAGCAATTGAGAATACATATTTCATTGTATTTGAAGTAAAAGGGAAATATATAAAGTTTAAAACTTATTAAGAAACCAAATTTGATCATGCTTCATGAAGACAAAAAGAACTTCAGTTTTAATTTATAGTAATATTTAGTCTTTTTTATAATAGCAAACTTCTCATTCTTAGATAATAAAAAGGTTTCTTCTTATTACAAAATACAATAATAAAATACAAACAGATAATTTCAATTATAAATAGTACGCAATTTTTAGTTATAAAAATTATTATTTAATTTGCAAAATCTAACTTATAGAAATTTCTCTCTCCATTGCATTTTAAGTTCAACTACCTTTTTAATCATTGTATGATTTTCATAAATTTTGCTACGATGCTCGATTCCACAAATTCTGATAAAATAGTAACTTTCGTTCTCATAATATTATTGATATTTTTCTTTAATCATCTTAATTTTTCTTTTAAAATCTTTTAATAAAACGGTTTCAATACTTTGATAATTTTAAGTGATAGAAATGTGATTAATATTCCTTATTTTTTAATTTATATCAAATGGTAATTCTTAACTAAAGATTTTGTTTCTTTCATAAAAATAACAATATACAATCAAACCATCAAATTAATTTCAGATAACACCATTGTCTATAAGTTTCTACAGTGAACTTCTTATGACCAAGTCTTGTTTTTCCTTATCATAAGGAAAAACAAGACTTAACTGTGCTCAAAAATTCAATTTGCAATATTATAAAATTAAATTTCTGAATATTTTTAATATTTTCCTTGTACTCTGAATACTTCCTCAAGAAAATCATCAAAATACAAACAAGATCTTAAATCAAGAAAAATCATCTTACATGCAAAGTGCTAGAATAGAATGCAATGCATAAGTCATAATATATTTGAATATATCTGTTATAATTTTAATACAGGTGCATATTTGATAAATATAATGAATTATGTGTTTTTTAAATATGTGTATTTTATGTGACTGTTTTTTAATGATTTAAATAAAATGATGAAATTTTTTAAGTGATGTACAAATCATTAATGTAACAAGAAATCTTTTATGTTTCTACGTAACAATTTTTTTCATATTAAATATTTAAAAGTTTTTTTTAACTTAAAACAATTTATATTTTGTAAAATATTCGAGATATGCACTAAATATTTTACAACATAAAATTTTCATGAAGTGATTCGCACTTTAAATTTAGCGCTGCATAGAAATCCAAAAAAAAAAAAATAAAAAACAAGAAAAGTAACTTGTACTTCCGGTTTTTCCACTGTGTAAAAATAAAAAAATACCTATAACAGGTATTTTGTAATCGGTATTTTAATGTAACAACTTGTTATCGATACTTTTTCAAATACTCGGTATTTCTAGTAATAAAATTAGCATGAGTCCGATAATCCTGAAACACCTATAGATACAATGTACTCAACTGAAAGCAACTGTTTCAGGAACAGAAATAACAAAAGTTGGTGCGGATATATCAATGCAAAAGGATGAATTAGGAGATTGAGGTATTATTAGGCAATCGCTTCCTATCAAAAGGAGAATAGTGGTAGTAGCAGGGAAATAACAAATGGTTTAATTGGAAAATAGAAGAATTTATCTTGAAGATCAAAAGATCGCTTTGGGTTGGAGAGGGGAGCTGAGAAAACATAATGAATTTCTATTGCAAAATAAATTGTGGTGCTCTTGAATAAGATAATCGTGTGTTCATTCATTTCGTTTTGAATATTAAAATAAATGAGTTGAGAAAACAATAATCTTGACACATTTATTCAGTGTTTATGACTATCCTTCTTTTTTTAAATATATCATGTTTTTAAATTTATGAAAAGCCTGATATTTTTATTATGTATTTACCAGTTTTATTGGCTTTTATTTTTATTATTATTTCCTTTAAAAATTTAGTTTTGCTTTATTATTACTTAAGTTTTTTTCTATATTTTAATTTCACAAATAATTTTACAATATTTTTAAAGTAATTAAAAATACTTTTGCATTAATAAATATAACTTCAATTTTCTGTTATAATATCAACAAATATTACTATGATTGTTCCGTTAATAATAGGAAAATATAAGAAATTTAAAAGTTTATTTTTTTAATTAACTGCTGTATTTTTAAGCACACTTTAAGAAATCTGCTTGTAATTAATTAATCCTCTCACATTATAATTTTTCGTGAAATATTTACCACTTATTTATAAAACTTTATCTATATAATTGGAAAATTTTACTAAATTCAGATGAAAAATTAAGATGACTAGGTTGAAAAATAGAAATTATTTTATTATCTTGTCTAACTTTATATTTTAATTAATATTGGAAATCTTTGAAAATTACTATTCAGTAATTTGAAAATTTTCTTAGAACAGATACAAATATCTGAAAACAAATATAAATACTAAACGATTACGAACTTTTCTATTGAATTAAAAATGTTTGTGAAAATATATAAATTCGAAATTTTTCACAGAAAAACTGTTTGTAGAGGAAATGACACATATTTCTCTGCCTCATACCAGAAATTAACACATTTAAATAAAATGCAATTAAGGAAATGTAATATAAATAAAAAGAATTATTTTTATAGATTATCACGTAAACTCTTTTTATTAACATTAAAGTGTATGCTCATATATAAATGATAACGATTTAAATTAATGTATTATTAATTAATTTTATGGAATTACATATAATATAGATTTAATTATTTATTGTTAAATAATTTTTAGTTTATTTATTATTAATTTCATTTTTATTCACTTCATTTATAAAACTTATAAAAACTGTGTCATTATTTTTAAGGCAATAGATGGTAGCACAAAATAAGAATATAATAAGTACAAAATGTAGCCGGTAAAATACTTGTTATTTTAAAAGTAACTGTAATCAGTACGAACCAATGACAAAAAAAGTAACAATGTCCCATCCCTACCTTTATGTGCCGAAAAAGTCAATTTTTTTACTGTTTCACAAGTGATAAAATATAATTAATATAAATTTTTAAGGTAAGAAGTATATTATAGAAAATCAACTAACACTATACGATTAATTAATTATTATATTCAAGAGTTCTCAAGATAGTTGGAATTTAAGATCTTGAGATCATGCTCTCAAAATTTAATGCATTTGCCATATAATTCAATAAAAGTCAATTCATTATTTGTCATATGACGCTAGTAAAATTATAAATTGTACTCTACTTATTAAATTTAATTTTATTTTAAAGAACATTTTTAATCTTATTATTTATCTAAGACGCACCAATCTTTTTAAAATATTGAATTATTTTGATTACACGGTAAAATACAAATACTTAGATTACACTGTGAAATACAAATGCTTATCAAAATCATGAAAATACTTAAGATATATAAGGAACAATTTACAAATCTGACTTAGGACCATCTTTTACATACATCACAGCAAGATTCGCCAAAAAAAATGATCATACAAATGCTAAATTGTGTCTAGAGTAAAACTGTACCATTCTTCAATTAGATATTGTGAAAGATTCGAAAGAAATACTAATAGATTGAAAGGACTAAAAACATTTCATTATATTGAGGTCTCTTCACTCTATGTACCAGTATAGATGTTCCACGTCATCATCGTATTAATCAAACTATAGCTAGATGAGTCCGCTGTATGAATAGGAGCCTTAACATCTTGGAAAAATCCAAGCCAGAAGGAAACAAAGTAAAGTAAGCATCGTAAGATGGACATGATCAGTTAGAACTTTCTTATTCTTCTTTCTAGTGGTCTTTCTTTTCAGGGTAATGATTAAACAAACAAAAAAATTCGAAATAGCATCACATATTTTAAATAATCTAATTAAAAGGTGAAAATCATAATCATATAAATGTTCTGATCTCTTTGAAAGGTGCATCCATTCTGCTCTGGGGAAAAAATAGGAGGAATGATATGTCTAATTACATAACTGTCAACTGTCTGCTCCTTTTTAACAACGCGTCGTTGACATCCTTAAAGGCATTTTAATATCTACAGCTTAATTTACTTTTAAGAGAGATTTTTCCATTGATAATGTATCGTAATCATTTGTCTCAAAAGAAAAACTCTTAAAATATACAAGCATCCACCCCAAGAAACGGCCATGCAAAATGCAGAAGCGCAGCATTTATCACCCGTTCTTTAACGGTGGCTGAAACCGAACTCAAGAGCTTTTATTCTGAAGACTGGTATTATACCATTAAAGCATGGCGAGCCCAACTGCTTTCTATTTATCAACCGTATGACTTATCAAACTATTATTTTGCAATTGAAACAATATAATTTATAACAAACGGCTATGGAATTACTGCTATTCCATAAATATTTTATTTATAAAGACACCTTCTAATAATCTAAATCATTCAGCTAAAACTTCTTCATACTTCTCCCTAGTGATTTTTCGCTTCAGAAATATGGTTGAGCCTGCAGAAAAACACAGATGTCTGCCCTACGATAGCAGACAGCTGAAAAGAAACAATCACAATCATACGAATGTTCTGACTTCTACCGAACGTGCACCCATTCTTCCAATTACAAATCTAGCAGCTTTTGTATTGAGACACAAGCATCTGTAATTATTACCTTCGAAATTTCTGCTCTACCGTAAATGTTTATGTTTGAAAATAACTGATATCGAACCATAATTATTTATACTGGTGAATGCAGATGCTAATTGGGCCCTGTGATCACTTTAACTGCAACTATTTTCTTTCTAGACATTGCAGTCTTCTTCAATACTTCTCGGCTTCTTCTTTCTCCTCGGCTTCTTCTTTAGACCTTTTTTTTCCGAGCTGAGTAAATTTCGGTGTTGTGACTAAGACACAAGGCCTTCAGAAACGTCTAAAATATAGGATCTTTCAAAGTTACTGCAATAAGTCAGTTTTTTTTAATTCGACCTCTTTAAAAGTGTGTGTAGTTTGATATTTTACGCTTTTGAATAATAAGGAAGTTTTGAAGTATTTCATTGTAAGAAATACGAAAGCCTGTATCTCTTCTTCGTCTTTTCTCGTAAATGAAAATCCAGTTCCCTAAAGTATTTACCGAGTATTTTATTACTTTCCCTGCGGTCAATAAAAACTTAAAACTATTCCGAAATACTTAATCCTGTATATTATATTCAACATTAATAAATTTAAAATTTAATAAAAAAATTAATTAAAAAAAATGTATAAATAAATATATACATTAAAATTTTTTTAAATTTTACATAGTGTAAAAATTAAAATTTTTTTAAATTTTACAAAAGCCACATTAGAATACATATTTGAAATGCATTAGTAATGCTTACCCCATGCTGAAATGACAGAGTCTATTTTACTCCACATTTTTAAGATTTGATGACGTATACGTTTTCTTGTAATGAAAGAATCCTCTCGGAGTAAATCGCATTTAATGTCGAGGGTTGTTTCAGCACATTTGGACCATAGTTTCGAGTACCTATGAAAATGGATTTAATGATGCATGTAAAAAACATAAAAAGCTACATATTTTCAAAGTTTTGAAAAATTTTATAAAACATAAGCTATAGTAACTGTTAATTTCGAAAAAACATTATAGAGTCAGGGTTATTCCTATATGAATTAAATGTACATTCACATAGAAATATAACCATGATACAAATAGAAAATAAAATAAATGAAGAGTTAACTTTTATATATATCCATACTACAAAGTATTTAAATCTTAGTTTAAGTTTTGTTGTAGTTATGAGTAATATTAAGTGTTAAATATCAGTCTGTTTCATAAGTCCTTATTCCCTTTTTACATTAAGCGGATTTACTTAACTTAATTTAAATATTTTATTCCGCAAATAGTTTCGTAAAATTCTGATAACATATGTAGTAATTACTTCAATCGAAATTTTCTTAAATAAATTTTAATGCTTTATTTTAATTAGCATTTAAGCAATGTTACTACTACAAGCAATCAACATAAGGAAAAAGAAAAAATTGCCATAAATATTTGCTTAAAGTACTATCAAATTAGAATTGAATGTTTTCATCATTTCACATATGCCTTATAAAATATTAATTCTATTTTATTTCATAAATTTTTTCTCGAAAATTTTGTAGGAGATACAATTTTATTTTCCAGAGAATCAATATATATGTATAACTGTACTAATAACTTTACAAGAAACTTGAAGTATAATATGAAAAACCTTCCTCAAAAAATATAAATAATATGAAAAGAGATTGCTTATTATGTCTTTCTTATTATTTCTATATTTTGAGAAATGTTTCTTATATTTTACTATTACATACAGTAGATACAGAAGTAAATTTTGAGACTTGTTAGAACAGACAATAGGAAAAAATCACGGAAACGCGCGTTTATCATTTAAGAAATTAATAAGTAAATTGATTTCTATTTACTGGTTTTTATAAAAAATTATGGTATACAGAAATAAATAATGCATGTTTTAAGTGTTAAAGCTTTCATAAAACTAACGAGCAAAATATTTTCATCCCAAACAATTAAAAAGTATTCATTTTTAAAAAATACTTGATCAATTATTGCTTGATTTAATAAAATTTTATAGTATTCATATACATTGAGAACTGTTATCTTTTTTCTTCTTTAAATTATATTGATTTTTATGTAAAATTTGAATTACGACAATGCTAAGATTTAAAGTGATTTGCAAAACATAGACATTTATCTATCTATCTATCTATCTATCTATACTATCTATCTATATATATATATATATATATATATATATATATATATATATATATATATATATATATATATATATATGATATATATATATATATATATATATATATATATATATATCCTGGAAAATATCATATAATTATTTCTGAAGAAACGTCATGGCGTATATGAGTTCCAAGCTTAAATTTTAAATAAAAGTGTTCCAGCTAAAGATAAATTGGTTGTTTAAAAAGATACGTATGTATGTGCAACCACCTGCCACATTTAGATTGTTTAAATTCTAATTTGAATCAGAATCTACAAGACATTTTAATTCTTAATGATGAATCAGATTTTGAGAATTCATTAAAATGTATACAATATTCATTAGAAGTATTTTTACAATTATTTTCTTTAGCAGAAGTAAAGTTTAAAATTTTCTTTCTTCAGTCAACTTAATGCATGATGTAGTAAAATAAATTAAAATTCCAAAAGATGAGCGTTTAAAAATATAAAAAACAATAACAATCTCCCATTGTTCAACAGTAGCTAGGAGTGAACCCGAAACTCGAAAAACACTCCCTAAATATTTGGGCCATTTTAATCTATAAAAATAAGCCAATATAAAATAAAATCACACCAAAGAGAGTAGTTCCAGAGAAATATAGAATAATTTATCCCCCCACGTATATTAAGTATTTACGTATTCATATTACATTTGTTTCACAATAATAAAACTTTTTATTTTGGGGTACTGATTTTTTAAAAAATGATTACGATTTGAAAAGCAGTTCAGTTTCTAAGTCTTTAGTTTTACATTGTGGTCTAATTTATCGTTCAAATAGACATACATAAATAAAAAATATGTGTGTTTATTAGAACGATAAATTCACACTATGTGTGTCTATTTGAACGATAAATTTACAGTATGTGTGACTTTTTGAACGAAATCTTTTGTAAGTAAAAAGTACCAAAAAAATTTTCCTTGGTTTTGTATTTAGATATCTCATTGCCCTCAGTGAATACGAACTGGCTTATAATGTATAGTTGAAACAAACTTATTCTTGATCATGCTGGTCAAAATTAGAGAAAGCAGATAAAATATACAGAAACTCCCACTCACTCTGATAGCTGAGAAGAATTTCCTCTGGGCACGTCTTCTCTCTGTAGAAGAATTCCTAATTCTCTTCGAACACATTTTTCCAACAATATATCACTTAAAAATGTTCCATGTTTGCAATCTCTGGTATAACCTGAAAGATTTTTTGAAAAAGTCTTAACAGGTTTTAGTTTTATATAATGGAATTTTTAAATATTTTTTAACACGGAATAAAAAAAATACATAATTTCCATTTAATTTCAATATTTTTCAGTTTAAAAAATATATTTAAATGTATGTATATAAGTGCACGAGAAGTCCTATCAAGAAAATCATATCAAATAATATGTAAGAAAATCAGGTAATTTTTAGAGTCTAAACACTGGATTGGATTACTACCCATATAGAACAGGAATATTTAGTAACTTAAAAATAAATTAAAATCAAGTAATTACTAAAATATAATTGTTATTTGAACTCCAATAAGTAAATACAATTTTCTATTTAAAATTAAAAATTGAGTAAAATTAAAAATTAGCACAGAAATTTTAAAAAAATTAATTAAATTAATAAAAATTGAAACATAAGAGTGTTATTGTTAGTTCATACCTCATATTTTATATGATAATAGTATAGAAATAATTTTGTTAAATGACATTTTAAAAAAAGGTCAAAGGTTTTTACTTGCTAATGAAATCGTCCAGACAACAGCAATCAACAGCAGCTTCAAAGGAATCATTCTATCACCATTGTTGCAGGCAGGTAAACAGCTTACTATTCTGGTACCTGAAGTTGGTGAGAGCTCCTGTCTTCCACCGCTTTTTATACTCTTTGGGAAAATGTTTGTCATTCCAATGAAGAGTATTCCTAGAAACATCCGGAATTCCGGATGCTTCTAAGAATTTTATTAGGATTATAAAGATTATTTTTATGTCACGCTTTATTATGATGTTTTAAAACGAGCCTCGTGTTTATTTGTAAAAAAATACCTGATGAGAAATAATTGATTTTTCAATAAATAGCTGATTTGTTTAATTAATTATTATAAAAATTTTTAGTGTGTATAAATGAAAATCTTTATTCTTATTATTCATGTGTACTTAGCTAGTAATCAAATTAGATATAGTACTTAGCAACAAAATTATTCCATTAAGTTGTTGATGAATTCAATCATAATTTCATCTAATTTGATAAATTACTTTCAAAAAATATTAATATTTCCATCTCAACACAATTAACAGAAAATAAATCTAAAAACTCTATTTAAAAATCTAATGATTAAAATCATTAAACAGCAATTAGAGTGTCATGAATTTTTTTTATAATTTGTAATGTATATTTTATAAGCTACGAGGCGAATCCAAATTGTGGAATTTTATGGATTTGCTTCACATTGTAAATTATTTTAAGCGATATTTACGGTGCGAAAAAATTATAAAATTTGCTATAAAACTTCGCAGAACTTCGCAAAATAAAATCTGAAATTACAAATTTTAAGAATCAGAAATAATTAAACTACAATCAAAATTTAATATATTTTTTATAAATTCTAATATATATAATTTGTATATTACAAAGCAAATCCAAATTCGCTTAAAATAATTTTGGGTTCGTGGCGTATCGTAAATTATTTTAATTGATATTTACAATGCAAAAAAATCGCAAACTTTGCGTAAAATTCAGAAATTATTTATTTCTATCAACACTAAATAATAGAAAATAAATCTATAAATTTTAAGAATCAAGAAGCATTAAACTGAAATCAAAATTTAAAATCTTTTTTATTTCCAATTTATAATTTATAAGTTATGAAACGAATCCAAAATCTAATTCTTTAGGATCCCCGAATCTTGCAAAACTGTAATTTTTGAAATCTTTATTGAAGATTAATAGATAAATAAAAAGGAAAATTTAAAAAGAGTAATATTTACAAATTAACTATATTTCTTAATTGGATTTTAAAAAACTATTTCAAAGAAAAATAATTAATTTGTATGAAAGTATCACCCACAAATAGTTTAAAATTACATTAAAATTTAATATTACCCAAATTTAGCCACGCAGATGAAAGAATCCCTTAACTGTGAATGAAAATTATCACTAAAATTGTAACAATGCATTTAAATTTTAATCATGACTATTTTTACTTTTGTTAATGATTAAACATTAAGTTATTTTTATAAATTTATGGAGAAAATAAACTGTGATTGCCTTCCAAGAATAAGCGATGTGCCTAAATCCTATAGTACGTCAGTTGAAATTTGTATAAAGTATGTATCATGAATTAAATATTTCGTATATATACACGGCTGGAAAAAATAGGACACTCATATTTTATAAATTATGCTTTATATTTTAGCGCGATTAATGTAAATTTTATTTTTTTATTTTATTAATTTAATTTTTCTTCTATTTTCAATGAATAAGTTTTATCTACTTTTAAGAAAAACCATAAATTTATACTTAAATATTTTTGGTCTGTGAAAAAGTAGAAGGACAACTGCAAAAATATTCTCATTTTGGAGTCTGTAGTAGTTTAATTTGTTGAAACAATTGCTCTTTTAAGCTGTCTTTCTTTTAAAAAATGTATTTTGCTGAAAAAAATCCTCAATTTTTGTACAGTTAAAATGCTTAAGGAAAACTTTTAAGCGAATTTCAAAAAGGCCAAATGGTGTCATATAAAGATATGGGCAAAGGTGTTAGAGAAATTCCAAGGCACCTACTCATCAGTCCAAACAGTGTTTCTAACTTCTTGCAAAATCCAAAGAGTCAGGGAAAAGCAAAGACTGACAGACATAAAAAAAATTATACTACGTGATCAAAGAAAAGTCCTTGAAAAACTTTAAAAAAACGTGTAAAAACATTGGGAAAGCACAAGACCCATTTGAAATCGTACATGTAACCAGGAAAATACTTTACAACTACATAAAAAGATCAGATTCATTGATATTCAAAAAAAGAAAACATCATCTTAAATGGAACGAAAGACACACTGAACACCGGCTTCTGTGAGCCAAAGAACACATGACTTTGAACTCCAAATGGACTTCAGTTATTTTTTCTGATGAAAAAAATACAATTTAGAGGGCTCAGATGGTTATCATATTATTGGCATTGTCTGAGTACACAAGAAAAATCTTATTCTACCAGACAGGTAGGAGGAGGTAGTTTAATGGTTTGGATAGCTGTTGGGTGTGGGGGAAAGACTAGTTTAATGTTTCTGGATGGAAGCCAGAAATATTCAGATTACATTCAAATTTTAAATTCAATGTTTCTTCCCTTATTTAGGGAACTAAGCTAAACGCTGAGCTAGGCGGAGAAAGTTGGATATTTCATCAATATGGAACATCAATTCACATGATCAATGGCATTAAAAATTGATTTGAAACAAATAATGTTCAGGTTTTTCCATGGCCAGCTAAAAGATCTCATTATTCTTAAAATATATGTACTCAGTAACTCTTCGACGTGTTTAAGCTAGAGGCAAGCAATATGAATCTTTGATACAACTTCGAGAAGCTTTGAATTGTATTTGGGTCAATTTTTATAAAACCAAAATTCATGATTCAATAGCAAATAGAGTTTTGAACTAATTAAAGCAAATAGCAGAAAAATTCCTTGTTAACAACTACAATTTTATTTTAAATTTATAGAACTGCCTTCTACTTTGTTCACACAACATGATATGGTTGAAACTAATTTTTAGTTGCAATAAGTAAATTATTAATATTACTTATTGTACTATTAATTGCAAAAGTAGTTCTTTATTTCATGTTAGAGATATAGTTATCTGATTGTAAATAAGTTTTTAAAAGTGTTATAATAAAATTATTTTGCAAAAATTCAAAGTTCTTCATTTATTTGAAAAATACCTAGTGTCCTTCTACTTTATTCACACAATGTATTTCAGATATTTATGCACACCTGAGGGTATATATAGAACATAAATTGATATATGTGATTACGTCATTATTCTCTCAGTAGTTACTCAAATATTCGAGTGTCACAGAAATAACTGAACAATTACTCCAGATTCTTCTTTACATTTTTAAAATAAGTTAACAGAATTTAATCTTTTATTTTCAATAATTTTCTACTAGACTATAAAAGACAACCACAAATCCACAAAATTTATTTATGTTCATCTTTTTTTCAAAAAAAAAAATCCCAAAGCAAATATCAAGACAAATATTTCTTGGAAAAATAGATTAAATAACGTGTAGTGCAATTGTGGGAAAAAACATATTTGTCTATAAAAAATTATAAATTTTAATTAATGACGTACAAATGATGTATGGTTAAAATTGCTCAGTTATATGCATAAGCCTCAAGTTTCCTTAACATGTAATTCTCAAAAAAAGTTCCAGAGGATATGTTTTATCATTTAGACTAGAGATTCCCATCATGACACAAATGGAATCCTCCATGAAAGTTTGCTGCTGCATATCTCAAGGGCTAAGGAACGCTTAAACAGGTCAATGAAGTTTATCACTCTAAGCAAATCTAACACTAAAATTGGGCTTGTGAAAAGATCAATTCTGGAAAGCTCCAGACAAACTAGAATATGGTCTGGAGTGTCCTGATGGTCAGTACACTTCAAACAGTCTGGAAAAACCTTTTTTTCTATAAGAATAAGATATAGATCTCAAGTGTCCATTAATAAGCCTAGTGATAGACGCCTAATCCTGCCTACAAAACTTAAATGATATTACCCTCCCCAGAACACTGTCCTTTCCACCACTGGTGAACATGTGGGATTGTCCAAGAAGCATTAACATGGTTTAGCTCTTGAGAACAGCTCTAAATGAGTCAGTGATTCGGGTATGTCTAACAGACCACAAACACCCGCATTAGTCAAAATATCTGCTGTCTCATTACCATGTATATCAATGTGTGAAGGTAGTCATTGAAAAGGCACCTCACAAAAGGATGAAAGGTGCACATGAAAGTTTAAATAGGGCTTACAATACCCCCCCCCCAAAAAAAAGAGTCATTGATGATGATAAATTAAACTAATTATTTTTTTAGGAACATAATTATTATTATATATAGATAGATAGTAATATTTGTTATTTAATGAATTTCTTTACCTTACGCCTGTCCTTAGGATCTCAGTAATTTAGAATCCGTTGAATTTAAAGATGAAAGTATATTAAAGAAATTAGAATCAAATTTAAATATAATTAGAAGTCATTGATCTGTTTGAATAAATAAAAGATGAATGATACAGATAACACTTTTTGCAATTTTGTGGGGGCAACTGTTTTTATTTAATAGTAACCCTTTCTCGAACTGAGAATGATATATTCAAAATATCTGAAATGCTAATTCTCTTAAAATGTTGTTATATTTTTTGGTGAACATTTTCTTAAATACAAGTAACTATATTTTTTATGATGTTTTTGATTAAAAATCTTAATAATTTCTTAGATTTAAATTCGATTTAATGAAATCAATTTTTCCCTTTCGAATCAGAGAAATTCTGTTTCAAGATTCCAGGACAAATAAAAAAACTCTCATTTTTTCTTTTAAATATTTGATATTTCATTCAAATTTGCACAAAAAATTCATTTTTTCATTTCTATCAAATATTTAAATAGCACTTATTTTAGTTTCTCATGTTATATCATTAGAAGGGATTTACTGCATTATTTAAAATTTACTTAACAAATTAAAAATTAAATAAGATCATAAATTTCAAGGTATGATTTTAGCTTATTCAGTGCTAATATTTTCTATAAAAGAAAAAAATAATTAATTCTTATTCTGAATGCTGTTTGTTTTAAATCAAATAAATGATGATAAGATGTAATTTTAATTTTATGCCTATAAGCACAAAAGATGAAAACAATATCCTTTATTACAAAACGCTTAAATCATTCAAGGAATTTATGACTGTTTTTTAAGATCTCTCAGTTCAAATAAATTAAATACTCCGTATACACATAAATAAATCTAGATCCGGTTAGAGGTCGTATGCTTATGGGAAAAATTCATTTATATTTTTCAAATATACTTTTATTATTGTAATTTTTAAAAAGCCATAATATTTTCTCGAATTTTTCATTTTTTGCTTTTCATATATTTGAATTTACTTGAAAGTGCAAAGAATGGAATTCAAAGAATATTTTCCTCCACTGCGAATAGTATTCACAGTATTACAAAATAATATCACTGTGTTTTTCGTGATTTTTTTTATAAATATAAAAAAATTAATTAAATTAGTTTGTCCAGATCAATGAATGTAGAATATAAGAGTGTTATATTCTTAAATTATATTTACGTGTGTAAAATATTTCAACACTCTTGGAACTTTCCTTTCCAAAATCATAAGACCACTTGATAAAATTTTTATTTTACAAAATTGAAAATATGTTCCGTGTATGTAAATCACCATTTTTTGAATACTTTCAAATAATTGATTTTCCATTAAACTAATCTTGTTTCTTGGGGGAGAAAGATTTAAGAATTTTGTCCCCTTCTTCCATGTAGTTAATTTTAATATGTATTGAGGTTATTGGCATACAAGTCAAATGACCCTAAGAGTATTCTGGGAATTCAGGTCTGGATTATGACTTCCCCATGAAAATTCGATTTCTTCTGAAACTAATTTTTAGTTGATTTAAACACATAGCAAGGAGCATCGACTTGATGAATTTTCCACCTTTAATAGCCTCCTAAATATAGACGAAAAGATATAATATAGTGGTAATGCATTTATGTATAGCAAAAGCAAAGTTTTTTATCTACTCACTGCAGATTATTTTCCTTCTTATCATATGGAAAAAGACTACACTATCACCAGAGCCTGACAAAGGCTGGGGTATACGGGGTAGTTGGCTCAGGCCCCCAAATTGAATAAAAAGTTTATTTTACATTGTCAATCATATAGAATCGTTTGCCAAAAGAATAGAAAGTTTATTGTTGTGAAGCAGAAAGAGTACCTGAAAGAAGATTTTGGCCTATGCCCCAATTAGGCTAAGTTGGGACCAGGCCATCACCCGTTTGTCTTGAAAAAATATCAAAGTTTCGCCCAGATATGTTGTTAGTAAATATTACTATTCGGATTACCTAAATTGAATTTTGTTTCATTCTAAAAATGTTTTTCATGGTAGTATTCCTGACCATAATCTCTTATTCACACA
This sequence comes from Latrodectus hesperus, assembly GCA_037975125.1. Lineage (NCBI taxonomy): Eukaryota > Metazoa > Arthropoda > Arachnida > Araneae > Theridiidae > Latrodectus > Latrodectus hesperus. The sequence goes on along the minus strand of JAJQOW010000019.1, from coordinate 1,242,010 downwards.
CAATTCAGCCAATTTTCTTTAATATATTTTAACAGAGCTGATTTTTTTTTCCGAGCTCTGGAAAACAAACATTTGAAATCAAGCTTAAAAAGTACTAGACTGTTATACGCGAGACGAGTTTACTGGTCTGCTGTTTTACTTCATAAATAGACAAGTTCTGCTTGGTTCTAATCTTGAAAATTGGCCTCTAGTAGTGAGTTGAATTTCAGAAGAATGTTATTAATTTCACGTTTTAATTTTTCTAAGCATTTAAAAAATAATTTTTAAGCTTTTAGCTTAGATAGTTCTCATCCCCATGGCATTGTGAATTTCCTCATAAAAACGAACAAATCGAATTCTAATTTTTTGTATCATAATTTTCTTTTTTCGTGACATAAAGTTACAATTTACATGATTTTGAAAGAAAAAAATGGTAGGATTTTAAAAACTCAAATGATTTTGAATAAAAAAAAATTTGAGCAGCCTTACATTTATTTATCACCGTATATCAAAAAATTTATTTGTTCAGTGAAACTAACTCAATTCTTTTTTCTTTAATAAATTATTTGAGAAAATATAACTTATCGCTTCAATATTTTAAGATAATTCATTTTATGATACTGTGAGGACTAAAATGACTGCTATTTTGAGTGGTTATGTGAAACATTGTAAACTACATGTTTTACGAATATGGCATTACTGAGAAAGTCGAAATCCACACCAACTTACGGTTCAGTTGGTAAAATGGAGCAGCGCACCCCATATTGTCAGCCTAGCTGGCACAAAACAACATCTGCATGTTTTCACAAAAAATATAAATTTCTTGATTAAATTGCTAGTAATTGTATTGCCCATTAACAAATTTTGAAGTACTTTTGAGTTGAACGTGTAAATTTTTATTGACGTTTTTCTTTCCATGTATTAAATAACAAATTCAATAAAAGAAAGCTCGTCCATGTCCCATTTTTCATAATATAGAGAGCAAAATCAAAACTATCATGCTTTTAATTTTTCTTCAAAAGCATGATTGATAAGAGGATAAAATAAAAAGTACAAATTAATTTAATACCACATATTTAAATGAAAATTAAATTTCAGTATCCTGATTACATTGGAATACTTGAAAAATTTGCTAAAATTTGAATATTACTATATTTTTCATTATACTTATTAGAATAAATAACGATAAATTTTTTTAATTTCATGCAATTTTTCACAATATACCATTTTACCTGTCCTTATCATAAATAATGGATATGAAAGTTTTCTATACTTCGGTATCGTTGAAATGATACGGTATATTCCATCATTTTTAGGTCGTGACTAATAATATTTTATAAGCCATTGGCTTTACTTAGATAATTTTATTGAAAAAAACTATTAGGACATTGTCACATTAGACGAATTTGTTTTTTCCTAAACTATACCAGAAACTTTATAATGACTTAAAATGAGAGTTTGCCTTGTATTTGAGGTAACACCAGTCTACAGGTTCAAAATTGATGTATTGAAATTATGTTTTCTCATACGTGTCCTATTTTAGCAAGATTTAACACTTCATTTCTTACTTTAATTTTACATTTTATACAAAAAAATAAGGAATGGACATTCATTAAGCAAATTTCTGACAATATCTAATTGTTGTTGCCAAATCTTAATATGCAATTTCAACAAGATATTTAAGGGCTCTAGAATAAGAGAAACAAAAATATCACCAATGTTTTAAAACAGATTGTTCAGACTAAAAATATTTAATAAAATATATTTTGTCTTGTAAAAAAACTGATATCTTATTAAAAAAATTAAAGCATACTTTTTCGCTTCTAGCATGCCAATACTTTTCGAAATTAATTACAATATTTTATAAATTTACTTAAATCGAAATTAATTTAAAGGAAGAATGGTGATATTTTTTAAATTTATTTATATATTAAATATTAAAATGATTAAAAAAATTAAACATTTTATTGTTTAAGTATTTTCCGTTCTTATTGTCTGCATATGTGTTGACATTTATTAAATAATGTTAGTGTGTTAGTATGTTGAAAAAAGTTTTCCTCACAATCCCTATTATATTCCACAATATCTCAAATATGCATGATACTTGAGGGTACAGTCAAGAAAACAATTAGAAAAATTTGTTTTGTATTAACTGAGCCACATAACGATTAACCATGTATAAAGGAAGTATCGTTAAAAAAGATCATTAAAAAAACACGAATTACTTAAGATTTAGGTAAAAACTATGCTCTGGTGGTTGGTAAAAACTTTAACTTTTAGGAGCCTTCCCGTTGTTCCTGCCTTGTCAGGGAGGGGAGGATTGCGTGCACCAATGACTGGGGGGGCTATGCTGGCGGTAGCTTACTGATAGGGTCTCCCAAGTCGGGCAGGCCGAAGGATAGGTACTTGACAAAAAAGAACAGCAAACCGAGCCAAGACAGATTTCTACCTTTATGGTGCTCGGATTCCCGGATCAACAGAAGCTGCATCTCACCTCCCTCTTATGACTTTGTTGACCCAGATCCTGGACTGTTTGGGACTTTTCAGAAAGAATATATACTCATCCCCTCTTCTGGTCCTCGATTTCCTTAGGGTCCACAGTCTGATTGACCTTGTCTCATTTCGTCAGTCATTTGGAGAATAAGCTATAACAACTTTTAGGAGCACAAAGAAATCGATTGCGTGTTAATACCAATTTGCTCGTTACTATATTTTCACTAAAATTTCGAGTAACTGATTTCCCAACATCATTGCTTCTTCATAAAAGGCATCACTTACAGAGGATTTCCAACATACATGCGCTATAATTTCTAATAAACTAATGTTAAGATATCCAGAATTAACGGATTTATATAGAAATCAAAACATGTATGAACATGAGGGTTCATATAGGACCTCGCAAAAGTCAGGTACTTTTTCGTTTTAGATAAGAAAGCTAATTATTAAATTTTCCTTTATAAAACGCTCTGCAGAAAAAATGAGTGAATTGATATAAACTTATTTTAACAAATTAAGGTACAATAAATAAACTCTACATTAGTTATTCTAAAATAACACTTCGAATTCTCAGAAAATGTTCATTAAGATGCAAAATTTAACAAAAGATAATTCGTACAGAATGATAGAACTATTTGAATAAATTAGAATAAGATTTAAGAGCAATGAAATGTAAAAATGCCAAAAACAGAAACGCCCATCAGTTCTCACCATTCCACAAATATTACAATCTTATCATACCGAAAAAGAAACTTAATAAGCAAAACTTCACACGAAGCATTTGCAAAATTTAAATTTTTCCTGTTGTTTTTCGAGAACAATATCGTCTGTAGACAAACTAATAGTCTTTTACTCCTGTAAATCAGTGGCATGTATTCCCCTAACACAACTTCACAAGAAAGCTCTTACATCTTGGACATAATATTCTTTGACTGATCAAGGCTAGCCAAGTTTCATTCAGATAAGTCGAGATTGAAAACAAAACTATTCTCGATTAGATTTCATCTGAAGAACATGGAAACATTATCACAATGCAAATACAGGAAATATCGATCACACTGGCATTTGGTACAAGAAAGAATCGCATTGAATGGACATACATATAAACTCTCCATTCATCACATTGATAAATTTTCTCATTCTAACAGTAACGGCAGAATGCAATAAGAGTGAGATTCTCGAATCTTATATGCAATACTGTGAGACTACTTCGTTTTCATGACCAATAATGATCGACCACACAGAAGTGCACTTGTTAAGGATTATTTGGAAGAAAGTATTCATATATATATGGAGTGGCTAGTGAGGTTTTCAATCAGTTTGGGAATGCTTTTGGCAGAACCACTACATGCTAATTACACTAAGGCATTAAAAAATCAGCTTAACTAAAGGACAAAATATTACTAGCACGTTTACTGCTCAATAGCTTCATTAACAGTATATGGGCTCATTGTGATACTAAAATATCTGAATAAGGAAGGCACACCTTTAAAGATGAAACAATAAAAAAAAATTGTCACATGACTTATTTTTACCCATGTGGCTATCAACCTATGTTAAATTCCTGAATAATTTTTTTTTATTTTAAAACATACAGATAAAGCATTAATAAAGCAAATTTTTGTGCACTAAACCCACATTTTTGTTAAAATCTAGTTCTTATTTTGGGCACACACGAGCAAATCTATATAATTTATATAAATGCTCCTTCATCTTAAATTTTGCCAAATAGCAATATTTTTTTCACATGACATTTAGGAATTATGAGGAACATTAGAGTATATACCTATTATTCATCCCAACTAAAAAATTTTTCTAAGAAAAATATCATTCCATCCATACAGTAAGAATTAAAAAAAATTTTGAAGAAATGATAACTTTCAGAACTTTATTCTCTAATGATGCTAGTTCTTACAGTTTACATTTAAAAAAAAAAAAACAGAAAATAAATTTAGATTTTATTCACACTACGAATTAAATACATTTATTAAATTTATCAGCATTGGTAATGATTATATACATTGATTATATAAATTTACCAATATTGGTAATGATTGAAAACTCATATTGCCAATATTGTGAAAACTTAATTAAAATCTGATGATTTAAAAACATACTTGATAAATTTTTAAACATTCAAATCAAAAATTAGTTTTCTTTAAACAGTAGGAAAAATTAAAATTACCTAAATTATTTAAAAACTAATTTTAATTTATTTCAAACTCATAAAAGTTTAATGATTAAAATTTCTTAAAGCATGCTTTTATGATAAAAAAATAATTCTTGATTAAATAATTTAAAAAATAATACTTACATTTAAACTCTGTATTTTTGCAGTATTAATTTTAAATTTAATTTATCATTAACCTATACATGTTAACATTATATCAAATTTAGAAAATTATTGAATTTAAATATGAAACTCTAAAATAAAAGATTTGTGTGAGAAAATATTAAATTTCACAAAGAATACAATAAGCAAATTGTTTTTGTATATAATTTAATCTTATTTTATAAAATCTTCACACAATACAACATATTTAAGCTACATAATAACAATCACAAGACACATAAAACATAGACCTCCATATAAGAATAATATAACTCAGAATAATTTTAAAGAAACAGCACTTTTATACTGATTTAATACTTAGCATACAGAAAAATTAACGAAATTGCAAAGGACTTATTCGCAAGCCAATTGTATCTTTCCCAATTTCTGAAACACTACATACTCTACAAACACTTCCTTTATATTCAGGAAAATAACTGGTTTGACATAAAGGACATTTAACTTCTGGTTTTCCTCTATAAATAGGCTTATAGGAATGACCACAAATAGAAAATGGATTATGCTCATCATACAGAAGTTGATGTTGATCAATAGGATTTTTTTCACAAGCTTGAAGAATCTTGCGAGTTTGCTGGGCAACTTCTGTTCTAGGACCCAATTCTAAAAGTCTACGAGCAAATGATCCAGCTGTTTTATAATTTTTCAATTTGAAGAACAGGTTGACAGCTGTACGGAGAGTTAATATCTGATGAACAGATTCCAATTTGCAATGAGTAAAATATGCAGCCATTTCACATGTTCGTTTTTGTTGTTCTAAAGTATCTTTAGGTAAACCTTTTCTTTCCAATTCCAAAGACAACCCAAGTACATATTCACGGCATATTTCCAAAAGTTGTTGAGCTTCAGAAATCTCCTGTTTATTTTCTACAACAAGCATTGGAATACTCAAAAGCAGCATTCTGAATCTTTCTATTGCTTCTTGGAATTTACCTGATGTTGTCAATTGGTAACAGGATTGTAAACGCTCAATCAAAGTATTCAATTTTAAACCTATAGCAGGAACACTATTTTTTGAGCTTGGCTCATTCCAGTTGCGGATCATGTAACTATTAAGAGGAGGGAGTGCAGACATTCCTTGAAAAGAAGTGTGGCTTCTAGCATATGTAACCATGAAAACTTGCTTAAATGGTTCAAAATTTACAACTCCAATTTGATCATGAAGAAGTCGGAATGCAGTTTCAAATGATCCAGCAAGAATATGATCAACTGGTAGTTTAGAGTTGTTAACCCATATCTGAGTAGGAGGTATACCTTGAGTAGGTGCAACAAAATAACCTTCTTCCCCTGCGGCAGCAGCAGCAGAACTGGCTTCCAACTCGGGAGGTAGCTCCAAATCCTCATCTTCAATGTCCCATCCACCTTCTTTACTGTCACTCTCAATTACTGAATCTACATTACCTTCCTCATCAAGAACTAAATCAGCATCATCACCCCAGCCTAAAAATAAGAAATAACCCACTTACATAAATTGCACATAAGATGATAAAGTATTACAAAATGATAAAAAAAATTTTTTACTTTGACTTTATGTAATGCTAAATAATGAAATCAATTTACACTTTTTTTAAATAATGAATAAAAATTTAGAAAAGATACCTCTAAATAACAAATACAAGATAAACTAACAAATATAATGGAATAAAAATATTTTTCAACTTTAAAAAGTAAGTTTAAAATTAGATAAAAATTTGTGCAAAATATTAATTATTTGCATATTTTTAACAAAATTCTCAAATATATTTTCAATCTAAATATTCTCAATAGATTTTAATAAATATATATATAATTTCCCATTTTTACTTTACATAAAAAGATAATAAAGTAATTTAAACTATTTGATGAAATACAGAAGTAAAAACTTAATATCTGGCCATTTTTTAAATAAAAATGCTTACCTGTAGTACAAATGTTTTCTAAAAATAAAAACAAAATAAAATCAGTCTTTATAAAAAAACTTTAAACTTTTTTTAATTTATTATTTCCAAACAAATTAGAAAATCACTAAAAAGAGAAAATTTTAGCATAATTCAAATTCCTACAATTTATTCTGGAATATTTTTTAATTAAACTATCAAATATAATTAATAAAATTAATTTTGTATTGTTCATGAAATATTGATGACTTTATATAACTTATAAAATTTTTTTTGCTTTATACATCAAACAAATTTTTTTAACATAATCTTATTTTATAGGTTAGGAAAATTTCATGGTACATTGAATATAGAAACTAAATACTAATGAGCATAAATAGGTCAGAAATAAACAAAGAAAAAAGTAATGAGGTTAAAAAGAATTTATAATAATTTAGATTGAAATTAAACTATTTTATTAAAGTTTAGAGATGAGCAAAAAATTTATAATGTGAAACTAAAACCAATGAAAAGCCATTGAAAGACTGGACTGATGCTTTTGAAAAGAAAGTAATTGAGTAATGAACTTTTCTATGTGAAAGGCATTTCAAAACTGTAATGCATTGTTTTTGCTTAAGTTAATCAAAAATTCATATAATCAGAAATAATTCTAAACAATTTCTCAGAACAAAATTCATAGCAAAATAATTCCTTTAAAATATTTTTATTATTACTTTGTTTAATTAAATTCTTTACTAAAAATATTAGAAATTAATACCAAAATCTTTAAAATAGTTCTATTGCAAGTAAGGGATTAGTTACAAGTTTAAACAATACATAATTGATATAAATAAATGAAAATAAGAAACTAAAACCTACAGTTAACCTTTAAAATATACCCAAAATGAAAACATTTTTATTCTTAAAAAAATGAATAAATTACCTTCCGCCAAATTGTCATCAGGTATTTCGGCAGCTAAAGCAGTTTTGCGAGATCCAACAGCGCCATCAAAAAATCCTTTGGAAATACTTAACAGGGGCCAATTTTCTTCTGATTTATTAATTGGACAAGGAGGTTGCAGAAGAACTGCACTAGGATCAGGTTGCGGGAGTGTAATATCTGATTTTTCTATAACTTCTTTTAATGCTTCAGCTTCTTCCAATCCATGTGTTATAGCACAAAGGTAAGCAACGGAAGTTTGACCACAATTCTAAAAAAGGTGAAAGTTTTTAATCTAAAAATTTTAATGAGTTAATGGAAACAGTATAAAGAGCTTCTTTAATTTAATAGAATAGTATAATTATAAGATCTTTCATAAATAACTCATTTGGAATAACTTGTAAAAGAATCAAAAACAATTTACTGTCAGAATACTTATCAGATAATTTTCCTCACATTGAATACATAATTAAGCATTTCAAACTGGCTGAATTTTGATAATTTATTTCATTATACTGAAAAAATGAATAGATAAAAATAAATTCAGATTAAATTTTGGATTTTTTTTGCATAAACTTTTTCTTACATCAAAGAATTATTTCATACAGCTATTTGTAACAAAAAATTTAGCCATCAGCAAAATTTACTGATTTATTGTTTTACTTTTGATTTCCAAAAAAAAATTCTAACAAAACATAGTAGAAAATAAAACTTGCTGTAAAAATAAAAAAACAAATTTTACCTTCAAAATTTTAACGCGTTCTGCAACATCACCAAGATATAAAGCATTTTGAAATTGCCCGCTTGTATCCTTACGAATTTCAGCGATTTTCATCATTTTTCTCAATTTTTCCAAGTTTCCAGTAATGAGGTATAAGAATGATAATTTATCAAAATTCTTTGTTCGCTGATAAGCCATTTCTACAACCTATAAAAATACATATTTTAAATATAGCTATGTAAAGAAAATATTCTTATTTATTAAAATAAAAATAGCTTATTATCAGAAAAATTTTTGTTCAATTTACTAACAATTTTACAGGTTAACAATATTTATATGACAGGTAATTTAGTTTTAATTTTTAATTATGAGCAATACAGATATTTATTTTAAAAACAAACAAATTTATCAAAACTTTTTATTACTGTATTTATTAAAACTGTGATGTCACTATATTTAATACAATATACAAGCAAAAGAGTTTCTTGATAAAATTTTAATAAACATTTTAATGATTTAGCTTGAAAGCATTTTATTATTACATTAAGTTTTGCTCTATTCAAACTTTAATTAAATAAGAAAGAAAAGAGCAAATTATTTTCATTCTGTTTCACTTTCAATACTGCATTGTAATTTGATTAAAAGTAATTTCAATACAATGCTTCAAACTACGGAGATACCTTTTTAAAGCTTAATAATAATATAAATAAATAAAAATAAACATTCTTTAAAATACTTAATACAGTAGAACTCCAATTATCTGAATTGCTGGTTATTTAAATCATTTCTGAATTTCAGAAAAATAAATTAGACTAAAAAAGAGATAGACAATTAGAAAAAGTTCAAGAAAAGGAAAAGTAAGAAAATTGAGAATGAGATGTGTCACTTGAGAAATTTCAAAACATTCTTTGAAGATTTCAAGATGTTCAAAAATTAGTGCTGAAAATATAGGAGAATTGATTATAAGTAAAACCCTAGATTTTAAATTTTTAAATTGCTAATAATGGTAACGACCTTACTGTCTAAGTTAAAGCCGATGTAGGTTTGGTTTGGTTTGTTTGTCGCTCAACGGTCATTTTTTGCACACGAGGGCTAATTAGACCGGGACTAACGGTTTAAAGTGGAATCTGAACCACTACAAACATCCATGCCCAAGGTGGGATTCGAACCCACGAACTGTTGAACCCAAGGCAAGAGCGCTAACCATTCGGCTGCCAGCTCGGCGAAGCCGATGTAGGATCATTAACAAATGAAGCATTTGCTGGCTTTGGAACTGCTTCAAAGTAGATAGTGGATCAGCCTAAGTGTGACCAAATAAAAATTTCAACTGTCAAGTGGATGCGTGACTTGGCTGCCCAAAAGGGGTTGAAACCAGTGATACTGTTTACTCAAACAGAGATGTTCAGCAAGCAATGATTTTTATTTACAGCACTATACATACATACTGTATTAACATACAGCACTTTTAAGTACCTTAACATGTAAAATAGAGTCATTTTCCTTTCATTGATTGAACGTTATTTTTCTTTAAAAATATGGAATTTTTTTCTTCCATTTTCAATGTACAATAATTAATATTGAACTTTTTTAAAAAATCTAACAATCCAAATGGGGTCCATTTCCAATTGATTTGGATAACTAGAAGTTCTAATATATTTAAATTTGTTACTTCAACATATTCATATTTGTTATTATGTATTATATTCGTGGAAATCAACGATTTTCCAATTGGATGAAAACATCAAAAAGCATATTTGATAAAACACATTTTAGAAAATCTATCTATAATACAAGGAAGCCTGGTGGTAACGTAGTGGCAGCAATTCTCACTTTAAATGCACAGGCCTAAGGTTTGATCTTTGGGCTGAGAAATGTGTACTCAGGCTCTCATCCCTCAAGTGAATTGATACAATTTAGTACCAAACAGACATGGGAACTAAGAATTGGGTGTTCATGCCAGGCCAACCCCAGATCCTTCAGTTAAGTAAGCAGAAATGGGCACTCCATGGGGGTTGTCATGTCACTGGGTTTATGTACACACACACACACAGTACTCAAGAAAAATAATTAAATATTTTAATATATTCTCTAGCAAAAAAGTAATTTCAGCAGTTTTATTTATTTCCTTATTAAATATTATCCATAAAAGTCTACATGAACAAAATGCTATACAACTCATTTACTGTATACCAAATATGTCAGGCATATAAATAAAATTAAGATAGAGAACAAATTGTTAAATCAGCCATCTAAGAATATAAAAGAATTATTAAAGGAAAACTTTTAACCAAGCATTTTTTCAATATCAATTTTAAATAAAATCCACTTAAAAAAAGAAAAATAGAATTTTAATTTAATAAATATTTAAGCATAGAAGATTCTTAAGTTTTCAAAAATATAAAAATTAAAAGCTAAGCAATTTAATAATTATTAAACAAAAATTTGTGTTTATATTTTTAATTTATTAAGAAAATAAGGAAATTTATTAAATAATGAAGATAATTAACTTTATATTACGGTGTATTTTCCTATGTATAATCCGCAGATTCCATGTTAAAAAAGCTTCGAATTTCGTTGTGCGTATTATATGCCACTGTGGTTAATATGATAAAAAATATTCTCCATGAAAGAGCTTACAGTAAAATTTGAAAAATAAAATGCTTTTTATGCTTCATAAAATAAATAATAGACAATACTATGACTCAGCTAACTTATTTCATCTATAATCAGCTTTGTCCAATTGCAGTTAGAAATGAATCTGGCTCATCGTAAAGATAAGACAGTAGTAAAAACAGTTATCATTTCAGGTTTTGTCTGAAAAATAGTTACTTTGTCTTGAAAATATTCAAATTTTTATATCATTGTTTGTAAGCAAAAACTTTTAAGTTACACAGCAGATTTTAAACTAAAAGCTTTAGAGAAGGTTAGTAAAAAATGGTGACTATTCAAGAAAAATAAAAGGAAAGCATATTCATCAGTACAACAAAAAAAAATTATCCAAAGCATAATTCAAAAATAATCTATTTTTTTCATTTAATTATTAACAAAACAAATTTTATTTTTAAAAAATATATCTAGCCTTGTTTTAAAAGTTATAAAGAAACAAAAATAAAGTTTTTCTAGTTTCTCAGAATTATCATCTTGATCGATCTTGTGCTTTCATCTGTTTATCACACTTTGCAATGAGAAAGATTCAAACAAATCTTTTCCATAATAAATTTTTTTCAGTACAATTTATTATATTTTTATTACACTTTTACCCACATTATCAGAAGTACATATTTTCCATCACTTGGCAAAAAATCTACCATAGGTTACAAGACACTTTTTTTTTCTTTTACTCAGTCTTGCAGATAATACACCGCTGCAGATTATATACAGGAAAATACTGTAATTCAATTTATGCTACTTTATCCTACAAATCATTATCAAACAGATACTTATAAAGAAATGTATTTACAATTTATTATCAAAATATTCTATACAATTAATAAATTTGATACAATATATATATATATATATATATATATATTTGAGAAGCATTAAGAAATTTTATTCTTATTACCTTAAAAGAAATAAAAAAATTTAAATTTAAAGCAAAATACAATATACCTGGTGGTTTCCATGTAACAAAGCAGCTTCGCCTAATTTTTCCCAACAAGCTTTATCATCTAAAATTCTAGCTGCATCTAATGCCACCTGAAAAAATTAAACGGTTACTAATATTAGGAGAAGAACATAACAAATTTAAAATTGCTTTTTATTAAATAGAATTCAAATTAACAAAAAAAGTTATTTCACACTACTTCAATATTTCCACATTCAAGGGCCAAAGCAAATCTGGTTTTTTCATCCTTGACAAAATGGAGAGCAACCTCTGGGTATCCTTTCTTCTGAAGATAAGCAATTATAGATTGTCCAACTAATTTGGCATTTCTCACCATATGCAAGACCTTAAAAATAATGAAAAAATAAAACAAGGATTTAAAGAATACTTGAATTTTTCAATCATACTAAATAAAAATTAAAGTTTTATGGGTGAGATTATATTTTAAAGCATAAAAACATTGTAGTCAAGGATAGCTATTTACAATTTTAAAATTTTGAAAAAAGCATAAAACTTTACAGAAAAATTAATGAATATTTATCTACATGTCAACTGCTAAGTATCCCATAGTTCAAGACTTCATTTATTGTAAATTCAAATTCTCAAAATAAAAATTTTTTTTTGGAAATATGTTTGTAAAATTATATACTAACAGCGAAAAAAAATAGCTTTCTTATTTTTATATAGTATCTTTCTTACACAAGACCTAAATTCAAAATTAGATGGCAACTACATTTATTACAATATTTTAAACTAAAACAAAAATTTCCCTCAAGTGGAAAGCAGGATTTACATAAAATTTATATCAATACATTAAAAAATGAATTTTAAAAATGGTTGACACTTAAACTCCTGCAAATGTATTAGTAAAATACCTCTGTTGTAAATACTGGAAAAAATGTGTTTCATTTTAATAAATGATATAAACAAAGAATTTAATGATTATTTAATACCAGCAATGAACCTAAACAAATAACTAAGTACCTATTAATAGCAAATAAAAACTAAAACTGAAAATACATTACATTTTGGTTTAATCATCTAAGCTATGCTCTAATGAATAATAGTTAATTTCTGCTGTTAATTTTTTTGTAAAACGACAATTGTTCAAGCAAGTCTGAAAGAACTTAGAAATGTTTTATATCTTTTTATTTTATATAATTTTCCTAGCTTATTTAATTAATGCTATAAATTTATTCTAAAATTAAAAGTTAATAGAGAAAACAAATTTATACTAGTGGTAATTAACACAAGATATAATAATCTCTAATCAGTTTCCTCAAGTTAAATTTGTTTAAAATAAATTTATGGGTTTGGTTAAATACACTTGGCAAACCAAAATAAAAATTATTATAAAATTTAAAATATTAGTCTATTTTTTTCAGACGCATTTTTCAAAAGCATTGATAGAATTGATAAGGCAATACTGTTGAGTCTCAAAATAGCTTAAAAAAGAAGTTAGGCCAAAATGATTATTTTCAGATTTGAACTTTCTTCTTGCTGAATGCTACCACAATACGCAATACAGAACACATTAATACATTTGAGATATTGAGCAATATTTTACAGTTGTGTTATTGGAAAAAACAGGACCCCAATGAAAGTTGTCTGCAAAAATTTTAAAAAAGGATTTTATAAAATATAATAATCACTCTAAAATATACGAGATACACTCAGATTTACAATTATTTATTATACTTTTAGAAATGTACAAAATTCTCTCCTTCAGTATCAATGCACATCTGTTGAGAATAGATCAAGCCATTCATTTCTTAAAATCAACAAAAATGTGTACATCAATTTCAAATTTGGAATGAAAATGTTCATATAAAGTTACTTTCTAAATTAAAATATAACCATAATTCACACCTAGCTAGATAAGAATGGGGTGGATATTATCTTATTGAGGTGTCTTTGTTCAAGATATTAAATTGTTAATGTTATTAAATAAGATACACAATGTTAGTGGAACATAACAATAACTTTTCTAATTTTTGGAAAGCGTTTGATTTGGTAGTGCACTGGTCAGTTATGAGCCCTTTGTCCTTTCAGCTTGATTGCTTCAACCAGTCCTGTACTTCTGAATAAAACTGCTTGCCTTACTTTGTATATGGTACATTGACCTTTTACTATTATTTCCATGGGATCAACTTCACAAAGACCTATATTCCACTTTAATGAGTTAGAACACCCAAAAGCATTATGTACATTTCAGTCCTGTTTATGCTTTTGAAAATCATGCAGTGAGAACTAAATTTAAGTAATTTAAATATTCCTTTATGATTATAGCACCTTTTTTTTATAGTCTTAAATTAAAAGAAATAAAATGAAGAAAATTATTATGCAAATACATTTCTTTACAAATAATTTCCCGGATGATGGGGAATCATGCTAAATTCCTTCTCTATCATTTGGTAGATTTAATGATAATCAATTAACATATTTCATATGGAGAAAAATAGACTTATGTCTTTCCTCTAGAAAAAATTGTGACCTGTGAAATTAGCAATCTAATTGTACTAACAAAAATTAGTCCTTCATTTACAAATCCTAATAATAGTTACTGCAGACATTTTTTCTTTATTTAATTCTATTTTTTAAAAAAACTAAAGAGCAATGACGTTATCATGCTAAATCTGTTATCCCATGATATAAGAATTTTTTATGCTAAATTATTAAGAATTGTCTAAGAGCAATTGTTAAGATAAAAATATAAATCATATTTTCAAATCTAACCATTATTTTTTCCAACCATTTTTTATTTGTTCACACTTCAAAATTATCTAATTTACACACAAATAATACATTATTATACACAATTAATACATTGAAGAAATACATATGAGCTTGAGATAATTTCACAACTGTGTAAATAAACATTCCAGTTATTTTAAATGTTATAAAAAGTATTATTTATAAATATGAATGAAAAGATGCTGAGTATTTTTCATTGTTTTAAATTTTTCAACGCCTTTTTTTAAAAACCACAGTACTTGATAGAATTCATAAGCTTCTTTGAAAAAAGAGAACATACTGCTTTGTAATTTTTTCAAAGAATTTATATTGGTTTTTTACATGTGATATGAAAGATTTTTTACCAATTTTTAGGATATATATATAAAAGACAATTTTTCAAGGAAAATATAAGTACATTTTACAATAAAAAATTACACAAAATTTTTTTATTAGAAACTTTAATAGCAAAACTTGTACCATATTCTCATTTAAAATGCAGCTAGTTTTTCAATTAAATATTGGAACTTTCCACGTTTCCTTAAACACTTCAAAAATAATTTTTTAGTTAAATATTCATAACTGTTTTTCTTAATAAATATTAATTCTAATAAAAAAATTCAGATCACATTTAAATACATTTTATGCATTGACATTCAACATCAATCTCAAATACTGACGACCATGATATTAAAAATTAAAAAGCTGACATTTTCAAACAATATATAAACTAGTTTTCACTTATTCTATTTTAGAATTTTAATCAATATTGTAATAAAAAAATTCAAAATAAAGTATAAAACAATCTTTAACTATCAATCTTTTAACATATTATCAACATACTTTTATTTATTTATTTCTCAAAAATGAAAACTCCTTTACAGTAGTCAAAGTTGTAAAAGGACAAATGTTATAGATCAATTTATAAAATAGATTCTAAGAATATTGAATACTATTAAATATATAACACATTTAACATGAAAGCATAAGTTTCATAAAGTGAATTGTATGTCATTGTATGTAAACTGTCAAAATCTACAGGCTTTTTTCAATAGTTTAATTTGTATAGTAACATTTTGTACTAAAATTTTAAACTTAATTTTTTGCACAAAGCTTTATGAAAAAATGAAACAAAAATAAAAAATACACATCAACTGTTCTTAAATAGCAATACACAAAAGAAATCCCACTGAATAGACATAAGATTTCCTAATATAATACAAGTAATTCTTACCTCTTCATATTTTCTGTTTACAAGGGCAAGTTTGAATTTATATTCAGTTGGATCAATTGTCAACACTCGAGGACGGCACTCTCGATCCAAACAGTAAACATTTGAATCTTTTACTTTAGTAATGTAAATTGGTACATCTAAAGTTCGAATGATGCCATGATCACTACAATAATTCATATTTTACATATTAGTATACATGAAAAAATTAAAAATATGAATGCTATGATAATAGATTTCAAAAAGAATTTACCCATTAGTCAATGCATATTTTATATGATTAGATGTAGTGTAAATGAAAACATTATTATCATCCCATGAACCACTCTTCAAGCGACAGTTTTCTTGAATAGTGCACAACACATCAAGGCGACGATTGCACATTGTGAGGGTATGCTTACTGAATAAGGCAACATGACTCATATCACTGCTCCAAATGACATATTTAACTCGAGCTGATTTTACACTAGACAACAACCTAGAAAAAACACTATTTTAGTGACAACTTCTAAGGGCAAAATTTTTTTAACAGAATTTTAAAGGATACTTTATTAAAAACTATCATATATTTAGGAGCATAACAGGTAGCTAGAATTTTGATTGCCTACTACCAAATGAATGATACTCTTTACAGAAAATACAAGTATGAAAAAATGCATCATAAATAAAACAAAATAACTTATAACCAATATTATACTCAAGAAAAATTACTTAACACAA
The DNA here is from genome assembly GCA_037975125.1 of Latrodectus hesperus. Classification (NCBI taxonomy): domain Eukaryota; kingdom Metazoa; phylum Arthropoda; class Arachnida; order Araneae; family Theridiidae; genus Latrodectus; species Latrodectus hesperus. Next base: position 1,225,377 of record JAJQOW010000019.1, on the reverse strand, counting down.
ATGATAACAAAAATAAAAACATGGGAATGAAAATTATAAGTGGTGAGTAAAATAAAGATGCTTTAAAAATTAAGTGAGAAAAAAACAATGAATTTAGGGATTTCTCATATTTCAAACTGTGTGTTACTTTTGTTTTTCTTTTTGACCAAATGAATAATAACTATTATTTAAACTACAAATAGATAATTTAATCATTAAGTTACAGGATAAATCCATTATGAACCAGAAAAATTATATTATATTCATAATACTCTACAATGTGTATATTAATTGTTTTTCCTTTACAAAAGAAAATACATTTTGAACTATAGTTTTATCAATTATTAAATAGTTACTTTTTCATGAATTGCTTTTTTAATACATAAAAACACAATAAATTTTGAAAAATAAAGTTTAGTTCAAATCATGTCAAATATTTCCTACTTCTTATCGAATTTTTCTTCATGCAAATTAACTATTGATGTCTAAAAAAACACTTTAAAAATTATTGGCTATTGTGAGAACAAGTCAATAAGTAAAATTTTCATTTTAATTATTATAGTTTCATTTAAAAAATAAACTAAAATTCTTATTCAAATATTACTGATAGCAAAATGTTTTATGATCTAATAGTTCATGACAAATATGTTTAAAAATTAACATGTTTAAAGTTACTCTTTAATAAAGAAAACAAGTTATCTTTTTAAAATAAAAATGGTATACCCACATGAACTTTGAATAATTCTTATTTGACTAAAACTGTTAATTAAAATCTCACAATTACAATTACACAACAAAAACTTTTATTTATTTTCTAAATTTTTCTTAACATTATGCAATTTATTTTGAATCTCTAACTCAGTTATGATCAAATAATTACAAAGAGAAACAATTACAAAATCAGTTACAAACATGGATATTTTGCTCAAGACAACTATATGATTTCCTAACCCCTCTGATAAAAATGTTTATCATTTCCTTTGCTCTTGAAATAGGACAAATGGAATAGTGAAAATCTCAGTGAATTTTTAGCATTAAAAAAAAGGCAATCAAAGTAACAAAATGAATTATTCTTACTATTGAAAACAAAGTAACAATAAATAAAAAATAGAAATATTATAGAAAAATAGAAAAAAAAATAGAAAAATTTATAGAAATTTAAATGGAAAGACTATATAATTTTTTTATCAAACTCAAAAATACTTTTCTAATACAAAAATTAACACAATCTAAATAATAGTAGAGTTCAATTTTTAAAATAAAAAAATGCATTGAAGACCAATATATATCTAATAGTAATTAACCTGTTCTGTTGAACGTCGAAAAGCGTGAGCCCTTCTGCATCTCGCAATAAGAGCATTCCAGTCCCAGCATAAAATATTTCATCACAATTTGGAGCTTGTACTTTTTTTGTAACTTCATTTTTCATATTCTTAATGAACAGCTATGAATAATGATATTATTTAAATTATGTTATAGATATAAGTTCTTAGATTCATTTCATTAAAATATGTATTATTGCACACTAAATAATGTATCCTAGTATTACTATATTAAAGTATGTACATTTTTGAAAAGAATACATATTTAGATTTACAAGTTCTTATATTTTTTAATATATATTTGTAGTGAAGAAAATATAAGCTTAACCTTTCTTATATGAAGTGTAAAATTGTAAAGCTTAAAGTAATGAAATAAAATTATCTTTATCAAGCATAGAAATAAAAAAAACATATTACTTTTTCTCTTTAACAATATTATAAATTATTTTAACAAGAATGTTTATTTATTTGAAAATATAGTAATTTTTAAATCACAAAAATCAAAGAATTAAAAAACATTATCCACAGCCCTTTAAAATGAAAAATATAGTTGTAAAATTTTTTACTTGCTTGTGTTATATATTAATACTAACTGTATGAGTTCTATCTAACACTGCAAATCTATTCCTAGCAATCCACACAGCAGTTAACCCTGATGAGCGTTTGCAATCAGAAGCTTCGGTCTGTTGGGAATCCACTTCCTTTGGGATCATATACAGGTCATAACTGCTGTTATCTACATTATTCGTACGAGTACAAACCAAAACTGCATTTTCAACATGATTATATGATAAGCTAAAAAGATATAAACTGAAATTTTAATGACCAGAACATAATAAGTCACATTTTATATATATTATTTTAAGTAGAATGCTAATTATAGAGAAATTGTAGTTAGAACTATAACTATGTATTATGTAGTTAGAACTACAACTATGACAGTTCTGCACATCTCTGCACAGATCTGTTCACACAATATAAAGTGTTGAATATTTATATTAAACATATAACTTATATGTTTACTCATATTAAACACTATGTGCTTATTTTAAATACACACACAATTTTTATGTCCTTAATATGTAAGTATTAATATGAATAAGCATACTAAAATAAAAAACAGTTGCTTCCAAAATATATTAGAAAAATATTTTATCACGCACACTGCAAACATTTATGAAAAATATAATTCATTCCTTACCTCTATTAATATAACAAACTGGAAAAAAACTAATTATTTGGATTAAATTTAATTTATAAAAATTATATAAGTATAAAATATTTCCTACATAAATGGTTCTAAATTATATATAAACTTGTACACATATTATAAACATGAAATGCATGTGTAAAAGAGTGAAAATACACAAATAATTGAACACTTAATAAAATTAATTTACCATGTCAGAACTTCTACTTGAAGAACTCATGATCAAGATCATTCTTCAAATTCAAAAAGGATTATCAAAGAATCCACAAAAATATCTATTCAATTACTTTTCAAAAGATAAAAGTTTAAAAAATAATCATAAAAAGTTTATTATTTTATTTATAATTAACTCATTATATTAATTTTATAGTAAAAATGCAATGCAGTTTAAAGTTGAACACTTTTAAAAGGTAACATTTTAAAAATATTGTTAAACATTATAGTAAAACATTATAGTTAAAATCATCAGCTTGACAATACAATATGCACATTTAACAATAAAGTAATTCAAAAATAACACAAGTGATTGTAATTTATCAAAAATTTACTTTTCAAGTAATTTTTAATAAACATTTTTTTCCAAAATGAAGCTCTAATTTATTCTATGTTTTAAAAAGAAATCCTTTACTCCTTTTAATTTTTTATATGTAATATGTTTGGGCTAAGTCCTAGGATGCAAGTCTGCAATAAAATACATCAAACTGGGGTTTACTGCATTGGAATGTTTTCTTGCATTTGTCTGACATAACTTTCATTTTAAGATTTAACCCTTTCAGGCTCACTACCCTTTTAAGTTGAAATATTAACAAAATTTGTAGGTTGTCTATTTAGGCCTATATGAATATACAGTGGAAATTTTGTAAAGATTGCATGCATCATTTCCATTTTGTGGGTGTTCCATCACATACAACACTGCGCCATCATAAAAAGCAAGTATTGCAGTGAAGCCCATATATGCCCATAAATGTTTTTGCATATGAATGAAAAACAATGCATTACACCTGCGTAGCAGATTCAGCATGGTCCAGGGTGCATCACAAGAAGGCCTGCTACTCTACACCATAAAAAAATAAATAAAAGATTTCTGTACAATTTTTTTAGTTATCCAAGTAGGGTTTTGGGGCTGCATAGAGGAGCCTGGTTGAGATAAATCATCACTATGATTTTCACTGGTATCCACCACAACATTATCAGACAGAGATTGATCAAGTGGTTTAGGAACATATTTCTCTGTATCACTATCACTATCCATTTGTTCTGATTCAATAATAGAGGGCAATTTTTGAAACATTTTTATTGCTTCAGAAGGACTTAGACATCTAAGTGCCATTTATTTGCAATTAACAAATTAAAAATATTAACTAGAAATTAAAATTATATTTGCAAAAAGTAAACTAAAAGTATTTATATTAAAAATATAACTATACACAATATTATAAAACGAATAGCAGTGAAAAGAAAAATCAAGAACATAAAACTTATGCTTTTCTAACTAGACTGGATTCAAACTAAATGATATTATCTTATACCACACTGAAGCTTCTAAATTCAAGAGGCCAATGAAGGTGTAGAAATATTATCCAGGTAAGAAATCCTTCCTTGTACATTCCTCAACATTAGTTTATTACACCCCAAAAGAGAGAAAACACAGTTGTTCCCCTCAGCATTGAGTTCCAAGTCAAATCACGCTCTAAATCCTGTAAAGGAAAAGTGCCATTGCGGCGCAGTGTTCCAGTTGATGGAATATCTTGTTTCATCAGATAATTCTGCGTATACTTTAAGCGTAAAAAATATAAAGTAATATAGAATCAATAGTTCAATGTACAGGCAACAAAATAACATAGAAATTTCTTTTCAAACAATTAATTTTATACAAGAAAAAAATTCAGAAATATTCCTTCAAAATAAAGGGATTTAAATAACTGGTTATAATTGAAAATAATTTATCATCTTATGTAGTGCTGCTATCTATTATCAAAAAAGAGAGCTTAAAGAACATTTTAAACTAAATTTCATCTTTTTATCATAAAATGCAATGATTTGGTAACAATTTAAAGCTTGGTGTTCCATCACCTGGAACACTGAACCGCAAAGGGTTAACCTGAAGTGTACATGTATAAAATTTGTTTGGAGTTTCAGTAACCTCTGAAGCATTTTTCATTAACCGTTTAAATTTAAGTGTTTGAAGTTGTTTTGTTTCAAAGTGTGTCAAAGTGAAATTTAAGTATTAGAAGTTATATTTTGTTAAGAAAGTGTATATCAAATTGAAAAATTTGAATTATTAGAGTATAGGAAGTGAAAGATAAAGCTAGTGATATATTCTTCTTCTTCTTCTTAAGAGTTAGGTTTGTATGTCATTGGGAACCTTTGCTTTTATCAGCATTTTATACCATTAACTCCAAACCCAATGTTTCCTTGTTCCAGTTGCTCGGGTCACCCATTTTATTAATAAAGTCCGATAACTCTTTAATGGAGTCTGGGTGTAACTCTCTAATTTGGATGATGCCTAAAAAAGTTAATCTAGGGAAGGCATTCGTAAATGATATGTTCTGACGTTTCCTCTTGCGTATGACATTTCCAGCAGATAGAGTCTTGCTGAAAGTCCCATCTGGTCAGAAAGTCAGTCATGCTAGCGATAGCTTCCTGACTTTCACCAGAAGAAGATGGTTTATAGGTCACTTCTACCTCCTGTGAAGGATTCATTGCTGCCTTTTCGCTAGATTGCCTCTGAGTTCCCTTGTCTTTTTCAGCAAGGTCTACTTCAGAGGCTTCACCTGCAAATACAGAAAGGTTAGTTGTTTCTTGTGTCTTTTCAGCCACAAGATAACAATAAGCTCAGGAAATATAACAGTCCCCCAGCATTGCCTGAGTTACTGGGCAAGGCAAAAAAGCACCAGGGTTTACGGGAGCTGGTTCACGGCCTCTGATTCTATATTCAAGGCTATCCTGTCATTTCTACAGGACATTTGGCTATCCACAACCTGTCGACGCGCCTGGTGGCTGCTCAAGCCCCAGGAAGGTACGCGAATCCCCTGGTTCCAGGTAGTGATATATTGCTTTGCATTTCTTTAATTCTGTAAATGATAAGGTAAATACCTTTACATTATGCATTATTCGATTAAAATTGCAGTTGTATGTCATAATTTATGTAATTTATTGAGTATTGTGTAAAAATATTTGATATGTATTTAGATTTACAGTGATTTATAATGCATAAACTCAAGTTTTTTCATAAAAACATAATTTATTTACATTATTGATTTAATTTTATTGCCCAGTTCTCTCTGGGATAATGGTACATTGATTTTTTTAAGTGGATGTCACTGCCCAGTAACAGAGATAAACAGAACTCAATAACATAATCTGGTTTCTTTCCAACCCATTTTCCCCTATCATTCCTTATTGTCAATAAACAAAGCAATGACTTTATAGATTCATTTTTTTATGCTGAGAAAAATCATTTCCATTAAATGCGTTTCAGCCAATTTTAAGATATTGGGCAGAATTCCTGGCTGTCATATCCTATCACTGATTGTGTTTCAAGTCTTTTAATCAAATAATATTATTCAGTTTGTCCATCAATAGTGATTTTCTGCACATGAAGGCTAATTAGACCAGGACCTATAATTAAAGTGGATTCCAAACCCCTACAAGCATGCAAGCATGAGGTGAGATTCGAACTCACAAACTGTTGAACTGAAGGCCAGAACACTAACCATTCAGCAACCCACTCAGCATTTAGTTCAGTTACTAATAATCTCTAGTCTGAAATCCAAATAGAATCATTTTCTTCAGTATTTCAGGTAATGTGGTAAATCAAAAAGGGGAGAAAATATTTTTTGCTATATGTTTCTCTTCTTAATGGGATAATTTCAGGAAAATTAACTCTATCAATTTCTATATCACATCATTACCATTTTTCCCTCATCGAAAACAGAACTTTTACACTTTTAAATTCTTTTTGAACTTATAAGTGCAAATGAAATTAACAATGTAGTGAAAATTTATATATAAAACAAAATGCAATAAATGTCTTGAACTTTTTGTGTCCAATCTTCTCCTTATTATGAACTTTTAAAAATAATACATAAAAATTTATATAAAATGATTGAAATACAGTTAAGTAAATTAAAAAATTGGTATAAAAATAGACCAACTAAATTTTGTTTCAGTAAATGAAGGAGTTATCAAAAGCATTATCTGATGAGCATTCTGATAAATTTATTAAGTGGTTAAATCTATAATATAATGAAAAATTAGGAATTCTTTCATATGTTAATAACTTACATTTTTAAAGGCTTCTTTTTTTCAGGATTTTAGATTTTATTAAAATTTACTTTCCAAAATAAATTTTTTAAGTTCAATTTTGGCATACTTAAAATGTTTTCCTTATGTGAATAAAGAATATATATATACAAATTAAATTTTAAAATTCAAAAATTAATTCTAACAAAATTTCTTTTTAACTGTTTGATTAAAAATATTTTCATATTACACCAACTTATTTAATTTTATCTGTAGTTTGATAGCTTTTGAGAGAATTATCATTACACACCAAATAAAATTATAAACACAATAATAAAATAATGCTTTGTACAGAGAATTAAAATTAATTTTTATTTTAAAGTTACCAAAAGTAATTAAATTACCAAGAAATTTGAAGTATTTGAAAAAAATCACCTAAAAACTGGGCAACGGTTTCCACCTCTCAGTTGAAGAAGACTCACATCCTTAGAATGAGCAAAATCCAGTCTTCTTAAATATCGATCTTTTATATAGTACAATAAATTATTATGAACTGCGAATGATGGGCGCTCTCGTTCCAGCTTGAAAATAATCATTCCGCAATCATGACCAGCTGCAAACAAATTTAAACTCGGGTGGGCAGTCATAATCCAAAAGCGATCGTGCTCTCTCCTGAAGGTATACAATGTTGTACGTTTAACCATGTCCCAGACACGAATACTTTTGTCTTCAGAATTGCTTAAAATGAGTTCTTGCCTATCAAAAAAATTTTGCATGTAAAAAATAGTAATTTTTAGGATATAGTTTTGCTTAAGAAAAAGTTAACTTTTTTACTAAGCTAAATTCTCTACCTTGGATGAAAGAGAACACAAGAGACATTATTGTAATGGCCTCGACATGTGTCGACTTCCCAAGCTTTAGAATCATTCATACGCCATAGCTTCACTTGACGGTCATCAGCACCAGAAACGATAAGTGGCATAGTGCTGTGAAAAGCTGCCCAATTAACTCCCCTATCATGACCTATACAACATAAAAAATTTAATATTAACTTGTTTAATAAAACTCAAAACAAAGGAAAATTATGCTCTAAACCTAAGTTTACACAAATCTTTCCATAACCTTACTAAATAAAAAACATTCTGGTAATATACTTTAATTTACAAATTAAAAATTTACTAATATAATTAAACAAAAATCGAATTAGTGTTCCATATAGTTAAGAAAAAAGGTCTTAACTATTTTTAAATTTCTAACAAATTTTACAGCAAATTAAATTAGGATATCAGAAAGAAATTTCTCAAATCAAATTTATTTTAGTAGCAAATTTTACTTTTAAAGAAAAATTTACTTTTATAACATAAAATATAATTACTAGCAGAAAATTGTTTATATACTTTTATATCATTTAATTAAAGTTATCCATCATTAGAATACATTATAATTCCAAGATATTCAACAATACTGGAGTGTATTTAAGCTAAACTTTCCTTTAAGCAGGATTTTAATAGAGAATGTTATCTAATGATAAAAATTGTACAATCAAATTATGTATTTAAAGATTACATTAAATAACTTTTTACACTCAGATATAAAATTAAATTATGTAGAATAATCTAATTTAAATGTGGAACATACATGACAATTCTTTAAAAATTTATTTGAAATACAAGTCACAGTTCAGTGGGAAAAAAAACAATTTTGGATAAAATAACTTCAAAGCAATCTTTATTCCACATTATTTTGGAAGAAATTTGGTTTTGAATTTAAATTTTCCTTTTCACACATTGATGCCCACTGTGCCAAGGAAATTAGTGTGTTGCTGATGTCATATACAAGCACCATTTTGTAGACACGATATTACTGAGAGACTTCTAAAGTATACGTGAAAATAATGCATTGTAAACAGCAATCATCATCCATCGCACAATAGCTCATTACAGAGACCAAGGACTTCAGAACCAGATGCTTCCAACAACTTCTACATGCAGATAAATTCTTCCATTTTTTTTCCCTGAAAATCAGGCAATCCTCTTTTATTGCACCTAGCCATTGAAGTTTAGATTTTCCTCTTCTTGCAATATATGATCTAAATTAAAAGACTTCTTTCAACATTACTCACTCAGATAACATGTCTAACCCACAAGTCTCCTTATTTCAATACAGAGAGCAACATCAGGTTCTTTGAACATCATATTTAGCTCAGTGTTATGTTTTCTATACCAGATACCATTTTCTTGAATTCTATCGAGAATGCTCCACGGGATCTTGATTTAAAGGTGCCTAGCAAACTTTCTCTCAGTTATGTTCCATGTTTTCAATGCACAAGTTGACACTGAATAAATAAAGGTTTACAAGTATCAGAAAAAGGTATTTAATTTGTAGAAGCAATGACACTATTCCTTAATTTCTCTAAGTCATTTTAAATGACTAGCATGCCCAATCTGAATTACACAATTTATGAAAAGACATTTTTAATTCCTATATATTTGTAAGAATTATTTACCTAAACAGTATTAATAGCAGAAAACTAAAAACATAAATTGGATTATAATAATTAAAAAAATAATTAAAGTTAATTTAATAGTGTAAAATATTTTTTAATTGTGGAACATATCAAACATTTTAATTCATACATGATATTAAGTACTAGAACCAACCAGGGTTACAGGTCATTGTTTGATATATATTGTAACTTTTTTATGCAAAAAAATTTAAGTTTTTTACCTACAGGAATTTTTTTGATAAAATATAGAGTAATTTTGTAAAATGCCATTATATGGAAATACATACAACTAAATTTTTATAATAATGGACATGACTTGTCATTCAATGTGATGTGTATGTTAAGCTTTAAGAAATTACATCTTTGAATATCTGACAACAATACAAGGTTCTAAAGCAAAGTTCAAATGCACAAAATATCTTGATGATTCTAGATATTATGAAGAAATTGGATTTAATTTCTGTCATATTGCTGTTTCCACTTCTCAAAAAGTATACTAATTCTAAAGAGTACTGAAATAGTTTCAGCAGAGTAGAACATATTGTTTGAAATTATGTAATTTCTTTATTACTATGCAAGAAATGTTGATATTTCTCTTAAATTTAATATAAGATTTATTAAGTAATCAGGGCAATCTTATAAGGTGGTACAGGTGCCAAATATGTAGATTACTACATTGGAATGAATTCTTTCCATTTCATGACAAAACCTGATATGTGCAAATGGGATATTTGTTTAGTGTTACATTAACACTTAGAGCTTTTGCTGTTTCATTTTTTACATTTATATTTAAAACTATGCTTCACATTTACATTTATGTTTAAAACTATCAGCTTCATCTTTACATACATGTTTGAGAAACTATGTTTGCTTCTTTTTTACATTTATGTTTTTGAGACTGATATAAAAAAATAAAGTTTTATTTTCGAAGTCAATAAAAAACGAAAATTCCAATTTCTCTTTTGTGTGTAGTTAGTGGAAGGTATGAATGGTACTAAATTGAAAAAGCATATTTTAAAATTCTTCTACAAGTCATGATTAATGAATATTTTTGCTTTATGTGTTATTTAATTAAAATTACTGTTGTAATAATTTAATTAATTCATTAAATATAACATAGAAATATTTAAACCTTTATCTTTTTAAAGAAGCCTGAAAATCTGCAAAGTGATGCAATTTAAATTGGCGAGTTAACCTGTACTGCCTCATAAGATTGTACCTTTTTTTTAACTTAATTTATAAAAATTTGAATTGAGGAAAAAATGACATACCTTCAAGTACATGTTTAACCACAGCATCAGATGTGCCAAACAAATCTGTATGTGAAGGATTTTTTAGATGTTCTTCAAGACCGCCAGGTCCTGGAGCAACATTTTTCTTTCTTAAACCAGAAATATCCCACACACGAACAGTCTGATCCAGAGAAGCTGATACAACTAAATCTTCAGTAGGATGGAAATGTGCACACATAACATAATGATTATGACCTGTGAGTACACAAATACACGTGCGAGATTGCCAATTCCATACTCTAATTGTCTGATCATCAGATGCACTCAAAATCCAAGGATATTCATGATGGAATGTTGTAGTACGAATGTAATCAAGGTGGCCCATAAGAGTAAAAATGCATCGCCTTTGCTTGTAATTCCATACCTTGAAAAATAAACATTATTACATAAAGAGCTTTTAAAAAACAAAGGAATAATTACAATAAATCAAATCTGTTCCATTGATTAATGATTTTCACAGTAAGCAACTTTGATCAAGTTTTTGCATTTTTTACTTTTTATATCAAAATATTTGTCATGTCACAACAAGCATTTTTTATTATTTTAATCTATAAAATGGCTACAGACTAGGCACTTAAACTATACATAAAATGTGACAAAATGGTTTACTGAATCGGAACACATTTGTATGACACATTGTGTACATTTACAAAATTGGTGAGAAGTTTTGGAATATTGGTTTTCAGTGAATATTTTATTTTAAATTTCTTAAATAAAATTTATTTTGAAAGTTATAAAACAAATTTATTTTGTTTTTATTATTTTGAATTTTTATTTTACCAGCAAAGAATATATGGTTGAATAATCATTCTAAGAACATCATAGCATAGTCTTTAGGCATAAATGATTCTACAAGCATGATTAGATAAGTAAATTCATGTATTTAATTAATATTGCTATAGTATATAATATTTTATGTTATGTATTAAGTATTGTTTGTTAATACTTCATATATTTGTACTTAGATTTATTTAATATGGTAATATTGATTAAATAGAAAGTCTAGTTTTTATACGAATGTTTGCTTACATTATATTACAGATTTATTTTTATTGCCCATTTTAAATTGTAGCTAGATTGCTCTCCTTAAAATTTCTTCAGTGTAGCACAATCAATTAAAATTCAAGTTTTCATAAAGATTGCTTTTATTTACGTTATAGATTTAGCTTTATAGCCCAGTAGTCACTTTGTAGTTTCAAGTTATTAACATTTTAATACTTTTGTAGTAGATAATTATAATGAAATATTCGGAATTTTGATATTTGAAATTTAAAATACCATGTGATTGAAAAATTGAAGTATGTAAACAATTGGTATTTAATAACCAGATACTGCATGTAGTGAAGTAATTTAGTTTAGCAAGATAACTTTGCAGAACTCAGCATGAAAAATGAAAATCATACCAAACCTGCACCGTTACCCAGATTTTTACCTATAAAATATATTTGTAGTTTCCTTTCATCATTACGAAATTTTATCTTTCTCAGTTATGCACTTATTATAACCAATATTTCTAATATAGATAAATAAATGAAGATTTTATTGGAATTAAAAGCTAACTGAAATAATGAGTTTTCAGTATCATTATTAATTGAAATTTTAATTATATTATTCTGTATTGTAATTTATATTTTAATTGTATTAGAAGTATTATTCTGTTGACATTTTATACCATGAAAATATAGCATTGGATTTTACATACATTAATTTTTTTTTTCAAAATGTGAAAAGTAGTACTGTTTATCTCTAAACTAGGAAAAAACCATATTTGTAATTTATATGATACAACATCAATTCATTAAACGACATTTTTCACAGTCAATGAGAATTATGCAACAACTGATTAATTTCACTGACAGTAAAAAATTATTTAAATTCATGTTTTTAGCATGTAATTAAAGAATAAAATATGTATGACTATGTAAAATAATTAAATTAAAATTATTAGCATTAATATAAAAGACAGTTGTAATAGTGTTTTTTGTCTTATTCAATATGATCAGACAATAATAGACATTAAAAGAAAATTATCTGTGAGAAAAAATTCAATCAAAACCTACACAACAAAATACGTTTATGCTGTATTAATATCAGTGGTAACAAAGTATAGTGTTTATAGATCTTTGCAATATTTATCATAACTATTTCAAATTTCACAAAAACTTCCACTCAATTAAGACTTATTTAATAGAGTCATTACAATATATGCATGATTCTTTTGTTTAAAAATAAGTACATCTCTTTGTTTCATTCACAGTAAATATTAATTAAAATCCCTCCTTTTTTAAATGGCAAATATAATATTTTAGCACTTTTTTATACTTAAATGAAAAATTGTGCATTTTGATAACAACTTATTTAAAAAATAGCATTTTGTAAATTCGTAAAAAGTTAGATTATTGATTAAAATCAAATAATCTGATTATGATATTACATTAAATTAGCAAAAATATTTCACAATTTCTGAAAATATAAAAATCTGTAATTGTATATTGTAAGCTAATTATAACTGAGTTTTTAGTTTCTAAGCAAATTAATATAATTCTGAAAAAGGAAACAATTCAAACAATTCAGATCTAAAACAGAAAAACAGCAAACTTAAATTTACATAAATAATTTACTGGCTTAAATAAGAGATTTATGAAAAATAAGTTTTTACTAAAATGCATTGTCAAAAATCATCTTGTTCTTAAATTTTCTTTTAGCAATTACGCAGCATATTAAATTATACAATTATTGAAAAAAACAGGTATGTTATGCAAAAAATTTAGCAGCATAGTCTTAGTTTTTAGATACTTCTTCGTTAAAAAAATTGTAACATCAAAGCATTGCAGGTCAAAAATATGAAAAATGAAATGATGAGCATTTAAAATTACAAATACAATGGATAAAACCACCAGATTTTGCCATAGTAGAACTTTTTAAAATATCTATAAATAATTGAAGAATTTGTAACATCCAAAAAGCACTTTATTTTCGTTATATTATAAGCGATGATATTAGAGATTAGCTTTTTCATTACACTTGATGATAATTAACACTTTGGTAAGACATATAATATAAGTATAAATTTTTACTTTTATTTTATAATCATCTCCTCCAGAAACAAACAACGGTTGTTGGTTATGAAAGCAAATACCTCTAACCGGCCCATCGTGTTCATCAAATTTGTCCAACAATGTACACATACGATAATCCCATAATTGGATTATACCATTATGCAAACTAGCCAGTATCCATGGTCTTTTAGGGTGAAAACTTAATCCTTTAACTCGAGCTGATTTAGTTTCAAATTTAGTCAACATTTTGCTTGATAATGACACGTCTTTAAGAAACAGACGTCAATCATAACAAAACTTCACATATCGTTTTGGTAGTCACTTCACTTCATATATACATATATTCGCCACGTCAGATGGACAAATAAAAGTCAAAAACAGAAACAAAAAGAGAGACATGAAATTTAAAAAATATCAGATTCTTGTCAAAAAAATGTGATTAAAATAAATATTCTATAAAAGATCCCGAGTTTTAATCTTTTATGGAGTTAGTGACGGGTTTCCAAATACCTTAAGTTAAAAAACTAATATAAACATCATAATAATTTTAATGATTAGCATTTAACTTTCGATTACAGAAAACGCTAACATTTTAAGCACTATTCTTCAATAAATTCTGACTAAACAATTATATTTGCTCTTTAGATTTTCCAACTTTACAATCAAATTTAAGATTTTTCTTTTTGTCATTTAGATGTAATAAATTAGAAAGTTTGTAGAATTTTATTACTTTTCATATTTTTATATTCAGCATTTTGTAAAGTTAATTTCACAGAACTTCATTTCGACTATTTATCTATTATTACACAATTGTAAAATAATGAAGCAAATTGGATTCATTAAATTTTCAATTATTAAATACTTGTTATAAAGTAACTGTTACTGCTGTTAATAACTAAATAACTTGGTGTGGTATTAAAATATTATATGCATAGTTCTTTCCTCTAGTGTCTGTTCTACCGACCCGATGCAGATGTGTTTAAGCATAGAGTTTTCATTTCTCCCCGAGATTACGAAAGCAATTTCTTTCTTAACAAGAATATGTAATTAATATCAATTTCTTTAAACATATTTTGATGAGAGTTCTCACTTTCCATAAATATAGTATAATACATAACTATGAGTATGCTGATGTTTCGTCTGAATAACGAAATTTTCGTTGAATGAGTGCTTCTTAAGTGAGTGAAATGTTTACCTTTCAGGTTATTTATTTTTAATGACATCAGAACTGTTAAATGTCTATAAATGTTTTTATAATTGAATTATAAATTTCTGTTCACTACTTTATTAAGATATAATTAAGAGTAACATAACTGATTATTATTATTTTATCGTAAATTACATAGATTCGTAAAAATTATTGTAATTATCCTTATATATCAATTATTAATTAATTAGGCTTTCTTATTTTATGAATCAAAAAAGCTACATTTGTATGCCTTAAAATGTCGTATTATATGTCGTACTCTATGCTTATTATTCCATAATCAGTTTAGAGTAAATTGTTTAAATACTACTGATATTGTTATTTGTTATATATTTTTTGGGTAAATTTAAGCCAGTTGCCTCAAAAATACTAATTTTAAGTTGATGAGTATAAACTAATTTGTATATGGAGAACTAATTGATCGTACTGCTGATTTATATTCTTATTTAAGAACGTTATTTATAATAAATTTTTTTTTAAAAACATTGCTTCAAAAATTGTGCTAGATAATTTTACTTTATATTTAAACTCTTAAATATCGATATTGGTATTGTTTTAGTTATATATTGTAATAATTTTTAAGATTAATTGTTTGACTTCCATATAAAAGAACATAATTTTCAATTTTATGTTAGATTTTTATTCAATTATTTTTTGTATAAATTTAATAAAAAAATTAAATGTTTCTTATTTTTTCATATTTTGCAAAAACAAATTCTTTTTGAACTTTATAAAAATATTTTATCGTAGACAAATCACTTGTTATATATACTGCCAATAAAATATAATTTATATTCTTTCTACGAAAGATTTATTTTTGCTGCAAAGTGTTCCAGTTAAGTGTCTGCTTTGTTTGAACTATTTCATAATTTTACATTTTGTATTTCTTGTTGTTGTTGTCGTATAACAAGTGCAAAGAGAAAAAAAAGAAAAAGTAAAAAAAAGACAAGTCATATGGGACAAATGCTATGGATCATTGCCCTGGCCTCATATTCAACTTTTTCGGTATGGAAGGTGTCGTGCCAGCAGTTGGGGTCGAGGCAACAGAGATGCAATTGAAGAGATGCCTCGGATCTAGTGGAAGGCATCTCATCAATTGCGTCTTGTATTACCCTATTTAATTGGTACTTATTATCTACAATATTGAACAAAATAAATTTTTGGCAAAAATGTTCAACAGAAGAATATATGAATACTATATTTTTCCTGAAAAGAGTTACAAGTACCTAAATAAGTAATATGATACCACTCAACTATAAAAAAAATCTACCAAAAAGTGACTATTCAATCAAGATGACAACATTTGAGGATATTTTTCCTGTCTAGTTGGAGATGGTATAAGCATCAAAAATTTATGAGCAATCCTAATAAGTGGAAACTGATTCTCTTCAGCATCAGTAGCCATATATGAAATAAGAGGAAGTAGCATTATTTTAAATTGCTACCCCCTATTACCGATCAGAACATAATAAACATAAAAATTGTATAAAGGTTCATAAAAATATCTTAAATAAAAACTTTAGATATGATGAAATTCCTGAAATTTTATAACAAAATCAATAAACAGAGGATAAGATTTCAGAAATAGATCTTCTTAATTAAAATTCTAGATAATAATTGCACTTATCAAGGTCATCTTTTAATTCTTTCATTGCTGTAGGCGTCAAAACTTTTACTACATTAGCTTCTGATTTTGTATGTGTGCATGTAAATTTTGGATCAAAACATTATTGGATTGATTTTGATGCACAATCATTAGAACAAAAACCGTGGCTTTCTTGTATCGTGTGATAAGCCCAGATGCTTTTTGCTGAGGTGATATCCAAGTCCTTTGAAGTTGGCACTTCCGATTTCTTGAAAATGCTTAACAATAAACTCGAAGCGGTGGTGCAATCAGCATTTTTATGTTTGTCATACTTTAAGTGCTGTTCAATATCATTGCTACCACTGTGGGAAATATTAAATTCTGTACAACACTTTTCACATCTGACATCTGTAGTATTTATTTGCTTGATAAATGTATACTTTTCTTAACAGATGTGCTGTAAGCTAACATTGAACGAACACTTGCGTTTCGCCATTTTAACTTGTGATTTCAAAATAAAAGAATTTTAAATTATTTACTACACGAGCATCAAACAACACAAATAGAGAGAAATGAGCAAATGAAAAGTTTGTCAAACAATAATCAATAAGTCTACAAAACACCAGTGATATGACCTCTTGGCTATTGTTGTGGTGGCGGTCTCGCTCTCGCACACTGCTGGCTTGCGTGCGGTTGGTGCAGGGTGATGGCCAGGCGACTGCTACTCAAATTTTCATGCGGTTTCTGGAACAGGTCGATTTTGCTTCCTACAGTCCTTTTCGGGGGCACCTGGACTCAAAATTCTAAAAAGGGACAGTCCCATTCAAAACGGGACATCTGGTCATGTTATGTATGCATAGTGCTATAAATGAAAGTCATTGCTTGCTGAACATCTCTGTCAGAGCTAGCAATTTCACTACCTTCATCCCTTTTTGGGTAACCAAGTCATGCATCCATTTGACAGTGAAAATTTTCATCTTGTCACACTCAGGCTGATCCTCCACATCCACTTTAAAGCCAGCAAATGCTTCATTAGCTAATGGTCCCATACATTTGCTTCAACTTGATATTAAGGTCATTTGCTTGATCAACACTTTCAATAAATTTGCAGTTTTATGTCTAGGATGTCATTCATCATCTATTCTTCATTTTTAGCTTTTTGAACATCCAGGAATTTTTTAAAGAATGTTTTTGAATTCCTCAAGTGACATGTCTCTTATTCTCATCTTCTCCCTTCTCTTGATTATCTTTTTCTTGAATTTTTTCTTTTTTCTCATTCTAATTTATTTTTCTGAATTTCTGAAAGCAATTCGGATAATCAGCAATTTGAATAATTGGATTTCTACTGTATTCTTAAATTATGTACTCATAGCAAGTTTTTTTAAAAACTTTTTGACAGTGAATTTGAATACTAAACATTTTCCCTAAAAATGCATCACATATTAAAATATTTAGTTAGATGTGTATAAAAAAGTTATTTTGTGATTGATTATTGATTTTATTACTTTTTATAGCTTATCATTTAAAATATATTATATTTTTCAACTAGTTTATCGATATGAAGACTTGTTAAGTAAAATTTGTATGTGTAATAATTCATTTTTATCAAAAATTCGAATTTATAAAACTAGGTATGTTGAAAGGAGTAATCTATTTTTCTAATGTGGCAATTTATTTCACACCCCATTTTCCTATATATTAAAAAATTTATGTGATATCCTTTTTTTGTAAAATTATATGCACTTACAAAATCATAAACCCATGTTTTATGATAAAAATATGTGAATATTCTATGCCACATTTTTATCATAAAATATACATTAAACTGTAAAAGAAAAAGGAGAAAGAACATTAAAGAATTCTATATGATTATAATGTTGACTAAAGTTATTATCAAAGATTTTATTTAAACATATTAACTTTATATTATGTTATTTTAGTTTCGCTAATCATAACTAGTCATAAAATTACTATTTTTATAACATACTGAAATTATTCTAATGAACATTAATGTATAAATCCATTAATGTTCATTGTATAAATTTCATTAAAGAATGTAAAAGCTTTTTCAATGATATTATGTCTTTGTCAAACTCAAGTTTCTGAAAATGTATGCTTCTTTAAAAAAAGTAGTTCTTCAAATTGTTGCACATATGATAATTTTTATCAAAAAATATTTTAACCCACTTTATTTTGTTCAGGAAAAATACATTGCAGTGAAATTGCAAACGGTGTATAATATGATATTTATAAAGAAGTGGAAAAATGAAAATGTATTTAGGTTTGTTAAATAATGTTTCTGATAAAGCACACGAAAGTCTTTTACATAATTTCATTTTTTAAGAGGTTTATAATACTGCGGAATCTATTAATCACAAAACCATCTATTTTGGAGTAAAAATACATTTATGATGAAGAGGATAATATTTTTTGATATTTCAAAATCTTTATACAGCCCTAAAGCCAATAATCATTAAATTTATATTAACTCCACTTTTGACATTTCAGTCTGAGTTTTATTTCCTCTTGAGCATTAGTTTAACTAATCCTGTTACTTCAGTTATTGTTATTTTATCAATTCAATATTATTATATTTAGTTCAG
Organism: Latrodectus hesperus; assembly: GCA_037975125.1. Taxonomy (NCBI): domain Eukaryota; kingdom Metazoa; phylum Arthropoda; class Arachnida; order Araneae; family Theridiidae; genus Latrodectus; species Latrodectus hesperus. Next base: position 1,206,369 of record JAJQOW010000019.1, on the reverse strand, counting down.
TTACTTATGTTTTTACATCTCAGTCAGAGTAAGCTCATTAATTGACTCAATTCATTTTTGGGCAGCCGAACCATGCATTCCTTTCACAATGAGAATTTACATGTGGCATACTTGGGTTCTTGCTCTATTAAATAAGTTTACCATCATTTGCAATTTGAAATCTAGGTTCTCACTCATAATCTGCATTTATCCATTTTTATACCAATTATAAATGATTATTATTTCTAGATTTTATATCACCCTTCCTGTTCTCTTGAATTAGGACTGACTGACGCTTCTATTTTATATGTTGAACAATTCCTTCAATAAAAAAATCTGATGATTTTTATGCTGTAAAAAAATTTTGACTTGAAACCGCCAGAATTTTACTCCCGTGAAATTAATCTCGTACCAGAAAAATGGCAAACAGCCATAGATTGCAATGGGAATCATGCACAATCATAGATAATGTTCATTTAGCATTTATTTATACTTTTTATAGATAATGAAAATGTATAAAACTTTTGCACACACATTCAATAAAATTATTGTTTTCTATAACCGACTCAACCAATTAATTGAAGTTGCAGAGGCTAGAGATGTTCAAGTAATTGTTGCATAAGAAACAAAATTAATAGAGAATTGAACATTGAAAATTAAAGCTTTAATATCTAGAAAATATATAAGCTAACCAGTGGTAAGAATGCCCTAGACATCACACAAGGATGTTAAGTTTGATAAATAATCTTTGCTATTGTAATTGACACTTCAACATATCTGAGTTTGAATTTTAAGGCATTATATGATATCACTGTGAGGAAGTCCATTGCATAGTTATACTGTTTAGCATCTGCCCAAACAAAAACAGCTATTTTCAGTTCTTTCCAGCTTTATTAATAATAGTATAATCATATTGAGAGTTCTGAATGTAAAACATCTTTTAATATTGTCCTAGTAATAATGAAGTATGAGAGAATATTTCCTAACGATGGTTGACCATTAAATATATGGTCTTAAATGACAGAATTAATGCCCATTTTTCTTTGGTTGTGATGCTCCAGAAGCATTAGATAATGATTTCTTGTTTGCATGTTTATCCATAATGTACTGGATGTGTACATAATAGCATTGGTAATGGCTTTTTCATCCTTGTTGAATTTATGAAAAGACAAATCCATTTCAACTAAGAATTCTTTTGGAACTTTTAAAAGAAACTGGTTTAAAAAAACTGGTTTCTTTTTAAAGATTTTGAAGTTACTTACTTGGAACTGTTTACTAATGATTTAAATATTGACTGGCTCAATTTTAAGAGAATCATCCTTGATTAATTTATATATTTTTAAATATATGTAAACCATTTTGCCCCCATTTTAAAAAATCTTCTGGAAAAGATAAACTCTGTGACACAATATGAAAAAAATATTTTCAGTTAAAAAAATTTATGCTTTCGAATGAATGGACAATTTGATTTTTCAAATGAATTTATATATGATAGGTGGAAGAGGACTTATGTCCATTCATTTGAAAAAATCAAGTTGGAAAGAGATGTGTTGCATATTAGACCAAATTAAAAGTTCTGGAGAATTGTTAAGAGTATCAACATGAGCAAGACCAATATGAAAAATGTAATTTAGTCATAGAGGCTTTTGGATGAACTGTTCCTTATTATAGAGTTGCCACTATCAACCTTTCCTTATCAGTTGACAAATAGGATTAACTTTTCAAATGAAGATAAAGTTATACTGACTAAGGTTTTGACTGTTACATTATTGATCTTGATGACTAATTTGTCTAAACCTTTCTCCTTACGGGATTTACTTCGTACAATGACATAATATATATACAGGGTGATCTTTTTTAAAGTGACAGTGTTTGGAGCATGCTGTAGCGCGATCTAATAGCCGAAATGACACTAAACTTGGTATTTAGACTAATCAAGACATGGGAAAAAGTTTTAGTTAAAAAGTCTCCACTAGGGCATTTTGTGGCCCTGCTGTAGTTTACAATAACGAGAATTACCATAAAACACAGGTACCAAAGTAAAATGCAAATTTTGTTCGATGACCAGTAATTTGTTCGAATGCCAGTAATAGCGGCTATAAAAGCAAGTAGTAGACAGATCCGATAAATAATCTCAGCCGAAGTAAACAAGCTCCAGTGGCCCTGCCTCTCACTTTAACGGAACATGCATTTATGTTGGTGGCGTATCAAATTTGTCTAAAGGACAATATAAAAAAGACACTGTGGAATATTCCTCGTGATATGTTACGTTCGACTGTGGGGAACAGTGTACGCAGAATGCACGGTGTTATTTCTGAGAACGGAGTTCACATTGAATGTGGTCTTATTCCTCGCCAGGGAAGTTAATGTAAAAAAATAAACATTAATAATTTAATTGTACGATTGTATGTGTCAGTACTTCTCTTTTCTCACATTTTATACATTGTAAAGCGCCACAAAATGACCTAGCGGCGAATTTTGGAACTAAATTTTCTTTTTACGGAATCATTTTTCCCGTGTCTTGATTAGTCTGAATACCAAGTTTGGTGCCATTTTGGCTATTAGATCGCGCTACAGGGCGCTCCAAACACTGTCACTTTAAAAAATATCACCCTGTATATACATGTGTGTGTGTGTAATATTAGTTATGAATGAATATAAAACTCAATGGCTATCATCAATTTACCTGGAAAAGTAATTGGTTAGCTGTTAAATTAAATGAGTCTGAAATAATGGACAAACAACCTTGATAATAGAACTCTCTTTGGATAGTAACAATTAATATCTAGCAAACAAAGCTTCCAATGGGCTTATAGTATCATAGACTAAATCTTGTATTTCTGCTAAACAGTAGGGGATGCACAAAATTTAAGGATACCTGTTGTACAATGACTGCTATGTTAAATATGAAAACTTCCAAAAAATAATTTGGAAGTACAATTAATTGTTAAACTACTTAGTATATCTATATTTGAGTTAATGTTTTCTCACTCATCTTATATTTTTTTATGGTATAAAACTGTCAGAATCAAAGTTAAAAAATTTTAAGCCTATGTGAAATTAACCAAGGTATTCTCCAGTATTCTGATAATAGCCTTATTATTTGCAAGTAGAAAAAAGCTTCTCTTAGGGTAAGAATTGGTCTGTGATGATGACATTGTTTGAAATTTTAAGACCCAAATAAAGGAATTAGAACTTAGGCTCAGTGATTCCCTAGCTGTCTTATTAAATTTGATTTCAGAACTAAATATGTTTTAATTCTGCTGAATCATCATAACCAATAAATATTTGTTGTTGTTCATTATTCCACTTGATCTAGTACAATCTAGACCAAGTCCAGTAGATTGTTGGCACAGAGAAAGTCCCGAACCAACGCAGGGTTTTCAAAAAGATATCTCTTCTCCAAACCCAGACAGGAGAGCAGATGGTCCGGAGAAGCTTGGTGAAAATTACACCTGAGGCAAACAGGGAACACCTTCTGACCCTGAACGAATGTAAGGGTGCGAGTATGCCCAGTAATAAGGCTGGTAATGGTGGTTTGCAATTTCCTATTGCCCTTCAGTTCCAGGGCAGCCCCAGGATGGTTTTGTTTGTACCAATCATGAGTAGTTGGGATCCTCCAATTCTTGCTGTTTTCGGCTTTGACCTTTGAGAAAATTTCACTAAACGTAAGTAGTCCACCATTTTCAGTTGTTTCAGCAGAGCCCTCCTTAGTCAATTCATCGGCCAAGTCATTGAAGTGGAGGTCCACATGAGAGGGAATCCACTGTAGATGAATGTCATTATGTGAAGAGTAACTCTTAAGTTTGTTTATAATGTCCATGCCAAGCCTGTCATTAATGCATCTCCATCTGCTTATGTATTGAATGGAGCTCCTGCTGTCTGGGTAAATAGAGATGTCGCAAGTGCTGTTAATCGAGATCATAAATTTTAGGGCCTCCTCAATGGCTATCAATTCCGATCTGAGGACCGAACAAAAGTTATATATATATATAACTTAAAGTTATATATATATATAACTGGAGACTTGATTATGCCCCCTCAAGTCCTATTAAGCTGCCTCATCATGGCGAGGGTGATGACACTGGGTGGAATGGGTGAAGTACGCCTGGAGATTTTTTCTGCTGGCAGGGTCACCCAAAGCGTGAAGGCCATTCCATTATACCCAGCTAAGGCATAAAGACAAAGGAAAAAGTCAGACTTCTTCCCTCGGGCGTCCAAGGTCTTGCACCAACAGAAGCTGCTTTTTTCTCCATTTACAATGAATCGTTCACCCACAGGTTTGAATAAATATTTGTACAAACACTAACCAAAATTATGACTTTACAATCAGAGAATATATTTATACTTTTGAGAAACAGCCTAAATATCTGGATTTTCTCTTGGATCCTGAATTTTTTATTCACAAACATACTGAGCATATTATAGAACAAGAAATTGCTAAACATTTTTAAAACTGGGACTGATAGAGACTAGTATCTTCAGAATCACATATTCAGTCCTCATTTTATATATTCTTGAATATGGTTTCCCAGCATTCTGTTGCACTTCTAACACCAATCTGAAGAAACTACAACAGGTCTAATTGAGTGCTGCCCTTATAATTACTTAAGGCATAGTTTTTATTGATATTTTTATTCAGATTTACAACTACTATAGATTAGAAGGTAGGCTAGTCTTGTAAAATATTTTAGCAAATTATTTAGTAAAGACCAAAAGATAGAACTTAAATATATAAGGTTGGGGAAAAATAAATTCATTATTTTTTTAGTAGATGGCTGTAGTGATTGATATCTCGTGAAATACCAATCAAACAATTTTAAATTTATGCTCGTTGTCAAGGTAACACTTCTCACTAAAAGAATTCTTTTGCTGTTTTTTGTTTGGTCCATTCAGTTGTGAGTTACTGAGTGTTACAAATGGAAGTGGACAAAGAGAAAATTCAGTACATTTTACAATTTTTCTTTGACTAAAAATTGTGAATGGTGTTTATGGTGACGATATTGTAACAGCTATTTATGTGCAATTTTGGTTTTGTAGATTCCGTTCAGAAATTTTTGATGTTAAAGATGCACCTCGCACAGGTAGGCCAGTCATCGAAAATGTCAATAAAATCAGAGAAATGATCGAAGTTGACCGGCATGTTAGCAGTCGTAGTATTGCTCTGGAGCTGAAAATTTACCATAAAACAGTTTTAAATCATTTACACAAAACTGGATTCAAAAAGAAGTTTAATGTTTGGGTGCCACACCAATTAACAGAAAAAAACATGATGAATTGAATTTCCATCTGAGAAGCCTTGGCCAAATGGAATGAGATAGACCAACTTCTTTAATGGAAGGTGACTGGAGATGAGAAATGGATCACATACAATAACCCTGTGCAAAAATGATTGTGGTCAAAGAGCGGTGAAGCACGTCAAACGATGAAGCACGTCAAACGATGGCCAAACCAGGACTAACAGCTTGGAAGGCTCTACTGTGCATTTATTTGGTGGGACTAGAAGGGGATTATTTATTATGAGTTGCTTCAATATGGCCAAACACTAAATTCTGATCTCTACTGTCTACAACTGAACTGTTTGAAGATAACAATTGACCAGAAATGGCCAACAGGAGAAGTGTCATGTTCCACCAGGACAACTATAGGCCACACACGTCTACAGTGATTTGCCAGAAACTTCAGGAGCTTGATTGTGAAATTTTAATGCATCCACCATACAGTCTGGACTTGGCACCAAGCGATTACCCTCTTTTTCTTGCATTACAAAATTTCTTTAGTTATAAAAAATTGGCATCTAGAGTTTTTTGCAAATAGAGACCAGAACTTCTATGAGAGAGGCATTATAAAATTACCTTTGAAATGGCTACAAATCATACAACAAAACGGTGCATATTTAACCCAAATCAGACAATTCGAAGCATGTTAAATAAAGTCTTGAAGTTCATATAAAAATAGTGGATTTCTTTTTCCCCAACCTATTATTAATTTCTTGGGGAAACAGTAAAACTTTTAAATGAAGAAAAAATGTTTATCCACAAATAGAGTTTTTAAGTATACTTTTTTATGATAATGAACTTCTTTCATTGCATTTTCCTAAGTATGCTAATAAGGTCTATACTGACAATTGCAAAAGTTATGACTGTTCTTGCTTTGACATTTATATTAAGACCCCTTTAGGAAAAAAATTATTAATTCTTGATTCACATGAGCTCAACTAAATTCAAACTTCAAAGGTATTAATCAGGGAGGGACTTCAAATTGTAACTTTTGAAAAAGACTTTAGTCTATTACTTCTATTAGGACTATTACTCCTGTCTTACAGATGAAGATCACTTCTATATCTTAATAATTGGTTTATTTGAAACTAGTATTTCACTCTTATCAAATGGTAAACAAATTTCTTTGCATCATGAGGTCTATTTTCAATGGATTCCATCTCATTTAGACATTTACATTTACAAGTTTGCAAACTTACGAAGGAAAGTTACAATTATTTTGCCATCTCTTTGTCCTCTCTTACTTCTCAGTAATTGATTTCACTAAAATAAAATCACAAATAATTTAAATTGATTGATACCCCTTTCTCATCATTGGTATGTAAATAAAAGAGATCAGAAATGACTAACCTTTCCATATGATTGGGGCTCCTTGCTTATTAAATTTTGCAGTGAGTACATTAAATAATCTTATTCTTTGGAAGATTTTTAGAATCTGCACCAGATATCACAACCTGCTGTTGAGCACATTTTTTATTACTTGGGCTTCTGTAGAGAAGATGTCTTCTCCAACCCATTTCAACTGTGAACTAGGCATTTTAAGGTTAAACAAAATTATGGATCTTTCTTGCTTTGGGGAATAAGTGGCATTATGTATTGTATGCTGACAATCTTTAGTCTACCTAAATAAAATTTACTAAGAATCAAATTTTTGCAAAGAAACATAAAAAAATCTTTTATTTATAATAAAATTTGCTTTTATGAATATTTATCTTTTTTTTTTAACTATTTTGTAATCGTTTTGCTTTTTTATTGTAGGTCAAAGTATGGGAAGAAAAAAAACTTGAGTTACAGAACCAACTAGGTATTTCCAATTTCTTGGATTCATATGAAATTATACCGAGAAGTTCAATTCTAGACAGGAATTTATTTATATTTCTAAAGTTTATTTTTTCTTATTTTTATTTTATTAATTTATCATTAAAAAATTGAATAATGAAATTATACAATGTCTGAATTAATATTGAAATAATTTACTGTACATTCAATGTCTTTAAATATCTTATGTAACATGTTGAAACTTATATCTTTATGATATATTAATTTCTTTCAATATCTAGTTTCATACATTTACTGGATACTATTTGTGCCTTATTAGATGTATATTAAATAATCTCTACAATGAAACTCGATGCTATCGTTAATAATAAAAAAATTAAATGACTGATAGGTAAATTAATAGTAGTAAATATCAAAATTTGAAAATGTGAAGCATGTTGAAATTTATCTAAAAAAGCTTTGCCTATTACGACACTTATATAAAATGTTAATTTTCATATTAAGTATAAAAAAATTTTAGCTTAACATATAACTAATTAATTATTCTGCGAAATACTCTGATATTTAGAAACAATATGGTAAAGAAATATGCATAGTTAAAATTCAGTTTTTTTTTTTATTTTATTAAATGTATATCTATTTCTTGTTAAATACTTTCTTTTTTCCTCATGAAATAATTTAAATTTTTAGCTTTTATAATAATTCATCAATATTTTCACCCAATAGGCACAAATAAATATGTGAATATTATGTTTTTGTTAGATGAAAAGTTTAAGCTTTGTTTCTGGCACACATTATGATAAGACTGATTTTTTATGATAGCCATTTATTATTGTTCAGCAATGAGTTATGTCTAAAATTTTTTTCAAATTTACAATTTCAAATATATTGCCTTATAGTTCTTGAGCTACTAATGAAATGTTCTGGTGGTAACTAGTGCCAAAACAATCAGTCAAACATTAACTGTCTTTGGGTTGTTTTTAAAGTCTCCTCTTTTAATCTGATATTTTGTAATGTGGGGTTATAAACGTTTGAGTGGTAAAAAATTCATCGGCGTTTATCACTCATTTAGAAATAGCTATGTTGAAAAAGTATTTATGCATATTAAATATTCGAAGAGCTGGTGTTTTATGATTAAAAGTGCCTAGATAAATATTGAACTAACCAGATTCAAGTTTAAAATTGTGTCATGTTACACACTGCCTAGTGGATAACTTGCTGTATGAAAGCCATTAGGAGTTATTTTAAATTTCCATTCATTTTTCCTTCCAGAAGAAGTTTTCATGTGTAACAGGTTGTATTAGCATCCTACAAGGAAGAAAACTCCCAAATATTCCATTTCAGAATGCAATAAACATATTGTTTATGAAATTTATCTTACTGACTAGTTAGTGTCCAGGATCATAATTTATGTATTTTTTGTTTACTTTACAATGCATAAATACTGTCTGCTTAAAGATTTTATGGTGTGTACTCCATACATAGCAGATTTCATATGTCATATAGTGGATTTCACAAAAAAATCCTTTCATAGACATTGTTCTGTATTACATTAAGAAAATTTTATATAGTATTAGAATTATCTCTTGGAAAAGTCTTAGGTCTTCTAAAATTAATGAATACAATAAGCATGCTGCAAGAGAGAAACTGAGCTGGTTGCTGAAGGATTCACACTCTGGCTTTCAGTTTAACAGCTTGTGGGTTTAAATCTCACTTTGGACATAGGTGTAAAGTAGTTTGAAATCCGTGTAAAATAGTAGATACTGTTCTAATTTACCCTTATGTGTTAAAAATGACTTTAACATGACAAATAAATCAAACTAAGCCACTAGGAAGAAAAATAAAAATTGAAGATAATTATAGTTTTTATCTATTAACATGAATTTGATTTTATATTATTTATGTACTTATAACAACATGTATATCTAATCTCAGCCTAATTTTCAGTAAAAATTTCTTATTCTACATTATAAATGCTGTGGTATTCATCTTTTTATTTAAATGTAATTTTTTTTACATACAAATAAAATTGGTCAATTCTTTTTTTATTTTAGTTGCTGAAATATAGTATGGAAAAAACCCCTAGTTGCAGTACTTCCAAGAATGAAGTGAAAAGTCATTTGATTGAAAACAAGGGAGAGAAGGCAGGTTGTTCATCCTCTTCTAATGATGCCAAACCTGATACAACAGAACAATCCAGTGATACTAACACAGAAAAAAGTGTGCATGTAGTTGATATTGCATCAATTTCACCAACTGGTAGGAATTCACCAGATCCTTCTTGTGCAATTTGTTTGGAATCGCTACAGAATAAATCTTTTACTAATGGGTGCCATCATATGTTTTGTTTTAAGTGCCTTGTATCATGGTCAAAAATTAAACCAGAATGTCCTTTGTGCAAAAAACAATTTTCTTACATTATGTACAATGTTCAAGAAAATTTACAATGTGATACATACTATATTAGAAATAGATCTCTTGAAAGTTATTGGGATTTCACCGACCCTCGTGACCATTCTTATAATATAACTAATATTACTACATTGAGTACAGTATCATCTGAGGCAAGATTTCGTTACCGCACTACTTTGACAACTGATAGGTTACTTAATAGAAACCTTTCTTTGCGTCAAGATGTTGCTGCAGTACATGCGTCACTGCAACGAATTCAAGAACGGATTGAAAGTCACAGAATGAGATATGCCCCACATTCTGTGAGTGTTGTTTCCTCTTCACAATCAACTGACCGAAGACCGTCACCATATAGAAGAGGAATTTATCTACAAAATTTATGGGTCAGAGCTCAAAGAAGTGATCGAGTTAGGCTAGTTTCTCCTGATTTTTTTAGTCAAAATCCTGCTTGTACTCATCGTTTAATTCCCTGGTTAAATAGAGAATTAGTTGTTTTATTACACAATGAAACTCAAATTGCTTTTGTTCTCGAGCTAATCATGTCTCTGATAACAAGGTATGATATTAATAGTCCTGAGTTTTACAATCATATTCAACCTTATATTCGTAAGCGAACAAATCATTTTATTCATGAGTTTTATCATTTTGCTTCTTCTCCTTTTGAAATGGATGAATATGATACTCACGTCATGTATGAAAGACGTCATCCAGACCGTAGTCCAGTTACAGATTCATCAGTAAGTGATGAAGATCTAATTGATGTTGACTCTATTGATATGTCTTCAAATAATTTTCCGAGTTCTAGAATGGAAGATTCAAATTTTAATAATTTGAGGATGGATAGTTTAAGAGCACCATATCGAAAAAAAGCGACTTCTCAATTAAAAAAAGTGGTATTAAAAAGGAATCCTGTGACAAACGACTGGTTTAGCATAATGAGTCCTAGAATGAATAATTATAACAATATGAACCACCATTACAGTAATCCTGGACCAAGTACCTCTTCTGATTTTAGTTCAAGAAACATTTCTCTATATGATGCCCCATCTATGTCTATTAGTCCTCTTAGAGTTTCATCTTCTGATGATGATTGCCTAATTGTTGATGAAGTTAAACCTAAAAAAGAGAGAACTCCTGAAATTATTGACATTTCAAGTGATGATGAACCATCACTACCAATTGTTGACATTTCATCAGTTGAGAATAATGATTGTAATGAAGATTTAGATTTTGTTACCTCAGATGATAGTCTTTTAACCCCTATTAGTTCACCTTCAAGTAAGAGTGATTCATCATCAAGTATTGAATGTGTTTATACATTTAAGCCTCCAAGTGTTATATCTCTAAATGATTCCAATTCAAATCATATTCATTCTCCTGTCAGAAATTCACCTATGGACTTATCAAGAAAAAAATCTCCTAAACGAAACCCTATTCATACTTCAGTAATAAAAGAGACTTCAGCCTTTAATATTACATCTAGAAGAAATTCTGTACCTGTAGATTTATCAGATCATGCATCTGTTTCTGAAACTCCAAAACATGTGAAAGAGTCTCTAAGTCCAGAAACAAGTAATTTTTTTAGGATTTCTATACCTTCGAAGATAGTTGTGCCAAGTTCTAGTGAAATTCAAAGTAATTCTTATTCTAATAATCCATCTGGTAGTAAAAAGTTCTTTGGGCCTTTCCATGATGACAGTTCCACAGAAAGCTGTCCAGAGTCTAATTCTCCGAAACCTCCTAAAAAAAAGAAGCTAAGACTAAAATCTGTTGTTGCACATTTTTCCTTTGAAAAAAGTGATGAAAAGACAGATTCTAGCCATCATAGAAAACGAAAAGAAAAAAAGAAGAAAAAGAAACGTAGCCAAAAACATAAATATCGTATTTATTCAGATACTGAAAGCAGTACTTAAAATTCATGTACTTAAAATAATTCATGTTATTCCAATATATTCTTGATCAAAAAAATATAAATCCTACTTATAATTGTATAAAAGTTTATCAAAAAATTTAAATATTGCAATAAAAATGAAAAAATGTTTATTTTTAAATAAACATGAATATTTGTTTTAAAAATTTAATGTGTTTTATATTTTTTTTATATTTAATTATGCAATAATTATTTCTTTTAGTAACTTTTTATAAAAATGGACTTTAAATATATTACATAAATGCAAACTGTAAAATAACAAAAAAAAACTTCAAAGGAATTATTAATCATCAGTCTATTTGTTTTAATTTAAGATGATGGGGAATAGCTAATTCCTCATGAGTTGGATTTCTTTAATATTTAATATAATTTGTATATTCTTAGATTTTATTAATCAATTATAATTGGAATTTAAAGTTAGTCTGATCTAATATTTTTTAAGTACAATAATCCAATGGAGCAAAAATGCATGATTGCTATAATAAATTTATTTCTACTAGTTTTATGATATTTATATTTTATTAATACTCTTTAAGTCTTTAAGAAAGTGGAAAAACATCCTCAATATATTTATAAATTAAAATGTTTTTTAAAACATTTTAATTCTAAGTTTTTTAAAATATTTAAAATTAAACATTATATTAATGTTTAAAATATGGATAACTTTTCATTTTTATTTAAGATAAGAAACATTGCGTTAATATTATAAAGGTTTTTGGATAAGTGCAAATATTTTTAATTCAGAAATAAGTGCTAGTTTTTAAATAAAGTGTGGAATCTATTGAAATTGCCTAATAAATTTTTAATTATTCAATGTAACAATGAGAAATTAAGATTATCCGGTATCTACAATTTAATTGTAATCTAATTTCATGTTTTGATTTTTAATAGTACAAAAATTATTTTAGAACTAAATTTAAAATGTATTGTGAATATTTTTGTCTATGAATTGCGATCAGACTATAAATTAATCTATTAGATATCAATATAAATGAATCTTAGGATAATTTAAAATTAATGTAAGAAAATATGTGGCATGTGAAGGATAAAGCTTCATATATTTCATACTGACTCATCCTGTTTACTGAATCTTTTATTTGTTTTTTTTACTTTAAATTGAGGCTTAATTTGTTTTAAATGTATTGAGCAGGAATCATAAAAATTATCTTGCTTTTGGTTAATCAGTTTGTGGGTTCGAATCTCACCTTGGGCATGGATGTTTGTAGTGGTTCGGAATCAACTTTAAACCAAAGGTCCTTTTCTAATTAGCCCTCGTGTGCAGAAAGTGACTTTTGAGCGACAAACAAAATTTTCTTGTGAATTAAATGAAATTTTTTAGTTTATGTTAATTGCAAATTCATTTTTGTTGGGTTTTAAATATAAAGAAATTATCTGCAAAATAGTAATTTTTCCTTGATTTGTTCACAAAATAATTTTTGAATCTTTAATTAAAACATTAGTAATTCTCTTAAGAAAATTATATTTGATTAAACTGATGGAGCTTTCTGAATTAAACTGAAGTAAAATATTATGACTGGAATTTCAAAATTAGTATGATTCAAACTCTGAATGTTTTATTCTGTTGTCCATTTCAAGATCAGAACAAAATCAAACTCATTCCAACCCTTTAATAGTGAGGATTTTGACAGATTTTCCAAATACTGGGGCATCAAAAATCTATATTTTTGATGCCCCAGTTCATCTTATTCATTCAGTATAGAATAAGAAATTGCTTATAGTATAGAATAAGAAAATTTTTTTTCTTATTCATTCAGTATAGAATAAGAAAAAAATTTTTAATTAAATTCATACAGAAGAGTTTTTAGAGATTAAAGCTTTGCTGTTTCATATTCATTTTTGAAGATATTTCACTACTATTCTTAAATTTTAAAGATAAACGTGCTAAGAGCTAAAATTTTATTTTTCTTAAAAATAAAGTCAATAAATAAGTCAACACTTAAATTTAAATATATATCGGTACTTTTAGGAAAATATTTGATACACCAATTGGCATTTGTATGATTGTTAGATGTAAAATAATTGAATTTTTCGTGCAGTTTGGCTTTAAAGGAAATTTGTATTTGTCTTGTTAATTAATATGTATTATGTTATCATAGAATGTACATAGTTAAGTGATACTTTTTATTCTTGTAAAATAAAATCATTTGTACTGTATTACAAATCTAATTGTTTTCTTTTATATATCTTGAATATATTATAATTTCATCTTAAATGAAATGTCTCCAATCAGTTTTAATTAATATATTTATTTTTTATTTCATATTTTTGTCAAGCAATATTTTTATATCTAGTATTAGCTTCTTTTCAATCTAACTATCTTGCACAAATAAAGTGATGATTATGTGCCGATTATAAATATGGAGAAAATTATGTCACTGAAATATTTTTAGTCGCTATTGTAAAATTTGTTTTCAGTTATTATTGGGCTCTTAAAAGTCTTCTAAAATTTTCTATATAAGGATCTTTTATCAATCTTCCATAAATTGAAGATATTTTACCTGTTTTATGAGGATTCTTCTGTACAAAATTTCATTTAATATTTTATAATACTTGCAGTTTTCGATAAAAAAAATTTTCTTTAGTTTTCAAGTGGAGTTTTTCATACCTAATTTTTGTAACAGTACTTAGCAGAAAATTACAGCAGAAAGATAACTGACTGATTCCTTATTACAGTTAATTTCAGCGTTTTTAAAATTTTGTTCTGCTTTTTTCTTGGTTGACATTTTAAATTTCAGCAAATTACTATTTTTAAACTTTACATGAACCAAATTGTTTCTGTAAAAATAAATTTTTATCATCCATTCAAAATCAGAGAAGGCCCCTGTGGTAGTCTTGTACTATGACCATGTTCTTGAAGTACTGCTCTTTTTAAAATGTCATAAATTAACTTTTTGTTTAGAGCTCTTCTCATAGCACTGAATGAACTAAATAACAGTCTGAATGAGACTTAATAAAAACTGAAATAATGATGGAAAAATTACTATGAAGTTATTTTCATTATACCGAATCTTTGTCTTTATACTGAAGTATTTAAATTGATTACCATGCTAAAACCTCAATGATGTATTATGTAATCATATGAAATTTACTTGACTATACTTATTCCTTTATTTTTGTTCATAAAAAAGACTTTTATTTTGTCTATTATTGTTTGGAACGGTTGAAAGACCAGCTTTTGTGACATTGTTAGCAATTTCGAGGTGTTTAGTTTCCAAGTTGAATGATTAATAGTTTAACAATTAAGCTCATAATTCTTAATTTTTTGGTAGATTGTTCCAGTTATCTGTACAAATAATACTTCACCTCAAAAATATATTTATTCCATCTTTCAGCTTTTGTGAGCTTGTAGTTGAATGGGACTTGCTGTGGTCTGATGTCCTAAAGCGTGTTGTATATATATATATATATATATATATATATATATATATATATATATATATATATATATATATTCGAAAAGCTTTTCATTAAAAAATTTGATTTTTTTAAGAAAACAGTTTTATCAGAACAATATATACCTAAAAGAGAGCTAATTATTCTAATAACAAATCATAAAAAAATTCTTTTTATTAAAGGCACTAAATATGGAAAAGAGATATCACAAACGTCATTTATGAATATTGTGAGATTATAGGTGTATTAAAAAATTTTTATAAATTTTTTATCTTATGAATAGAAATTAAAAAAAAATATCACACAATATTTAAATAATCTACTATGATAAATGTGACTAATGATGAAAGGAAATTTAATGTTCTAAACTTCCAATTGACTAAAAAATTTCAATATAATGATCAATTTCATATTTAATTAAATACCAATTATATTTTGTTCGTTTTGTTCCCTGTGTACTCATTAATTTATCGGTATAAGTGTAGGTTATAATCGCAAATAATTCTTATAAACTGTCTAGCTCTGTCCTTTAACATTAGTTCTGGAAACTTATCCCAAGTTACAAAAGAATAACTAAAATTTAGACCTCGAAAAATTTGTGAAATACTTGCCTTTGATACCTGAAAATTTAAATAAGTAAATAAATTCCAAGTATTTGTTTTTTGAAATTGTACATCCTTATTTTTCTTTTACTAAATTTATATTTTCATTAAATTATATTTATTGGCATGTATAAATAATACAGACAATAATGTGAGAAAAATGATGCTAGTTTTGTTTTGCAGAAAAAATAAACTTACCCATTAAATTTAGAAAGTTGCTGAAATATTTATTTTTGCCGCAACTAATTTAAACAATTTTGTTTATTGGTACTTTAGACCGCTTATAAAAAAATATATCGTTCTTCTAAAATTTTAATGTGTTTACAGATCTTTATTCATTTATTTTCAATATTTTATTTTATAAGAAATTCTGAGAGCAAAATAAATCGTTTATTGTGTATCCTTATTGATCCCATTGTCCAGAAAAACAATATAAAATACATATATTTAATTAACAAACTAAACACGAGTGATTATAATAGGAAGCTTTTGCTTTAAAATAAGTTTTATTTTAATAAAAATAAATATACAATTTGAATTAATATCACGTATTTTTATTCATTATTCTAGTATATTGAAAGAAAAAATTAAATGAAGCTTATAATTTTGTAAACTAACTTTAAATTTTTAAGGTTGCATCTTTTGTTTCGTTTTATAAATCATTACTTTTAATTTAGAAATGAGCAACATTCGTTAAATAAGCTTCAGTCAAGAGGATGAATTTAAAATATTAATGTTAATAAATTTCAGCAATCATATGATAAATGCTTATTACGTTTGCATATTGGAGAAAATGTTAGTCTCTTCAGCTATCATAAAATATAAATATGTTGCAAAACATAAATCTTAAATTTTTAATTTATTTTTTTCGAAAAATTGATTATTTACGTTTAAAGTACAGTAGAAAAAGGAATGAGGTTAAAAACATTTTATAATACTCTTATTTCGTGTCACTTAATATTCGTGATTCATGGAATAAAAGCAAATTTCGTGGGAAAAATATCAGTAAATTATGCTATTTTTTTTTTATCTGTATCAGTGTGAGAGGCGTCATTTACCGCTGTCATTTATGCTTATTGTACTGGCCTTTGGTTCAACAGTCCTTGTGTTCGATTCCCCCTAGCGCGTTGAAGTTTGTAGTTCGAAGTGTACTTGGTTTCTGTCTAATTACTCATCGTATGTGAAAAGTAACCGCTGAGCGATAACCAAACATATTACTTTCAGCAATTCTTTATCACTTATTACACATCAAAATTCAGAAATTTTACTAATATTTTATTCATTATTGTAAAAGTATCAATTCATATCATCCAAATCAAAATAAATTAAGAATTTCATTAATATGCTACTGAATTTAGATGAAGTACACGAACGCTTCTATATTACGATATAAAAGACTTTTAGCTGCAGTTAGTCAATAGATTATCGTATATATATTTGATATAGAATCGATTTGATGAAGATGGAATTAAACTATTTTTATTTATTACATTACATATATTCAGACTTGTATGCTTGATTCTTGAGATCCGCTTGTAAGTCTTCGTCGATAATAGGACAAATAGCACAATGACAGATTTACAACCACAGAAGAATAATGAAGAAAACACCCAGGGCCTTGGTGGGAATCGAACCCACACTCCTACGCTCTCAAGCGATTAGCAGTGATGCTTTTGACCACTCAGCCACGGAGCGCCCAGGAATTAAACTATAGTTATAATGTTTTGGAAGAAAAGCAGCATCAGAGTTAATGCCGTTCTTTGAAATATATAGCTTAAGAAAATTTAACAATTACGTATTTTTGAATTATGGTATTTTAACTGAGTTTTTAAAAACATTTCAAACTCATTTTACAAATCAGTAAAAGAAAATTTTTTTTAATTGCTTGAACTTAAATGACACCTCAGTTAACAGCATACTGCTAAAATTTAACTTCTAAACATTAAACGCTACGTGGTATTTTTCCTTTCTCTCTTCGTTTGCTTATTTGAACATTTCCTATTTAATAGTTCATTTGTGAAAATTAACCCAAAATCAATTGGTTGTTTTATGTATGCCTTTGCAAATTTATTTTTTTAATCATTGCTTTAAATTTATAGCTTTTAGAAATTTTCTGTTCATTCTTTGTTATATCGTTATTGTAAATGGAAATCAGTATTATATTTCTTATATATATTATGCGTGTTATAAATGCCTTTTTAAATATTATAAAAAGTCAAAATAATTTTAATTAATGTCTACATATCACTTCTGCCCAGTATACACCTTACACACCAAAATACCATTCTACACTAGCTGGCCTAATATTTTTGTACATTTTGCTGTACATTCAATTTTTTAATTAAATAAACTCTGAGCATTATTTTTGAGTTTTATATGAATACATTAAAAAAAGTAGTGTTAGCATCAAGCTGTATTATTACTTAAAAAATGAGTGGCCACTAGATGGCAGTGTTTAAGAGGTCATGTTGAGAGGTGTGTAGAAGTAAGAGAGAAGAGAGATTGTAAGAAGGAGCTCACTATGAAGGAGCTACCTAAAAGATGTCTGTAAATATTCTGTAAATAAACCTTTAAATATTAGTAAATTTATAAGAACTTCTTCCTTCCCCACCTAAGCTACTCACTCGTCATCTGACAAATAGTATGAAACCGATAACAGTAGGTTTCTATAAAAGTCATTTTTATTAAACTAAATTCCATAGAAAATATTTTAGATAATTTTTTTTTTTTTCAAAATGAAAAATTTTTGCAAACATACTAATTTTTTCATTTCAATTTTAAAAAAATAATTCTTACATTTCTATACATAATTTGAATATAAATGTATGAAAATATAATACATAATCATAAAGTAATAATATGGATAGATAAAAATGAACAGAATTGTATATTTGTGAAAATGAGATAAAATAAAAACATGATTTACAAATAATATAATTCAAAAGCTAGCAGATGTATATATTTAATAAGAAATCAGCCGTCTTGTGGTTATTCCTCTTTATTACATGCCAACTTAAAGTTTCCGGTATTTGCCCCATAAAATACTTCTTTGCCTACAGTGTTCCCTCGCCACTTCGCGCTTCATGTGTTTCGCGGCTTTTTCCAGAATATTCATCAAAAATGAAAAATAAAGCATGTCAACATCCACATAGGGGAAAGAAGCGTTTCTAGTTGATACCCGAGAGATAAGGATCCATGCATGTCAAACAGATAAGTTGACTCAGAGTACATACCACGGGATCTCATAAAGGTGCGTGATTGGCTTCTGGTGCGACATCGACCAATGAGAATAGATTTATCCCTGTGAGTTGATTGCCAGCGCATTATCACAGCCTCGCCTATCATCTCTTGTATCTCGCCAATCTTGTCCATGATGTTGACTGTCTCACATACTTTATTTTAGTGTTGTGTTGGTGATAACTTGCTTTGTGCTTAAGCGATAACTTAGGAATGAAGGATTTGTCGATGTGATAAAAGTAGACATCAGCGTCTTTATCGATTGCCACTTTGACGCACTACCCAATGAAGACCTTCTTGAGAAGATAAACTATGCTAGTGATTAAGAAAACAAAGAGAGGGAGAAGAAACTGAAAAGAATGGCCTTACCTTGAAGAATCTGCAACAAGGCAAGAGCGATGCAACAATTTGAACAAGGCATTGACGACAATATGGTTCGAGCTGTCTACTTCAGCAATCGCATTGACAAAGTTATGCCCTTGTACAGGAATTTTGAAAAAAGAAAAAACGACAACTACCCATCAGCATGTTTCCCTCCAGGATAAAATCACCGACTCTACCGTCAGCGCTTCCAGCAGAAGAATCTTCGAGTGAGCCTAAAGCTTCTACGAGTCAAGTGAGATCCTCTCTTTTAGCACCAACCCAAGACTCTTCGCTTCTCTCAGAAAGCAATGTTGATTTCGCATAAGGTTTCGTAATTATCCTTATTAACTAGCACTGACACGTTTAAGTAAATACGTATACCGTTGTAATTTGTCTTAAATGTGTAAAATATAAATACTGTTTACATATTTAAAACGTTCATGTACTTGCATACATGAAAACTTGGGAGAAATCCTACTTCGCGGTTTTTCACCGTTAACGGTAGGTTCTGGTCCCCATTAACCGCGAAAAACGAGGGATCACTGTATATCGATTTCATTAACTTATTTACATTTATGGAAAGGTTACGTTGTGATTTAGAGCTACGTAATTTGAAACATAATGAAAGGTTGCATAATTATTTCACACAAGGATATTTTCTTAAACTTTTGTAGTATTGATAACAATTTAATTCAGCCATAACTGTTAAAACTTTTTATTGCTGCTTTTAAATTTAAGGCTCATATAATTAAAACATTTTAACAATTATGGATGATATTATTCATATTATATAAGACATTCTCTTCAGTGATCGGTAGCCAATTAAGTATTGGGGAAAATTTACTTTTATTAAACGAATCTCCAAGTTTCGTTTAATAAAAACTAAATTGAGAGATGTTTCAACTTGATTTTTTCTGTTGACAAAAATAAGTTTATATTCTTGTTTCATATTCTGAATTAAAATGTTTATATTTAAAATACACATAATTAATATATTCACAGTAATATAATTCATTAAATTGACATTAAAATAGGGTATTCTTCTGCAGAGTACATTAGCGTTTCACAGAGAACAGGTAATCATATTTTTGATTCCTTAAAAAGGAATTTCTATAAAAAGCAATCAATGTTCGATTATAAGAATTTAAATTGACTTTAAGAGATTGTAAAACTGCTTAAAATTTTCAGTGAAATATTAATATATAATTCTTTATGGATTTAAAATTTAAGTTCCAAAGTAAATTGGATAACATTTTTTGCCGGGTTTTTAAGCAATTTTATTGAAAAAAATGTTATATCAATATATATTTTTTGTTTATTATTTTATGAAAAAATATTTCTTCTAAAAATTAAAATTAAGTATTTGTACACTCACTTCCAAAAGTTAAGCATGAAGATGTAAAATGCAAAAAAAAAAAAAAAAAAAAATCAACAAATACTGCTTTGATTGACAAAAAATTCGGCAGGAAAGTAGCATATATATTTATGCAAAATAAAATCAATAATAACAGAAATGAAAACAATATTCAATTTTTGTAAGTTATCACATAATGACATACTAGAGATTTAAACAGAATTATGTATAAAGTGAAAGTAAACAGCATAAAATGAAAAAAGGACATTAATAGGGTAGGTTATCCCTTCTCACATCTGTATACAAAGTTTACACTTTGTGATCATGCTTTCAATTAGGTGGTCAACCATCGCAGAATTAAGAAATGGCCTTGTAGAGCAGTTTCCAGCTCAATAAGAGTGGCTGGAGGTGGGAAACGTGAAGATACAGCACGGCCGAGAGCATCCCCAAGATTTTCAATGGGATTAAGGTCGGGCGAATATGCTGGACACGCCATACGAGTAATCCCTTCACTCTCCAGGTAGTCATCTACGATGTCAGCTCTATAGGGAAGTATGTTATCATCCATTAAAACTAAAGTAGGGCTAGCTGCTGCGGTGTACAATCTCACAATGGGTTCTAGGACTTCATCTCGATACCGGACAGCCGTCACAGAACCCATTTAAAAATGTGGAGGTCAGTGCAGTATATCCTAATGAAATCTCTGCCCACACCATAATGCATCCTCCTCGAAAAGTGTGATGTTCAGTGATGTTTTCGGGCTGATTGCGTGTTCCTTGTTCACGCTATATCCTTATACGCTTGTCTTCTGGCTCCAGAGCAAATCTTGACTCATCAGTAAACATGACATTGCCCCAGTCAGACAGTCCATTTGACATGTTCCCGGTACCACTTTAATCGTTTCTCTCTTGATTGGACGAATAGACAAACACAAACTCGAGGAACTCGGGCGTACAGTCCATTCATATGCAATCTTCGGCGTAGAGTATCCATAAATTTCAAACGTGTGGAGGTCGTTCAGCGATTCCGCTTGGCTAAAATCGCCATATATCGATCTTCCGCGGGGTATGTAATCCTTGTGCAACCGGCTACGGGCCTTTAAACAGCTCTCTGTGTGATTTGGAATTGTTTCCATAAACGTGAAATTACAGAATGATGAACGCCAAAGAAAGAAGCAACATCTGAGATCGACTGTCCTGCTTCAATGCGTCCCACAGCACACCAGCGCTCAGAATCTTCTATTTGTCTTCTGGAATTCATAGAAATTCGTATGTCTTGAAAACAAATTGTACGAAAGTTTTAAACATCTACAGGGTTAGCAAGAAATAAGTTTCCCACTTCAGAGAGCTGTAGAATACGTTCTATTTGTCCAAATGAGATAAAATTTGAACTACAGATAATTCAAATGATGCGCTTGACATTTATTTTAAAAAAGATTAGTATAAAATTTCGCCAATAGATGGCGCTATAATACATATAAAAACATTTGGCATGGTTTATAAATGTTAAATAATAATAATAAAAAAGTAGCATTACAACTACTCAATATGTCCCCCTTCATTTTCAACAATGTGCTCTAATCGCAAAACCATATTTTTGACAGCAGACCGGAGTGAGTCAGTCGGAATATCAAGGATATGGCGCCGAATGCTGTCCTTCAGATCTGGTACAGATGCTACGGTAGACATTGTTCTTCAAAAAACCCCACAACCAAAAGTCGCAGGGGGTGATATCCGGAGAACGAGGAAGCCATGCCGTAGGGAAATGACGGCTGATAACCCGTGCCTCAATAAAATGCTGTCTTAGCAGTTGCTTTACACGACGATCAATATGAGGAGGTGCGCCATCCTGCATGAAAATGATGTCATGAAGGCATCCACGCTGCTAAAGTTGTGGGATTACAAAATACTTCAGCATATCTTAGTACCGTTGTCCTGTGATCGAACAGGTTTTGATTCCATTTGCAGTTATCTCTTCAAAAAAGTACGGTCCAATCACAAAAGTAGCCGTAAACCCACACCATATTGACACTTTTTCTGGATGCAAGGGTTTTTCCTGGATAGCGCGAGGGTTTTCCGCTGCCCAAATTCGACAATTGTGGGTGCTGACTTGCCCATTAAGTTGAAAGTGGGCTTCATCAGTCCACAGAATATTCCATGGCCAAGTGACGTAAACCACCATTCAAGCAAGGAACTGAAGTGCAAAAGTTTTACGAACCTCTGAGTCCCCGTCCTACAACAAGTGCAGAGGCTTGATTTTGTAGGGATAAAAATGCAAAATCCGCCGTAAGGTTTTTTGTACAGTGGAATATGGCATATCCAATACACTTGAAACAACTGGAACACTCACACTACCATCCGGCGACTGACTGCTGGCTTCAACGACCGCAGTAGCCACATTTTCGACGCTAGAAGACTGGATTGGCTTTCGTCCTCTACCGGGAAGAATTGCAAGTAGTCCAGTTCTTTCAAATTTCTGCATCATCTTGCGTAACGCACATGGAGACATTGGACCTTTTCGTATCTGCTTCATACGGCGAAATTCTTATACAGCTGCAACGGAGTTCTGCTGGTTCTGGTAGAACAATTTTACAAGTAGCGCTTTTTCTTGCAAAGAAGGCATGATGTGCATAGAAGTAACTAATGCTCGTTCAGAATCCGATTTCTTTTTACCCAAAGATAATGCTAATAGGCATACGCTGTAAAGCAAATGACTTTTCATATTTTCAGTATATGTAAATAAATACCATTAGTATTACAGCGCCATCTATCGGCGAAATTTTGTATTATTATTTTTTTAATAAATGTCAAACGCATTATTTGAATTATCTGTAGTTCAAATTTTATCTCATTTGGACAAATAGAACGTATTATACAGCCCTCTGAAGTGGGAAACTTATTTCTTGCTAACCCTGTATATCAGTACTTACAATCAACTTCTGTAACCCTTCATAAAGCTGGTATCTTATAAAACTGCCTTTTTTGCATATTTCTTGACATGAAAGCGTGATTGGCTGTTACCTAACATATTTGCATACTTCCATCAACCTCTGCAGCGATTTGCCTCCTCTTCAATTCTAATTGGATTTCGGAAATTAGCATTTTCCTCTCCGTGCTTAACTTTTGTAAGTGTGTATAATATAGTATATGTCATATACTATGTATACTATATATATGTATAGTATATACATACATATACTATATATGACATATACAGTATGTGTATAATATAGTATAGTATATGTCCAAGTTAAGCCTTGGACTTAAAATGCGAAATCATTTTTTTAATTTTCACAAGCTTGACTAGAAGATAAACCTTGAAAAAGGTTAAGAAAAACTCCAATCAGGTGTTACTGTATATTTTTTTTTAAAAAAGAAATAATTTTTGATACTGTTTCTCTGAACTACATTAAATCAATATACAACTACAATCAGACTATTATCTAAAAGAACTTAATAAAATAAATTTTATAAAATTTCTTCAATTACAAAGTCTAAAGACACCAAGCACAATTAAAATGACAATTTAACTACGCGAAACTTCTTTCATTAGAAAAAAATAGCGAATGTTATTTTTTATCATAGGTTTTCCCAATGCAGGTCATATTGGCACTTAAAAGAAAAAGTGTTAAATGAACTTAAGTGTAAAGGTAAAATCACAGAAATCTCTGATATTATTCAAGGTGTATCATTAGAATTGTAGAAATGTTTACCTATTAGAAAAACCTGTCGTTGGATAAATTTTTAAGTTTATCCAACGAATTTTTAAGTAAAATTTTTTAGCTTTTTCTTTTTGTTTCATTTAGTTATTATTATAAAAATGATATATATATATATATATATATATATATATATATATATATATATATATATATATATATATATATATATATAGAACCTTTATTCCTATACTTTTGCTTCTTTGTTCTTTTTGGGTCAGTGATATGTAAGAATTGAGCTCTATGCATGCATGTGTTATTTACCATTTAAAATTACTTAAAATACTTACACTACTGGCCATTAAAATTGCTACACCAAGAAGGAATGCAAATAACAGAACGATATTTATTGGGCACATACATTATAATGGAAAGAACAAGTGATTAGATTTACAGGAAATTAGTATGCATAGATCTTGAGAAATCAGTACCCAGACCAGCCACCTCTGGCTGCAATAACAGCATTTATCCGCCTAGGCATGGAGTCAAACAGAGATTGTATGGCTTGCACGGGGATCTCAGTCCATGCAACTTCAACACTATGCCACAGTTCATCGGCAGTAGTGGATGGTGATTGATGGCGTGCCCATCGCTCGGGAATCATTGATCACACGTTCTCAATTGGTGACAGATCAGAAGAACGTGCTGGTCAGGGTAACAGTCGAACCTGTTCTGTATCAAGGAAATTCAGAACAGTACGGGCAACATGCGGTCGTGCATTATCCTGTTGAAACAAAGCATTAGGGAAGCCTCGAAGATAGGGCAGAGCCACGGGCCTTAACACATCGGAAATGTAACGGTTGCTGTTCAAAGTGCCGGTAATGCGAACAAGAGGTGATCGAGACATGTATCCAATGGCACCCCATACCATCACTCCAACAGATGGGCCAGTATGGCGATGTCCAATGCAACCTGGCAATGCGCGTTCACCACGATGCCTCCAAACACGGATGCTGTCATCATGGTCCTGTATACAGAACCGAGATTCATCTGTAAAGATGACGTGATGCCATTCCCGCGGCCAGGTTCGTCGCTGATCACACCATTGAAGGCGCTCCTGTCTGTGACGCAGCGTCAATGGTAGCCGAAGCCATGGTCACCGTGCAGACAATCCATGCTGCAGCAAACGTCGTCGAACTGTTCGAGCAGAAACTTGTTGCCTTGCAAATGACTCCATTTCTCGATTCAGGGTTCGTGACGTGGCTGTACAATCCCTTGTAACCATGCGGATAAGATGTCTTCTCTCTCTGCTGTTAGTAATGGGGGGGGTCACTGAGATCCTGCATTACGTTCCGTATGATTGTCCTGAACCCATCGCTTCCATATTCTGCTAACAGTCATGGGGTCTCGACCGACGCGAGCAGCAATATTGCGGTACGATAAACCGCAATCCCGGTAGGGTATAATCCTTCCTCGATCAAAGTCAGACACGTGCTGATAGGCATTTCTTCTTCTTACACGAGACATTACAACAACTTTCTTTGCTGAAAAGAATGTTGAAACGAAAATTAAGTATGAGAAAACTGCTGTCAAATCTCTGGTTTTATACACATTGTAGATGTCGCCTGCTTTGTTTGAATGCGCTGAAAATTTTATCATTTGCATATCACAGCAAGTTCTACCTATCATGCAAATTTCTCGTGTGTGGTGTGCCGCTTTCCTGGCGTAGCAATTTTAATGGGCAGTAGTGTATTTGAAAGACACGCCAAATTTTAATGTGTTATTTGTACATATACAGTCCAGTCATATTAATATGTTAAAACACCTATTAAAAGCCAGAATAACCATCTTTCACAGAGAGTATTGCTGCGAGATGTACAGGAAGTGAGTTAGTTAAGTTCATAAAGGTGTTCACTGGGTTGCTGAGACATGCAGACTCTAGTGGCATGGCCAGCTGTGCTAGATTACGCGAATGCTGCGAATAACCTGATCGAGATGGTCCCACAGATTCTCGATTGGGTTTTAAGTCAGGGGTAAAAGTAAAACCATCCTGGTTCTCTTCGAACCACGCACGTACACTTCCAGCTGTATGACATCTCGCATTGTCCTGTTAGCAGATTCATCATCCTGAAAAAAAAATGTGCATATAGAAGTGAACATGGTCCACAAGGACCGATGAATATTGTTATTGATCTCTTGTGCCTTCCACAATAATGAATGAAAATAATACTCAGACCATGCCTCCAGCCTGCACCGTTGTGGCAGTGGTTGAAGGGTGTTTGCTTTCAGAGATTCACGTCATATACGCGAACATCCACCTATCTGATGGAGCATAAAACGTGATTCATCAGAAAATATTACCTATCGTTACTCAATGGACGTCCAGTTGCTGTACTCACAAGCAAATTTCAGACTTCAACGCCGATGAATAGCAGTCAGGATAAGAGCATGAACCAACAGTCTGCTTCGGAGGTCCAGAAGCAGCAACGTTAGCTGAGCAATAGTTCGGGTGATTCTATTGGTAGCCTTTTGTTTCACACATCTGATTGGTCAATTGCTCAACGGTAGCAAATCTATTCGCACGAGCGTATCTCCGCAATAGCTCACCTCTCTCACGTATGGCCTGTGATGTCATAGATGAAATGCCGAATATTAAGTTTTCAGAATCTGGGAGGGAGACCCTGGCTGAAACTTATGATAGGACAAAAGAAGTAATGTTCTTTAAGCCATTTAAATCACCAAGAATATGGATAGTATTGTACCAGCTCTATATCAATTGAGGGAGTCCAATATATTACTTAAATTGTTTGTAAGAGTTTCAGGACACGTATAGCCTTTAGCCATATATCTATTGCTTGAAGACATACATAAATAATTTTTATTCTAAAGATAGGAAAGAACAATTACTATGAAGCCAAATACTTCAGATCTATCAGTTTATCTTTTCTAAATGCAATTGAAAAGCTGATAAATAGAACAGAAAAATTTGCTTAGTGGATAACCACTTTCTGATTCTCAAAATACATATCAGCAACGTAAATCCATCGAAAGTGTAATCTACAACCTGACCATTATTTTGGAGAAGTTGATGGTTAAGATTGTTTTCTTAGATATTGGAAGGTGCTTTTGATAAAGGTACTTATTGAAACCATTCTACAATCACTTGTTAGAAAGAGAATGAATGATACTATCTGACTCTTTGGATGATAAAAAAAAAAAAAAAAAACCTGCTCAATAACAGATTTATTAGTGCGTTTATTTTAGGAGAAAACATGATGATCCAAGCCAAAGCTGGTTGTCCACTGTTCTTTGGCCGATCTTGTGGTGTTGCGTTGTAGATTCCCTTTTAGAAGTTTTAAACAAGTCCAGTGTAACCACCGTTAGGTTTGCAGATGATATAGGTATCATGGTCATAAGTAAATTTAGCGAAACGATCTCTAGCATATGCCCAATGCCATTGAAAAGTTGAGACTTGGTGTAATAACGAAAACTTTTCTGTGAATCCTCAAAAAATTAGTATGATTGCCTTCACAAAGAAAAAACCTTTATCTAAAAAATATTAATTTTTGCAGTCGAGAATTAACCAAAAAAGCGAAAATTTTAAGTGTTTTTTGACATAAACTTCAGTTGGAATAAGCATTTAATTTTTTGTATCCATAGAGCAAAAAAAAAACCTACTGGTTAAGTAGAAATGCATTTAGAAGCACTTGGGACTTAAATCCCTAAGTTACTCATTGGATTTACCTTGTGATCGGTTGTCTCATTACTTATGGCTCAGTGTTTTAGAATCAGAAATGAAACTACCAAGGCAGATTTTAAAAAAACTTCAGTGTAGGGACTCTGGGTATATTAAAGCAACTCTCACTTCTACACTTGAACTTTTGCTAAAGCTTAAAAACACAGGTCAATGGAAGGATTACACTAGATTTGTGTCTTGGAGAAACCTCAATGATGACATAATTAGGCATCTACTAGAAAATAAGCCTTATATAATCAAATTTCCTTTAAGAGAAGACTAAAATAATGATGTCATCAATGAAAACTGTTCTTTCTGGTACACTGATGGCTCAAAAATGAATTCTAACACTGGGGCTGGTACTTTTTTGCCTTAAAGAAAAAGTCGGATGGAGAATTTTGTTTAACCAAAAAATTTGTAGAAAATATAAAATTAATTGTAGTCATTAAATCTTTTCGCTGAAGATGACTTGGTCATATATTTAGACGCGACAACTTAGATACTGTAATAAAGGTAACCTTTGCAAACATAGAGGGAACCAGAAAAAGAGGAAGACATTCCTCAAGATGGTGTAAATGTAGTGAAGCAAATCTAAAAACCTTAAAAATTAATCGTAAGCAGACTATAGCGCCTAATTGGCTTCTTAGGAGGAAGCTTGTTGAGACAGTTTTGTACTATAGTGGGCTGTAGTGCAATTGAAAAAGAATGTGTTAAGATAATGGAAAAATTATGATTTCTCATGTTATTATAAAATGCATAAAAAACTAGACCCTTTTTACAATATTTTTTTGTTTATTAAAATTAATTAAATATTTCTTTTTTCGTCATTTCTTTTAGTTTGTGTGTTCATTTGCTTTGGCTGTATTTACCCACAGTTTTTATCAAAAGAATACTTTGATGAATAATTTGAAGATCCAATTTACTATTCAATTACAGATAGTTCAGCAATTAGACAATTCCAAATTTAAGATAATATTGGCATTGTTTTTTAAACCATATCAGTTTTATGTAAATATATAAACTTACATAATTAAATTTTGTAACAGTTTTAAACACGTTTTATTAAAAGTATTTTATTAAGAAAGAGTACAATACCAACAATAGACACATTAATTTATAGTAGCTAAATAATCCTTAACTTCAGCTGGTAAAAGACGTTTGAAACCATTTTTATCACAGATGCCTATTTCAATATTATCAGCTGTCATCTGACCTTCAAACCCTTCTTTCAGAGTTAAGATAGCTGTATGAATAGCATCTTCTAATTCTAATTCTTCACTGTATCTAAAAATGTGAAAAGAATTTAGTAGAATTAGTTGTTTGTAAATAATTTAGCAGAATTAATAACATTGAAACTTAAAAATAACAAAAAGTTTCAAACAGACTATAAAAATAATAAAATACTAAGTATTTGTATTTGATCTAATCATTCATATTTCATCCTATATGAATAATTAAATTAAGTACAAATATGATTTATAATGAATGTGGTTCATATTTATTTTTAAAATAAGAAATATGAAGCAAGTATTGAAATTCAGAGTTGAAGAATCTTCACCCTTTATGGAAAAAATTGCAAAATAAAGTTATTTAAAATGAATTATCGTCAATCTTTTGAAACAAAATAATTCCTCTGTACATATAATATGTTCAGACAATTATAAAATATGTGATGGTTAACCTTTATAAAAATATGTAGATTTCTTGCAGTAATCTAAAATAACTGTATAAATGTAATTTTCAATTAACAGCTAAATAAAAGTAATGCAAATTTAAAAAGAAATATTAAGAAACTAATATTTATTGTTCTGTATTACATTATAAACTACAGGAAGTAATGAAGCTTAAATATAAATAAAATGAGACTACATAACTTATTTAAAAATATCAAACAAAATCTTTATATGAAAAAAGATATTTTTACTTTTTAAAATAAATTAGTTTATAAAAATTCATGAATATTTCACTCTGATATCTAAATATTTGTTTAAAATTTAATTAGTCATTCCCATCATATTTACCTCTTTTCTAGAAATGCTTTGCCATTCACATGATTCTTTCCCATAGCAGTGGCTTTCCATGCAAAATAGGCTCCCTAAAATGAAACATCAAATTAAATTATTTTATTAAATAAAATATGCATTTTTTATAGGGCCTATTTAAAATTGAACTTACAGAAGGATCACACTGAAATAGATAAGGCCTATCACTGTCCCAACCACAAATCAAAAGTGAAACTCCAAAAGGCCTGACACCTCTGAAGTAAAAAAAAAGAAATGTTTTTTTAGTATTTTAACAGAAATATATAGACACAGAAAAAAATATTATCACTTACACAATTACAATTTCAATTTTAAAAGAATAGTTTTTGAAAAGATTTTAAAAGAGTAATATAATTAAATTGCTCCTGTTTTGGGAAAAAAATCGGTTATAATTAAATTATTTTATAAGTGACAGTTACAAATAGTGAGTTCACTTCTTAATCCATATTGTTTTCAGAATTAAATAATAGTTAGTTTTTATTAACAATTTGGATTCAAGTATCTATGTAACATCAAGTAAATTTGAAGAATAAATGCACAATAATTATTAAGGTAATACTTTATCAAGAAATTTGACTAAAGTCAGTGGATCATTTGACAATTCTTGGTTTAACAAGAGTTCTTTTTTGAGAAATGCGAGAGACACTTTTAGCTAAAAATTATCAATCTGTTTATAAATAATTCCCTTCAGTGAAAGAAGATTTCAAATGTTCAAGTCAAAAATTTAGAATTAAACGAGTGGCACTCAACAGGGAATAAAAATATTTCAAAAAGCAAAACAATATTTAGAGATCTTTTCAACTA
The DNA here is from genome assembly GCA_037975125.1 of Latrodectus hesperus. Taxonomy (NCBI): domain Eukaryota; kingdom Metazoa; phylum Arthropoda; class Arachnida; order Araneae; family Theridiidae; genus Latrodectus; species Latrodectus hesperus. Next base: position 1,175,780 of record JAJQOW010000019.1, on the reverse strand, counting down.
TTGAAACTAGAGAAAAGAATTTTTGCAAGTGGTTGCAAAGAGAATTAAATTTTAAATTGATACTCTATCAAAAAATTTGATTCAGTCAAGTGACTCCCCAAGCAATTCTAAGTTTTATATGATTTTTTTGAGAAAAGTGAAAAAGACAGATTAAATTAAAAACCCCCTAAAAAATAATTCCTTATATAAATAAGCCAAATTTTCATGTCAAAATTTTTTTTAATTCACTGAACAGCACTTAATAAAGAGTAAAACGATATTAAGAGCTACTTTTCAATTAGTATAATTAAACAAGAAAATAATTCTTGCAGGTGGTAAGGAATTAAATGTGCTTAATTTGTTAAAATTATTACATTTATTGAACAGTAATTCAATGGTTATGCATAATGAAATATTTTTTCCTGAATTTTAAGCGAACATTTTAAATACCATGGTATAAACTGCCATTAAAGAAATATTTTTTTTTTAGAATTTCCAATATGTTGATGCTGATAAGCAGATTAATATCATGTAAAACTTATAAATGCAATTTTTAATATAGTATCTATGGTGAGTTTTGAGAGTTTTAATGCATCCATAAATTAATAAAATTTGCATGAATGAATATATTTAAATGAATCAACAATCATGCAACTCAAAAAGTATTTAAGAGGTTCAAGGTGTTATTAATGATGAAATTGACTTTATATCAGTCAGGTATGCCAAATAAAAGCAGTTTTAAAGTGTTATTGGCAAAAAAGGGGGAAATAAAAAACAAATACTATTTTATAATTATGAAAAAAATTAGTAAAAAAAATTTCTTGTTTCATCATTTTTATAATCAATCTTGAAATACATCATATTGGATTGCTTTGCCTGTTCCTCTAAAGTCATTAATTGCACAAAATCAAGGGCTTATAGGTTAAAGTAAATCCAAAATAACTACAACTATTAACATCAGCGATGACAATAGACACCACAAAATGATGTAGAAAGGCAATTAAAAACTCTAGGTTTCCCCAAAGATAAAATGTAATGCAGCATTGATTTTAAAACTAATTATAAATTTTTTTACCAATTATTTTAGTTTTGTTGTCAGCACATTTATACATAATCAGGTTATGAAATTTTCCAACAGTGTAATGGGTGTTTTTTTGCTTCATTTTGGTGAACAGCCACATCATTAGAAAATAAAATAAATAAGTGGAAACATTTAATTGATCAAGAAACTAAAAGAAAAAAATGTTTGAAATAGTAAAGAGAAAAGAAATAAATTGGTAAAAAATAATGCACACTTATTTTCAACAGAATTAAATATTCTGAAAAAGAAAATCACCTATTTTAAAATACATATTTTTTCCCCGATTTTGTCAAAAGTCACATACATGTAATTTCATTTTTTTTCATTTATTTGCATACCTAAGAGCATTAAAATGAGCAATCAATCTGTAACAATATTAGTGAAATTATAGATTAAATGACTGCATAAAATTTCAGAAGTTTGAATAAGCAGTTTACTTCCAAATAAAGGGTAAAGCCTAACATTTCTGCATTCATATGAAATAAAGTATATTTATACATATTTTTCTGGTATATACATATGCCATCACTGATAAATCTTGAATAGAAAAATAATGATATGGTTTGGTAATTTTTCCTTTTTTAAAATTCAGTTAGTTGAATTTTTATAGTTTCATACTTCCTTTTTTGTTCTGTTTTAGAAAAGTATTTTCGTATTTATGTCATGCCCATTCTTACAAATAAAAGTTAAAAATTTTAAATTGTTCTTTAAAGAAAAATGGAAAACTATGAAACAAAGTGTATATTTGTGATCAATTTTATTGTATAACACTATTTAAAAAAAAACTTATTTTAAACAAACAAGCAAAGTTCAATAGATTTTTAACAAAATTATTCTGAAACATCCAAGATTCAATTATATGTTAACTCAGATATTCAAATCTAAGAACAGAAATTTTTTTCACACTTGCAAAAGATGCACAAGAGTTCCTTCATATATTGGCAGTCCCTACAGAAAGATTTAATATTTCAATAGGTATGTATTTTCTTATAAGAATGAAATCCTGCAAGTGTCCTGAAACAAGTTCTATTAAGATTTGTTTTTATCTTTTACTGGGACAGCTACATTTTATTAGTTTTACATGTTTGTAATCATTAGTTACGATAGTTTAAAAAATTGTAGCTTTCTGAAGATGTAAGAAAACACTGCCTTTGATTAATTCCTTTTCCCAGTTTGAAATATCCTGAGTTGGTTTAATTCTTAAAAAAAATTGCTAATGATGTTTGCTCATGTGGATGCAACTATTGCTAGTTGATGCTTACTAGATGGTAGTGTGGCTCTATACCTTGAAAAACCCACAAGCTAATCAAGACAGCAGTTACTGACCGTTTACAAAGCTTACAGCTCTCATTACCTAATTCATTATCAATAATACCAGAGCTGACACACAGATTAAAGTAGATGAACAAGTTTGCAGAGAACAATATAGCACATTTCCAAATAATAGATGTTAAAGTGGACTTTTAGTAAAACCAGTAATGCACCCTCGGTTATCAGATACTTATCACATATTGTTACTATAAAAATAATCATTATGATAAGAATGATAACTTTGTAACATCAGTTGGACAGTAAAGACCAATTCAAGAGCTGTCAATACCACTACAATTTCCACTGTTCAGAAACTAATATAACATAGATATGATAATTTTAATGTGAGTGGCTCAAAATTTTATATTAAATATATTTCAATTGGTTTTTTGTACAAAAATTGACTGAAGAGTGATAAATAAAGCTAAAGAAGCTAAATGCTAAACAAAGCTAAAAGCATGTTGATGCAGATGGGCTCAGTGATAATTTTGTATGTTAAAAGGAGCATTATGATCACAAGTCACCAAAGGGGAAAAAAAAACAGCTGAATTTAAATTTGATTCATTGAAAAAAAGGTATTATTACACTATATGTACACTACTGACTATTAAGCAGATTCTATTAGAAAACATTGGCCTTTGAATAGGTTTAGTCAATAAGTGATAGTTATTTAATTTATAAAATGTTTATACTATTTTTTAGTAGTTTCTATAAATGTACCATAACTTTTTAAGCAATACATGATGCAAATAGAATATTTATGACAGAATTTAAAATTTTTCTCTTTTACATTAAGGAGATTATCATACAAGGGTTAAATGGAAATGTACCCTCATTTCATTTCTTTCATAAAGAAAATTTGACATTATAAATATAGCCAAATGAATGTTAAAAATCATGTAACCACAGACACTAAAAATGGAATTCTATAAGCAATATAGTTTTTTTAGGATAAAAATCTAGAGAAATCTTTTATGCTTACATTACATATAATTCTTCCTTTTAATTGTTAAATTTTCTGAATTTTGGAAAAAATATTTCCTATTATATACTACAGAATATCTTTAAAATAATCAAAGATCTTATATATTTATGTGATATAAATTAAAATATATTTACTACAATCAAAGAAATTGCGCACTGGGTGACTGATTTATTAAGAATACTCCACTGATACACTGTTAACTCATTCTTAGTAGCTATGAAATCATAAATTTGTTATGGCAAAGATGCTATTAGCATCTCAAAACACTGTTCTATGATGTTTGCCTATTTGGATGCAACTACTACTCCAAATTGATGCTTATTGAATGGTAGTAAGGGTCTATATCTTGAAAAATCTATTTCATCTAATTTCAAAGGTGTCTTATTGAGTTAATATCTAATATCTTTCTGACGGAAAGAACAAGTTAGGTTTTGGTGATTATGCTGATGTATTACCAACTATTAAGATATTTCATATATAGGTATTAGTGGACCAACAGTATGATAAAAAATATTCCCCAGACTTTTACACCCTCTCCAACAGCCAGAACAGAGGAAACTTGACATTAGAAGTAAATTGCCATGTTGTTGGCTTCAGATTCTGCATTGTGCAATAAGTTGAAAGATTTATTGGGTGTCTTCGTTGTCCAATTTAATTTTGGTCAAACTGAAGATGTTTTTGAGATTTTAGATCATAATCAAACATTGCCTATTCTTAAAGCTTATAATCATATGGGTTGATTGAAATTTATTTATAGCTTAATAGTCTTTTTTTCACACAAGAACTAAAAATAACCCAAGTTTAAAATAAGTTTTCCAATCATAATAAACATTCATACTGGAGATGGGAACTGAACCTAAAAACTTTGACCAAAGGCTAGAATAATAATTATTCAGCAGCTAATGTATGACAAATAGAACATTAAGTCATCTTATTCTCATATAATCTTGTGGCCCAAGGTTTATTGATAAGTAGAGATGTTTTTTGATCCAAACAAGCATTACATTTACACACTTACTCCTAAGATCAATAAATTACTTGTGATGATAGGATTTATATTATATGGATGCTTAATCAATTCGGGTAAATTTTTGAAATCATTGTTCAAGAAAAGCTTAGTAATTAGATTGTTTTAGAAATATACAGTATTTTTTAACAAGCAAAATTATCACTTTAAGTTCAAACCACTACAAGATGACAATTATGTTAAGTGCAAATGATTATAATATAAGCATCAACTGCCACATGACTAGTGATATGTAACAACTGCAAGGCCAACACATTTGTATTATAATGAGTGTTCCTAATAAACCTAATTTTGTTATCTACATAAATTTTTTACAGAAGCTGCTAAAATGAATCATATTGATAGAATGATAGATAAAAAAAGGATATTTATTATGGCAATTAATTAATAAAAATAAGTAAATAATAAAAATAAGAGACAAGCAATATAATTACCCAGATTGAGTATATTCTTGCATTATATAAGCAACACGTTGTACCAGCTGGCTAGTAGGAATAGGCTCTCCATATCTCAAAAAGTACTGCTGAGCTAATTTACGAGCCCGTTTTACCAGGAGCCTTAAAATTAAAGTTTGTCATTAAAATATTATTATACTCTATATAGTAAATATAACAGATCATATTATTGATATACAGTGACAATACAGGAGTCATAACATTTTACAAAAATTTTCAATCAAAATAAGCAATACCTTACAGGAAATTTCATACAAAAAAAACAACAACCACATGTTTGATACACATAAAGAATCTTTGCTATTTTTTCTCATGTAAAAAAGCAAAGTAATGGAAATCCTGTTTTAAAAATAATAAAGAATTTACATGGCAAAAGCAAATGAATCTTGAAGATATTTTAGACAAATAATGTAAGGTTTTGAAAATTTTTAATCAATTTACATTCCATCAAAAAGGAATACTTTTCAATCAAGAGACTGAGATTACACATCATTAGTATATACTTATTAGCATTTTAACCTTTTAGAACATTCTTTGATCAGAAATATATCAAGCTTAATCAGAAAGATTTTCCGCACTTCAATAATCTTACTATATTATGTGGCTTAAGAATCTATTCTTGATATTTAATATACATAGTATATGATAAAAGGAGAAACAAAATTGATGGCCATTTATGTTTTAGTTGCCATATTAACTAACATATTTTTATATCAAGAAAACATTGAAAGAGCTAAAAATGTATAAAATTAGTAATGCACAAAAATAAACATAAATTTATGTATGGAATTTCTAAATTACACACCTGTAATCAGGCCCCATTCCACTGTAAACCATTCCTATGTGCTTGGTAACCATTTCAACTTTATGTATACTATGTTCCTCATACAAAACTGATTTGTAATTTTTTTCAGTGGCCAGCACTACTCCATTTGAAGCTGTTTATAAATTTAAAAAAAATCATTTTCAAAAGCAAATAAGCACAGGCAATAAGTAATAAAGAATGTTGCAAACAAGAAACTTATACTTCTGTGTATAAAAACCAGATACATTTTAATAATAAAACATATGAGGCTAAATCAAATAAAGAAAAATTATAAGTTTAAGTAGCATTAAAATACAATTTTAAAAATATCTTGATTTACTGATTTTAAAGAATGGTGTGTGTGTGTGTGTGTGTATATATATATATATATATATATATATATATATATATATATATATATATATATATATATATATATATATATATATATATATATATATATATATATAATTTGTTGTTTCAGCTATAGAATTTTTTGATATTTAACCTGGGAGGATGTGAACTCAATGGGACTATGAGGCATGTGTGTTCAACTACTTTTGTTAAACAACAGTACCAGGATTAATTTTTGCCATTTTAAATGCATTTACATTTAAATAACAAGCACTATTGCATGTATTAAAAAATAAATAATTTAAAAAAACTTAGAATTTATTTGCACATTTAAATAATCATTATAATAATCATTTAATTTCATTATATTGGATTGTCTTTAAAAAAGAAATGAATTTCTGTCCTCATATTTGCTGAATAAGAAAAGGCAAAACAATTTATATACTTTCAACACAATAACATTGTTATGAAATATGCTATACACTATTACCACATTTAGCAAAATCTTATTATTAATGTATGTGTATAATTTTCATGGAAAACAGTCCTTATTTTTTTACAAATGCATTGTATTCTTTCACAATAATACAGTAGTGTCAAGATTGCTAATATTAAGTATGTTTATTGATTCAGTTAATATGAAGAGAAATTTATCTCTTCTCCTAATACATAACGGTGGCCTAGTTTGCCATTCTACAGTCTTTTTTTTAAAATAAGGATTGACCATTGGAGCTTTATTACAAGATAACTACAACTATTCTAGTTTGAAATACAAATCCATTTTATAAATAGTTGAATAAGAAGCCAAAGTTACAAATTAATTTAATACATCCTATGCATAAGTGATTGGGAAAATAAATCAGAACAAGAATTTATACTAAAAGAATTCATTCATCAAAATGCTATAAAAAAGAAAAAAATCTGCTAAAATTTAAAGAACTCCTTCTAAGTAGAGTAAATGATATAGATTTAATATAAATAAGTATAGGTAAAGAAGAAAATTTTAAAATAATTTAAGAAATAAATAATTTATCAAATAATTAAATGTAGCTAAATATTTATTTTTCTGTAATTCTATAAGATGAAGATACATATAACAGAAAAAAGATATGCCTTAATGAATATATATATATATATATATATATATATATATATATATATATATATATATATATATATATATATATATATATATATTTTGTGTATGTATTTATTAGCTGTATTCCAGCCAATTAACCAAATTCTCAACAAAACTGATAGATATTAATTATGTTAAATTGATGAATTTGTTAAATGTTCATAAATGATGAACATGTTAAAATTATTAATCATCAAACAATAATTGTAAAAATATCCCAGTACTGTATAAACTTAATATATAAATACATAGTAAGCATTTACATTTAGTATTACAAAAAATGTAAAAAATATTTCTGAAGATTTATCAGTTCACATGAATTGTAAGATAAATTATAATTCATTTTCCAATTTAATTAAATTATTTCCCAAATAAAAGAAAATAAGCTTGATACAAATAATTTATAGAATACAATTGATCATGTACATCTTTTCTCTTAATAAATATCTTCCATGAGAATTCTTATCTATTAACTGAGTTAATGCTAACAGTTTATCTTAGCAACAATTAAATTTTAACCAATATAAAAATCACTAATGTTTGATTTAAGGTAAATTGAAAAAAAATAGAAATATATTTATTATTACATCATCTAAAATTTTGTTTAAATCAATAATACCTTTAATTCCAACAGAAGGTGCTCCCGCAGCAACAGAAGCTAAGGCATATTCAATTTGAACCAGTTTTCCAGAGGGACTGAAGTTAAGAAAAGAATGTAGGTATAAAACATAGAATAAAATACTATTTATTTTATTAATAAATATGAATTAAATTAATAAATATGAACAGTGACACAGGAATAGATTAGAATATATTATTTATACTTTGGGTTATCAACATTGAACTTTTATTTAACTTTCTAAAATTATACTGCTAAAGTCATTTTGTAGACCGAATATATAAGTTATATTGTTTATAAAATTAGTTTATATATTATCCTTCTTCATAACCTTCAGCAGATTATCAATTTTAATCCACTGATTTCATTGCTATAAACCTTGATTTTCAGTGTAGTTGCTTAACTTATTCAAATAATAAAGTTACAGTGAAAAAACTAAAAGCAATAATAGAATAAAAGTAACTTATTTTTTTGTTTAATATTCTTAAAGAAAAAATATAGTATTCAATGTTATTGAACATCAATATCATAATTCATTTAGAAACTTCTGAAATAGAAGACATAAATGATAAACAGAGAATATATTATAAAAGGTTCAAATCATGCATATATTTTAATAGAATTATTGTATCCTTAAACTAATTAAAATATACAAAGATCCATGTATTAAATAATTTGATTGACTAATTCATTGTTAAACACTTTAAAAATTTATTTATAAAAGAATTTTATATAAAACAGTAAAATTATTAATACATAATTCCAAGCAGAATAATTTTATCAATACAAAGATCGTAATGAAATTGAATGAATTGTTCAAAAAATTATGAAAAATCATAAATACAATCCTTAAAATATCAAAGATTTAACTTTCCTAATTTTATTAGTGGTTAAAAAGTTAAGATAAAATTTTTCTATTGCATATTTTTCCAATGTAAAAAGGCTTGAATAATTTTTCCATCATTTCCGTTTTTTTACACAACAAATCAGGAATAAAAAATACTAAAATTACTTACTCAAAATATTAATGTAATTATTATTTCAAATAAATTATACAAAGGAGGATATCAAATAATAACAGAATTACTAGAAGCTCTTAATAAGCATGAAGCCGATTACTATACAATGAAAATATTACCCACTTCACATAATCTTACTTTACACAAATAAAATGAAATGTGTCAACAAACAGTTACCTGAATGTAGTCAAAGAAAAACTATAGCGTTCTGAAGCCATATCAATGTAGAGTTTTAAGTAACTTTAAATGTCAACACAAATTCGTGTTTTAAGAAAGAGTAAACTCAAAATATGAAACTCATCCTCCGGTTGCTAGAGCAGTGGAAGTTGAAGTAGAAGTGAAAAATAAGTAAATTCTAAGAAATTATTTTTTCACATTAATTTTATCTTAAGTTTAATTTTTAAATTATTCATGTTACTGAAGTATTTTTTTGAAGCGAGCAATATTTTTTATTCAACTGTTACAATTAATGAAAAATTATTTTAGTTGTTTTTAAAACATAACTGCAAACCGTATAGTTATTTGTTACTTAATTTAAATGTAAATATTTACGTTTTTGTTGTATATTTTTTGTAGGCAATTTAGTTGTTACGGATAATCTACTTCTGTGATGTAAGTTAAAAAAAATAGGTAGTCAGAAAATCATTTACTTATGAGTAAAATGCTTTAAAGACTATCTTCATTATGACACCTATTCAAGTTGCATCTAGTATTGTGGAAAATCTCCGAGAAGAAAATAGGATTTCATCTCAAGCTCTTTATCAAGCTCAGAGTAATATTAAGTGTTTAGAAAAGAAATTGCAAGAGAAGGATCAAATAATTGGTATCCTAGAGGAGAGGATTCGTGTTGGCACAAACAAATTTTTGGAAACAAGACTCAGAGAAAAAGAATTGACCATAAAGCATCTACAGCTACAAATTCAGAAATTACTGAAAGAAAAAGAAGAATTTGAAAATGAGATATTACCATTGAAATCAGATGTCTGTCCTAGGTGTGAAGAAAAGATATTTAATGTTATTTCGGAAGAAAAAACTGTACCTAAATCTAAATGTTCCAAATTACATCATGACAGAAAAGCACTTCACGATTGTAAAAATGACTGTAAAAAAACCCAAGAAAGAATTATAGAACATAAAAATAAAAGAATTATGCATTTATCAAAGGAAGTAAAAAGGCTTACTGAAGTCGAAAAAGAATTAAATAGCAAAATTTACCGATTATCTAAATTACTCCCTTTGTCACACTTACCTTCTGAAGTATTGACTGAGAGTTTACTCAAAGAAATACAGCTGTTAGAATCTCAACTTCAGCTTTCAAAAGAAAATATAGGGAAAAATCTTTTTTCAGACGAATATAATAAAGTGTCTAATCAGTTTTCGAAAAATAGTTCAAGTAGTAATTTTCACTTGCCAAACACAAGTAAATCACAAAAAATATCAGATACTTCTTTCAAAGAAAAGGCTCCTAGTGTTTCAAGTTTACATGCTTTATTTAATGATATAAATGATCTTAAGCATTTTTTTACAATTGAAAATGAAAAGCTACAACACTATTTAAGCAGAGATACCCTTAAAAAAGATTTATTAAAAATAGAATGGAAAGAAATTATAACTAGATTTGATGAGATTGCTGCAGCTCTTAAAAAATTCATTAGTACAAACTCAGAATTCAGGATTAATGATGATGTTGATCTTTCAGACAAGGATCATGTTATATTACGTTTACAAGAAAGATTGAAAGATACCTTAGAAATGTCCTCTGATTATAAAAATGAAAATAATTATTTGCAAAAAGAGGTTGCTGATTTGAAGAAAGAATTAACTGAACTTGAACAGAATCATCAAGATACTGTATCTAAGTTAAAACAAGAGATAGAGCAAAAGAATATTTCAGATCCCTCAGCTTTTAATTCTTATGAAACAAATGATGCACAGAAATTGAAAGAGTTATTATGCATTAAACAGACTCAGCTTGATGAAGCCAACAATCATTTGAGTACCTGTCAAAACTTTATTTTAGAACTTCAGCGAAGCCTCAGCAAGTGTAGAGAATGTGATAGAAATTCTTCTCCTCCAAGTGTTCACCATCAGTCTAAACAGCATATGCAAAAAGTAATAAAAAATAATGAAAATGAACCAAACTCTGATGCTCAATTTGCTAAAAATCTTTCTCAATCTTCATTGAATAATAGTAAAGACAATACTTTACAAGCTAAAGAACAACAAATTAAGTCACTACAAACAAAATTAGAAGTTTCTGAAAAAAATATTAGAAGTTTAGAAGATGTAATTGAATCTCTGCAGAATAAAATAAGTCATTTGAAAGAGGAAAATTATCGATTAAGTACTAATTTGCATGTGGTGGAAAGTGAAAAAGTTGTATCTGAAGCTAGTCACCATGTAAACAATTCTTTAAAAGGGAAGTTGAAGGAATTGAAAACCCAGTCAGAACTTCTGTTAGCAGAAAAAGATGATCTTCAAAGTAGAGTGGCTTTGTTGGAAGAAGAGAATACAAAACTTAAAGAGGATTTAGATACAGCTATTTCTGAGAATGAATCTCTAAAAGGAAACCACCAGGTAAAAACCTTACTTCAGTCGAAATTAGATGATGCTGAGAAACATATTGATAATATTGAGACTAATATTGTGGAATTGCAAAATATTGTTGAGAATTTAAGAGAAGAAAACATGAAGTTACAGTCAGAGCTTCAAATATATAAAAATAGATCTGATCTTGCTAATGCTTATGAAGAAGATATTGTTGCTTTAAAAAATTCATTGATTTTAAAAGATGAGGAAATTGAAAAATTAAAAGAGTCTTTGGTTACTTTAGAAAATAAAGCATTGGAAATGAACCATTATCGAAAAGTTCTCCGAAAAGAAATTGAAAATTTATGTAATACTTTAATGGAAGATAGTGATAGCAGTGTTAACACTGCACGCTGTAAAGCTATTTACAAAGCTGCTGTTTTGCGAGCTGCTCAAGCTCTGTTGCAGTTTGATTCTGATGATCCAAATATATCTGATTCTCAACAAAGTAATGCACTTGAAGAAATGAAGCACCAAGTTTCAATCTATCTTACTGAAGTAGCTCGCATTAATGAATTACTAACCATTAAAAATCAACAAAGGGAAGAACTGTTAAGAGAATATTTGGATGAAAATGGGCATGCAGATATATTGGGTGCATTAACAAGCCATGAAATAAATATCCATGAAGGCTCTGATGCAGCTAATGAGTCTATTCCTGTAAGTTGTTCATCATCCATCTCTGGAACTTTATCAACTGGTGCTAAAGTGCATTTTGCAGAAAAAGATGTACAGACTGAGAAACATGAACATAAACCAATGTGTTCTAAACATTTGCTGAAAGAAACACAAGAAGAACTTTGTGGTGCAAAATCTGTTGTTGCTTATCTTGTGACAAACTGTGCAAGGGTTGAAGATGCACTTCGTGAGGAGCAAAATGCAAGATCTAGACTTGAAAGAGACTGTGAAAGTCTTCAAGAGAATATCAGGGACTTAAAGAATCAATTGAAAGAGAAGAGCAGTTTGATCAAACGGCTTGACTCTTTGATCGCTATGATGCGATCTAAAGAATGTAATGATGAGATTGGAATAGAGCAGCAAAAAAGTGAAATACAATGGCTTGTAAATGAAAATCAAAAATTGTTTGAAAAAATTACAGAAACTCAATCTGAACTTTCCAAATGCAAAGAAGAAAATTCAAGAATACAAAATGACCTTAATCAAATGAAAAGACAATTAGTAAATGAGAAATATGATCATGCAAAAGTAAACAATGAGTTGAGACATTTACGTCAACAAATTGGCAATACACAATTGACTGATTCAAATGTTTGATTTTTCGAATTTTAATTTCTATATTTTTAAAGTATGGTTCTTTTGTTGTTTCTATATTATTATATATTGCTTTTCAAATGATTTTTCACTATGAAAATGTATTTAATTTTTATTTATTATCATCTTACACAGGATAAATTTTTCATTTTATAGGAGTATTAATGTAATTATATGTATAAATTTATTCTTTTTTCACTTGCTTAAATATTTTGTTCTGTGAGGTTTATGTTAAACCCTATCACGTGTTCAAAGAAATTTTTTTTCATATTTTTCTAGAATATTTGGACATCTTTTTTTACAAATAATTTGCAATTAGATTTTAATGAGTTGAGTCTTAATTTTACTACTAATTAAATTTTTATTTTTTATGATTATGTAAATTAATGAAGTGTTTTCTAACCATGAACATGATGTTTGATATAAAAAAGTGTTTCATCTGAGAAATGTATGCATTACAAATTATTAGATTTCTTGTATAGTTTTTTTTATATATTTTTTAAAGTAAAATATGTTAGCTACAATGTATTTTTGTGATGCTAGTTAAACTTTATTACATTTGTAAAATATTTTTGTAAATTATTTATTATATTTTCTTATATAAAACTAAAATTATTTTCCTGGGGGAAAAGTACCCACTTTTAGAAATATTTTCATCTGGTGATTGATTGCATATAATTTTAATCATATTAAGAAATGAAAAGTATTGAATGTTATCACAAAGTGTTTTTCATGTACATATCATTTGATAATTTATTAGTATATTTATTTGTATATATTTGAATATTGTTGTATAATTACTACTTACATATTTAAATAAAAGAATTCCTTGTCTTGAGAATTTTTGCTCAAATTAAATACATATTATAAAAAATGATATTTATTTTAGTAACAAAAATTTTTTTGTAGTTTAATATGAATAATTTTTGAAGATCTTGTCCTGCTAAATAATAAATTTTATTCTACATCTTTTTACTTTTTCTGTACCTCCTGTAAATAATCATAAATTTTTTAGCTGTAATTAATTAATATTTAAGTGTGAAATATGTTACTACACTTTGATGTATTGTTCAAGTGTCTTCATCATGAATAACAGTGTCTTTTTTTTCTTTGATCTAGAATGATACATGTTTATATTTGTATGTGAATATAAAATACAATTTTTTTCTTCTGTGTAATTAAACTTAAATTTTAATGATAAATCTAGTTTATTTATCTTTTTTGTTTCATAATTTACTTATAAAACTAAAAAAAATATTTTTTAAATTTGTATTTAATATTTTAATTAATTTTAGGAGCACAATTAATTTTTTTTCATATGTTTATTCTTATTCTCATAAATTACATTGAAGCACATTTTGTATAATGAAATTTTTTATAAATAATCTTTCTTTTTATTATAATTTGTTTATTTAACTCAACATATTTTCTTATAGATACATGTTTCATCATAATTATTAAAAGTATATTTATACTTTCAGCACATTCTCTATAAGTAAATGGTTTGATTTTCTTTCCGAAAGTGCAAGTTCTATATTTTGTGATGTACCTAATTACTAAATAAACTTATGCATTGTATAAATATAAATATATTTTAGTTTAATTCGTTTTGTTTTTGCATGCTCCAAGGAACCACAAAAATAATTCATTGATCTAGACAAAAAAGATAAACTCTGCATATTTGTTCAAAATGTAATATATCAAATGTTTTTATACTGACGGCCCTCAGATGGCATGCCTCCAGTATTTTATTCGCCTTATGAATATACTAATTACTTAAGTTATTATATTGAGTACTGGTAATTAATTTAACATCCAGGTAATAATTATTTTCAGCAGCACTAAAAATAAATATTAATAATTGTTTTAATTTACATAGATAAAAAGAAAATAAAACTGAATTTTTTTTTATGTACATCAACTTTTTTTACTTCAGATAAAAGGTAAATATAAATTTATTTTTCCATTATTATGCTTATGTATGTTTCAATAAATATTTGAAAAAGTACTTGATATCAAAAAATTAAATGTAAAAGAAAGTTTCATGACTAATTAGAAGGATACAAATTAAAAGTTTCAAATGAAAAAGTAGAGTAAAACTTTCTTAAATAAGCTGCATTATTTATACATATGCATCTATAATTTCAGTCTTGTTTATTTTGCTTTCAATTATTGTATTTAGTTATAAAATTTTAATTTTTGTGTCCACTAAGATATGCAACTTATTTTCCCCTATTAAGTTCAGTGATGCTGTAATGATTAATTTATACTTAATCATAATTAATTTTTCTCAATTGTTGATAAAATAGACAATAAACAATAGATAACATCTTAGTTTTAAAATAATATATTAATTTATCAAAGTTAGTAAGAGATTTTTCAAGATATTTTGGAAAAAACCTGGTAATATCCATTTGCAAGATACAGACAAATTTATTGGATACATTTAGGAAACTAAAAAAGGCTTCTAGAAAAATTGAAACTAAAATCAAAAATATTTTCTTTTTCTAATTAAAATTTTTGAGACTATGCATTGAAATTAATATTGGTGAGAAATATTTAATTCGTTTTTTCATGTACAGTAAATTCTTTGTCTGAATGTGATTCATAAAGTAACTTGTAAGTGTTTGTCAAACTGCTAATGTGATTTTTGTATTTAAAAGGCATTTTTCAATTCTGTTTAATAAAATGTGTTTTATACTAATAATAAAAGATATATAATGGACACCAAAATTTTTGATATTTGTAATCAAAATTATTTCTGTAAAATGAATTTATTAATTCTAATAAATTTCTTTTGTTAAGATACTTCATTTCTTTTTAAGCCAGCTGTGATTTTGGATACATATTTTTTTATTATTAAGTATTAAAAAATTAAATTTGATGTTGAGAATCATTTTCACTTTTTAAATTTATGTATAGTATTTTCTTCTGCTTGTGTTTCTAATTGTTAATAATTTTAAATTTTTATTCTAGTGTTAATAAAATTTAACATAATTCAGCCAATTTTGAAATTGCTATTAAGATATTTTTAATCTTGAAGAAAAAAAAACAGGAAATTTATGTTTTAATGAAACTAAATTTACATTTTATGTTTATATGTAGTATTAATTTTATTTATATTTTAATGAAATTAATACAGTTTGCATACTTTGCTTTTAAAGATGTGTTTCATATATAAGTGTATTCATGTTGATGTTCTGAATATTTTATCTGGAACAATTGTTTATTCTAAAAATAAGGTATAAAGTTAATTTAAAACTACATTTAGATCATTACTGTAAGAAACTAGGACTGGAGCATTTAATATATACAGTTTGTATTAAATGATAAATATTAAACACTCACTCACTCACACTCTATTCTGCTTTAAACAAACTATTACCTTTATGAATTTTTGCTTGAAATACAATTATAAACTTTTTATGTAATTTTTTTCTCAGAAATTTTTATCTAAACAGTTTTATTACTATGACATAATGTGTTTGAGTTGTGTTTAAGTTGTGTGAAGTGTACATGAAAGTGGATGCAAAAAAATTAGTGATAGGTTACTATCATTGATGATTTATTTCATCTATTTGGATTTAAAATATCCTAAAATCTATTTAATGCGTAACACTATTTTAAAACAAAAATTTATATTTACATTTCTGAAGATTATTTTAAATTCTTAAAGATCATTCAATTCATTGAATGTGCTTGAGACATTACAAATTACATATATTTTATTTTAAGTTCTTGTATGGTTTTTCCATTAATGACAGTTTGATTTGTTTGTAAAACATTGAACGTCGTTATGTCAATTTAAATCACTTCATTATAATGAATATTTCAGTGAGATAAAAAAGTATTTCGTACTACTGAAGAGAGTATAGTTACTCTCTTAAGTAGTTTCCAAATTTGTTGACATTTGGAATAATTTTTTTAAGACGTCCCAGAATAAGAATTTAATTATAAGGGCTGTACTTTTGTTATATATATATATATATCTTTGACTTTGAATATTGTTTGTATTATTTTTTAACATTACAAATTCAAAATATTTCCTCTCGCAAGATTTATGTCAGCATGACTTATAGTTTTTATTTTTAATCTAAAAGAATTTAATTTTATCGATGTACAATGTGATTATATTAAATGCATTTCTATTATATCATCAGTTTTAATTCCTAGAAAATCTATTCATAACATTATAAATTCATTTCCATATTGCTAGTAAAATAGCTAAACATTAAAGTAAGTCACTTGATATTGATATTACATCATAATCTGTGTGAATATGTTTGCTTCAATTATTTTTATATGCGGATGTTCACCGTTTTCCAAGAACATTTTGAACCAACATTTTCTAAGAACAGATGGAGAAAACATATGTAATGAAATTTTCCGAATAAAGAAGGGTTGTTATCAGAAATTACAAAACTAAACAATATCACTTGGTAATTAAAAAAGTTTTATTTCTAGAGTATGGTAAATTCCAAACATTTGCATCTAGTTGTGTGCGCTGAATGCCAGTCCCACAAAAATGATTAAAACTTCTTTATGAGCTGTTTTTGATCACAAAATTCTCTGAGGAAGTTTAATCATTTTTTTTATTCTGGCCTTTTACTAAAATAATGTGCATATATATATAAATAAATAATGAAATAATTATAAGTGCACTTTAATCATATGTTATGTGCATGGCATCCAGCATTCACAACATTTTAATAGTAACATGAATTTTTATTTCCAATTAAAAAAGTCTGCATTTAATTAAGTACTAGGCTCCCACTCTAAAATAACTTCCTTGTTTCTTGTCCACAATTACACTTCTTTAAAGCAGCAGACTTGTTCTTTAAAGAGTATCACAGCATAACTTGATTGCTTTCTTTGTTTCCAGCAGATATCTACTTTTGATTTCATCATCCACAATTATTTCTTTACTAAACTTTGGTCTATGTGTGCGTTGCGTCAAAGGTAATTGCTAAAAAAATTTAAAAAAATTTTTTTTTTCATTCATTTAAATGAAAATGGTGAAAAATATATGAGCATTGAAATTACATCATGCGTATATATATATATATATATATATATATATATATATATATATATATATATATATATATATATATATATATATACATATATATATATACATACATTAAGTGGGTGGCACAGATGCCATATAATTTTAAATGCCCAATTCTGAGTTTGGCGATTTTTTTGGCGGATTATCTTATATATATATGGCAACCTGGTTTCTTTATTATGTCATAGATATGGTGACATATAAGAATTATGTAGAAAATTCTATTTTGGCAACCTTATTATTTACGTCATCGCACACGTCACAATATATCATCTTGGCAACATTTCTTCGTCGCCAAAAAAATTCAGAATTTGGCATCCTGGATTATACGGCATCTGTGCCAAGTGGTTATCAAATTAATGGAAACGACCTAGATTTATCAGGAATTCTCCAATAACATGGTGTAGAATATAAAAATGCTTTAATATATATTACAGATTGGATTCATCTGAAAGTCGAATGATGCAATCATTTAGAATGTATGATTCGAATCTTAGTTGGATGACTTATGATTCGATAAATACTGAACCATTGTTCATGAAGATATTATGAAGGTTTAGAAAGATGCCGGTTGAGAACATCGATTCCAAGTTGAACGCTCTAAAATAGACATAGCGTTTGGGAGACTAAATAGGCTGAGGTAGGTGTTTCTCTTTATATTTGTGCTCATCAAACCACGCTTATACCAGACCCATAACATGAAAATGAAAATATATCAACTTAGAAAATTCCATCTGCAGGAATTTTTGTTAATTATCATGGATGGAAATTTCATCACAGAGCATAGTTTTTATCATAGGAGTGCCATCTAAAATTTCTGCATATTTTTCGCAATGAAATTCTTCTTTCAAGGTTATGATTGGACTAGCAGAAAACTGCAGCACGATTGCTTGCTATGACTGAGACATTTTTATGCTTGAGAATTGAAAAAAGTCAATCATGATCATACATATGTGCAAATATCAGCTGAAAGTGCGTCCATTTTGTCAGAAAATGTGAAGGATAATATGTATAACTTTCTTCTACTTATCAAATGACCAGGTTTTGTGGTTGTGACACCACTACAGAAAGTAAGCTTAACATAAATATCTGTGACAAATAACTTGGATGGTGATAGTTGTTATTTTTGTGACACAATATGTTCTACACTAGTAGCAGATTGATTTCTAGGCAAAGAATTTTAACTTGAATTATTTTTCTAAAATTACGTTTTGTTTGAAATATTTGAATGGAGTATATTTATAATTGAAAAAATAATAATTTTATGAGTGAAAATAAGTATTTTATATTGAGGAAACGTTTTTAACAGACATATATTGCAGGGGGAAAAAGAACATTTTGCAAGATTTTTCTCTTTTTTTTGTAATTAGGAATTAATTTGATTGGATTTCCGAGTGGCTTCCGCGTTTACACGATAGATACCTTAGTTAGCAGATAACTTCTGTCAATCTCTGTATCATTGGATGATAGTCAATATCCTTAAGTGTCTTAATGTATATTGTTTTTTTTTTTAAATAACGGCGGGCACTTGGGTGATTAACCCTTCGCCACAACAAGGCCGGAAACTGCTACTCATTTGTCGTTACCCAGCGGGCACCTGTGAACCAAGTCACGGAGGCGAGTAGCATTACCCGCATCATACCACCACATACCCGTTTATAGGGCGGGCCACATTCATACATCAACACACAAGAAAGGACAGAGAAACATAGAGAGATAGAAACATCCATGCCCGAACCGGGATTCGAACCCGGGACCCACAGTTCAAGAGTCAGGAACGCTAACCACTCAGCCATTGGTCGGCTTAATGTATATTGTAATAGAAATTATTTTTTTCATTTCTGGAAGAAAAAATTGATATTTTTAATAAATAATCTATCAATATCGCCATAATGAGGCTTGAAAAGTTCTTAAAAATTGATGTAAGGTGAATTATTTTTAATGTGAATTACTTTAAGCAAATGATTTTTTAAGCTTTTCCATTATTTAAAAATAAATAGTAAAAATTTTCAGAAAGTCATATTAAAAGAGATTTAAGAAAGTCTATGTATTTAATAATCGCGAAGTAAAGTAAACTATTAATAATAAATTAATTAACTTACTTTTAAAGAAAATATTCTTTTAAGTTCGGGCATCAATACAGACGATAAAGATAACTTTGCATTGCTATATTAACAGATGTTACAAATGTCTTTAAAATTTAGTACGTGTTTAATGGATGGCATTATGCACTTTCATAATTTATCACACTATTTTAGAATTAATTACTAAAAGAATTATTAATTTACATCAAAACTTTGATTCAGATTAATGCTTGGTGTAATGTTGACGGAAGTAAATTTAGCTTATTATTTTTAAATAAGAGTCTTCATTACTATCTTTCTAAATGGAATTGTAAAACATTTCATTTAAGAAAAGCAATTTTGATGTATTAGAAATATTATTACGTGTAATCTTCGCATAAAGATCCAGAACAGCTTCTTGTCATCTCAGGAGGTGGCCCGGGGCAAAATTCATTCTGAACCATGGATAAAATATTTTGTGCCACCTGTTGTACACAAACGACGTCTCTCTTTTGAATTCCAGCACCACAAGCAGTTGAACAAGGGCCCCAAGACCCTACCTGCCATCTGAGAGAAAAAGCAACATATGGTCTTATTAAATTTTTTTATCAATACAGAATCAATACATTTATTAATCAATAGAGATGGAACAATAGAGATGGAAAGATGTTTGCTTGGATAAATTAGAGTAACATATTTGTAATTGATGTAATAGATGATAATAATTGATTTGATAGATGATATTATACAGATACCTCGCTCAATTACTCTTGGGTGCATATTTTCTATCAGAAAGTTTATAAATATATACAAATTTTTAATCATAATTCAAATTAACGAGGAAAATATTTCATATAGACAAAGGAAAAAAAAATCTCGTATTTCGCATAAGACAAATGTTTCGAATATTTTAAGTCAATCCTTAAAGAATGTAACACAATCCAAAATGTATACATAAAAGTTAATTTCAATAAGCTGATGTTTTTTAAAATTAAAATAATGTGTTGATAAATTACAAATTAACTATTTTTTCTTACTTTTTCGTATAAACAAAAAAGATTTTAATTTTATGATGGGATATTTGATAATATTCGAAGAGTGTGAGTGATATTTGTAGAAAATATGTCTTCTTTAAATTTCAGTTAGAAATGAAAAATATAAAACAAGTGAAAATATATACCATATTTTAGTTTATGTATTTCTGTTCATGAATAATAGGATTTTTTTTTTATTGAAAAAAATATGGAGAAGTTTAGTGTATTCCCCTAGGAAAAGAAAATATTATTTTTGGATAAGGAAGAGTCAATCTAGTTGCTGTGAACGTGGTCTACGACTAAGTTGTTGTCTATATTGTGATTTTTGATTTATTTGAATTTCTAAGAAGTTACTCTCTCGGAAACTAAAATGTCTTGAAAATGGCGTGCTCTCTAATAAAAGAAATTCATATCAAGTTGAAAACTCAGCAATGAATGCGTCTGCAAGATAATTTGGAATTTCCTCCAATGCTTTGCCACAGAAATGCACTATTTTGCCAAGGTAAGTTAGCAAGTTTACTGATAATTAAATACTTTAACTATTATAATCATGAAAAGATAAAAAAAATGATTGTATTTACTTAGCTGTACATGGTTGACTGTTGCAAGGCCAGATTCCTGTCTCTCCTGGCTTATTGAGGTTTGCACAAAATCCATCATCTACAACAGTACTTCCGGTCTGACACAAAACTGTAATATTCTTGAAACCTTAAAAATAAAAAAAAGTTTTTTTTTTTATTTTTTTTACATAAAATTCCTAACAATATAGAGACATTTCCAGTAATAATCTTTACATATTTCCAATTCAGATAAAAATGCAATCTATTCCTACGATTTTTTTAATTTTATTTAAAATTTTATTAATTGAATCAGAGAGGTTAACTGTTTTTAGAAGAAAATTATGCTTTTTTTATTACCTCCCCCGCATGGTGCGCTGCATTCGGACATTTCGACAACCCATCCATAGACAAGCCTATTGACGCTGTTCTTCCACAGCTTCTTATTGCCATATATTTTATTAGGACCTCGCATTGTAGCGTACCACTTTTTATAAGCCATAAGATGGCCATTGTCCACTCCATTCATGACATGATTACTTCCTGAAGTATCTCTTCTGGCTCGACTTAGATACCTCCGAATGTCATACATGGGAGTATTTTCTGAAGAAGAATGAAAATTAGTCAAACGAAAATTTAATAAATAAATTTTTGTTATGAATTAATTAAGTATTAAACGTATCACGCAATTATTGTTATTAATAGTGAAGCACTTGTGGAATCATTGAATCAAATCATGAATTATCGAGTAATAATTGGTTCAGAAGTTGGAGAGTAATTGTTAACACTTAGAGTGTGAGCATGTTTTCGAAAAGGATTTTTGCCAAGAAATATTTAGCGTTAGTTTAATTTACGTACAAGTGCTAAAAATTAAAAGTGTCTTCATTAGCTATTAAAAATTTGAAGTAAATGATTTAATGGTTAAAATAAAACAAATACAAAAATGCGTAGGTAAACAGTAAAAAAATTGTAATTTTGATAAGTTCCATATCTTACTTATCCTCTTTTTACATCTCTTTGGGATTTGGGAGTATCTGATAAAGAAATATACAATATTTCCCTTATCGCTTAATGGAACTTCTAAAGGTTCCTTTTTCAAGGAAAATACAAGTGGCTTTAAGTGTTAAAAGTGCTCCCACGCCATATTAAATGCTAAATACTTCGTTTTGTAGAGGTTTTTTTTATTATTTTGGGTAACATCTGTTTGTTCTATTACAGGAATATCTGGGGACATAGTTTGAGAAAGAGCATCAGTACTACAATATAAAGATTTGAAAACCTCTTGAAGCTTATCTTGATTTAGTTGTAAAGTGCCCTAGAATTATGTACCATTAAGGATTAGACAACAAATCTATGAATGTCATCTACATTAATATTGCTATTACATCTGTCCTAAAGTATGATAACAGATTGCTAATGATCACTAGCTGTCATGAGAAATGATACACTAAACCATCATATTAAAATCTGTATATTTCTGGAAAACAAAGATTGATCGTAAACATTGCCTACGACGTTTTAATGCAGGGATCTAATGATTTTTTGTTTCATATCTGATTAGAGATCCATCATTAAAATATGGGTTGTATTGATCTACTGTAATGTGATGAACACCTGGGGTATTATTCTCGACTGCTCTATTGAGTTTAAGGAGCTAAAGGCAGATGTTTCAAAACCATTTGTGACCTTATGTTTCTTCAGGTATGTGTCATTAAGATACGACATAGAAGGAGATACAATATATTAGATAGCTCAAATAATCATTACTTTTGGAAATATCAAACCGGTGTCTTTACTGTATTCAGGTCCCTAAATCATGAAGTACCTTAATCTCACCGATAAGTTTTTTGTAGCACCACTACTGCCATGAGTTTGGAGCAGTTATATGTATATGGTGTAAATGATAACTTATTTCTAGAAATATTGGCGATACCTTATCGCTCAACTTAGTTTAATTTTAAAATTCAACATATGAGTCCCACACATTGCTACCGAAGGAAATTTG
Organism: Latrodectus hesperus; assembly: GCA_037975125.1. Lineage (NCBI taxonomy): Eukaryota > Metazoa > Arthropoda > Arachnida > Araneae > Theridiidae > Latrodectus > Latrodectus hesperus. Next base: position 1,152,416 of record JAJQOW010000019.1, on the reverse strand, counting down.
CTTCATGGCATTGACTTTCATGATTTGTTTCGCAAACGGAAAGAAAATAATCCCTTTTTAAGTTAATCATCTGTGAGGATGGGGAATGGCTTATATCTACAACAGAGTTAAATAAAATAAATCATGTAAAATATGAACTGCTTATTCAAGGTGTTTCTGAAATCAATATTTATAAAAAGGTGATATTATTTGTTTGTTGGATATGTACTAGATAAATTGAATCTCACTCAATAACTGGTAGAATCGATCATAAAATTAGATATACAGAACTTCAAAAAGATTATGCAAGATCTGATGTAATTCTTGAAAACATGGATAAGTGAAACGCAGCTTATAATACAAGCAACACTATTGAAACACTCGTATGTTAATATACATATGTGTATTAATTTTCTTAACGGAAAAATAAAACCTTTACAGAGTATTATCAAATGATGTAAGCGTGAACGGATGATAAAAATATTTACTTATATATAGATTTACTTATATTTACTTATATATAGATTAGCATATATATAGATTGCTTACATATAGACAGTTAGCAATTCTACTCATATAAAGAGCGTACTTAGTTTCTTTTTTAAGAAAGGGAAAAAATCAACTCTTTAGAAAAATTTATTTTAGAAACAACTTAATTTTGTTATGTACGTATGTGCTCGTAATGTTGTGGCTACATCTTTAATATTGATTCATTTACATTTCAGAGTGATTCAAGAACATATTATTAAAATCAAATTAAGTTAAAAGCTGCATTTTTTATAGGATTTTTTAAAAGGTTTTTCAAAGATAATATATAAATATCTTATCTTAAAAAAAGAAAACTTTTAAAAAATTCCATAAAAATAAAATGTAGCTTTAAACTAAATTTGATATTGTTCAAGATGTGATAATTTTCAAGATAATAGATATTATCTTGAAATTTCAAATATATATATAAAAAAGAATTCTTTAATCTGTAAAATATTGTTTCGAAAATTTGATTATATAAAATTTTAAGGTTTGATATAATATGATGATCTAATATTAAAAATCTTTATTTGATATTATAATGCAACTTAATTTATTATTTTCTAAATATTAAGCCTTGAAATTTTCCATTACCAAAAAGAACCTCATGTAAGAAAATAACTCTAAAAAAATTTAATAATTAAATTTTATAATTTATAATAAAATTTTTAATAAAAAACTTACCAGTTGATAAAGGTATGCCATCATCGTTAAAATGCTGTAAGAGGAAATATATTTAAGATATTGATTGAGGAAAACTAAAATAATAATATTTTGTAATTTAAAGCACACTTAAGATTTTAATAAAAGTCAACTATCATATATTAGAAAACCTTTCTATTTATACAAATAAACAATATCTTCTAGTTATCCAACGAAATGTATTCATAATTAACTGTACACATTTGTAACATATTTTAAACAAATATATAAGTTATTTTGCTCTATTATATTAAATGAATTTTAATACAATTATCTTTAAATTATAATAAATCTGTATGGGAATAAACAGTATACAGGTTTGCCGGTAATTATTATTTGACAAAATCAGTGGCCAACGCATAAAGAACATTATATAATATTAATATTTGAAATAATAATGGGATGGTGTATGCTTAAGATGGAGAGAAAAGGATGGAATCTTAGGTGAAATCGTTTTCTTCCTCATGTGTTCATATTTGCATTGGTTCGAAATTCACTTTAAACTGTGTGTTTTGATTTAATTTGTTGGGTTTTGATTAATTAAGTTGATTTAACCTTTGTGGTAAAAAAATGATAGTTGAGTGATAAACGAAACTAATCAAAGTTATGAGAAGTTTGATGCTTTCCAAGTCAAAGTACTGTTATTGTATATCCATTAGTGCAACACTTGTACATTTTATTTTTGTACAACACTTGTACATTTTGTAGTAAAAATAAAAACATTTCCACATAAGAATAATCTCCTGTTCTAAAATTTTGACAAAAGATTAAGTTGATAGTAACTCAATTGTAAGGTATATGCACAGGTTTCACCAGTATAATTTAGTAACTTGGAAAGCATCGTGGCTTGTCATAATATCCAACAAGTACAACTGAATAGTACATTATTAAAAAATTTATTATAAGGCAATAGCTATCATGTGCTTTAAATGGATTTAAAAAAAAATTAAGTGTCATAAGTTTCATATTATAATTGCAGGAAGATTTTTCAGGAGTTCAGCGGTTTTAATGTCTGCAGAAATAAACAGCTGGAAACACTTTATAAATAAGCAAATCGTAGTCCCATTTGAATTTTTTCTCATTGAGCGACAAATCGAATTTATACACTCTTAAACTCATCAAGTAAATAAATTCAAACGAAATAAATTTCCAGTTTTTTGCTTCTTAAAAAACTCAATCCATCTTATAGGACCAAATTTTTTTTTAAATTATTCAATCCAATTGAATTAAAATAGAGAATATTTTGCTCTCAATTAAGTACCTGAAAAGTTTTATCTAGAGTGTAAGCGAAGAAAGTAAATTCAAAAACCACCAAAGAAATTGGGTATTGAAAAGCTCTTGATTTTTTTTAAAGAGTACTTTTATTATTAGGCCACCTTCGGAGTCATCACTTTTTTATAAGAGCAAAAGGTAGTCGTTTTGATGTGTATTTTATTCATAATTCTTTGTTTTATTGTAAATTGACTGATAACAAATTACTTATCTTTAAGAGCTAAATTTGAATTAAAAATTTTTTTATTTAATTTTAACATACTAAAGTAATTCATTTTTGCAAGAAAGGGTTCCTCATGAAATTCAGAAATAATATTGCTGATTATATTTGAGCTATGAACTTGATACTTAACGACTATTACATGGATGGATTTAACAACTTAATTTTTACTTAAACCACAAAAAATTTCTTAAAGTCTAATTTAAATCTGAGCTATTTTTGAGATTTAAACGAGCTCAAATAATCGTTAGGTATGAATACGATTGTTAAAGGCAGTTTTCTTACCAAGCACCTCCCATTCAAACAATATGCCTTGGTCCTGTGATCAGGACTACAATCTGTACCGAAGGGAAATTTTCCATCTTCATATACATCCATTTGGTAGTGTGTATCTTGCCAAACTCTATCTTGGCAAGCGACAATACAGGCTGAGTGTGGATTCCCTAAAATTGAATGTTATTCATTAATTATTCCCGTTATTATATATTTTAATGTCCAATTACTAACTATATACGCAGAGATGCGTACATTTAAAAATGAGGAAAATGCTAAATATTCGGTAGTACAAGTAGTCAAAATAATGGAAACACCAGTGAATAAAAGTGACATATTTGAATGCATTTCGTAAGCATTAAAATAAAATAGCTACCAGTTTTTTTTATAAATATATAAATGTGTATATTCTGGTAGTATGGGGTATATTTAATGAAGATTTGTAAGTCTTCAATGTTTTTTAAAAGTATAAAATGTGAGACCACTCAAATTTTCAGAGGCCAAATTGTAGGATTTGGGGCAGCTGGAGCGAGCAACTGTGTTTGAAGTATCCCAACTGTGCTCGGCAAAGCAAAATATTAAACGAAAGAAAAACCCTGTGAAAGAGACAGATAGGTATTGAAGTGGAATGTAATATCTAAAAAAGCGAACATCTGCAGCAAAAGGGACTGCAGAGCTCAATCAGCATCTATTTTCTCCAGTGTCAATGATTACGGTTTGATGGTACCTTCATAAGCAGAATATTTACAACAGAGCAGCAATTCCTAAGCCACTTGTCACAGATGTTAATTCCAAACGTCGTTTACAGCGGTGTTGCACTAACAACACCTGGTTGATTGATAAATGAATTAATGTAATATGGTTTTACGAAGCGTCTTTTACACTTTTCCCTGAAACAGGACGGGTATACGTTTAGAGGACACCTTCACAAGCGTATGATCATAATCGTCTTCTTATAACTAACAAGCATTCTGGAGGATCTGTCATGAAAAAAGCAACCGTATCGTGGTATTCTTCTGAACCAATCGGAAGACTGAAAGGAAGAATACTGAGGAGAAATGCAGTGAAATTTTAGTCAATCAAGTTCATGGCATTATGTAAATTTTGTTTTATGAAGGAGATGAAAATTTCCAGAATGATAATTCTCATATCTATGCAGCATGACTTGTTTTTAGTCAGAGTTTGATGAATATGAGAGTAAAGATGAACAACTGCTTTCGCCTCCGTGCAGACATCTGATCTCAATACAATTAAGCCATTATGGTCTATTTTAGAAGTATCAATACACAGTTTCGATTCATCCACTGGCATCTATCCAAGAACTTTCACAATATCTCCATGAAGAATGGTACAACAGTTCTCTAAACACTATTCAGCACATGTATAAAACGATTTCTTCGCGAATACAAATTGTGCTACATGCCGAAAGCAGTCCTATAACATACTAATAAAGTATTTTTTACCATTATTTTGATAACCATCTGCATGTTTACTATTTGTAATCCTATGTTGTTGATAAAAGGGCAAATACAATGCCACTTATAAGAATATTATCAAATAAGATATTTATGAATTTGACCCTAAATGTTAATTCAAATAAGCATTTAAAGTCGTCCCTTATTGATTCAGACTGTGACTAATTTATTAAATTAATGTCTCATTTGTGTTAATGAAGAATACTATCACAAGTGTTTTTTATAAAGTTCACCTGAAAATGGAAGAATTCCTACTTTCGTATTATTTTCCCTAATTGTAATTGTGGTTTATTATAATGTTTTTTCTTTTAATAATGGAATGAAATTGACATTACAATAAATAACAAAAAACAGTAGATTTTATTAACTACACATAAAAAAGATGATGACAAAACCTTCTTATTTCGCTTTTAAACTATTGGTACTTTCACAGATGTCTTGTAAACTAAAATTAGCTAACTTTAGAATTAAGTAATGCTTAAAAAGACATTAATGCAGTGCAGTTGATAGTAATGTAAAAAATATATTAATTGAAGGAAAAAATGAAATAGAATTGGATGGATTGTATGGGTTTTCAGTTTCTATGTTCCAGATTATTATCAGTTGTATAAATTTTGTGACTATATATATATTATGTATATATTTCTGTTACAATTAAAATTGTATAATATTGAGACTCCTATTATAATGTTCGCTCATTTTTAAAATATGCCGGCAAATAATGCTAATAGAAATATCAATGAATTATAAATAAAAATATTTTTTATTTGCTACCAAAAGTATTTTAATTTCATTGTTTTAATTCATGTGTTATAGGAAACAATTATTATTAAGATTTTATATTGATCCTATTTATTTTAGAGATATACGTCAGAAAAGTTTCTTTTATTAGTAAATTACAATTATTCATTTACTATAGTTAATGTTGTTGTTGTTACTTATATCTCAGGTTGTCTAGCTAGGCTAGATAACCCCCATAAAACCAAAAATATCTAAAATGTCTAAAAAATGCGATGGGTCCCGAAGGACATCGTCTTTTTTAAAAATTAGGCAGGTATTATGTCCAGGGGTGGTCATATTGACGGAACAACAAAGACAGTCTGAAAATGTCCTATGCCCCCACTGAAAGGTGATTCCTCTCGTGTGCCCACTCAGATAGTGGTAAAAAGCAGTTAGATAAGATCTTGTTCTAAGATTGAAGGTCTCACCTGGTCTTTTGGCAAAGTACCATGGAAGATGAAGTGCATTGTTAACTAATTTGTCCAATAGATGAAGTGCTTTGTTAACTAAACATTTTAGTTACATCAACACCCTTCATCTAAAATATTTCTTTGTGAAAAGAAATAGTATTGTATACTGACCTGGTTGAGGAGGAAGTTGTCTTCCTTTTCCACTAAGAACTGTAGGATATTTAACTCTATACCTCTGGCAAACTTCGTTTGCGTATTGGTCCACAGATTTAGAAGAGCCACAAGTCTAAACATAAAAGATTGTTAAGTTATAATGTATAATTCATAAATAATAATGAAAATATACATCAATATAATTCACTGTTTATTTATACTTACCGATAAGGGAGCGTCACATAATTGAAAGGTATCCCTTTGACCAGGACAACCAGTCCTACAAATAAAAATAACATTCATAATGTCTTTTTAACAGGACACTTTTTACTAAAACAGCACTGAGTCTATAAATTTACTTCTTTCAGAACAATAACTGAAACAAAATAATTCAGAGAATTTATTTTGATAAGACGTATAAGTAATTGGATAAACAACTATAAATAACTACAAATTTCTCATTTTTAATCTGATGGAGAGTTTGTAGGATTAACGAGTAAGATATAATCCTTACTGCTTGTACTTTAAAGGTATTTAAATTCTATTAAGCTTTACTACATTTTGCATTAAATCCCTGATGGGACTGAGAATTTAGATCCTTTCGATACATACACAGAGTTGCATTCCCGAGACACCAGTTGAAATCCCTTCCCTTTAAGCATGCAAGAAGGCCTGCATTTGCTGACTTTGTGCCATGGACCCCATCCACTCTCAGACAGGGAAGGCTGAGGACCAGGTGATAAAGCCGACGCTCCTGATAGACCTGGTGGAAGTAATTGTTCCGTTAAGTTTTGCTATACAAAACATTTCTATCCAAAATAGGTTTTCGAAATAAAGAACGATCCACTCACTTGAAGAGCACTGCAAATCATTTGCACTGTCTGTGCTGTATCCGTTGCAATCAAAAGGCTAAAACAAGGGAAGGAAAATGCACAAGCACGTTATATTTTATGATAATGTATAGTATTTATACGGATACAATACGTATAGTATCTCATATAACAAGTATCTCATATTGTATATATACGTATACAATACGTCTAGTATCTTATATAGTATATATACGCATACAATAAGTATAGTATCTCATATAGTATATATACGTATAGTATCTCATATAGCATATATACGGATACAATACGTATAGTATCTTATGTAACAAGTATTTCATATAGTATATTTACATATACAATACGTAAAGTATCTTATATAGTATATATTACGTATACAATACGATTAGTATCTGATATAACAAGTATCTCATATAGTATATATACGTACACATTATGTATAGTGTCTTATATAGTATATATACGTATACAATACGTATAGTATCTTATATAACAAGTATTTCAAATAGTAAATTTACATATACAATACATAAAGTATCTTATATAGTATATATACGTATACAATACGATTAGTATCTGATATAACAAGTATCTCATTTAGTGTATATACGTACACATTAAGTATAGTGTCTTATATAGTATATATACGTATACAATACACATAGTATCTTATATAACAAGTATTTCATATAGTTTATTTACATATACAATACGTATAGTATCTTATATAGTATATATACGTATACAATACGTATAATTTCTCATATGACAAGTATTTCATGCATTCATAACTAATTTGAATATTCATAAAAATCGAAAGAATTTGAATCCAGTTAGATTAAAAACTATTATGTTGAATATAAAATTTTTTTGGCGTAAGAAATTTGTTACAGATGACACTGAACATAAATAATTAACAGAAAGTATTTAAAAATCCCAGTACCGTATAATACAGGATGAATGAATAATATTGTTTTTCTGCTGAAAGGATATAATATGCCTTCTTAGATTTATTTGAATATAAATAAAAGGATTTTTTCAAAAAGTTTTCATTAAGATATAAGATTTGCAATTGTGTACTAAAAACTTGAATTATTTTTTTCCCAATCAAAAAATATTTACTGAATTCAACTAAACCAAATTCTCAAAATTCTACTCTTTATTTAAATTATTTATAAATAAAGGAACAGGTTATATTCTGATTATAAATATTTTAAAATTAGTTATATTTTAATGTTATTTTTTACTTACAATTAACTGAAATTCAGGCATAATTTGATATTAATTTCACTATGAAGGATTTTAAATGTGTGGTGTTTACTTTTATCACTAAGATCTATTAAAATTGGAAATTAGATTATTTATTTATTACTGCTGAAAAATTTAATTTAATAAAAGCATTTAAAAAATTCACTATTTAAATTGTAGTCATTTTTATTTTATGTCCGAAGTACTTACACAAATTAGAAACACTTCTTTACACTTCGCTAATTAGCATAAGCATTACTTAATTTCTTCAGAAAATTTATCTTGAAAAATTACTTCAATACAGTTTTTACAAGAAAATTTAATGTGACATTTGGAGTATTTTTTATAGGCACGGAGATTTTTTTTATTTATATTCTTGAGTTATCTATTGTAATCTTGAATCACATATTATAATCTTGAATTACATTTTATAATCTTGAATTACATTTTATATTCTTGAAATACAAGTAACAATTTACGCAATGTCAGTTAAGTAAATGTTGGATATTCTTTTGAAAAAAGTTTCAATATAAATATTTACACTGCTTCAAAATTAAAAATTGAGATCTAAAAATAACAAAATATTTAAAAAATAATCAAAAATAAAATGTTTTGTCATTTTTATTTTCAATTTCACTGTCGATATAATATAAATATACATAAGATGGTCAAAACAAAATTATTAAATTTTAAATTATAATAACCATTAATTTGTAACTTAACCAATTTTTCGGTAATTAATTCTCTTGTCTTATATACACTTTTTTAAGTATTGTTGTGTAGGTTAATCCGACAACAATTAATCTGTCTTTATCTGTATGCCTTATTGTAATAGATACAATAATACCATTTTTAAAATAACTTTTCAAGCAAAAACGCAAAAACTATTACTGAAATTTCTAAAAACATAGCAGATACCTGGGAAATATATAAATAAATCGAATTTATACAAAAAAGAAAATTTTAAAATAATATATACTCAGTTTAAAATTTTCTAAATTTATGTCATTTTTCTACCTAGACTAAAACCAATAGTTAAGTATATATGTTACTTGCGACTTCTCTGGATACTCTATTAATAATTGCTTGAATTATTCAATACTTTAATTAATATCAAGCATATATAACTTAAAAAGTAGCAATATTATGAAACGAAATGAGATATCTCCCAATTATATTCTACATTCATATGTATTTAATAGCTATCCACTTAATAAATTAAATATTTAGAAAAGAAATATACTATATAAAGTAATTCCCTATAAATTTTAAGGTATTAATCGCATTATACAAAATTATTAACAATAACTTCACAAATGCAAAACTAATTTTATAAACATATACATCTCAACACTAAAATTATTTTAAATTTGAACGAGCTATTAGGTTGGGGAATAAGTTCCCAGCGTTTTTACAAAAGAGTTTTATTTAAACAAAAAAGCAATAATTATATCAATAAGTTAATCAATTATATATTGCCGTTGCTGTGTGTTTACAACCTTTTCCCACCTCTTGACCAATTTGTTGATGCCGTTCCGCCAAAAATCGCCTGGTCTGGTGTCAAAGAAGTTGGTGAATCAGTTTTTAAGGACTTCTTTCTTATCGAAGGTAACGCCATTCATATGGTCTGACAAGGAGCGGAAAAGATGTTAATAGATCAGTGCTAGGTCCGGAGAATATGGTGGAGGCTGAAGGACCTTCCATTCAAGCTCTTGGAGTGCGGCTTTGACGACTTGTGCAACATGGGGCCTGGCGTTGTCGTGAAGAAACATGGTTTGACCATGTCGATCAGGTCTTTTCAGTCGAATAGCCTCATTCACGCGGTGTAGCTGGGCAATGTAGAGCTCCTTGTTGACTGTAGCATTCTTTTCGAGCATTTCCCAGTGCACCAAGGGGTCCTTAAAAACTGGCTCAACAACTTCTTTGACACCAGACCAGACGATTTTTGGCGGAATGGCATCAACAAATTGGTCGAGAGGTGGGAAGTGATTATAAACAGCAATGGCGAATATATGATTGATTTATTGATGTAATTATTGTTTTTTGCTTAAATAAAAGTCTTTGGTAAAAACGCTGCTAACTTATTCCCCAACCTAATAATTTAAGAATAAAGGAAAAATGTATTTTTTAATAATATAAATATTCTGTCTTAAAACAATGAAAATAAAGGAAATATTCTTATAACTATATTTTAGAAAATAGTGTTTCGAAATAAAACATTTCTTTTTGGTAATTTGGTTACTTCAATTATGATTAGTAGAAGGAGGATAAATTGAGTCACCTGACATTCTCCCTTAACGCAGTACATGTTTTGATTGTTGTACCCACGCCAACAAGGGGTGCCATCAGGGATGGTCCATCCTTGCGTCATATAGCCTCCCCCACGTTTGTGACACCAAACGTAACAAGAATGAGAATCTAAAAATAGAAACTTATGATCATAAGATTTTGAATTTTTGAAAGCCGTCAAACATTTTTTTGTGGGAATGAATGTAGATACAAAATTTGATTTCTAAAGAAAGACATCTGCACTCCTTTTCATGAAAAAACTTTCTCTAAACAATCTTGAATTTTGAGCACGAATGAGCATGAATGAGAAATTACTATTTTAATGTAAAAAAATTTATACAAAACTTAAAATAACAAAGCATTTTTATGTAAACACTTTAACGAAAATGAAAAAAAAATCCGCAAATAAATCAATTATTATATTTTACACACAGAAATTAAAGTTGTTTGCAATTACTTAAAATAAGTAATAAATTTATAATTGATTTCCTTGTTCTTTCTTTTTTAAAAAATTATTTTTGTTTTAATAATAAAAGCAATGACCAAAATTAATGTGTATTTCATTTGTTGTGAGAAAAATTTTATTTTATTCGAATGAGCACTTCAAATTTTTTTTTAAATAAAAGATAATCTTTTTTTAAAATTAATTGTTAATTTTTTTTAATTTATTAAATTAATATTAAAAAAAATTAAATTAATTCGGTAAAAAAAATTGGTAAAAAAAGAAAATTTACTAAAAAAAAGCGTAACACACAAATGAAAATTTTCTCTCAAAAATTCCTAACAAGTTTATTTAAAAATAGAAAGACTACCTCCAAATTTTACTACACTTTTATTATCTAAAGATACAATATGCAAAGTATGAAAACCATACATCTAACTTACATTATTAGATTGAATACATTTGTATAATTTTTAATTTAAATTATTACATAAAATGTATTTATTTATATATACAAATAATTTTTACATATTTTAAATTGAATTGTTATTATTCATATTTTAAACCAGCAGGAATATTTTTCGTAGAGTTTCCGTATTAAATCATAAAAATATTAGCTTCAAAAGTAATTTTATCTTTTAAATGTCTTACTTTCTTGGCTTGGAAATTGAGTTCCTGTGATTTCTAAAGTGTTATCTCTAGTTGAGGCTTGGCGACAAGTGTCACTGATGAATTCATCTAGCATTAGTTTTCTTGTAGACAAGGAACATATCTAAAAATATTGAATAAAACATTTCAGGAGTTTCGTCATGAAAATACAGTTATATTTTAATATATCTATAAGATTTAAGAAAGCGAAGATATCTAAGAAAATATCAAAATACTTTTTACCTACTCCTCTCTGTTATTTTTAATTTAAAATTAATTAAATATTCAGTTTTTTTTTAAATCCTGAACAGTTATTTAGTTTACAAATTTAGTATAAAAAATTAAGCTTACAATGAATAAATATGGAAATTATTACAATTTTTTTCTTCTTTTTTTGTATAAAAATATGGTATCAGTTTTTTTAATTTTTATTAAAATAGGTTAAATTGATAAAAATCGTATAAGCTTGTAATAAAACTAAAATGTTACATACTTTGTGTTTTCAACATATTATTCAAAACGAACCCATCAGTTTTTTTAATAAGGAAATATGAATATATGTATATAAAATATGAAAAATACAAAGAAAAATGTATTATTTCAAAAAAGAAATAAAATACAATTTATCTTGGAATATAACTTTTAAAAATAATCATTACGGACTTAAATTGAAATACACTGTTGGTCACCAAAATTGCAACACCAAAAAGACAAGAGAGATATCACAAGAAAATTTATTTTGTAAATAACATGTTGACCAAGTATCAAATGGTTAAATTTATAGACTTCTGTGAAGTGTGGTTCCTGCCTAAATCAGTAACCAGAGTAGCCACCATTATTGTAGATTACAGCTGCCACATACCTCGGCATCGATTCAAAGAGACTTTGGAGGTGTTCTTTGGGTACAGAAGACCAAACCAGCTTCCATAAGTTGCCAAAGTTGATTTGGTGTGGCAGCTGGGGATGTAATTTGGGTCAATCTTGAGAAACCATGCACCACGTGTTTTCTATCGGTGAAAGATCTGGAAAGTGAGCCGGCCAGGGAAGCAATTCTATCTGGCGATTCGCGAAGAACTCTTGGAAAGTGCGTGCCACGTGTGGTTGCGCATTCTCCTGTTGAAATATTGCTGAGGGCAAGCCCTGAAGGTAAGGAAGGACAACTGGTTCCAGCACCTCGGAGATGTAGCGCTGCCTGTTTAAAGTACCGGCAATGCGTACTAGAGGAGTACGAAAGTGGTATCCAATACCTCCTTATACCATAAAACCCGATGCAGGATTAGTATGTCGGGGCATAACGCAGTTGTTCAGCGTCATCTCTCCACGGAGTCTCCAGACTCAATTGCGACCATCGTGGGGTTGCAGTCAGAAGCGTGACTCGCCAGTAAAGTCAATTTCATTCCATTCTGCCATCCATATTCTTCTTTCATCGCACCATTGACGGCGGAGACGTCTGTGGTTCTGCATCAAGGGTAGACGAAACAATGGTCGTCTTAAAGACGGATCAATCTGCTGTAAACGGAGTTGAATGGTACGCGCAGACACTGGATGATGCGTTACACCTGAATGCGCTGTGCTATGGTTCGTGATGTGGCTGAGCAATCCGTCACTTCCATGCGCACAATTTGCATGTCATCACGTGAAGTGGTGCAATGAGGTGGATGCGATCGTACACGTCGGACTGTCGTATCCTCCTGCATCCAACGATCACATATCCGCATTACAGTTGTTTTGTCTCGTCCAACATAACTACTGATTTCCCTAAGAGATAGTCCACAATCTTGGTAGGCTACTATCGTTCCACTGTTTAACTCAGATACTTGATCCCACAAGGATCGCTGTTTTCGATGAGACATAATTGATCGTTTTATTGAAAAACCTCAAGAAAAATACAACTGCTGAACTTGAAATCATCGAAATCTTCGAGCCTTATGTAGCGCTTTGAAGTGACGCTACAGGCACACGTGATGTACGTCTGCGCTAAAATTCAAAACATTTGCATATCTTCCTTTAATGCATGTTGTAAATTTCATATTATTTGCATGCTTCCTTCAGGGTGTTGCATTTAGTGTAGCCAGCAGTCTATTATACTCAGGTAAAAATTGTTTCTAATAATTTTATTAATAAATTAAATTTCTTGTGAAATTAATCTTAACAAATAAATAAGGTAATTTTCTTTGAGACTTAAAGCAACATAAAAATAGCCAGTATTATAAGTTCTATTTATTTTGATTGCACAATGTATATAGATATATTTTTAATAAGTTTCAAATAAAAATCAATAAATATGAAAAAACTATGCGAGAATATTATTATTCCTTCTTTTACTATAGGAATCAAAGTTGAATGGAAAAGTTAATATTTTGTGGAAAACATTTTAAAGATGTTTCTGATGTCAATTAACTTTCTAAATGCTAATTCTGTTACTAATGTCCTATTCTTCAAGGAAGTTCGTAAACTTTAACTAAAAATTACTTCAAATTTACTGAAATTTTTTGAATACAGACTTCGATGAGGAATTAGTATTTCAAAAAGTATTAAACATTATGTTGCGAGATCTTTTCAAACAAAATCATATAAACATTAATATAAAATAATTATTTTATTGGAATGAACGTAGATAAACAACAAAGGGATATGAGAATTTGATTTAAAATATTAAATTTCTGAAATACTTATTCATTATTATTTAAATAATTACGATTTCTGGAAAAAAATTATATACATTTTTAAGAGAGCAAAATATTTTTTATAAGTAAACAAAAAGTTTCTTGTTATGTATATTTTGCTTATTTATAAATAACAGAAATAAATTTAATTTCAGTAAGAAAGTTTTTACATTTCGCAATATTATGCAAGGAAAATACCTACTGTAATTTATATTTAGAAAAATATTTAAATTTAAATTTACTGAAATTCATATTTAAATTTAATTTGACTATAACATTAAATTGGAAGTGATACAAACAGAAAACTAATTTTCCCTCGGGTTTTAATAGAAATAAAATTAGAAATGTATCGCAATGGCTACAGCTGTAAAACGCAACTCAAATTAATCGAGACCAAGTGGGGAAAGGCATTGTTCTTGCTAAAGGAAGGTAGTGAATTCTATGCTGACACAGTAAAAGATCCGTTGTGTTCGCTAAACGCGGCTGTGGAGCATACAGTACCATCCAAGTGAAATGATACCTCTGAAGGTGACAGGCCAAGACCGAGATCATTTGACAAATCCTTGCTTCTAAATTACAAAGGTATATCTGCTTTTATATTGGAGTTATAATGATACACACACCTGGGTGACTCACTATACATACAAAATTATATCATTTCCCAAGTCATGATAATTTTGTATGTACTCTCCCAAGGCACAGGTCGGAGATTCGATCCTCAGGATTGTCAAGAGCGACTCAGCCTTTCATCCTTTCTTTGGGTCGATAAACTGAGTACCAAGCATGCTTGGGAACTAAACACTGGGGGCTTAGTGTTAGGCTGACCATTTAATCGGGACATAATGATTTACACCCCAAGGTCTCTCGGTTAAGAAAACAGAGATGGGCACTGTAGGCCTTGTGACCCATATGGGCTGTCGTGACACAGAGTTTGTATTATTAATAGCATTTTGGTTCTTATTACAATTACCACTAAAAGTTTAAAAATTCTAACAGATTTGGAATTAATTTCAGGATTTTATTTGCTTCAAAATAAAATAAATTTGATTTATTTTTTATTGAAACCCGTGGCTTAATAGTAGAGCTTCGCGCTGCTAAGACATAAGTACTGTCTAAGGTTGATTCAGCCGTTCATCCCTTCAGTGGATCGATAAGCTAATGCATGGTTGGGTACTAAATAATGTAGGTTTTGCGTTTGGCTGATTACCTAATCTGGACATATTCTTCACACCCTCAGGGCCATAGATCAGAATAGATGTGGGCACTGAAGGCCTTAATCCATATGGACTGCCGTTTTAACCACAGGTTTAGTTTATTTATTTTTTTTTGAGCTTTTAAATAAAGGTTCCAACTTTACATAAATGAACGTTAAAATATAACATTTATTTATCCCAATATTTACAAGTTACTGAAACTTTTCACCTCCAATCTACTATAAATTTGTAACTATTCTGATTTTTAATATTTACTATATCTCAAATCAAAGTAAAACACATATGATTTACACTTACTCTTGTTGCATCACAAGTGAGAACTCTTCTGTCTTTACCCACACAAAATCGACCACCATTTTGCGGTCTGAAAAAGAAGTTTTTTATAAGTAAGGGGAAATAAAGTACTTTTAGTAGCATGAGAAATAACTCTTTTCCTTTTTTTACGAGCAACAATTAAATATAGTTTCGAATTGTAAATATTTGGAGGTTAATTATAAATGACGAGATAGAATGCTCGTAAATATATATAAATAATGTATTTTAAATAATACAAAAGAGATTATAACTTTTAGTAATTATTACAAAATGTAAAATATTTCAAACGCTTACTACAGCTTCAATTAAATTTTTAAGTACTTAATGTTTCTGCATCACTTACAACTATATAGGAATGCTCGAATATTGTGTTCTAATTGGTCACTTCAATAATAATAATCATGCCACTTAATTAATCATTCTATAGTCGATATTTTTATACAGTAAATGGGATTCCTCACATCAGTATGAATGAGACAGTCTCGGGTTGGTTGGCTGGACGTCTTTCGCGCGAGGTCGAAAGAAGTTATTCAAACTCTTCTTTAATCGAAAGTAGTTACTTAAAATTCCTTCTTTAATCGAAAACCGTATACGTTTTTTTTAATATTGCAATAAGTTGAGAGAATAATTCAAATCAACTTGGGAAGTACTACTTTATAAGCACCATTTTATTATATTTAAATTTTTATTTAAATTTTTATAATAGGTAATATTTCTCTCATTATAAAAATTTAAATAAAAATTCATTCAGAAGCTATTAATTTTTAATAATTCGTAGGAAAAGTTTTATGCTATAATTTTCTATCAGCTGTATTTTATTTCTAAACACAGATTTTTCCAAAATTTGTTCATCAGCTCTTTGATGATTATATTTAAATAAATCTCAAAAATTAATCAAAAATGTTAAAATATTTGCATGATTTTGTATTAAATGTCATATTAAGAATGATGATAAATTATTAAAATGAATTAAATTATTAAGAATGATATATTATGAATGATGATGATATGAGGATAATTCAAGGCTTACATTATTTACTTTTACAAATATATATTATTTACTATTATAAATTTATATATTAATTATTATTTACTTTTAAAAATTAATTGATTTAATATATTTGTAAAGATAAATAATTTGAAAGTGATCAATTTCACTTTTTAAATAGAACACTTATTATTTCCTTAGAATATATAAATAAAATTTGTTTCAGTAAATTATACTGGAAATTTATAGCAAAAAATATGATAATAAACAGCTTATTTAACTATTAAACGTTTTTGCACCAATATTATTTATTTTCACAAATTGGTTGATTCAGTACAATATAGTATAGATAAATAATTTGAAAGCGATAAATTTCAATCTTTAAATAGACCAGTATTATTTCCTCAGAATGTATAAATAAAATTTGTTTCAATAAATTATATTCGAAATTTATAGCAAAAAATATATGATAACAAGCAGCTTATTTGGAAAATATTTGAAGTAAAAGAATTCCATATATATTTTTTATTGTTTATCATTTAGTTATATAAGTTAGTAATAACATAATTGAAATATTTGCGAGATTGTTTTTGCAAAAAAACATGCCAATGTGCATTTTAATTTAAAGAATGTAAGCAAATATTGCATTTTATTCTATGTTATAGCAAAAATATAAATCACTTTTAACTTTAATTTATTAAAATATTTAAAATATATTAAGAAAATATTTTACAGGAATAAAATCAATGTATTAACTCTTTATTAGAGAATACATTTTATTCAATTCAAAATGTTTAATTCTTTTATACATTAAAATACAATAAAAATCATAACATGTAGTTTTCTTTTATTTTCTGCTATAACAAATCTTGTTTTATTTTATTTTTTACACGAGACTTATTACTTCTTTTTCTGAAATCTTAATATGGTTTTAGAATTTATGATTATTAAATTAACAAAACAATTATCATTATCGAGTTTTATTTTGTTTTATTTCATATTATATAACTTTTTTTATACATTATACAACACTATTAAAGTTTAATCATAACTTACATATTTATATAGAAATAAATTCCATTTTAATTTAAAATGGAAAAATACTTAAACATAATATCTTATTTCAAATAAATTATAGGCTTTGTAATCTGCGATAAAAGAAAAATGTTTAAATTATAGTTTATGAGGAAAATTATTCTCGAAGAAAAACAATAATGATTGCAATGAATAGTAATCACAAAAATTATTTTAAATTTGTGGTTAAGATTATTTAATTAATGAATATCAAATTGATATTAATTAACCTTGGATTATCACATCGCCTTGTGGACACCATTATTCCAACAGCAGGGGCAGAAGCCCTAGCCACGCAGTCTGATGTACAGGGGCTATAAGGAGACCAGGCACTCCATCCCCCGTCAATAACACCACTACGAAGAGTACCTGTTGATCTTTGGATGTGAACACACATGCCACCTTGGCAAACCTGCTCAAAAATTAAAGAATATATATATTAAATAAATCAAGAATTTTTGTGGTGAATATATTTCTTTTCCGGATTTTACAAAAATAAGTATACATTTAAAATGTTTCTCATCAAATATGAATTAAACAAATAACATTGATTTATGTCATTGGTTCTCAGCATTTCTTATATTTAGGCCCATTTATGCCTAATTTTAATGCATTTTTAGCTACTTCACGTAATTTGATATAAGAGCTTTTATATCTTGCAAATGCAATGAATATAGAAATTTTTATCTGTCTAATATGACATATTTATTTTTGTATTGGGAATAAAAAGGAGAAATCGTTAGATTTATTTTACAAGTAAAATCAAGGATTTAAAGAAAATGATATAAGAGTATGCAAAGAAAATAATTCATTGAAATTTATTAGAACTTATATTATTCAGCTTTTGTTCGAAATTCTTCTAGTTTTAATGCCAGGTATATTGGTAGCGATAAGAAGGGCTATATTAATACATTTGCTTATATATTCAACCAGAGCCTTGTTAAAAATGTCAAAAACATTTTCATCCTCGTTGTTGTTAGTATTTTATATATTTTTATATTTTTTTTCATTTTTCTAGAATTAAGAACGTTATAAATAGAATAATAATTACATAAAACTGTAATGAATTTCCAACACTTTCATTATTTAGTATTATCTTTGCTTATTAATATTATTACATTATTTGATCGCTGCCATAAAACTATGAATACAAAAAAAAAAAAAAAAAGAAAAGGAAAGAAATTAATATTTTGCGGAAGAAATCTATATTTTTATGGATACTTGAATTTTTACTATTTCTAACTCAATTGTATAGTTAAAATATATCTGAAATAGGAAATAGCTAATTTTTTAATATGTGAAAATACATAACATGATTTATGTGTAGGATAATTTTTTTTGAAGCAAAGTATTTCCATGAATTTTTAGTATGATTAAAAATGTAATTTGTAAGAGAAAAGTTTGAAAATATTAAATTTACTGTATATGAGCAATATATTTATTTTTCAGAGATTGAAGGTAAGTAATACCTTGTCTCTGCCGCAGCTCGTTCCTTCTAATGCCGGATGAGCTGCAAATGAAACACCTTTACTCCCGTAGCCAGTGTCACATCGAAGCATTCGGCAGATTTCCTGAACAAAAGGAAAAGTATTAGAAATATTGTTTCTAGTTTAATTGCATTACACTGTTCAAAGTTTATACATTAGAAAGTGTATACACTAAAAATATTTTGTCAAACTGCTTTTAATCTCATTTGCATTTTTAATAAATACTAAAAAATCTTTGGAAAAAATTTAAATAAAAATAATTATATTATCAGAAAATAGAAAAGAAAATGGCCATATGTATCATTCTTTTACAAATTATTTTAAGAAATGACACCAATGGAATTATTGTATAGTTATATTAAGAATTATAAAGTAAATATCTTTCAAATGATATTTGCTTTTTTTTCCTCAATGTTTCTCTAAAAAACAAACGACTCAAATATTGATTTTTTTAATGAGTAGCAATACGATTAGAATAAAAGATGAATAAAACACTGTCATTATGCCAATTGAAACGTACTCGTCTAACCATCGTTAAGAAAAGTGAATTTTGTGTCCCATTTATATAATTAAACATTACTCAACTTTAACCAAGAGGGGCACTAATGCAGACAACACGTTTAATAAATCGATGAATTTCGAAAAACGAGCTCAGCAGTTAGTTCCAGTGTCATTTGATACCACTGAATCTTTGCAAATTAGAAATTGTGTTGAATTATGACAGAATATCATTGCGACTACCAACATGGTACTTTCTTGATAGAGTGATCTTATGCAATCACAGCTTGGGAATAGTTAGACCAACCATGACATTGATCGCGTTTTTTATTTTAGACAAATTCAAAAATTAGATCATCTTAATATTTATTTAGTTATTGTCACCTTATTCGTTTATTCGACTAACTGAATGTCTATAAAAAGTTACATGCGATGTTTAGAAACCATTATACAACTACTTCTAAATTTATACTGATCCATGCACTATGACGCAAAAGTAATAACTTCAATGTTTTATAATCATGTTTCTGAAACAATATATAAAACAGGATATATAAAAGAACTCTAACAGGGATAGTAATTAAAAACAATGTATTTCTTTTGAGATTTAGAAAATATTTTTAAGCCTAAATAGTGATTTGTTCTAGGTCGTAACATGAGAATAGGGAGATAAGTAACATGGATGAAATACACGAGAGCTAACATTTTTGACTTTAATGAGATATGTGTTGTAATCAAATGATTTCCAGAAAAATACTTAAAAGATTATGCTGACAATTTGTTAACCAGACTTTAAAATAATTGATTTTAATTCACTTAACTGCATAGTATAGAATAAATATAAACACTTGCTTTTTAATTTTTTAGTTATTTAAATCTTTTGGTTTAAGGATTGATGCACTTTCATGTTACCCATGAAAAACTTCCATGAAAAGTTTTCATTTTATAATTTTTCTTAATTTTAAGGAATGTATTGTATATTATTATATTTATAAAGCGCCTTTTCAAAAAAAGAGAAAAAACATTAGTCTAAATCATATCAAGCAACGATTTTTGGAAGATCTTATTTCGTTTAAAATATAATAAGTTATGATCCCCTAGAAATCAATTTCATGGAAACTAGTCTTACATTTTATATTGTATACTTTAATGATTGTTGATCTCTCAAACTGCAGCACTCTGAAGTGATCATGCAAATCATATGAGTTATAACGGTGGTGAAATATGAAAATCATAAACATTGCAACACATATGCGCATCAAAGGTGACTGTAGTGCCACCTACAAGGTTATATAAAGGGAGAAGAGATTGCTTATTTAAAGAAAGGCGATTGTATTTGTAGCATAACTTTTTTAAGTATCCCTGGTAGAAGATACCGAGCCTCTTTCGAGAAAAATTTTGAGTTCGACCATGGAAGAATAGTAGCCTATAGGAATTGCGAATTATGCTTTAGATAAATCAATGATCATTAGTGACGAGACCAAACAACCGTGATGTGGATCTGCAATCGCTGGATGTAGAAGGGGCCGATCGCATTCACCTCTTTTCACCACTGCGTATAATGAGAGGAATATTGTGAGAATAAGCGTGATGGATATGGATCACTTAACCACATCACGAACTATAATACAACAGATTCAGTCTATTACACATCATAGGTGTCCGTTCGTACTATTCGACGTCATTTGCAACTGAGAGGAATATCCTTACAAGGCGTTCATTTTAATTTTTTATAAAGCACAGGCGTTTGCATCGGGATTGATGAAATAAATGATTGACATGGACAACGGAATGGAACAACGTTGTCTCTATTGACAAATGCCTTTGTCTACATTATCATGATAGTCGGATTCGAGCATGAGGATATCGTGGCGAGACACTACTGAACTGTTGCGTTATGCATCACCTGTCTGGTTCTGAGCCCGGTATTATTTTTTGGGGTGGCATTGGATTTTACTCTATTGCGCATTGTTTGTACACTGAATAGCAAGTGCTATATCTCTGAGACGTTCGAGTTCGAGGATCTCCTATATCTTCAGCGCATACCAACAACCGTAGTCCAACAGGTAATGAGCGACCACATGTGCTACGCAGTATTCAAGAATCATCACCGATCACACTGAAATGCTTCTTTAGTTTGATTGTTTTTCCCAATCTCTAGCCATCCCAAAACCTATGGCCCAATTTTGCACAATTTATCCACTATACTTCACCCCATGATATACGAGATCATCTTTGGCTATATATGGAACTCGCATGGCCTGCTATATTTAAGATTATACCAAAGTTTCTTTGATTCCATGCCGAAGTGTGAGGCAGTGGTTATACACAACTATACTGATTTTATTATAATCTACATCAGAGACTGTAATTTCAATGATTTGATCTTTCTATAACGTGTTATCCACAAATTAAATTTCACTGTAACATCTCTGGTCTTTCTTGGGGTTGCATTTTGGGTGGCAAGCAGTGTAAATAAATATTTTGTTGCGTTCATCTTCTCAAAAACACATTTTCGAAACATCTTTTCATTTAAAAGTGCGAATCACTTTCAAGAACACATTTAACATTTAAGCTAACTTCAATGACTCTTTATTGCATCACAATGGTTGTCATCATTAGTTTTCTGAATATGTACTAACAGGTCTATGGTAATCCATATTCCCGCTGATCTCACCTCTGAAGTTTGAAGATTGGACCTCCTGCTTCCATCTCCGTAGCGCAGAGTGCATTGGTAATCTGCATCATATACTTGTCCAGGCAGCTTCTCTGGAGGAGGTTCTAAAAGGTCAGTTGTGTACGGGCTTGGAGCTAGGAGACAACTAGCCTGTTGAGATCTGAGAACATAAAAGAAAAAAACGTGTGACTTTAGGGCTTCATAATAAATGCTAAAGAAAATTTCGTTTTATTATAAGAGCAAAAATATCGTTAATTTAGTATTACAATTTTATTATTACAGTCTCAAATAATATTGCCATAAATATTTTGAATGCAATATATTGAACATTAATTATAATATTCACTCAAAGCAGTTTTTACATAGTTAAAAGTTCAGATAAATCTAAAAACTATAGAAATGATGAAATTAATTTTTATGAGATGCGCATGAATGAATGTCAAAAATTAATTTATCAGTTTAAAAATTTTTAATAAAATTTCCTATTTATTGAACATGAAATTTTCTTGATTTTATTTAAACTAGCAAAGTTTTTTACAGCATTCTGTTAAAACTAATTTGAATTTATAAATATATTTTAGATATTAATACGATTTATAATAGTTCAATAAAGATACTTAAGAGATTATTAAGATCTAATGGAATAAATGGATATATTTTAATGAAAATATTTCCGTTAATCAGGGTTAGCATTTTATTGGTTACCCTTTATTATTAACAAAAGTATCACCCTTTAAGTAATGTATCATGATGATATATTAATAGTTGAAATAAATCGTTCACCCATAAATCCAAAAAATTAAATTGCGTAGGAAAATATTTATAAATTCAAGGAAAAAATAGGGCTGTGCTGATGAGAGTAAATGCATCACTTTCAATTCTCACAATCAAGAAATAACCGTTTTTAGAGCTTGATATATTTTTTGTGATTTTGAGACAGTTTCTTGACAATTTATTTTTTAAAAAAATTAATAATTGTAACATCTAAAGATATTCATGAAATATTTAGAAGTGAATCAATCTTTTCAATTTTATGACATAAATAAAAATTATGATTAAAATATACGTATTGTATTTGAATTCAAAAATTAAATATGTAAATATTTAAGACAAAATATTCTAATTTGAAAAGCATTTACATGCAAACTTTTGTATTATTATAGTCAAAATGAATCATGAACAATCTTTCAATTCTGAGGAAAACATTTTCCATTCAATGATTTGAATATTCTTAATAACTTTTTACTGTTGATTTATAAATTTATTTTCAAAATGAATTGTCAAAAGAATTGCAATATTTAGAAACAATTCTTAAAATGCAAACTGCATTAATTAATTTGTTGAATGAAATGTCTTTATTTGATAACTGTTCACAAAATGTTTATTGGAAGTTTAAACATTTAAAAATTATTTTAGTATACGTCATAGTTTTAGAATACAAATGTATCAAAATATTATAATATTTTTTAATTTTAATTATACTTAATTACAATTTATTACTTATAAAATTTAGTCCGATTTATACTCTGTGACATGTTCAAAATTGTATTAAAATGATATATTTAATTATATTGAGTATACAACTAATTGTACCATTTTGTAATACTATCTTAAATGTATTAACAAGAATAAATTTGACAGAATATTAAGAGTAATAGAATAAAAATATATTATTAATCATACGAAAGTGAAATAACGATAATTAAATAAATAAAAGTCAAGGGATTTCTAAAAATAAGCTCGAAAATTAGTTTTAAGAAACAAATATATTAAGCAAATAAATAATTAAGCAGCATTGTTATTAGCTAAATATAGTCTAGTTGTCTTTACTAGACAAAGGTCTTTTTTGTTTAGTTCTTTCTTATTTATAAATTTACATTCATTTTATTATTTATTATTATAAAAAAATTAAAGGATTGAAATTCTATTATTGATTATAGAAAGTGAAAAAAGGAATTAAATTGATAAATTCAAAGTGATTTTTATAAATAATAGCAAAAAATACTTCGACAAAAAACCCTCAAAATAATAAAAAAATTATTTTTAAAACAAAAATTATTTAATATTTGCAGTTGTTTTCCTTAGCTCTATTTTATTTGTAAATTTATCTATTTTATAATTAATAACAGAAGTTAAAAGAATAAAATTTTATAACACTAGTCTTAAAAAAGTGGAATAGTGAATTAAATTGATAAAAGCAGTCAGATTTTTTTAAAAATAGTCAAGAAAATTTGTTTTAAGAAATAATTTCAAAAATGATATTAAGTATATATTTAAAAATAAAAAATGTTTTAATATTTGCAAATTTTTTCATTGCCTTATTCCTTTTTAATTTGTAATTTTATTCACTTCGCTTGATAAATTTATAATTTCTTATAACACGATGGTAGAACTGCAATTACATGAACTATCTATGTTATATTTCCAGATATTTTGTATAATGAACTATGAAATATGATTCAGAATATTTATAGTTAAAAAGCCATTTTTAACTCAAAAATCTCAATCAATCCGCAATTAGATATAATTCATATATATTTATAAAATGTACTAACAAATTAAATAGGATGGGTTATTCTAAATCTAATAAAGCGTTTACTTTTCTATAAGCTCTATAAAAAGTAAATAAATTCTTAATAAGGAAAGTTTAACATTTTTCAATATCCACTCATATTATTGCCTTTCAGAAGGGCCTTTTAAAGATAATTTGCAATATTTGTTTATCACTAGGGAGAAAATCCCAAAATTTCAAAGCACTACTTCAACAGATATAGACGCGGAAAACAAACACAATACCCACCTCCAATTATTCAACAGTGACAGATTGAAATGGAAGCTAAAATAGTTTGAAATAGTGGAATGCCATGTTTTTAAGCAGAAGAAAACATGAACTAATAATTATAAATGCTATTCAGTTATAATAAAACAGAGTTGGCCACAAAAAATAATAATAATCTGAGCATGTAATACCTGAGTAAACAAATATTAAATAGCTAAATAGATAGCTAGTATATCATTATAATTATTTTCAAAAAATTATCTATTTAATGAAATATATAATCTTTTTTGAAGTAATCTTTTAGTGATAGGATTTATGCATCGTAAAAATCAATGCTGAAAAGAAATATCATTGAAAACTCTTTTTTATGAAGCTACAAAATCATTTAAACTGATATTTGAACATATTTATGAGATAATTCAATAATGATAGATCAATACCTGAGAAATTTATCCAAGTACTGCCTGCTGCAAGAAGACCAGGTTGTTTTCCCTGCACCCAGGGTAGGGGACATGACGTAAGTGTCCGAGTCACAGTGATTTCCATCCTGGTGACCATCGTGCTCCATTCCCAAGCTTTACATAAAAAATAATAATTAATACTATAGGACAAAAAAGAGAAAAAATGATTTAACGAATATATTTTTACAAAGTACATTTTTTCAGAGTATGTTCCTTACATAAAAATATTACGTAAGTGTTGCACGTCAAAATAAGTATCGACCTCATTTCGCTTTCTGAAAGGTGACTTCATTTACATGTTAAAGAAGAGGAAATCTGGAAAATTACCAAGCACTCACATTATTGGCAGGCGTTTATATAAGACGCAGTAGCGCAACTTCACTTGTTCAGCAAAGATAAAACTTGAAAATTTCTTCTTATTATAAAGGTATAAGAAACTTTTATATATTTTAGTAGCATTCAATGCAACTAGGTATAAGGATATACCTTTTGGCACGTTTTTAGAATTGGTAATAACGCATCATCGTCAAAGAATTCTCCGTATACAATTGTAGTAACAATCACCTTTATACACATATATGCGATCCTTTAAAAAAAAACACGAACTTTATGTTGTATTGGTTGTTTTTAATTTCTGATTTGAAGCATGAAATCATTGACTTCAATGAAGTCCGATGAAAAATGTGGGCAATTATGGATCTACCTATCCTGTCCAAAATGTGCTGAGGGGATGCCTATTAAATCCACCATTTAGGACAAAGACGAAAGCTCTTGTTACCCCCAGAATATATGAAACTTTTTAAATGTGCATTGGTAAGTCGGTAAAAATGTGTTGGCCTGAATGACACAAGGGTGAGATTGGAAAAGTCCTGGTCTTTTGCCTTTATACCAGTTGTGAAGAGGACATATTAACCCTTTTTCTTTGTTTTGGACCTTTTGCCTTGATAATAACTCTAAGTATGTAAGTTTTCTGATGTGGAAGGGACAGGATGATCTAGTCCCTCCCTTGCAAGAGTGTCAGCCAATTCGTTCCCATAGATATTGACATGGGATGGGATCCGCTGGAAATGTATTTTGAGCTGGTGAGATATGAGCTTTATTTTCCGTAGGATAGATAAACTGATTTTAATTACGCGACATATAAAATAGCTTAATACCAAATATGTGATTAAAAGAACATCTGCCAATTCTTCAACCAAATACAATATCATATACAATAAAAAAACTTATTTTAAATTAGAAAGGTTTATGGACAATATTTTTATCACCCAAGGAAAATCTTTCGTCTCAAAAAAAAAAATATTTAAATTTTTTTCCACAAACTTCGGTCACGTTAGTCATGAAAGGAACAAGGCATACTTCATAACTATTGTATTAAAAATCGTTCTTCCGATAATATATGGTTCTTCACGATGTAGTTATATATTTGTATTTGGAACAGAAAAATTACTGTTCATCAAACACCTTTTTCTACAACATAACGAAAAAAGCAAGCAGGTATAGTAATTATAAACATCATTCTGTAATGAATAACAAAGATTATGTATATAACCACTCTCTTAATTATTGTAAAATCTGCAATTGCTTGAACAAGTTTCTAGGATATGTTACGACAAATACACAGAAAAATAGAAAAATTAGCTATTAATATTAGGTAGCTAAGTTAATGGATTTTTCTGAGAAGTCAATCTATTTTTAGTTTACCTGTGTCCCATTTCATGAGCCGCAACAAGAACTGTTTGAAAGCTCGTTCCTTCACTGATTGTGCAGCTGTTCAGTGGATTGCACATACCGCTCACTGGGGCCAAGCCTTCAAGTAGAAAAGTTTTCAGCTTAGACAGATTTAGAAGTATTAGTTGTAATTAAACTGTGTAATTATTCATTCAAAAGTTATTAAGCAATAAATAATAAATTCAAATATTAAGACAATTTTCCAAGAATATATAAATTTTAGCGGTTGAAAAAAAGTCACTACCAAAATATGTGAGAAGTTACAAAATGATTTGGATGAAAATATTAAACAAAATGTTTTACAGAACTCAGCTATTAATTCAAATTAAAATTTATTAAAACATTTTCATTAATTTAATAATTTAAGCATACATAGAAAAATTGCTGTTCGACTAGTTTAAATGAATTTTGGATATTTAGTGTCACAATATAAAATTATTTCAAATTTGCTGAAATTTTTGATGCAAAGTTTGCCTGAAATATCCTTCAAATCGATTATTTAATTAATTTTTCAAAAGAAATTTACAAATTTTACTAAAATAATTGAAATAAATAATAATAATTTATCATTTATTTAATATCATTAATTGAGATAGTATTTCTAACTGACTTATAGTGAAGTATGTGCTATTTAAATAACAAAGCTTCTCATTATATATATATCATATGTATATATATATATATATATATATATATATATATATATATATATATATATATATATATATATATATATATATATATATATATATATATATATATATATATATATATATATATCACATGAATATACTTACCCACAACATGTCTCTTTCTTCTTCCACTTTCGTCTACAACGTACATGTTGATTCTAAAATATAAAATAAAGAAAGAATGATGATTTATCATGCGTAATTTTTAAATTTTGTCTCTACCATGATTGAAATTAATTTTAATTTTATGCTTGAAACATTTTTCTTCCATTCTTCTTTTACTGAACTGATAAAAGTGAGAAACAATTTATAAATTTCATTTCTATTAAAAAAAAAAAAAAAGAACAGATTTTTTAACTTCAACAATTTTTTTAATAAGATTATACATCAAAATAATTTAAATATATACTTTTTTACATGATTTATGAATTTTTATACTGAATGGGCAACTTTTTTCATACAAATAATACGTTTTGTTAAATAGTTATAAGATTAAAATAAAAATAATTTAAATAAATATTTATTTCAGGATATTCACTCCTCATTCTCTTTCACGTCAGAGATTACAATGATTTTTTTTTATCATTAAATAATAATGATAAGAAAAATTATTTAATAATAATAACGATTTTTCTTATCAGTGTTTAGTTCCTGTAGTTATCACTATAATTTAAATATTTTAATTTAAAGAAATGAAAAGGAAGTCAGAAGACATTATTATTTTCTCTGGTTCCTCATTCCTAAGTCTTCAAGGCAGAATATGTGCATTTAAACCTACACAAATAATATAACCAAGCAAACCAATACCAAAAATCATATAACCAAGCAATTTAATACCAAAGATTATAACCAAGCAAACCAATGCTAATAATTATAACCAAGCAAACCAATACCAAAAGTTATAGCCAAGCAAATTAATATCAAAAATTATAACCAAGCAAATAAATGCCAAAATTGCATATTTATATTTTGTTATGATAACTTTTTCCGAGATGAAATTTTTTAAGAAGAAGAGAAAAATAAAATAATACAATTGTAAATTAGAGGTAATTTTGTAAAAAAGTTCATGCATGCATCAATTAATTAAAATATTTAAAAATATATTTTAATATGTAATAAAAAATAATTTATTGGTGCTGTTAAAAGAGATGCAAAGGAAATATGAATATATATTCTGAAAATTTCTTACTGGTCAATTTTTCTGGTAAATTTTTTTTTACCAAGCTTACGTTTTTCTTTATTCTAAATATATTCGTGCAAAATTTATTGCTTTCAAACGTGAAATAGCGCCATTAATTTCACGGATAGGAAACTCTACTGAGAAAGTGACTGCAATAATTAGAAAAGTGCATT
The DNA here is from genome assembly GCA_037975125.1 of Latrodectus hesperus. Classification (NCBI taxonomy): domain Eukaryota; kingdom Metazoa; phylum Arthropoda; class Arachnida; order Araneae; family Theridiidae; genus Latrodectus; species Latrodectus hesperus. The sequence goes on along the minus strand of JAJQOW010000019.1, from coordinate 1,123,211 downwards.
CGACAAAACAGAAAACAATTCTAATTTCTCGCCAGCATTTGCGGAAGTAAAGCAGTTGGGTGCCTTTTCTTTTTCGGAACTAAAGGGAGAGGCGAATCTGACCATGTTCCGCTTGACCTTGGTCCAAACATTAGATTTCACGCTTCATGTTCTGAGGGACTCAACTGTCCGTGGTGATAATTGACCGAAGAGGGCAAGTTTCACACGCTAGCCAAGATTGCGTGGAACTGCCACATGTGACCGCTAACTTTATTGACAGCTGTCATTCAACATCAACGACATAAACTGAATATTAGAGCCTAAATATAGAAGCGATGACTTTAATTATATTCACGGGATGAAACTTCAAGGTTTATTTTTATCTTATTTGAGTGACAGGATTGAAAATAGTTTATTAAGATTCATTTTTTACGATGCTTTTTACTGGTGAATATTTCTACACCATTTCTTGGTAGGTACTACTTACTAATGGTTGTTGAATATCCGAGTAAATTAACGAATTGTAAGAATTGCTATAATATACACTTTTTTCTTATAAGAGTATTATTATTGAACATAATTCAAAACATTTTGATAAACCTGACATTGTTCAATTTTAATTATTTATAACAGGAGATATTTCATATGAATTCATTAATGTGCCATAATAACGACATGTTTATAATATAATAATATAATTAACAATATAATAACATAATTAATATAATAATACCCGATTTTTAATGGCAAAAAATTGTCAATTCATTTTCAGGACACACTGTGATCAAGAAAATGTTTCATTTAATTTCTTTTTGAATGATAACTTTATGGAATATGTAACAACTTAATATTGATAATAAAATAAAAATTGAATTGTGGAAATTGCTTACAACGGACTTGAATGATGTTATTATTCCTATTTAATACATGTTTAATATGAATTAAATGAAGGAATTACATAAAATCAAGAATCAAATCAAAGCTTCGAAGCTCATTTGGAATATACAATCAAATTTTTTCATGCAAAGAAGAAGATTATGCTCCTTTAAATACTCACAATGATAAAATACCAGGATAAAGGTGATTATGTTATTTAATTATCATATATACTTTAATGGCTATGTACAACACTTATAATATTTATTTGTAATCTGAAAACTTTGTTATATGTTTTCACTTCTTTTATAGAATTTGGGGAAAGATGTGTCATATTTATCAAAATTTGTAATAACAAAACCTCTTGTTTGTTCTATAACCATAATAAGTCATCAATCCATTTTAAAAATTTTGGATATTAAGTGGATAATAATTCAAATACGAATACTTTAATTGTTAATCCTTCCTAAGCTTTTAAATATAATAACACATAATTTTTTTTAAATATTATCTTATTTCATAAAAAGTTTAAAAATGAAAAAAAGTATTCTATTTCCTTATCATATTTTAAAATAATTTAAGTTGTTATTTGTATTCAGTAACGTTATTTTTTCTAACATAATATAAAACAAAAATTTTCAGATGGATTTGCATAGTTTTTAATCATTCAATATAATTAAAAAATTATACCCTTTTAATAATTCTTAAAAATATGCTTCTCTTATATACTTCAAATCCTTTTTAATAAAATTTCATTTATATTAGGTTCCGAATTTAAATATATATAAAAGAAAATGTTTCCTAAATTCATTTTAATGTACCTCATATATTCTTTACATGAAAACAACCCATGATGCTTCAATTGAATTCATCTGATGTGAATTCCTTTAAGGAACTAGCATATCTTTTAATTTTTATGATACAGGAAACATTCTTATTCGAATAATAAAAAGAATAAAGCTTATGGCAAAAATAGAAATATAAATTAATAACTAAAAACGTATTTAACACTTTCAATTTTAAAAATCTTTACTAGTATCATCAGATAATTATTACGTAAATATGTTAAATGAATCTATTAACCGCGTTTTAATTTAAATTTGGGTGAATGACACCCATTTTTGGAAAACTATGAATAGGACCCTGGATTACAGTAAATACTAATAGCATCAAGTTTTCCCCAACATCAAATGTCTCATAAATTTTAATGCTTATGGCTGTTGAAAACAAATTACGATGCCTATATGTAAGTTTCCTTTTCTTACTAAACCAACGAAAGAGGATCAGAGACCTTTTCAGTACGATGTTCTCCGATCGAACCAAAGAATTTTGAATGCATACTTACATATCGATGCAGGTGAGCCTCGGATTGTATCTTAAGGTTTATTTTGGAATACTCACCCATCACCAAGTGTTGGTAATTTTGAACAACGATCAGGTGATGAGGTGTTACACAACATCCTTCAAACAGAGGTAATTTAACTTCGCAAAACAAATTAAACGCAAATTATTAAATTGCATGAAAAATGTGAAAACTTAATTTAATTCATAAATTCAAGCATGGATCAAATTCAGCAAGCTTTGTATGGATGATAGCATATTAGAACAAAATTTTATGATATATTTTCCTGAGTTCCCATTTTATATTTTCCAATAAGACATTTCATACACAGTGGATACGCGCTCATGCATCGTAAAAAATTAAATCGGGGAACCATCCAGGTAACATATCTCAAGATACAATTACTCGAAGCATTACACACATGCATTAATGTCATGCCCATATAATTTAACCACATTTCACTGTCTAACAAGAATACACGTTCTTTTACTTAAAATAAGATTTCTATGCCACTAAATAGAAACGAGGAAAAGTTTTTACTGAAACATTCTGATCTAATTGTAAAAACAAATGTGATGAATATAATAATTTAGAAACAAGGCGTGCTTTTGAATTCACTTTAGTTAAATGAAAATGGTACATTTTAATACAAAAGAATTACTTTTTATCTTTAAAAATAATTTTATATTTAATTTCAGGTATGTTTTACTAATTAAAACAAATAAAGAATTTTGCAGTCTTTAGTTCAAAACGTAAGGAATTTTTACTATACTAATTTATATGGTTTTTTAGTGAATATTTTTAACTATAAAAATGATTTTTAAATAGTTTAATTAGATTCATTATTGTTATATTTAGATAGAAATCGACCCTTACTGATCATAAACAAGTCACATCACTGTCTAAGCTACATATAGTATTTCTTATAAATTCATTGTATATTTTGACCTGATGTTTATATTGTCACATTTGCGTAATCAGAAACTTCATTAAGCGGCGTCAGCATGTATAGTTTGAGTTACGTCAAAAAAACTTACCCAGATAATAATAGCGCGTGATCCCATCTTGGCGATTTTCCTCTCCCGTAATGGCGCTTATTGTGTTGCCAAATGCAGAAATTTGTGAGGTATGTATCGATATTATCAGATGGATTTAATTCCTAAATAAAAAAAGATAATTAAAATGGTGGATGAAACTAAGAGTTTGTAATTTTCCTTAACAGAAATCAAAATGTCCATGGAAGCAGATAATATATTATGCAATTGTAAATGAAGAATTTATTTTTATGTAAAAAAATGTATTGTATCATACAAATTTATAAATGGGTTTGAGTTTTGTAAATAATTTACCTGAGGTTGAGTTTTGAGTGTTTCCATTAAAACTAAACGTATTTCTGGTGATTTACCTAAAGATGAGTGTTGAAACAACCTTTGCACCTAAAATATAAGCAACTATTAAAAGTTGTAGCTTAATACTCTAAATAAATCATAAAATATTATTAAACCTTCATAAATTAAATTAAATTAATTTAAAAATAAACTTTTTTTAAATGATAAATACAGGAAGACACACAGAGAAGTCAATTCAAATAAAATATTAAATAACATAACTTGGTCTTTAATAATAAGATTTGAATATTGTTATAATAACTTGAATAACATTCGAAGTATGAATGTTATTTATTTGATTGAAATGCTTAATAATTCCAATAAAAAATCTAAATTATACAAGGTAATCTTACCGCATTCATCATAGTTAAGACAAAAGTGGTAAGCTGCCGGTCTGTATCTGTGGGAAAGGTCCTTCTCATCTGGTCGTACAGGGCTTGGTCGATGAAAACTGCTGTCTCGATAATCGCTGGGGGTTTCGTGTCTGTGGAACGTCTCTCTCTGGACTTATTTACAATGAGGAACTGTTCATTGTTTTCAATGGTAGGGTACAAATTCTCGTTTTCTGTCAGCGTCCGAGTACTTATGTCGTCTTCATTAGCGACAGTTCTGTTTTTCAGTTGGAGTATTTTATGCTTTCTGAGGGCTAAAGAATAGTTTTGGGAATGAATATAAAATTATATCGCACATATTTATGATAAGATTTGATATGCTCATGTATTTATTTCATTATACACTGTAAAATAAAATAAAATTGATAGATCAAGAAAGAGTTGCCCAATTTTCTAATGAAATTCACTAAACAGAGTTATTTTGGATTTAAAAGTGGTATTAAAAGTTGGCACACATTTTACAACAGTGAGAAATATATGACTGAACCCGCTCCCAACAAATAATCGATTCTAGATCTGTTTTAAATTTTCATTGTTAATTTACTACAGCAGATATCTAATATCGACTATAACAGTTATTTCGTAATAATGAAGCTAAGGCTTCATGCTTATTACGAGCATATAGTATAATTTGAAAGAATATGAGAAAGTGAGTTGAAAAGGCTGGGGATCATACAAATCATAGAATCACTCGATATCTAGCTCGAAGAAATGTGGTAATACTGATAAAGATACTGATGATGATGACAATAAACGATACTGATAATGAGACTCAACAAAGACTGAAGTCAAGAACGAAATAGAATTGAAAGAGTGCTTGTCCGATCCGCTGTGACAGCATCGGATTCATGGTTACCATTTACTTGATTTAGGAATAGCACAAGGGATACAAAATTGTTATTAATGGAAGATTAAGAAGACGAAAACTTGATCAGTTACAAGTTCTTGTGATCAGTTACACTGAATTCTTTTCCAGATGATAGCAACCAAGATGGACTACAGTAGTGCTTGAATAAGATGACATCAATTGAAGTTCCTTTTAAATGTATAATCTTTAAAGAAGAATCTTGCTTCTAATTCAATCTCGTATGAATTACTAGGTAAATTTCTGAAGATGTTTAGAATGGCATGTGTATCATGCTTTTTTTACCTACTCTACTAAAATCACAAGCTTGATACACGTGTATCAACGTCATGTACATGACGTTGACCAAAGCTTTATTGACTGATTCAATTTGTTTTCACCAAATTAAAATAAATGATTGAGTTATTTAGAAGCTTAATTTTTTCCTTTCTATTTACATAACGTCAATCTATGTTTGTTTACATTAGACAACGTTTCAGAGTATAAACATAAAGTGGATACATTAAGGAGCATTTTTTTTATAAAAAAGATGTACTTTTTCACTTGAGAGTCTTGGAAAGATATATAATCACAGGAGAGTAAAAAAATAATAGTCCGTTCATATAAAGGCATTAATTTAAATTTTAAAACCGATTTCCCACTACAGTTCTCAGCAATAGATTAAAAAGTAAAAGGCATTTATTTAAATCAACAATTTTATTAATTATCTTTCGGTGGCAATAGATTCAGACTCACCATGCGGGCAAAAGGTATCAGGAGAGGTTTCTCTTCTCACCAATAAATGAGGCTTCTTGTATTTGTTCTCGGGCAACCTTTGAATGACCTGTTCTGGCAATGGCTGAATTGTGAACGTTGTATCTGACGTTTGGACATAACCTCTCTGCAAACCAATACATATTTTAAAACACAATAAATATCAAATATAAAAGTAATTAGTATGAAGCAGTTCCTTTTTTTAAAATTAAATTTGCACTTTGTTTATTTTATCCTATGCAGTTTATCATAAAAATCAACACAGTGAAAATATTCTTATAGAAATATTGAAAAGAAATAGAAAAATTTCTGCAAAGGAATAACTATTTTTATCAAATTAAATTTAGTTATAATCACTTTGACGTTTTGTATTAGAAGTATTGTATACATTTTCAGTTAATTAATTCTCCAATACTGGTTGAAATTCCGGAATTCTAAATTTATTCCAATATAAAATTTTGATAGCTTTAAACTGACTACATCATGTAAATAAGAAATAGTAATTATAATTTTAAAATTCAACTTAAAACCCTTTAAAAATTGTGCTTTTAAAAGGATTTATTTTAATTTTCTGCATAAATAAAATCATACATAAAAATAATTATTTATAAAAACTTGTGCTTAAACTTGTAAAACTTGTAAATAATTATTTATAAAAAAAAGTGCTTGATAAAAAAATATAATGATTTGTGCAATAATCTCAAAATACTTGATGGGATCTTTAAAGAATTTTCTCATATTATATTTCTTCATTTTGAATATTACATATAATTTCCTTAAGATTTTTGGAATCATTCATTAGTTCAAATTCCTCTCATAAAAAAACTATGATTGAATATATTCATTTTCATAAAACTCCTGAGAAATAGAAGCTATATTTTGATGCAAACTTCTAATATCATTTGTTAGTGACCTTAAGGAATTTTCCTTAGGTTACATTAATGTCATCTTCAGAAGGCTCATTAAATCATCTTACATTTTAATAAGAAGTTCTTTAACAGTTTGCATAAAATATTTTTCATTATAGATGTTGTTGTCCCTTATGACACTTGGACAAGCCAAGCTCGCTTTGCCATTAGCTATACGAATTTAAGTCAGTAGGGTGCATCTTTCGTTTAACCAGAGCATCACGAAGGTGAAAGTACGATTTTACTCTAAGATTCCTCCGATTAATGCCACCACCAGAAGAGCAACTCTCTCAATTTTGAAATTGATCTGGAGGAATTGGAAATTTTCTCCAAACCATTACACCTATGGTAACTGCTCAACGAGCGACCACAGGACTTTCGATTACCCAGATTTAACGAGCACGTATATCGCATGCACTCGATGGGTCTTTGGCGGTATTGAGAAACTGGACGGAAGGCCGATGCCTAAACCATTAGGCTACCACGGCCCTACATCATAAAACATTTTGACCAACAAATTATCACTTACCACTCCATCGCAGACTGAAAGAGCCGCAGTGCTGTCTTTGTGTTTGATGGATTTTCCATGAAAGAAACAGTCCGAGTGCTTCTCAAAGCCGTTGCTACTCTGGAATGGAATGCTACTGATGGACGGATTCTTCCACAAGTCGAGCAACAATTTCTCTTCTAATGAATTAAGATGCAGCAGCAAATTTTTATTATGCTTTGAGTGCAGTGATTTGTTCTTGGTGTGCACTTTAAGGATGGGTGATTCGATGATTTCTATATGGGAAAAATCTGCAAAGGAACAAAATTAATTAATTTGAATTCAAGTGATGTTTATATGTGAAAGAATTATGGGAAATATGAAAAAATTGAAAAAGGTGTATTTTTTATGATTAGTTTTATTAACATGGAAGAACCATTGATTCATTGATCAAATCATTGATTCAGTTTCCTATACTGAACCAAAAAATGAAGTAAATTCGGTACTATTCCGTTTTGCCAGCGCAAATCTCGTCATGTTGACATTTTTGGTGACAGATCACGATAAACGGATAAAGAAATAGTAATTGTTAGTTTAAAAAATTTTATTTTGAAGGCATAATTGATTTTTTATAAGTTAAAATATCTATAAAAGGTAAAAATTTAAAAATAGTAATGGTAAAATCAGCAATTTGAGATATTTCATTTTCACTTCATAATAATGTTATCTGATCTTGCATGAGCCGGTGAAATGGAAAAGTGCCGTAAGTTCGTTTCATAATTTAAAGTAAATCATAATTTAGTTTAATTTTCAGATTTAACTTCTAGAAAGTTTATAAGAAAGAGAAAAGAAAAAAATCATTGTAAGGAATAAACAAGATACGTTGAGAATATGAATGTTTAAAAATACATATTTTTAATTAAAAAAGTAAAAATAGTTATTTAATATTCTTTCGATATCATCAACCATGAACACAACCTTATCTGTGTGTAAATTTACCCATCATGCCTCCCATAACTGTAAGAAACAGTGAACGTGATGTATAAGTGACTCAGGAAATGATTAAATGAAGCTTTTATTATTTTTTAGATAAAGACAATTATGAATCTTCATATAATTAAATTATGTAAAAAAATTTGAATTAACACTGAATTTTTTAAAATTATTACTAGTAAAGAGATAAAAAAAATAAATGGGTATTTTTAAATAGCTGTAGTCAGTTGGATAAAAACATACCTTAAAAAATTAGTTATGTTTTAAATAGCTGAAATAAAAAATAAAAGATATCAGGAAAGATAAAAATTTGAAATCAGTTATGGTCTATTTATTGTACAAACGAAAATTAAACTTAAATCCAAGTTAAATATCTGTCAAATATTTTTGATTTTTCTACAATCTTTTATTTTGTCAATATATTATGGTATAAGATATATATATATATATATATATATATATATATATATATATATATATTATGGTACAAGAATATATAAGATATTATGGTATAAGATATATATATGGTATAAGGTATATAAGATAACATTTATATTTGAAGTTTTCTATGAAATTATGCTGATCTCGTGTTGCTTAAATGTATCTCTGTCACATTGATCGAATGAAATTTGTGTTTTGATCTGACTCTTAGTCTTATATATATATATATACATATATATATATATATATATATATATATATATATATATATATATATATATATATATATATATATATATATATATATATATAAAATTATCTAATATATAAAATTCTCGTGTCACAGTTTTCGTTGCCATACTCCTCCGAAATGGCTTGACCGATTTTGATGAAATTTTTTGTGCTTATCCGGTATCTATGAGAATCAGCCAACATCTATTTTTCATTCCCCTAAATGTTAGGGGTAGTGCAACCCTAAAATTTTTTTTTATATTTTTGGTTAGTTCTGTAAGTTCCTAATAGATGGCGGTTTAGCATCTAAGTTGCACAGGTATTCGGCAGATGGCGACGTGTTTATTTTTCTAGATTATACCATCTTCGAGAAAATTATCGTGCTCGCGCAAGCACGTGGTTAAATATAGAATTTACATATATTTTCATGATGTATAATGATACTATAACAATTTTTCGTGAATCATTTTCATAATTATACTTTGTATTGTGTTATTATTGTGCAGTATTCAGTTTGAATATTTTTAATATTATAAATAGCAAAATAAAATTTTATTTATTACTGTTTTTCTCTACTAATTTTCATACCACCTCGAAAGTATGTAAGTATTTCTTGATAGCCTTTTATTATTTTTTATTTTTATTTTATAATTTGATAATTATTAATTTATTCAGTAGAACATTTTGATCTAATTATTTATTCAAATGATAAATTCTTTTAATTTTTTTTATTTCAGTATAATGCCGCGGAAAAAATTTTTAGTTTTAATATAATTTAAAATTAAAATAATAATAGTTCGATGTCAATGTTATCTACCTCATTTATGACAATTTATTTTTAGATGTCTTTAATTTATATAGTATATTTTATAAGTAAGTCACTGATTACAAACTATAATTTAATATAAGATGAATAAAATGTAAATTCAGAAAGTATATGTTGATTTGTGCTTAATTTCAAAATTTCGATACTTTACCTATTACTATTAAATTTTGGTGAAACGTTTTATTTTTAATCTCCTATGAATGAATCTATTCTAAATTTTTTTAAAAAATATTAATTTGATTGAAACCAAGAATTAGTAAAAAATTGATTCAATGTATTTTAAAAACTCAGCCACTGCAAAGCGTGGCTGGGTGAGCTTGTATATATATATATATATATATATATATATATATATATATATATATATATATATATATATATATATATATATATATATATATATATATATATATATATATATATATATATATATATATATATATATATATATATATATATATATATATATATATATATATATATATATATATATATATATATATATATATATATGGGGTGTTCAAAAAGTAGAAAGATCAAATTACTATTCAACCTCAACTCAACAACTTAGTCATGTAACCCTAAATTATGACTTACTTGGTTTAAATTGAAATCAGTGTTGTTCAAAGAGTAATCAGATCATTATAATACAATGTCACTCAAATGGTAAATGTGTAGATCTCATTTCATGAATAGAACTCATTCTTCAATTCTGGTACACAAGTTTTTTTCTAAATTATAGAGAAGATACTGATGATTCCTCAAAATATGAAATTTATAAAGAAATGCTGCCTCCGTAATTTTGGGATAAAAATTAAAATCTGAAAATCAAAATTTTCTTCGTCGAATTCGATAATTTATAATTTTATGTTTTATATATAAGAATATATAACACATTGATATATTATATTTTTTTATTAAAGAGCATTCATAATAATTTAATAGACCTGTTTATATTTTCATAAATTTAGAGATGCTTAGTGAATTTATTAGAAATTTCTGAAATGCAAGAAAAAAATTCTGGCTCTGACAGAAAGCACTATTAGATAAAAAAAAATTTAACAATGTACTGTGATATCTTTCAAGAGCTCACCTGAATGTATAACTGTTTAAATTAATTCTTAGAATTTTTGGAATTATATAATTTAATCAAGGAATCATATACCATCGAATTCATTAAGACATGTCATTTGAGGATAAGATTTGTCTCTTCGTCTACCGAATGAATCACTTTCTTGAAATTCAAGATCCTCAACCATAAACCTATCAGACCTAGATCCAGTAATGGTAGTCCCAAACTGAGATTGATTGTAAAGAGGAGGATTTTAAAATTTTAAGACCTAATAATTGGAGAATAATTGTTAATCAAAATAGAATGGACGAAGAAAGCTCTTGGAAAGGTCTTGGTTCAGCCTGGGTTCCCGATGCAATGGAAAGAGTTTAATGTGATTGATGATTTTTTTAAAGTTTTCAACCAAATTTTTTTCAACGTCTATGACGATAAAAATTGGACATGTTCAGTACTAATATTCTGTTATTTAATTTTTGCAGTGATAAGCGTAAACATCTAAACACGAATGTCTTATGCTGCATATTTAAAGCAAAGGAAATATCTCTTTGTTATCCTGTTAGATATTGCCACAGATATGAAATGAAAGAGTTTATTTTGATATGTTTTTCGATTTAAAAGATACAGACTACTGGAAGTATCGATCAAAGATGATCTAATTTTTTAATTGTTATCTTCAAATAAACTTAAAATTATAATGAAAAAGTAATACGAAGATCATTTGCTCCATTTCAATTTAGCCCAACATTTGCTATGGTTCAAACTCTGACGAAGCACTATATCGGAATTTATCTTCAGATATACCTCAGATTTGGTAATCAATGATCATTTTTGGATACAAGGACTAATTAGACTGAACTATGTAGTTTAAGGTAGACTCCAAACTATTACAAAGATCAATACTCAAGGAAGGGTTTGAACGCTTGAACTGTTTGTTGAACCGAAGGCTAGATTGCTAACTATTAGGCTGTCAGCTTGGTTAGATATATTCCAGAGCATTGTAAATTGCCCACTGAATATCGAATGTTTAATATAAGTATACAAGTGATAGACCCATTTCAATCATGTTGCACCCCAATGGAATATCTTCTGGCAATGAATAATGACTTTTTTTTTATAAAACTAACATTTTTATCATTTGTTTTTAATAATTGAATGATTTATTTTTTGTCGTTGGATTATGGAAACAGGATTTAGTTCGTTCAAGATTTATGGTTTAAAGTAGATCTACTACAAACACCCCCATCACAATTTATATTCGAAATCACGAACTGTTGAATTGAAGACAAAAGTATTAACTATTCAGATACCATATTGACTTTGCTTTTTAATTTAATATAGTGCAGTTGCACAAGTATTCATTTGCATTGATATTTTACTTTAACTTAACAAAGTGAACAAAAATATGTTTTCAAAAAATTAAAATTTCTTTCCACATAGAATTTAAAAAAAAATCTTGATTGAAATTCTTAAGTATAGCTTTTTCTTCTATTCCAAATTAAATGAATTTATTAATGAGCTTTTTTAAAAATGTATCAGGTTCAGAAATATAAAAAATGTAGCTTAAAAACTAAGATAAATCAGATGATACATTGAACACGCACTTAAAATATAGTTTAATAAATACTATACTGTTTGTTTTGTCTGTCACTTTACTGTTAATTTTTTTCATTCGAGAACTAATTCAACCAAAATCATTGATTTTAAGGGGATTTCGAATTTTTTCAAACATCAACATTTGAGATGTTAATAGAACTCGTGAAAGTTTGCAGCTCAGCATATATCTTATAAGATGCTGCTTAGCCATAGGATAGCTTAAAATTTAGTAAAATAAAAAATTTATAGAAAACATTTTATTATCCTGCAGCTTTTATAAATTAATCAAAATAAGCCTTATAACATTGCCGACATCTTTCAGAATATTTAAAATATTAAATCTGATTTTTAATATGCTGAGTGAATGATCTAGTTCTCTGATTCATGGAAGCATTAATTAATTTTACCACTCATACTTATACGTAGTAAATATTTTGAATACATGTGATCGTATTACATTAAACATATATTTATTTTAATTGTATTATATAATGCTTTCACATTGTAAAATTCTCTGAAACTAACATAAAATACTGTCAACATATCTGCATGTTATAACCATGAAACAGATGAATAATTTCCTAATTTTTAAAACAACTTAATAATTCCACGAATGAAGGGGAACATTTCTGACAAATGTATGTGGATTTTCTATTTGGTCTTAGTAATCATTTACTTTGGTTACAAATCATTTAAAAGTTTTCAGGCTGCAAAGTGTGTCTTACGTATAAAATTATTTCTATTTGGTTTGTTATTAATCCCCTGGTTATATTCATGATTAAATCTTCAATGAAAAATGTAAAGTCAAACATACTTTTTACTTTTATAAATATGCAAAAAAAAACTATTAAATGTTTCTCCAGATATTCGATAAAACATTTGAAATAGAAATTGTTCAAATATTTAAGGTTAAAAAGTGTACCAGATAGCTTGTAAAATTACTTATAAGTAAATGAAAAATTGTATTTTTACTACGTTTTTTAAATTGAAGTCTCAAGGTAAAATATTTTGGCATTGGTAGTTATAAAAGCCATATTTTAATTATAATTTAAGAGCTAAAAGTAACATTACTTCCTGCTCACATTTCCTACAAGTGGTTATTTGATCATATTCCCTTGTACCATTGGAACTGCAATAGTCTGGGAAGAAAGGTGTCAGTTTGGTGTCCTGAAGACAGAAGGTTTGATACCTAATCCAATCAAAGATCGTCAAGTTGAGTGGGCCTATGCATGTTACTATCTAACATTCTGGGGTAATACAATATGGTGGACAGGTTGACATTTCAAGTGTTGACATCGTTCACTATTGCCCCTTGGTTGATAGAAATAAGCAGCCGAAATTGTATTGCAATAACCTAACTTCTTATGTATCGAATTCAAAAGAAATCCAAGTATAATTATTTTACATATATTTAAGATCTATTTAAATAGTAAATTGGGGAAAATAAACTTAAAAATTTTTGGTTCTCTTAAGATTTTGTATTTTTGAACGTTTTAATTTGCTATCTAATCTCTATTATCACCTGAGTTGTGTTTTGTTTTAACAATTATTTCTTAATATTAAACTATTTTTCTTGATTTTTTTATTTCACTCTTTCCCTGAGAAATTGGATTACTTTACATTCTAGTATATGTAGCGTATAAATGGCTTAAATTGTTTAGCTGAAACTTTCTAATTTCTTGATATAAATTTTAATCTATCAATGATAATTTTTCTCACCTGAAGGTTAGTTAAGATGAGGATCTACAATTTAAAGTGTATTTCTAATTATTACAAACATTCGAGTGCAAGGTGTGTAAATATAACCCATGAATTATTGAATAAAAAATCAAAGAAATTACCTTCCAGTTATTAATTTGGGATCTTAAAAAGTTGCATGAGTACTTTTTCAACGCTAATTTCCAAGTATTTAAGTGAGTTTTGTGAAAAAAATTCGTATCTAAAAATTTGACGTTATTTTTTTTTTTTCAAAAATTTTTTTCTTTAATGTCTTTAAATCCACGGTGGTTACACATTTGCACAATAAACATTTTAATAAATGATATCTAATGAAGGAAAAAAAAGATATTAGTTTTAAAATAACAGTGTCCTAAAAAATTATCATTGTGAGATTTGAAAATGTCTTTAATATGAAGAATCTCACGATAATTTAATTTCATTAAGTAACAAAATTAACGATGGTATAAACTTCATTCACTTAAAATAGCATTAAATGAAACGTATTTATCAATGACTGTATGTGATGGATCATTTTGTCGAAGGTGGCCCCAATGTAGTACAATAAACTGACTCTTCATTCATCGCCTAATCAATAGTATGCAAAAATATTCATATTCTTCGCTAATTCGAAACGAAAATAAAAGGCAGGTGTCCGTGAAAACATGCTGTGACACAGAAACCTAGGAAGGGTACGCACATGTGGCTATTGGATATTCTGCCTCATTTGAGGATCCTCCCGACAAAATTTTTAACAACGGGAAATGGTGAGAAAAATTATCATAACTGCGACCGCTGGCTTTGTGTGTCATTAGAAGAGGGTGATGAAAATGAGAGAAAAAAAAAGTCGACCGTTTCGAAAGAATGTCACTCTTTGACCGTTGGGATTGTGAAAATGATTTTTGACCCAGGTGACAGAGAAACGGATGTTGTACGCAGTGATAATGTAGGCCACAGTTATGATGTATCGTTATATGAAGAGAGTGTTAACTATACATTTATGCCTAGGATATTGTCAATACATAATAAGAATGACAAGGATCATGACTGTATTGATGGGTATATGTTTCTCAATTTGAATTTATCATATTTATCATTCGAATTCAACAAACAACTCAAGACAATATTACTCGAGCTCTGGTAGCCTCAATAGATTTCTTTAATCAACTTCTTAAGTTTAATCAACTTTTTAAGAAATCTTAATGATAATAAAGAACGAATTTTGGACTCTTCGAAAAAAAGGATATATTATAAATAAATATACGCTGTCTTTTACATTTTTGGAAAAAAGTGCACTGTATAACATCACTGGAAATTTTCGAAAATGTATAATGAAGGAAAAAATGGGTTAATCTTCAAATGCCTATTATTGTACAATAGTTGATTATGCAATTATCGTGCAGTAGAAGATTTTGAGATTGGCAAACTGTTATGTCAATAATGGACAACCTATTTGAGTTAGTACATGCAAGCTATTTTAAGGCCAATAATTATTTCAATTTAATTTGCGGTAAGAAAGTATTTAATTGTCATGATTATGGTATATCAAGGACTACCGATTACAAACAGTTGTGATGTTTAATATCTTTGGGCAGTGTATATAAGTTCCTGGATTAAATCGTGGGTTTGTTACCATACGCATCACACCAGATTATAGAAACGAAGATATTGTCCTCATCCATTGACCTTACACAAAAGAAACTGAAATATACGTTTGTATCTGCATTAAATCTGCAAGTGATTACTAAAGTAATAAAAATAAAACTGAACACAGAAAAAAACAAAGCAAATCAATTCGATGCAAAAATGAGCTTAGACACATTTTAAAGGAAAAAAATACAAAAGAAAACATTACAAAAAGTTATGGTATGAAGATCAGAAAAGGTTATATTATTTTCCGTAGAAAAAAATAGCGAAACCACGATCAATATTACAAAAAGAGGCACAACTCTTCGTCATCAGATATTTTAAATGTGCTAGAGTCCTTATTGTGAACTGTTGTTTGCAACATAAACTAAAGTACGGCGAAAAGTGTTTAAATACAAATTATTTGCATTTGCGAAGAGAAAAGAACGGATCAGTTTGTTTCTTTTCATTATCACCAAGATTGATCAGATCTTATAAAAAAAGTCCATTTTATTGCATGAGAAGAGTAAGATCAAGTTTTGAATAGCATTAAAGAAATTCATTTCAGTTTTTTAAAAATATGGATGAATTTAATTGTACTTCATAGTAATTATTAGTAATGCAACATTATTCTACAATTACCATCATGTGTGTAATATTGCTTACAAAAAATTTGAAGGGATAAATTTATAATTATCATTTTTGGATACTTAATAATGCTATTAAAAGTAAACCTAAATTTCGATATTAATTATAACCTCTAGCATAATAATTATATTCTGATATATATATATATATATATATATATATATATATATATATATATATATATATATATATATATATATATATATATATATATATATATATATATATATATATATATATATATATATATATATATATATATATATGAATAGAACAGAAAACTCATAGAACAGAAAACTATCAATGATAATTATGATCCGCTTCCTCGTTGTAGATTACAAAGTTTGAATTTTTCACATGAATCAAACCCATTTGCTTAACACTTGATGAAATGCGAAAGAAAAAAATATTCGAAAACTTTAGATACAATTATTTTAAAAAATAATTTATTAGGAATAAATAGATCCCATATTCGACATATTTTACTTAAACCAATCTGCAATTGACATAGAGGTGCTCATTTAAGTGATGTTAACAGCTTCAGAAAATATAGTTATCATGGAAGTTAATGTCCAAAAGAATAAGATGAAAATTTTAAATGATTCCAAACGCGCAAAAAGAATGTTGCCAGCACTTAAAAAAAATGGTTCTTTTATGATTTCTCCACTCAGCAGTATTTTGGTTTCTTACAAAGTAACAATTGAGGAAAAAAACAACTAAGCAGTAAGGACAGTTCTGATTTGAAAAAGTTAGAGAATGATAGAAATAAAAAATGAGTAGTGTGCATAATCCATAAAAGCAGAGGTACGACAGACTCACAAACTTTAGCAGAATTCAATACAAATGTTTCGCAAAGCATTTTCCAAAACACAAGATACATTCTCAAGACGGACTATCAAGGAAACCAGGTATTAGTATTTCAAAAGCATGCTGTTTCGTAATTTCTAAATTTGGTAGTATTTAGCACCATGGAGAAAAATTCGCTTATTTTAGACTTAAAAGAACGAAGTCTGTCATTTGGAGCTAGAAAGATGTACCAAGTCCAACGAACTTAATTTCTTATTTCATTATGCAAATGGCAAGGAAAATTAGGGCACAAAGAGGATTAAATTTTTGGTCCCACCTAGAAAATGATATTTTTTTCAAGCTTTGCTGGAGGAATTATTATATGGAGAATGATTTCTTGGAGTACTATATGCGTTCTTTGACCTTTAAGTACATATAATTTTCATCAATATTATTACCATAACATAGTCTCTTTTATATCTGTAACTTTCAGACAAGAAAATGGGAATTTCAGCCGAACATAACAACATTTTCACAACTGAAATCAATGGATCTCAAATTTTTTTGAGAAATCGTAATTCCATTTTAATCTCATGCTTTGTTCATCTCCACTTCCTCTAGTCTCAAACCTATTGAAATCTGAGGATGAAATCAAAATTTGCTTTCCAAAAACTATCCGGTCTGTTCAGATATATTGCTATCATTATAACTGAATAGACTAACTGTTTTCAGCAATGGTACAAGGAATGCCTTAAATCCAGGTTTTGAAGAATTGCAGCTTTGATGAATGTTAAGGATGATGAAATTTGCTAAAATGCTTTTATTCTTTTTGGCCATATATTTAAAAAAACTAAATTAATTATTTTAGAAAAATTAAATATTTTTTATTCTAATTTTTAAACAGAAATTAAAATGTGATGTTTACAATTAGAACGAAATGTCATAGTTTATTACCAAATTAAAATCACAAAAAATTAATTTTATTGTATAAACGTGTGACGTCATTAAATAAGTAAAAACATATTTAGATTAACTGTCAGTGATGAAATAAGTTCAAGTTATATATTCAGAGTCTCGCTCACACAGTTGTTTAAATAATTCATATAACTTTACAGAAACATTAATTATTAAATGAACTTGATTTAAAAATGAAGTCAGTTAGTTTGAAGTCAATAAATTAAGTGTAGAATTTCTTCCTAAATAATATTTTTACGATTTGGCTAGTCGCTAAGTAATATCAAAAATTTTACCAAACACATTTTCAATGGAGATTGCAGTTAGAGCTTGCAAAAATAATTCTCTAATTGAAAACACAGACAGAAATTATTAAACAAAAATAAAAACTAAAAGAATTGAGCATCTGACTTTAACAAATGCCGCTTTAATTTCTTTTCGATTATGCAATAGATTTCTCCCATCTGTAAAAAAGGACAAATAGTTTTTTCACGTAACTGGATTAGGAAGAGACGATCAAAAGATTCGAAATAGAGGATTCCCAACGCTTACAATGATGTCTGAATGCAACAATGAAAAATGTTTATGGAAAACTACAATAGGAAAAGAGAACGCCTAAAATGGGAATCAGAGCAAAAATTCTGATTCAGTCTCATCTGTTTGATAACATCTTATAATTTGAGTAAAATATGCTCAGAAAGAAAGTTATGATGATCCATGGGCTGATTATCACGGAAGCTGATTGAGTTCGTTGATTAGGATGATTGTAATCAGTATCGAATTCTATTGATGATTGTTTTAAGGAAAGATTTATAAAGTTTAACTAGTATTTTTAAGACAAAAACAAAATTTATAGAAAATGTTTGTTTAGTTATTGTATTCTTAAAAATATTTATTTGCCATGCTTTTATTGAACTGGAAATTGTGATGCTTAAAGACAAAAAATACCAAATGCACAATGCAAGAAAACAGAATCTTCAGCATTCGAATTTTATCTGTTAGCTTCTATTATTTTTAAGCATTATATTTGTGATATCTAAACAATATATTGCATTTTAGTATATTTTATTTTGAATGAAATTGATTAATTTTGATTTTTCACCAACTTAGGTGTTTTGATGAGGAATTAAAATTGATGCACAAATAAATTTTTTTAATAAAAAGATAATAACTTAAGAATCAGGTAAGCAATACTTAAGAACAACTATTATATTTCATAAAGTACATAAGCCGCTGGATGCATCGTGAAAAATTATTTTTCCGAAGCATTACGCACTAATTATTCTTTTCCAAATAAAAAATATGAGATTTTCACTGCATATAGATTTTGTTTCTCTATTTAAAACCACACATACACACACCCATATTTATATACAATATTCTGAGGTTCGATTATATACATAAAAACACATAAATGACTTAAACCTTAATTTAAAGATGTAGGGATGTCCGTCTTGAAGGTATTTAGCCAAAGGAATCTCGTTGGATAGTAATCCAAGAAAACTGTACATGTGCGCCGAAAAGATTACAAGTGCACAAACCTAATAGTGATTCACACAGCCAATAGGCTAAGGTTCCAACCTGTTGCTCTCTGCTAAGATTCGTCCTCAGGAAGAGCACCAAAATGGCCTTTATTGAAAATTTGAATGCAGAATAGGATACATGGTTATTTATAGATTACAAAATAGGAGAGGGATACAATATGTACAAATAGATACAGGGAATTCAGTTGTCAAGCTGTTGGAAGAGTTGATAAAGACGATTGTTTTATTTTCAAATAACTGCAATCAATAAACGTTTTATAATTTATTTTAGACAAATGTCACTATATAAGTATATTTTTATGCGTTAATCAGATTATCGTTTTGCATAGAATTTATTATTCTGTATAAAGTACATTGATTTTGTTTTTAGTAAGTAAACATAGGTTATTCTTTGATATAATTTCCTTTGTTCCGAAATATTTTATTTTATTATTTGAATAATTATTGTATTTTATTAAAATTTACATATTATTCTCATCGAAACCAAAACAGTATCTTAATTAATGTAAAATATATGTAGAAAAAATCCACACTAATAACAATGAATGTAAAGTATTATACAAATAAAGGAATCGACACATTTTTAACATTTGAATAATGAAACAAATCATTATGAATAGTTTATTTTGTTTGAAAGGCAAAATATATCGTATCTTTTAAAAAATAAATATAGATTAAGAGAGATATAAACATCACTATACCTTTATGAAAATAATATTTAGATTTTGAAATGTTTTAAATAAATTATAAACAAAGTGAAAAAAGGAGTGAAAATTCTGTTATTAAAAATACTTATCCATGAAAAGTGAGAAATTACAATTTTCTTTGTTAAATTCATATCTAATAAAGCTAAATAAATAGTATAAGTAAATGTTCAGATATTATAATTTGTTGCTATATTTTACTTTAATGTGATAAATAGAGGGATTATTTTAGTATGGGAAAGCACTCTTGATTCCTAAATATATATCTATATTTTATGGTTTGAGCAAGAGTTAGAGATGAATAAGATATTCTTAAAGTGATAAATGGTATTATGAATCCTTATACAAAGACTACATGCCAAATGAGTGCAATAAATAGAGTAATACTTAAGTAAAATTATTATTTGAAAACATTTATAATGTTAAAAAGGAAATTTTTAAAGCAAAATATAAAAAGAAAAGCTTTTATATAAAATACTTACTGATAATAAAATGGAAATGAGTATCATTAACTTTAAAAATCTCTTATGATTAAATATTCTTAATTTTACAACTTAGGAAATAAATTTAACTCAATTTGGTAGTCCCATAAAATTTATTCTATCTGATTTCATCTAATTCAGTCTTTCAGTTTTTTGTAAGTGAAATCCATTAAGTTATGATAATGGCATGTAAAATTTTTTAAGCCGATTTAAAGCTCTACACATAGCATTTAAATATACTATTTATTCTCCCTCTAAAGAAATGTTACGAAACGGACAATTACTCTCCTTATCTGATCTCTTACTTCATTTCACTTTCAACAAACCTAGTTCCAGTGCGATATGTGTGAAAAACAAAACAGGAAGGTGGTAATATCCGATTAATCCCCATAATGGCATCGCACCTCGTACGTTCACCTTACCACCCTACAATGCGCATCAGCTGACCAACTTTTAAAGTCCTTTTATTCCACTAATCGCATTTGCAGCACATTTGACAGAATGGAACCATCAACCATTGTCCTCTGCACTTCATCTTGGTGGCGTTGGCCTTTAGCGAAAGCCGAGGATTAAAAGACCATTTTTATTTAGTTTTGTTGTTGTCCTCTCTGGGGTCTTTTGTCGTGATTGTGAAACACAGATTACATAAAAAAAGATATAAATTTGGAATCGTCATGTTATGGCATGAACCACTTGACTGCTTTCGATTGATTAGGGAAGTAATAATCATCAATTCTTTTCTGACAGAAAAGACGTTAAATTTTACTTTAAAGAAATATTGATTCATTGGAACATAATTTTAAAATTTTTTAAATTTACAAAAATTAATAAAGTTTTAAAAAAATCAGATAAATCTGTTATATGAGGGTATTTATTGAATTTATAATGATGTGAGGCAATATCAAAGCTGAAGTATTGAAGTGTCAATATAAAGTCATTGTATGCATATAATGCTATCAACTTTAATGTTATTAAGTACATTTTAACCAACCTTTGATAATATCAATCAATTTTAGAACATTTAATCGATAAGCAATCTTTTAACTATACAGGTAGAAATCAGGTCATAATATACTTTTAAAAAAAGTATGTAATTAAGTCTGTGAAAAGAATTTTTAAAATTAAGTTTCAGAAAAAATCTTTCAAATAGTAAATTTGTAATATATATATGGCTGAAAATTTATACGATAATATTAAATATTAAGAAAGTTGAAGGTGATATTTTACTCTTGCGAGGGAATTCTATCAGGACACTAATTATCATTAGGCTATAATAAAATAGCATATCAATTATTTAGTTTATTCGAGTCACACACATTACTTTTAATTAACTCCTCATATATTGTTGAGAAAGAAAATGGTGGAAAATTTTGTATAAGAAATGACAAATAATATGATTATCACATTACGTAGTATATATATCCTCTTTCTTGTAGTTTATACAACAAAAGAAATATTATTTATAAAATTTATTAAGAATTTATTAAGAAATAAATTAAAAAGAAACATTATTGATAAAAATATTTTTATTTATTTATTTATTGAATGAAGCATTTGTATTGGTTATCCTTAAGAATTATTTTTGAAGAAATCATCGTTTTAAGCAATATTTTCTTACAAATATATTTTAAATAATCCATTGCTATAAGTAATTTATCCGAAAATAAGAATACACAAGTAATTTCTTTAAAAAGAAATATAAATGTTTTTTCATTCTTTTCATAGACGTGAATTTACAGAAATTATTGTGAAATCAGTAAATACCAAGGATTATTCTTCCAAGATTAATGATGCACTTATTCAAAATTGAGTTTTAGTGAGATTTAATAGATATCAAATCAGAAAAGAACTATTTAGTGACCAGTTATTTGCATAAAACTTTGCATGTTAGATTCGGAGTTATTCAAAGCATAATATCAAGGGGACGCACTCATGGCCTTGATAATCTAAGTTTTATTCAATAAACTGTCAAAAGTGTGCAGTTAATTTAAATTGAATGACAGCATGACTAACTTATTATCTGTTCGTCTAAAAGAGAGACACTTTCATCGCCTATCAGAAAAAAAAAGATTTGTCGTTTTCATGTCGTTTTTCATATGCAAACGGTTCGAACAATTGACCTCAAACAATTGAGTTTAGTTTCGTATTTGCTATCGCAGACCACTGGGACCATTGCTTCAGGGCTCCACCCACGCCATTCTGGTAGATGCACTCAAGTTTCCTTTTCATGTAACGATGCGTGAGCAAAGAGGTGCCGAGTTGTATATTTCCTGCGGAAAATCATTCAGCTGAATGTCCTACTTGAATGAAGTTTTTACAATGGAAGAGAACACCACCCTACACTTGTAACACAATTTTGTAAGGGTGTTCAGCCTCCGAAATTAAGTCGATTTCCAGGGTCACATGGTAATGATGGGTGAAAGGGCAGCTGTGCTGTCTCTCCCTGAATCAGAAAAGACCTAAGGTCAAAGTCTCACGCGATTTAACATCTTCTTTTTCGTGGTCCTGTGGAGGGCAATCTAATTCGTCCACGCAAGGAATAGCGTTTTGTTATTGACAGTGTTTTATGCTCAACAGCATATTTGCTCAAGTATATCGAAGCTTCTAAAGAGTCTTATTTCACATAACACATTACACAAATGGACAACCAAACATGAATCAGCATTTAAAAGAATTCTAATTTATGGTCCTATCGCTTTGATCTTGTTTAAAATAATTTTAAAAGGAAAATTTCACTGTCAAGCCTACAACGTAAAAGAAGTTATTTATATTTTAAAGTAACTTGAAGCGAAACAATAATTAAATTTGGTCAAAGAAACGAAATATTTAATTGAAATCAGAACTATCCTAAGTGTCAATTGTCACGATTAAATTTATTTAATAAGTCAACCAGGAACAACTTGAAAATGATGCTTCCATGAATCCATCAATAGTAGAATAACCCAAATCTTAAGAAAATTCAAAAAGTGATTAATAAACATAATTAAAGTTTCGTGTTTAAAAGGTTTTACAATGACATATTAGGAAAAATGAAATTATAATTATGGTAAACGTGCCAACTACACATATATTAAAAATTTAAAGCACTGTGTATGAACATTCAGATGTTTTTGGTGACTTACAAACATTCTCTACTTTTGTTTATGTTTGCATTTTAATAGTGCTTATATTATTCTGTCATTATTTTGTAGATATTGCATTTTTCTTTTGTTTTATACGTTTTTATTCTTTAAAGTGCAAATAATTATGTTGTTCTAAATTTCAAAAAAAAGAAATTAAAATGATATTTGTTTGAATGAAGGATCAGCAGATAGGTATTTTCGAGTCATTTTTTATATATATGATGGTCGTTTTAACATAGAGTAAGATGGGGAAAAATGTAAGGATGAGTAAAAGAGAACATCAAGCGACGTAATATAGTGCGACATCTGAAAAGACCTCAAGATAATTTGCAGACTTAACACTTGTAAATTATTTCCAGGATTTAGGTTCAAAGAAAATTGATCAAGCAAGCAATTTCCCTCTAATAATTCAGAAATAATTTCTAAAACTAACTCCTTGTAAATGGCAATAGAAACAAAGTACTTAAGTTGAAGAAAAATGTACATTTCAATTAATCATTGTTTACATAGCTCGTTATAAAGTGACTTTGTGTAACAATCCAAGTGAATACTTATGAGGAGATCTTGGGATTGCTACTTTCGCTCATCAAGTTAGTTTTGATTTGACATAATTTGGACTGGAGTGTCATAGTTTCCTGTTGACTTTATTTTCATCACAGAAATACGATTAACTAGGAATGTCAATATGACCTTTCTGGCTAATAATGTATATTCTAAAGTGCAATTGCATTTTACGCAAAGAAATCCTTTTCTATATTAATTCTCTAAACATTTTCAATTAGTTCAATCTGGCATATTTAGAAGACCTATAAAGAATAGTCGCAAGTACTTTTTAACGCCTTAATCACTACCATCAATAATATGAGAATTTTTTCAGTAATTTTGAAGATGTTGTCGGGAGTCTATATTTACCTACAGCACGATTTCAACACCTATTATTATATTACTTTAGAAATTACATAACATTCCTTTACTTACTGAACATGGCTTATAAGACCTAATTAACAAACAAATTTCTACTACTTTGCATGCCAAAGTACATTCAATATCAGTTTAATAAGCTATTTGAATTTTTCATAGTGTTTTTTTAATCAGGGTTACAGCTTGTATTTTATTTTTTAAAATTATATATAGTAAAAATTGTGTTCCTTCTAAATTAAGAACTGTTGAAATACTTTTACTTTCCTTTTGGTACCGAAAGAAATATTACATTTATCATTTAAGTAACTAATAAAAATCTCAATCTTTTTTTAAAAACGACAATTTAAAATTAATTATAATGTTAAACAAAAGTTTTGGAATGTTTTTTTATTTATGGCAACAAATACATTTAATTCTTCAAGTTTTAGTTCATTCCGTGCAGGAAAATATGTATTTCGATAAGAAAATTGTGAATAGTTATATCAAAATAGTTGGAATTTTTATGATTATCTATGAAATTTTTGTAGTCCAAGAATTTACAAATTTTTCATAACATAGAAAATATTCCAAATTTAGATTATTTTTTCGTCATTTGAATTTTACGATAATTATTTTAGAATTGTTGCTACAGAAATCTGTGCAAAGATGCAAGTTACACTTTATCGAAATTCAACCACGCACACAAATCTTGAAGAGATTTTACTAATCGGGATTATTATTAAATAGAAAAATCTGTTTAAATGGAATTACAAATCATTCAAAATCAAATCATGTAAAAAAAATAGCATTTTGGTATAAATATAGTTCTATTTTATTTATAACTTACACCTCAAATATTATTTATAAATTGTATTAGTAAAAAATGCTTTTAGTTTTTTATTTATTTAATTTATTAAATGCAGTTTTTAATTATCTACAATCTCTGAAATGTTGAGTATCAGTCAAAGAAAATGGGAAGAACAGATTTTTAAATTATATAAAGAAACCCTTTATATATATATATATATATATATATATATATATATATATATATATATATATATATATATATATATATATATATATATATATATATATATATATATATATATATATATATATATATATATATATATATATATATATATATATATATATATATATATATATATATATATATATATATATATAGATAGATAATAGATAATATATAAAACTTAGAGAATATATAATATTATTATGAAACTTACCTGTGTTATTTGATCCTAGGAGAATGAGTTTTTCTGATTCTGTGAAAATGTTATGAAGGGATGATAGTTTTAAGCTCTGAAAGAGATATAAAAAATTTAAAGGATTCCCATACAATAAAAGCTGTAAAATTATGTAAAACATTAAAATCAACAACATGCACTCAGATAATTTTCATATTTTGATGTTTCATTGTTTGCGTGCTATTTTACAATCCTACAATTAAAATATACACACATATCTATATCTGTTTATATATACATTTTTGTAAAACTTTACAATTCCTTTATAACCATCATGGTTACATTTAATCATGTTTGCAAATTAAACATATCAACTATTATATGCTATGCATTAATAAGCTATGTCATATTTTGTTTCCGTGTAGAGATTAAATAAACATTAATAAAAAGAAACAATTGTATGTGGGCAAAAATCTTTAAACTAGGTTTTTGTTTTTCTCATAAAGTATCGCTTAATTTCATATTTTTTTGTTTTCTTTTGAGAACCTTTTTTTTCACTTTTTAAACATTTTCGAGAAATTTATTGTAGTTAAATTTTTGCAATAATATTATAATAGTTAAATTTAGTTCAATGGTAGCATTTTATACTATACACTTTACTGTTTTTTTTAAGAATCATATTGCTACTTACTATGCATTTTTCCATTAAATAAGAACTTTTATTAAGGATAACATCTTATATTGAAAATTATATAATTGTCACATTTAATCTATTAAAATATTATTTTTTACATTCGATTTATATGAATTTAGGAAATGTTTAAACTAAGTATGTTTTGTAAATAGCTTCAAAATGATATTAAATTAATAACTGAATATTTTTTTATCCTATTTTAATTTTAAATTAATATTATTTCATATTTAAGATTCTTATCCTTTGTTGAATATGTTGTACCAACATATTAAACCAAACGGTTCACAGAACCGATCATTTGTTAGATATGTTAAGACGCTCAATTGGTTCATCGGTATTGGAAGCTAAGTTAGAAAACAATCTCCTACTAGAGGGCAGCACTGAATATATTAGGATACACAAGGTGAATTGTTAAATGCTTTGTCTACGATAGTTCTATTTATTACAATAGAAATAAGTTTCCTCTTTTTGTTTCAATCGAAACACCGAAACATATAAGAATATTAAAATAATTTGTAGATTTAATATTACAGAAAAAACAGTGACTGCCATTTCTTCAAACTTGATGTGTAAATTATTTTTTTAAAAATAAAAGGGGATTTTTTTTACACCTGTACGCACACACACAGTTGTTTCCTTTCTCTTAAAACTTTCCGAGATAAAATCGAAATTCAATGAATAGCAAATAACTGCATTTATTTACATTGATAATGAACAAAAACTTATAAATTTCACTTTTATCATCATCAAAATTTATTACCAAACGATTATTTTTAATGTATTTGTAGTTAAAATTCATTGGCTTATTGGTTATATAGACAGAAGTTAAATCGTACTTAGAATAAGTTTTTTAGTTCCATTTATTTAAAAAATACTACATAACCATTTAATAAAATTAATTTGAAATGAAATTAAGTAATTTTATTGAATTATGAAATTAAGTAATTATTCAGTAATCTTATTTTGTTCACAAAAGCTATCCTATCAGGAAGAGAATGGCAGCTAAGTGGAAAATGCCTTGCGCTTACAATCAGATTCTAATTAATTCTATTTTGATTTGAAACTGCTTTGCTGATCGTTGTTGACGACCAATGCTATATTTTATTGAACAATTTTCTATTTATTCTTCTGAACAGCATTTTTTTTTTTTTTTTGCAATAATTCATATTTTCTTACATAAATAGATTTGTATTGAAAACACTAAATGAACAGCTACATGGTTGTCAAACAAAAATTTAAAACATTGAAGAGTTGCGCCATAAATAATATTATTCTCTCTATATGAACATAATCCTAAAATCATGTTTATGTTGATAAAATCGATAACGTTCTATAGATGAAGCTATCTTTCACTTATCTAATTCAAGTAAGAGCGTACATATCCGAAATATTGTACTTCTTATTGTTAGACAGACATAATATAAATATTCATTAGTAATATTCAGAAAAAGCATCCTATATAATTTCAATATTTACTGATAGATTTTAAATAGTGTACTTTACTATGCGCTTTTCAGAAGCAAAAATGGAGAGACACTTGTTATTAAATTCAATTATTCTGCTATGAACCTTTAATTTTTTAACGAGCTATAAGAACAAATATCCATTTTTTAAAAGAAATTATAAAAAGAAGTTTAAGATTTTCTGTTAAGCAATTAAATAATATTATAACTATCACAGATTAAGGTATTATTTTATTTAAACATTATTAAAAATATTAATAAAAAGTGAAGAAAATGGATTAAATTTTGATTTCACGCTTATAATTTTTGTTTTTAAATTTTGCTGTTTTTTTCATTTTTAATATTTTGAGAAGAGAGATATAATTAATTAAAAGATTATTTTTTTGACCATTAGATTTCAGAGTTATTTTAAACTATGTTAAGTTATTTTATAGGAGAGAGGCGAATAAATTTATATTCAACTGATAATAGCAAGTTTCACTTTTAGGTTTTTGAAGTCCACGAACGAAAAATAGAAAATAATTTTTTATTAATACAGTGTTCAAAAAAAATTCAGATTTTTTTTTAATTGAAAAATCTGAATTTTATATATCCACATATTTTGCAAGATGATAATGTTCAAAAATTTTAATTACATTTTGATTCCAGTTGTCTATGTACACAGACTCTAAATACAGCTTACTTTCTCTGTATTTGAAACCAAGAGTTAAAAAAACTGGAAAGTTATTTGGTCAGTTTTCCCCATCCTAGCAGAGGTACAAATAAAAATCATATCAAAAAGATGTTCTTTAACTGTAATCCACGCAATATCTATTGCCATAAAAAAGTTGCCTTTAAAAATAGGGCTATCGTGATATAAAAAATCCCATTTAATAAAAATTTTTTAAAATCATGCATTTTTTTTTTTGCATTTTATGTAGGATATATTTTCATAGATTATTAAACTTAAATGTTCTGAGTTTCACATCAGAAATTATTATTAATTCTTTAGCTTTAATATTTCTTAGAGTTTAATTAAAATATAATTAAAAACTTAAGTTCTAAATAATCATGCAATCTCCTGACTTTTTCTCAAATTAATGATTATTCTAACGCATACATTTGTATTTCTCGATAATTTGTATGATAATGAAGAGTAAAAAAAAAGCAACACATACGACAATTAAAAGTAAAGGTCAATATAACTTAAAATTATATGCTTTGTTGGAAAATAACAGCAGCTGCAACCATTTCTTGGACTTTTCGTTCCGTGCGCCTGATCAGAAATATTATTTATTATTTGCTTTTCAATTTTCTTTCCTCTCTCTTTCTCTAACTTCTTGAATGGTTGCTCAAGAGATGCTTCCGTAACTGAGGGTGGTGTCCTTTCGTAGCTACAAATACAGTTAGTGGTTTCACTCAACTATAAAGTTACGACCAAATTAAGCATTTAAACGTCACAAATGTACACTGATAAATACATATTTACGTTGGAGGAAAATGGCATATAAAAAGCCTAGATGATACAATAGTACTCCGAAATCCAAGCGTCAAAGATTGAAATAATTGATCTTGTGCTGATTTCTTAGATATTCTAATTCTATACAATGTTATAATTTCCTATTATTAATGCTTATGGCGCTTTAAGCGCCAAGTGTACTATTTTGTGACTCTCTTTTCTCTCTCTCTCTCTCAGATTTAGAATTTATTTCCTTTCTTTTCCTTTCAAATGAAAATTTGTGAAAAGATAATAAATATTATTTAAATTTGCTTATTATAAACGGCATGTCAATGCTTTATAATGCAAAAATGCAAATGATAAAAAGATACAAATATGCAATTGTATTAGATGTTTAAAAAAATATCATTGAATATATATTGCGACAGCAATTGGTTCACATGTATAAAATTACATACAATGTTGCCAAAAATAGTTTTATTAACTAAAACTATAAATAACCCGTGATTTGTTGGTTAGAATTATTAAAAAAATGAGATTGATTGCTTAATGAGTAGAATGTATCATGCATTTATTTATTCTTAGAATAAATATAAAAAAGTAAAAATAAGTAAATAAATAAATTTATATGTATACTTATTTATAAGTTATTTGTCCAATAATTATTTTTGGAACGAATGCAGCGTAAAAAAAGTTTTTGGAAATTTATTTGTCAGATATTAGAATAATCAACCTTAAAATTTTTTAAAAAAGCTACTTAGAAGATCAAAAATTGTTTTCGGTGTTCAAGGTATTTTTTTTTTCTTTTTCTCAGATTAACGATATTTTTGATCACAAAATATTCTCCCTGTAAATCTGATAGTTGCATAGTTTATTGTCTGCATTTAGATCTGCAATTCGGTGGTCTGAATCCCAACGCGGTGGCGTATATTTGGCATGTTCGAAATCAACTTTTAATGGGTGATCCTATTGAAAAATTAACCCTCGCGTTGGAAGAAAACAAAATTAGTATTAAAACAATATTTCAATCGTGTTCATAAAAGATGAAAACTTTCAAAATTTTGAACATGTTTTTATTCTTTTTAAATTACTAAACGAGTCTCTCAGAAATATTTTATCCGATAATAAAAGCATACTAACTTATCTTTGAATATCTCTCTCAAGGGACACTTTTCATATATCTGTATATGTTAGAATGTAATTACTAAAATTTTGTCTTTAATATTTATTATTTATCCAACAACTGATTAATTAATTATTTGTTATATTACTCCTTGAAATACACTTTAAATTTAAGAGTATATGTTATTATTTTCTAGAAACAAACGAAATTAACTATATTGACTTTTGGCTTCGTACAATATTTTACATATTTTCATAATTGTCCTTAATATGTCCTTAAGGAAATTGCAACCATGCCAAACTTGGGAATTTTCTAAGCTTTCAGTTTCAGAATGCAATTTTATAATGTATACAACAAGTACCAATGTTTGTTTCTTTGTTCAACCATTATTTATTAATATTCTCGTTTATAACAAATAATATATTTTAAGAATTTACTACAAGCAAAAACATTTTCTCGTTACTTGTAAGTAACCTTGATATTTTTACCTTTTGAATTTCGAAAGCAAATATAAATATTGCGTACAAATGTTAATTTTTTTTAGAATTGGATATAATTCATTTTTTGTTTGTATAAATTCTATTTTTTAACATGATTACTTTTTACATACTTAAGCTATATTTTACGAAGTTTAATCCTCCTTCCCCATTCTTACTTAAAATAATATTTTTTAAAATTAATTTAAATCCAATTTAAAAATACGTCTTGTTGAATTTAATGATCATAATTAATAATAAAGAAGTTGTAATAGAACAATACTCTTGATAAATAATATTCCTTCCTCTTTATACATCGAAAATGGCGTGCACTTATACACTATTTGGCGATCAAATGTAATAATAGAAACATTCTAACATAAAAAATAGAAGTAAAGAGTTTGAAAGCACAAAGGGCATTGCGTTTTTAGGAGCGGATATTTTATACGAGAAATGTTTTCTTTACATGTTTCGGTGCTCATGCAATGCCAGACATGAGCGAAATTCGACATCAAATGAATGTACAAGAGGGAAAATTGTCACCACCATTGGCAGGTGGTCTTCCGTATGAACCCGATAAATACGAAAATAAATTCATTCTTTTTATCAAGGTAAAGGGAGAAGGTCTGTATAATGCATAGAAAATATTAACAATATTAGTTATAAAATGTTAATGGCGTTAGAGTTGTGTGACAATAACCTCTTCTGCATAATATATAGCTGATTTGGCAGTTATCATATAATAATCTGCAGGAAATTAGTACTAAAAAATATTTTACTATAATTTGAAATAGTTTATCGGAGATATTTACAAGCATCGCCGTATTAATAATATTTTCTTAAATTTAATGTTGAGCCGTTCAAACAGTAAGCGAAAAATGACCGAAGTCATTGACTTTAACAGTCTCTTGCACGCCAATATCGTGAGAATTCGGTGTCATAGCAAAGAAGTGCACTGCTGTGACGAAGATGGGCTGTGTTCATAATTTCTCTAAGCTCACAAAGTAGGCAAGAAGATTGCATAAAAATTCAAATGTGATGAAGGTGCTTTTTTAGGCAATCTTGACCAGTGAGTAGCCTAAAAGTAATCTCTGATTCACGTTGTGGATAATCTGCTAAACTAGCGAGGTCGTCGATTTTCCATTGCTTTAACAACATTGCATTTAATTAATTTTCACAATTTATTTTTAATTTAAATTTTGAGGAGAGTTAATTAGTAATCTAGGTAAAGTGCCTTAATCAGGTATTCGGGCAGAACTGGGTAGTAGTTAAACTGCTATTTAACTTGTGGTTTGAATTTACTTATTCATCTTAATACTTGCATCTTTACTCTCTATTGCTGCAGACATGCATGCTACTATTTTATATTCCAATTTATCCTTCCATGATTTCATCATTTAATTTATCTTCATATGCTGCTATTGTAATGTGGTTCAACACATTATCCTGACCTTCAAGAGCTTCTTTAAGATGTTTTGAATTCAATGTTTGCAAGAAATATAATTGATTAATGTATCGTTAGATGTTCTTTAAGCTGCTATTTGTTTTGCTTATACTTTGTGTGGCGATTGATGTAGTGATGCATAGAGGGACGAAGCAAAGAGCTTTTTCATCCTCAAACCAGTCTAATATTTTGTAAGTTCTCATTCACAAAACACAAATGTATGCTTGGCTAGCTTCTTCTTTAAAAATCATAAGGGGGTGCAAGTATTCAGTCTAGATGTTTAAATTTAAATTTCTTTTATTGCTATATAACATTTGCTGTTATTGTTGTGTTATTTTAGAGAATATTAGGATAGCAGGAATAATAAATTGTAATTTTCAGCATTCGCCTTAAGTGATTTAAGTATTGAAAAATTGCCCCTGAGAGAAGAAGGGAGGGAGGGAATGGTTTTAGCTCGAGGGCCACCTGTGCAAGTGTAGGACACCAAAAGGTCATAGCATCTTTTTAAAACTATTACAATCGTTAATTGATTTTACATATAAGAAAGAGTATATATTGTACTATTAAAGTCAATAATGAATTAAATAAAATCTGGGTGGTTTATTCATTGTACTAATTTAATATTATCTCTCTCTCTCTCTCTCTCTCTCTGTAGTTATAAACACATTGTTGCCTTTCAGAATGATTTTTTAGAATTGTGTTCTACATTCACGTACTGCAATGGAGGAAACTCGGAAAATTCCCTACCTTAACAAATATACATGTTGAAAGCATAAAGGCTACATCCATTTTTATTGATTGATCGGACCTCTTAAAAGAACAGTGTTAGCGTAGGTCATGTAGAGCCTCATCATTTAAGTGCTGGTAAATTTGGATGACACGAAATGCATCATGATTATTTAAGGCTCTGTCTTTAGGTTCCACAGATTGAAATAAAAATCAGACCATAGAATATTCAGCTATCATCTCAGCTTATATTTAAAATGCATCTCTTAAAAATAAAACTTTAATTTGAAAACCTGTGTGTATTCATTTAAGCAAAATCATCGCTTTAACATAATAGTATATGTTAATAGAGAAAAAACCTAAAAGTTTCTGTAAAAAAGCAACTAAATAAGAACTGTAAAAAAGCAACTGTATAAAAGCAACTGAATATTTTTGACAGTTAAAAATCATTTAAACTGTTTTTAAATTTTTATTTGTAAACTTTCGTAACTTTTTGCGGTACTCAGCGGTTTGAAATAATTTTCTAAGCGTGAAAAGAAATCAGATTCGTAACAATGTTTGAACTATTAAAAATACGAAATAAAAAACTTATATTTTATGAAAATGTATTTATAATATAAGAAATTAATTGATGAAAGTTAATCTTAATAAATAAACTTAGAGCTTTTAACAAAATTTATTTTTTACTCTTTTACATATTCTAGCGTAAATAATAGGAATTATTTCCCTAGGGAACTTATAAATAGATGATTATACATTACTGTAAAAATTAATCGTAATGATTTCATTCGAATCTGTAAACGTACTTTTGATAGAAAATAATATTTTTAATCTTGTTGATAATCTTGATGAGCTACCAGGAAGCGTTTATAAGAAGTACTTTGCGTGATAGAAATTGAAACTAATAAGGAATTGTCGTTTACAGTTTCCCTTTTCACTACGGACAACTTCATTCCAATAGTTTTAACAAGTTTAAAACAAATTTTCAAGATTTAGTTTTAATATCATAAAAATAATCACTTTTTTAAAGTAAAATTCCAAATTGCTAATCAAAAATCTTTATTACTCATGATTATAGGAACAAATAGGAACTTTATAATGATCAAATAATTTTGATCACTATAAAGTTCCTAATAATTTTTTAATGTCAAATTTATAAATAACAGTAAATGATACTGTATTTACAATATAATCAACATCTTAAATCTCGATTAAAAAATACGTCTTTAAAAATACGTTAATTTTTTTATATTTATTATTTATTATCAAATATTACTTTAATTTCATTATAAGAGTTAAAAGAGGAAATGTTTCATTTCTTTGTTCAAAATTTGTAAAGAATTACAAAATCCCAATTTATTTGTATAATATGATTAAAGATCTCATGATAATCAGCATTTTAATTCAGTAATCGTCATCAATATTCTTGTTCTTTAGAAAATCACAATGCATTTTCTATTAAATAAAGTGCTACAGTACAGTTGGTTAGAAAACGGAATAATACTGATTTATAGGATTTTTGTTCAATTTGATCTAGTCTAAGACATTCAGGTAAATCCAATGTACATACATTGACTTATCTGGTTCTAGTACCCGTTAACAATAAAATTGGAAAAAACTGGAAATCAGATCACATTACCATCCTTACCATCTGTACTGAACTTACAATCTGTTCCAGATTCAAAATTACTGTCTCCAGATTCTTTTAAGATCATCTGGCAATAAAATGTCGTGCATATAATCCTGATTCTATTTGCATATTCCGAATCACAGCTAAACCAGGTGAAAGAAAATAAAATTGTTAAAATTTCTGATGATGATTTAGAATTTTTTTCATACCGTATAACTTTTTTAGAATTCTCTCACAATGATGTATAAGAATCAAATGAAGTTCATAATTAATTGCACCATGTGAATTTTTCCATTTTCGATCGGTACCAAATATCATAGGCATATGGAAAAATCAAGTCTGGAATATTATTTAATCGTAACTTTTGTCTCTCCGTTGAGGTGGCGTGGAAGTTTGAATAGTGGTTGTTAGATTTTAGGTAACAAATTTTCCGCTTGATCATAATTTAAAATTGCAAGGTAGTTAATTGTTAATAACTTTAGTAAGCAGAAATGTGCAACTCAGATGCCCAGTAGAGGATGTTGTGATCCATCAACAAAAGGTCTGGCCTGGAAAGGTGTTGTTTTCGTAACCTGGAAGTTACGGTTTCTATATCTGATCGAGCTGAAGACTTTCGTGCTGAGAGGGTTTATGCACGTTAATAGTTTTATAACATCTAACATCTCTTTGATGGTATTGGGTGGTGGAAAGAGTAGATGCCAGCTCACGTTCTACTTCTTCTCTAGTGATTCAAAAATACTAGTGATTCAAAAAATTTTTCTGGCTCTTGTTTAAGTAGTGTTCTGAAACTTCAAACTTTAAGTAGTGTTTTGTTGCTCAGCAAACATTGGCAGTCTGAGAAGTATTAAAATAAAATAATTTAACATTCATTAAAATTCAACAGTCTTCCATAACCACCTGAGCTTGCATTTAATCTAATTTGTTTCCATAGACTTGAGGAGAAATACATATGCGAACATAAAGTCTTAAAATAAGCTGCAAAAAATGTTGATGAATTATAGTACTTATATTGATTACACATTTGATATACTATCCAACCAAATATTTCCAATGCTTTACTATCTCGGCGTAGTGAATAATTTAAGAATTTCAAAACATTTCATGCATCTTCCAAGCAGCATTGTTTTAATGAACTTTTTTTGTAGGCAATTAATCACAAACTACAAAAAAAATAATTCAAAACACAGATTTTTAAAAATTAGAACAATGTAAAAAAGAAATACCAAACCACATTTTATTTAATATTAACCGAATCAAACCTCGGCGCTTTCTTCAAAAGAGAAAGGGTGAAACTAGGTTTCAGATGAGTTTATGCGTTTTATTTGCATCGCGAATGTGGGTGTTCGTAGTAGTTTGGAGAACCAGCTTCAAATAGTTTATTTTAAAAACTCAGCCCTGAGTTGTTTTTATTCATGTGGAAGAAATAACTTTAGAATCACAAGCAGCCTAAGCCAACCACACCCTTCGAAATGTACTCGCAGTTAGGTTCCTATCTAAAACACTTTGAATTACAGCTTCGTGAAGATTTTATTACAGCTTTCTGGAGACTTTTTATTACAGACTCCTGTGAACTTTGTATTTTAGACTACTGGATATTTTATTACAGATCCTGGACTATGTATTACAGTCTTCTGGACTTTGTATTATAGACTGCTGTTCTTAGCTTTGCAGACTCCAGGATTTAAAATATTATTTGTTACATTATCGACTACAACAGAATTCGTAGTTTATTGATGCACTGAATAGTTTAACTAGCACAAGATTGCTGTAAATTTTCATCAACAGTGTCCAGCAAATAGTTTCGTGAGAAAACTTCAAGGTAAAACTCTGTATTGAAGTTTTTCAAGGAAAGAAACTAGGAAGCTTCCAAAAATAAAGTTTCTGATATAGTAAAACAAAAACTTTTTTCCGTCATTTGTATTTCAGCATGAAGAATATTTTATTTTTTAAAATAAAGGATTGAGAGTGTTTGAGTTTATGAGATCTTCATTTAATCCATTTTTCTTTTTGTCATGTCTTGAGTTGAAATAATGGTTTAATTTAAATAATTATAAAAAAGCTATTAAAAACTATAAGTAATGTATATACTTTTAAACGCTGACTTATATGCAGATAGCAATTAGTTTGTTTAATAACACATTCTTTAATTTATTTATGGACAATCATTAATGCAAATTAAAATTACCATCTAAATTTAAATCAGAGCTTGCATAATTTTAAAAAATATATTACTGTAAAATTATTTTTGTACAAATATTATAAAAAAAATTTTCATCAAAAATATCAGTTCAAAAATATTTTCAAGCATGTTTCAAATTAGAACAATTTGCTTTTAAAAAGGAATTTTAAAATTTATATGATAAAATTAATTAGTTAAAAAGGATGTTTTAATCAATGTTTTTTGTATCTAACTTAAGCTGTAAATACATAATTTTCATTTGAATATATATATATATATATATATATATATATATATATATATATATATATATATATATATATATATATATATATATATATATATATATATATATATATATATATATATATATATATATATATATCGCTTTAATAACTAATCCTAATGTTTAACTTTAAATGTAAATTAAATGATGAACTTTAAGAATAATTATATTATGCTTAATAAACTATGTACTACTAAAAAATTCGAATAAAAAGAAATCTCAAAATTTAAATTAAAAAAAATTGTGAAAATTAATTAAATTAAATGTCAAAACAATGGAAAATCGACGACCTTGCTAGTTTAGCAGATTATACACAACGTGAATTAGGGATTACTTTTAGGCTTCTCATTGGTCAAGATTGCCTAGGATATTATCTTCATCGCATTTGAATTTTTGTGCAACTTTCTTGCCTACTTTGTGAGCTTAGAAAAATTATGAACACAGCCCATGTTCGTCACAATAGGACACTTCTTGGCTATGACACCGAATTCTTCCGATATTGTCGCGTGCAAGAGACTGTCAAAGTCAATGACTTCGGTCATTTTTCGCTTTGTTGTATGGCATCATTTTCTATAGGATTTTGCTAACATTAGTATTTTATAGGAAAAAAAATTCATTTGTAATTTGAACAACTGTATTTTACTGTTATGTATAATTTGGAAAATTGTACAATTGCTATGTTTTGCCTTGTCATTTGAAAAATAAATTAAATTAGATTTATAAATTAAAGAAATTATTTAAGAAATAAAATAATTTCTTTACTTTATAAATCTACTATTACATAAAGGAATTATTTTAAAAATTAATAAAAATCTAAAATATTTACTTGATTTGATGCTTCATATTGGCAGAAAAAGTTCACACTATATAGATTAAACAATATAAAATTTTATACAAAAAGCATCTAAAATATTAATAAAAAAATAAATATATTCCCTAAACATTTTTTATATAATTATTTGGCTTTTTTCATCTAACTTTCTTAAATATTCATGCGATTAATTTTCTTACATTAATTAAAAAAATATTTTAAGAAATGCGTTATAAAATTAAATTTTTGATATCATTTTTTAAATTTGCACAAAATAAACAAAAAATAAACATTTCTAGCTTGTTAATCTTAAACCTTAACTTTTCAACAAATTTCATAAAAAACAGGCACATCAGCCACCAGTGAGGATTGAACTCACGACCCCTGGTTTACAAGACCAGTGCTCTAACCACTGAGCTATAGTGGCGCGCCGTAAGATCCACCTAGTAAGTAAAAATTACAATTTATTTACATTAAAGCAGATGCGCTCAATGTCTGCGAGTTAGAAGCTTCATTCATAATGATTGAAATTGCATCATTTATTGTAAATCAAAATTTAATATAAAAAAATATTAGAAACTTGTCTCTGTGGAGAAATTTATTTGACAAAAAAGGGCAATTTTTTAAAGTTGAACAAGCATCTCTCTATTGTATATGATAATTTAGTTCCACATTCTTTATATCTTATCGTAAAAACTAAATTTTTTTCAAGAAATTCAATATAAAAGTATAAAAAATGACGTTTTAATTTTTTCGAAAACTAATTATTTTTAACATATTTTTGAGGTATTATATTGGTATACTACAAGAAAAAATGACAATCACGATATAGCACTACGTTTTCTGCATAATTGGTCCCAGGTTCGGTTTTCGTCATTATTGAATAACGAGTAAGGGATGTTGCGCTTCTACTTCAGGCATAAATGTCAACTGGAATGCTTATTTTGGAGCTTTTTCGGGGTTTCTTCCTTGTGACTGCTGCATACTGACTTATATCCGTGTTTTATGATAAAACAGTTTACAACATATTTCAGTTATAAGAAGGTTCGCTAACGGGGTGTCAAATCAAATTGTGTAGAAATAATTTTATTTATTTAATAAAAAATTTTATTATTAAAGGCTAATAAAGTTTTACACTTTTACACAAACATTGTTTTATTACAGATAAGAAATTCTTTACTTTAAATACCAGAAAACAATAAAAAATGAAGGACAAATGAAAATTAAATCAATAAACATAAGAATAAATGGAAAACATTAAAGGGACTTATTTTGTAAAAAAAAATCTTTTTTTTATCAAAAAATTCTTAATTTTATTGACATTAAGAAATTTCTAGTTAGGTAAAAGATAATTGTTTTCAACTGTTTTAAAAAAAGTTAAGCAATTTTTTTTTAGATTTAATCTTTTGGAAGCTTAAGATCTCATTTTTAAAATGGCACATCTCACTTTAAAAATTATCATTTTAATAAGATAAACTGTGTATTTGTATTTCAAATAGAATGGAAATAAACATGTTCAACCCAAATATTCTATAAAAATTTTGAAATTTTATAAAGAGGCAATCGATTTATAAGCATGATAAGTTAAAAACTAAGAGAAAAATTTTAGCTTTAAACTTCAATTCTGTGCAATTTTTGTGCATAATGCTTCAAATTAGACATTATTAAAAAACAGTATATCTTGAATGCTTCCACAGTAGATAGTTTTTACTAAATTCTATTGTAATAAACCCTTGATTTTACTGCACAATTTTACAGCCATATCAATAATATATATGTGTGTGTGTGTGTGTGTGTGAATAGCATTCAAACTAATTCTTAAATTTTTAGATGTTCCAAAAGCAATTAATTAGTCTTGAACTCCTTTCAAAGATACTAAATATATTAACACCTAGTGTGTGTGTCCTTTAACTTTACATTTTTTTTACTTGATTGCTTTTTAAATCTTTCTTCTAGGAATAGGAGCTTTTTACGAGAGCGTTCCCCAAGATGGTGGTCTTCCTAAAGGAAGTAGAACACTTTCTCCAAGGTTAGAACATAAATTTTGACCCAAGCCCGTCACGAGTGTCCCTTCCTACTGCCATCTGGATGTCATTCCGTAAAAGATTCTGAAAACGATTTCAATGTAACACAAAGGTCATTAGGATGCAAATCGAGTTCAATGTCTTTGGGTTAATAGGAAACATGTGAATATATTTTAGGTGGAGAAAATCGTCTGTTCTCTCTGCTTGCGATGACTGATTATCGCTTTTGCAAACGAAAATATTTATTTTAGAAATGAAATGTATCTTTCATCTGCCAAACAAGATTTTTCATAAAATGATAGACTACACGAGGCTGAAAGATTATCTGAAGTAATATTAGTGTAGTTTCAAGGTTATTTTCATATTTCCTTTTTTAATATAAGAACATTATTTTTAATTTAAAATATGGATGATGCTTTGAAGAACAAAGGTTAGTCTCTAGAAATCAAAATAAAATATTTATTTCTTGATATAAGTAAGACATATTCTAAAACAATTATAATTTATTGTTTTTCTTAATTTTTTCGAAATTATAGCACATAATAAATAACACAAAAAAATTTTGATCCTAATTCAGCAAACTAATAAGCTCTTTTTTGTTTATTTCAGATTCTAATGTTTTAAAATTTCCAGGCATGAATTAATTGAATATTATTATTGAATATCAATCACTATATTTATTTATCTATATCTATAAGTAAAAATAGATTTATCGCTAACATATTTCGAAAGTAGAACCTAACAATTTAAAACTATGGCAAATAGATATTAAATTAATAAATTGAGTGAATAATAATAAATCTCGAATCACATAATTTATCATTTTACTCCAATAATGATTTAACTCCAACAATGATGATGGAATTTGATTGATACCAATTAGTATGAATCAAATTCAGATAAAGAAATATATGTGTACATGCTGGCATGGCTACCAATCATCAAATAACGAAGTCAACATCTTAAACAAATCACTCTTCGCTACCCACAACATCAACATCTAGTGGTTAAATTTTATATTTTTCTTTCTTTCGCTCATTTATACGCACTTTAATTACTTATAAATTGTTTAATTTACTTTATAAACTAAAGAGTAATTATTGAGAGAGATTGTTATTTAATTTTAAATTCAAGCAAAATATTTATGAGTTAACGAATTATTAATATTTCTAAAATTATTAAAATGAAATACATGGTAAATAAAATAAATGTAAAACATGAGGAAGTCTAAATCTGGCATCAGTTTAAAAAATATAAAAACCAGCATCGGTTTTAAAATCGTTTTCAATTTTCTATTTACCCAACAAAAGGATATCAATATTTAAGCTTGCAGGTGTCGGAAACCGAGTTTTATTAAAAAGTAAATTGAAACATGAATAGATTGATGCAGAGTATAGGTATTTTTATTTTTGTTTGTCTGTTATGTATTCCTGGATATCACGTAAATAGGTGAAAAGTCATCGATACGGTGATGGTTCCGATTTCTGAATCAGGAAGCCTCGTTCGGCCTTTTCCGTCAATACACGCACATGCCTATTTTGGAACGCCTGCTTTTGTGGCGGAAGAATTAAACCTATTTAAAAATCAGGGAGAAATTAAATAAAAACACTT
This sequence comes from Latrodectus hesperus, assembly GCA_037975125.1. NCBI lineage: Eukaryota > Metazoa > Arthropoda > Arachnida > Araneae > Theridiidae > Latrodectus > Latrodectus hesperus. The sequence continues at coordinate 1,081,467 of JAJQOW010000019.1, read as the reverse complement.
TACGTTTCTTATTTTTTCCTAATGTATTTATTCATGATTTCTATTCATTTTAAATTCATAAGATTTCGATTTACAATTGATCTAGAAGTACTCTTATCAAATTCTGTTTAATCTTAACGTTCGATTAAATGAACTTTAACCTGACTTTATTAATTATTAATTCTGATTATTGATCTATCAAAATCATCTTGATCATTTATGCCACTCTCAATTTAATGAAAGACAGTTTCTATCTTCCAGAAAGTGAATTTTTGGTACTTACATTTAAAATGAATCAATGTTACAATGTTTTTATACTTAAATGAATCAGCGATAAAAATATGCAAAAAATTCCTAATGTATGAATTTTTTTATGTTCAATCCTTTGACTGACTATTCGTTTTGATTTAACAATTCAATAACAGCCCTTCGATAAGGTCTAGAAGGTACTTTTAAGAAAAATTATTGAATGTCGAAACTAGAGTACGTGGCTCCTTAATAGATTTATATGTTAATAATTAATAATAGAAATTCATATGTTAATAATATCAGGCAGTGTATTAGTTACTTGAAATATATGTTTTGATGGTAGAAAAAATGAGATCTTGATTGAAATTTTTTTAATTAGTTAGAGGAGGATCAATGAGACACAATCGGGAAACCAGTCGTACAAATTCACTTCGATGTCTTGAATTGAAGTACATGGACTTGTAAAAAACTTTACTGAGAAAAGAATCGATGTTATTCAAACCATTTTAATCTAGCTAGCAAACAATCAATCAGAAATCATATCATAAAAATTAACTTACCTTAAATTGAATTAATGATTTCGAGTTGTTTAAATTTTACAGGTGGGAAACACAGATCGGTAGATATTTCTTAATTAAATTAGGGAAAACCAACGGAAAGCTGTCTACCAGCTGTATTCTAATGCAGCTGTTAGACATGTCAAATATATCCTCTTAGAGGCCTTACATTAGAATTAATGCCTTAAGGTCTTATGATTATCGGTAATGGAATTCTTATAAAATTATCTTAATCCAGTTAGAACATATATTAGAATAAGATGATATATGTTAATCATGGCTTTGGAAATGTTCTTTGTTTACTTCTCTATACTGGTGAGGTGCGAAATTAATAGCAGGAGGACAGAAATTTTGTTAATGCTAAACAAAAAGAAAGAGACATGGAAAAGTTGAAATTCAAACGAGTTTCTTGATTTTTTTTTAGCATCGGATAACTTTCCAACTAAAGCTTGAAGGGCAATTTCAAAAAATAACCAAAGTTAATTTTAGGCACGATGTGAAAAAAAGGCAATACAGATCAACATTAAACTCTATTGCCTGGGATTCAGAATCACATCATTAGGAACAAAATGGTAGCCACTTTACCGCAAAGATGGTCTTCATATTTGCATTCATTTTTTTCACTTATAAATGGATTTGAATTCAAGTATTAGTGAAAATGTAAGAGTTTGAATGGATTTTCATATCTTTCGATGGTGTCTAAACATGTTCCAAAATAATAAGCGATTTTTATATTAAAAAAATGATTTTAACCTATTTTAAAAATCAAAAATTCATTACAAATTTTGAAAATTTGAAGTATGCAAGGATCTAGAGAGACATAGATTTGAATATCATATTGTGCAACTAATTACTTAAAGTATACGTCTTGATGGTAGCGAAATCGAGATCTCAATTGAAATTATTTGAATCATGAAGAACCAATGGGACACAATCCGAAAACTCGTCATACATATCCCCTTCGATGTTTTTTTATCTATTTCTTTTCGACGTCTTGTTCTATAATGTTCTATTTCTAATTTAATTCGTTTAAACTTTTACAAATATCTGTGTTTAGGTTTCAGGTTTATCTTAATATCTGTATCAAAGAAAATGAAACTAATTTTCATAAAGGATTGAATAATGTAAAGAGCTCTTTGGTTTTCTCTTCATTGCCAAAAATAATAAAAAAATTAATAAAGAATAGAATTCTCTTCCCGCCAAGCTTTTCATTTCATTTTTATGGGTGATTGAAGTCAGAGAAAGGCCAAACTCAAGGCTATTTAATTAATCCTTCTATCTTACTTTTTTTTATCACAAAGATTTAATTAACTCTTCGCAAAAGGCAGCGATTATGAGGCATTTTTCGCGTTTCACTTTCCTCTTCTCTCATATTTGGATGGTAGAATCAAACTCTTACTCATTGAATGATATCAGAAACCAATGAACAAAAAGGTTTATTCAAAAGAACTATAATTGTTAACTATTTGCTTATATAAAGTCCACCTCTCTATTAATTTGCCTTTTGTAATTCCTCAATTATTTATAATACAATTTAAAAAATAATTATAATTATCATTGTAACCTGTGCACATCTTTTTTGAATGATAATTGTTTATAATGACAAGTAACTGTAATTGTTTTTATCATTTGTATACACTTAGTGTGCCTAGAATGTCTAGACACTAAAGTTCGAATCAAAATTCAACAAAGAAATAAAATAACAGTTTTTCTCTAACTATAAGAAAAATATAAAGAAAACATACATTTATATAGAATTATTTTTGTATTATTAAATCTACAATAATGCAATATTTAACAAAATAATGAATACAGAGTTTCTCTGCTTTTTCCCCCATCCCATAATTCATCTAAGACAGAATTTAAAAAAAAGAATAAAATTCAATTTTAAAATAATTAAAAAATATTAACAATGGAAAGTGGATTCTCAAACCATTGCTTTGGTCCTTATATAAAAAAAATCGTTTTATTAACAACTTCGACAACATTTTTAATTTCGTTTCCAATGTGTTGAAGCTATAGAGTGATAGGGGTATCATGTCCAAATCAATTCGAATATTGTTAAGGACAAATCCATTCGAAACGACTTCTGAAATTATGGTTTCGGATACTCGTAACAATCAATGTTTGACGCACAAAATGTTCATCAAATCAAAATTATAAAAAGAGAATTAGAGAAGCTTTAACGGATTTCAAGAGGACGTCAAATGACACAAGAAATGTTGGTGAGCCGGAGAACTAGGCAAGAAAACTTGAATCAGTGAAAGACACAAGTAAGAAAAGATGACAATTTTAGGAAATTTTGGAAGCAATATCGCTTAAGATTTGAGAACTCGAAAACTAATAATTCAGAACGACAAGTAATTTTCGTGATTTTAAAAACTTTTACAAATGGAATAAGGAGATTCAGCCATGATCTCGATTGGAACGAAAGAAATAAACTCTTTATGGTTAATAAGAGGATTTTTCCACTAGTTTTTACTAATTATTGTCAAAAAGAAAAGTGAAAAGCAAAAACAGTAAAATTCATGCAAACTGGCATTTTTTTACTACAATATAGGATCCATTATAGCAACCTCGGACCAAACATATTCCGGTTACTGGAATTTTCTGGTTTTCGGATCACTGGCGAAAATTTCAATAACCATTTGCAAAAAATCGCGACACTCCTTCTCCATCCATGAAATAATTTGTGGGAGGAAAAATAATAACTATATCGTTAATATTTTTAATGAAAAATACACACACACTCATTTATATATACAATAAAATAACCTAAAATTTGCAAAGTAAGATTATTTTTGCTAATTGATGCTAACACGTGGCTAATTTTTTTTTTGTTTTAAATACTTTGGTTTTTCTGAAAATAAAGTTTCTTGTATTTTATATACAGACATAATATCGTGTTCCTTAAAAATGATTTTTGTTCCATTCCGCGGATAAGTTCTTTCGTTAGTTCTAGATAACGGTCAAGGGAAATGTTTTCCGTATTTTCTGTTTCCTCTTCAATGGTATCCTCGGTGTCTTCCCTATTGAGCACTTCACTGACGATCTCGTCATCAATTAACTGATCTACAGTCGGAGCATTATGTCAGCATTTAAGGAATCTTGTATAGTATTTTCATCGATTATTTCCTCACTTGAAATGCTTTTGGCATATTCTAACAATTCTTGGATCATTTCTTTTTCTTATGACAGGCGAAAATCAAAAAATTCATCGTTTTCTTCTTTTTCAAGAAAATTTGAAAGAGACCAGATATTATGCCAAGCATTGATCAGAGTATTTTTGTTCAAGGAATTCCAGGAATTAACAATACTCCAAAGGGCATCTTTGATCGTAAACTTTTTTGAAATCTATCATTCCCTCTCTGGAGTTGCAGAATTCTAAATATTTTCGGATAAAAGCCGTTTTATACAAGCATTTTAACGAATTTAGAATACCCTGATCCATTGGCTCGATCAAAGATGTCCTTTTCAAGAGTTTCTACTTCGGGATGCCTACACAAAAAAAGAAAGGAAAAAAAATTACAATCTGAAAAATTCCGGGTTTCGGAACATTCCGGTTTTTGGGAAGCCAGATAATGGATCCTATACTGTATAACATTTGAAATAGTAATATATAATCTTGAATTAAATTCAGAATTTTATTATATATATATATATATATATATATATATATATATATATATATATATATATATATATATATATATATATATATATATATATATATATATATATATATATATATACACTGCTGGACAATTGCTAAGGACGGATCCCAAATTGCAAAGTAACATAACATCAAGTGAGATATGAGGCCTAGTAGGATAAAATATAGTTGCCACACTGTTCAGACATTAGAATAAAGAATATTTATTGTTCTGGAAAGTACAAAAGCTGTGAAACATCTGAAAGAAAAAAAATGTTCATTTGATGCTGCTTACGGAAATTTTTTTTTTAAAATAACGGCGGGCACTTGGGTGACTAACCCTTCGCCACAACAAGGCCGGAAACTGCTACTCATTTGTCGTTACCCAGCGGGCACCTGTGAACCATGTCACGGAGGCGAGTAGTATTACCCTCGTCATACCATCACAGACCCGTTTATAGGGTGGGCTACATTCATTAATCAACACACAAGAAAGGAAAGAGAAACACAGAGAGATAGTAACATCCATGCCCGAACCGGGATTTGAACCCGGGACCAACAGCTCAAGAGTCAGGAACGCTAACCACTCAGCCATTGGTCGGCTAGGAAAAATACGGAAAAATGGAACAATGCATCTAAAAGTCAGCAGGCACCTTGAAAAAAGGTATCAGTACGGGATATGTTCACCGTGGAGTGTGATGCAACATTCCACACGTCGGTTTCAATGGGGTTTAGATCTGGAAAACGTGATGGCCATACGAGACGTTGAATACCCTCGCTGTCTTGACAATCCTGAACAGCGAGTGTTCGATGACATATTTCGTTGTCGTCCATAAAAACTAATTTATCACCGACAGCACCACGGAAAAGACGAACATGAGGAATTAGAACTTCATTAATGTATCGTTGGCCCATCATAGTCCCATTCGCAACCACATGTAGGGGCGTGCAGCCATTGATCATGATGCCGGCCCACACCATGACACTGCATGTCGGATATCGGTCCCTTTCCTGGATATTTTCTGGATGATAAGCAGTACCACTCGTGTGCCAGATCAGTTGGCGTCTACAATCCGATGACAGACGGAACCTACTCTTATCTGAGAATAGTACGCATGCCCAGTCCTGTTCAGTCCGATTGCGATGCTCACGACACCATTGCAAACGGACAGTATGGTGCTGTCTGGTCAATGGGACACACAACAGGTCTGCGGGCGAATATTCCTCCTCCTCTCAAACGTCTGGCAACAATTTTTCGGGAGATTTGCTTTCCTGTGAGGCAGCAAGAAACTGATTTGCCACCTGCTGAGCTGTGGTGCGCCTGTTCCTTTTTGTTGATAGGACGATATATCTGTCTTCTGCAGGCGTCGTACTTCTAACACGACCTCCCCCGTGCCGCCTACTACACATTCTAGTAGTTTTAAATGACTTCCACAGCCGTGAAACAACGCTGTGAGCGATGTCGAACTCCCTGGCAACATCTGTTATTTTTCGCCCTTCTTCGATCTTTCCAATAATTCGGCCACGCATAAAATCCTCTAAGTGATGTCGGGAAGACATGCCAAAAATTTCAAGTTCGTCTATTAAATCTTTCCTGTAAAACTTTGACTTGAAGCAACAACTGTCCACACGCGTCAAAACCTTTAAAGCTCTTATGAACGCTATCACGTGATGTACAGACGTGGAAAAAAAATTGCATACGCATACTTCTTCTTACTATATCCCGCACTTATTCTAATTTTCCATATTTTGCTTCCTTTTATTTTGTGGTTGCTATGGATGATATTATCCGTCCTTAGCAGTTGTCCAGCAGTATATATATATATATATATATATATATATATATATATATATATATATATATATATATATATATATATATATATATATATATACATATATATATATATATATATATATATATATAATTCTTAAGTTATATTGTTTGTCTTATATAGCTTATCATTTTTTTATTAGTATAGTTTTCTGGTTTAACACTTTTTCTGAAAACTTTAAAGGTATGTAAAAGTAAGTATATTAAATTTTTTTTTCAGTATGATATATTTTAAATATTTAGTTTAATTGGATACTAATCTTGTTTTAAAGTTTATAATGGAAAATTTTACGTTCACCCTTGTTTGGTAGGAGAATCAATTCTACATTGGAAAATTTTTCAAGATGAAAATTTATAATTTAAAAGCATTCTTTGAAAAAAATTAAGTACTAGCTTTGAAATTTAATTATAATCTAGTAGCAAATAGAAATATTTCTATTCGAGATACATTAAGATTCTGTGTAATTCTGAACTTTCAATATTTATGTTATACTAGAGAATTAAAGGCACTAGCTTTCATGGGCCACAGCTTACAGTGGAAAACGTGTACCGACAATTCGAAAAATAACTGCTATTTGAAGAAATAATAATATTTATACTAATTTTTAAAGATATTTACAGTTAATACTTAGCTTTATTCAAGATGTTGTTTCGGACAATGAAATGAGGTCTCATGTATAGAAAAATAAATAGAATGAAATGTGGCACCCTTGAAAATATTAAATTTGGAATTTTTCATCCGCGTTTCATTGCATTTCCGATCCGCGGCGTATTGTGGAGATCGAAAATATGTTTGCTGCAATGGAAAAAAAAAATTTCAAAACTAAAAAAATTACGATAATTTATTTTAAAAAAATTATGTGGAAATATAAGAAAATGGTAAAATTGATATCATAATATTTTTTTCCTTTCATCAGAAGTTACACAAAAATTACAGTTTTAAAAAAGAGAAGAAAAAGAGTCACATTCCTCCATTTCTGAAGCGAGCTGACTTTTGTAAAAATATACATTATAGCATAAAGAGCTTTACGGAGAATTCAAATCGACGTCAATTAGGGTTTAGATTAATTATAAAGGATGTAATCACAAAATTTTGATATGAAATTTAGACGATAATTTAATGTAGCCCAAAACTAACATCATTATATATATACCATTCTATTTCGTGCAATAATTCTCAATTTAAATGAGACAAAAATTCTACGGATAGATTTAATATAGAATTCTTCGAATAGAATTAGTTTGATTATAGTAAACACTTGTGGTTTAATTAATGCAATCTGACTTAAGCAATTTAATTACTGAATCTTATCTTTATTATTATTGAATTATTGAACAAGTATCTTCACTAAACTATGTTGTTGTTACTTATGACACTTGGACAAAACAAGCTCGCTACGCAGTAGTCTATGCGAATTTAAATCAGTAGGCTGCGTCTTTCGTTTAATCAGAGCACCACAAAGATGAAAGTACAATTTTGCTCTTAACTCCTCCGATAGATCAGAAGATCTACTCCCTCAATTTTGACATTGATCTGGAGGGGGAGGCAATTTTCTCCAGACCATTACACCCACTATCGCAGCAGATTCCATGGGCAATCAGATGTCTGTCCACATGACGGCGATGTACAAGATCCGGAGCACCTTTTCTTCCACTGTAGCCGCTACTCCAACATTCGGGAAAAAACCTTTCCCAAGAACTTCCACCAACTACACATCAAGCAGCTCCTCCCTCTTAAAGAATTCAGGAAAGGTGCCACGGAAATTCTGCAGGCTGAACTCCTCCTTCAGCTCACTGACTAACCTCCACCTCCTCCTTCCTTGTACATATGTTTTGTGCTGTATCTTTCTCAATTAAGGCCATCCGGCCCTCTTCCAGCCACAGTGAGTCCCAACAGAACTTTGTCCCTTCGGTTTGGACAGTCCACAAGAGCTCTACTCACACGCCCTGGCCAAGTGCTGAGCCTGGGTTCCCTCCATGATTACTGTCCGACGACGTTCTCCACCGTATACCTTCGGGTGGGACGGTGCTCTTAGGTAATGTTATTACCAAAGTTATTATTATAAACGGTGCAGCAGCAGCATCGCTTTAAATATTATCTAGATTATAATACCGACCATTAAATATTATAATACCGACCACAGGGGCTTTCAATTCCACAGATTTAACGAACACGTAAACCTGTGGAATTGCCGCCAAAAACACACCGTATATCGCATGTATTTGGTGGGGTTTTGGCGGCACTGGAAATTGAACACCGCCATTCCAGATAGAAGTCCGATGCACTAACCACTAGGGTACCACGGACCTTCACCAAGCTATTAATCGTATTTTTGAACTATTCATTATTAGTTAAATATTTAAAAATTCAATGATATTTTTAAATAATTTTTCCTCAGAAAATAATGTTCTTTGCCATATTTTTGCGTTTAAATTTTGTAAAGTACTAAATTTTGCAAACTAGATTTAAAAGATGATAGTAAAAAATATCTTGAAGAAGAAATAGTTTAAAAGAAAAGAGGTTTTAGACGTTTATTTAATATTGTTTCCCAAATTATATATTTTATACAACATTTATATTATAATGTTTTAAATACAATAATATATTGATTTAAATATAATTGTGTTTTAAATATTATATTATATACTAATTAACTGAAAGTTAAATAATATAAAAAAAGTAAAAGAACTTTTAAAAAGAAAACAAAAAAGAAAATGTGAGTTCTTTATGTCGGCACCTTTCTTCCATTTTTCATGAGGATAATGGACACTTCGTGCATTATATTGTCAACTATTTTATTTTAAAATAAATTTCATTTTATAATAAAACCTTCAATAATAAATTTATGGAAAGGCACTTTTGAATTTAAAGCATATTAAGAACGTAAATATTATCATAATATATTCAGTTGGAAATGATATATTATCATTATGTTCTAAGAACATTTGACGACAGTAAATCTTTAGTCTTAAAAAAATACAAATGCATTTTAAAAATGGAATTGCATTTCCATTTAATTTGAATAATAAATTTATAGCCTCAGTATTTTTAATTGTCAATATTAACAGGAATTTTTTAGGGTAAAAATGTTTGTGTTTGTGTGAAATGTTTATGTGATTGTAATATAAATGCTTGTGTTTGTGTGAAAAAAATAAAATATTTCTTTTCACACAAATACAGACAAAACGGTATATTTTTCAATTAAATATACCGTTTTGTCTGTATTTGTGTGAAAAGAAATATTTTATTTTTTTCACACAAACACAAGCATTTATATGAACTCTTCAGTTATAAATTCAAGAAAACTAGATATAAAATCTTTAAATTATTATTTCAATAATATGAATTTATAATGTCAATCACCAAAAATACTGTACACCGTTGCTATTACTATCGCTTTCTAATAAAAAACCAAGAAAATAATTTTATTTTTAAGAAATTATTTAAAAACTGGGAGTTCTAATACAGAGATTGTAAAATATTTGTATCAAATCATGGTTAGAAGAAAAACTTGTTACATTACTTACGTCAACCGTAATCTTCGATTTCATTCATAAACATAACATCTGCCATTGTAAAAAAAGAAATATTTTCACCTGCTACACATTAATTTATGCGTATGCTGTCATTGCCATCTGTGGTCACTAAAAATCTTTTTATTTTTCTAAAATTATTACAATGTATGTTTACTTGAATATAACTTTTAATATAGAAAAAAGTAATTAATTCTTTACTTTTTATCGTAAAATACGATTTTTTATAGATTATAGCAATCTTAATCTTGAATTTAATTACTGTAATTGAGAATTACTATAATTAATTAATTAAATATGTAATTATCGCTAACATTTATTAATCGTTTGCCATGGCAAAATAATATAACCATATTAAAACCGTATTTTCAGTTTTTAGAAATTTATAATAAAACCTTCCTAAACCTAATTAACTATTATATAATATTTATTAAATAATTTCAAATCCATTGCTATATTAAAATAGATTAATAATAATTGATGATTTAAAATGTATTATTTTTTGAGAGAAAAAACTTTGGCTATATCATGTTACATTTTAAATTTTAAAAATTTTGTTATAAATATAAAAGTGAAAATAAATATATGCGTAATACTGCTTTGATTGAACTTTACTTTACCAAGCATTATAAATACGATTTTATTTTAGCATAAAATCTTTAATAAAATTATATTTCAAGAAATTAATGAGAATTCTTTCATTTTATATGCATGAACTTTAGATGCATCCACTTCTTATAAAAACCGTTGAGGCAAAAAAAAAAAATACTAATAAAATTTAATGTAATCGTTTACGTAAAGAAAAAATATCTAAGAGTCTTTATATCTTCGCCGAGACAGATTTTGAAAGAAAAGTACTCTGGCATAGGGTTCGTGGGTTCGATTCTCATTTCAGATGCACATGCTTATAGTGTCTGAAGTCCACTTTAAAGTATAGATTTCTGTCGACTTAATTTTTTAAGGAGAGAAAAATTGTAGTACGAAAAAAAATTATGTGTTTTATAAGGAATAGATATGAGATATGGAATTGGATGTATTATTTGTAATTACAATAGCAAAATAAATATATTGATTTTTCTAATATACACTTATATATCAAGCTATTAAAGCAATTAAGAGAGAGATATTGATTTTCTATTATCTTTCAAGTTCACCGGAATTGATATACATATTTTCCATTGAGCGTTATTTTTGTTTGAATTAGATTAAAATTATAATATCTTAAAAATATAGTTATGGTATCTTATAACGCACCTACTTTTGATTTACTTTAAAGGAAATTGCTTTTACGACAAAAAGTGAATTATATTTGTTTAAAATTCTGATAATTGTTATAATATATTTTGTGAAATTACAAAATACCAACATATAATATTACATAACAGGAATTCTTACTAATGTTTCGACTCTAGAAAATGGACAGTGTGAAAGTGAAGGTCGTTGTAAAGCATATCTGCCGTAATTTATTTTTTGAAAACACTTTGGCATAAATATCGATTTTTTTTTCATGTTACATGGGGGAAAATCTGAGAAAATTCTCAAGCACGCACCATGAAAGATGTGGATGCAGAAACCAGAAATGCAATGTTAGAAAATGAAAACTTATCTTTTTCTAATAACAGGATTTTTATTATTAAATTGCTTTAAAACTTTAATGTTATGTTACAAAAAGGATGAGATTTGAAAAAAATTAATTAGTTAAAGAAATTAAAATAAATTTTATTTTATCCCTCTCAAAACATAGAAAAAAATATTTATAAATCACAAGTAAAAAGTAAAAGGAAATGCTCTATTCATATTTATGATAGTTCATTAATTGCGTTACCATAAAAATTTCAGAAAATATCATTTATCTTATATTTGAAATTTGAGTATTAAAATTTTCCATTAGCTGTTTCTAAAATATTATTTTATACGGCATAAAATCTGTTTTTGATAAAATTAAAAATAATAAATATTTCATTATTTTAATATAAATTACAATTAAATATTTTTGAATGTTCTTTGTGAAATGTAAAATTCAATTATATCATTATAAATTATCTAAAATAAATAAATTTTTCACCATTTTTTCAGTAAGCATTAATACTTTACAAAAGTCAATTAAATTTTAGGATGAGAATGTTTTTTTTCTTTTTTAAATATATTATCTAAACAATTAAGTTGTTAAAGATATCAGCATGAAATATTTTTAAAAATTGAAAAAATTTATTTATGTACTATTTTTTATAGGAAAAATAGCTTTATTTCTAAATATATTGAATTTTAAGAAAAAAATTTTTAATGCATGAACTATATTTATTTTACACAAATTTTATGTTTCATTTTGTTTCACATTCGCAACGTTATCTGAAAATGCTATCTAAAGCAAAATTCAGAATCACTTCATATTGCACTGAAAATTTAATTTAAATAATCTTGATGAATCTGGAAAATATTTAAACATTAAAACTATCAACACTTAAGGGTAAATTACTTTTTTTATATCACTCGATATAACAACTAATACTGTGAATTAATATATTAACTACATAAATAATATTTAATACTATTGAAAAATACTACAAGTTTTTCTTTTTTATTCATAAAAAATAAAATGTGACTAGTAATATATATACACAACAATATTTTGGGAATAATATAAATTTTTAATGTATTTAAAATAAAAAATGTGATATAAGTGTTGCATATGTAAAGTTCACAATTTCTTTTTCACAAAATATTATTTTGCAAGACAGATTTCATGTTCTGGTAAAGAATTTTGAGTTATTTATTATTTTTTTTATAAAACGAGATATTTTAAAGATGTATAAAAAGTTAATCGAAATTTGATAAAAATAACGCAACATACATATTAAACAATTTTAAAATACTTTCACAAAATACTTTGACTTTATTTTAATAAGATAGATTGCTGTCATTGTCTGGTAAAGTATTTACTATGTTTTATAAAGCGAGACACATTTTAATGATAAATAAACAATTAATGGAAAAGTCTTAAAAATTAGATTAATTTTAAAGTATTTTATCAAAATATTTTGAATTTATTTTAATAAAACAGGCTGATGTTATCGTTTGGTAAAATGTTAGGTATTAATTATAAAATGATATTTTAACTATGTAGAAAAAATAATAAAAATACGAGAAAAATTTTAGTGGTAGTATTAATTATCATTTTAAATTAAGTTTATGTGATGTATTATTAAATATAAAATAATTATCAAGACTTTGTTTAACAAGTTTTCGCTTAAAATATTGAAGACATTTTTACTTTATGTACTAGCCTTAAAGATATATTATTTTGTTATAGCCAAAAATTGAAAGAAAATTTTATTGCTAATGATGATAAAAATTTAAATTATACCTGTGTGGTGGTGAGGTATCCAATGATGATGAAAAAGAGGGAGGATAGCCATTGCGGCGGACTGTCCGCACGGCAGCAGCGGCCAACGTTCGCGGACCACATTTCTCTCTGCCTCCCCGCGCACAGATAGTACAAATAAAAACTCCATCAACACAATCTCTCCTCTTTGTGATCCACCCCCGCCTCGCTCCCTCCCACCCCTCCTCCTCATCAATCCATGGCTGGGATGGTCCGAAAGGCCAAAATGCATGCTCGCCCAAGCATGGGACCTAACTGGATTTCGATGCTACTTAACGTTTCCTGGCTCTTAGAAAAAAAAATCAAGAAATAAAGAGATCCATTAAAAATAAAACTCCCTGAATCTTCCACCCCTTTGTGGAAATCTTTCACAGGTGTTTGGTGCTGTTCTGTAATGGTTCAAATACTAAGTGAAAGAATGAATTTTACAGCCTTTATATTTTCATTGTTTTAAAATGAACTTTAATAAAAAATAATTTAGTTCCTTCGATTTAAATTTTTTTCCTGCTATATTAAATAATAACAATATAATAATATGTGTACTGACTTAATAAATTATTCATTATTATGAAATTGGAAAAAAATGTCTTTTCTAAATTGTACTGGAGATAGTGTAATAAAAATACTATTACTACAATGGATTTTAAACATGCACTTATAAGTGCTTTTATTGCAAAAATTTAAACAAAACAAAAAATTTTATTACTACTAGATAAGTTTGCAGACTCAGTAACATTAACCATTTAGAAATGCTGATAGTTTTTCTTGATAACAATTCCTTTGGAATACAAATTTCTTCTTAGAGAATGAAGTATTATATTGACCACTTAAAAAATATAATACTCATTTTTAATAAAAAAAATACAAATATTATATTCGCTAAATAATTAATAATAAATTTTAAGTGATTTTTTATCAGTATTTATTCACTGTATATTTTTTAAGCATTCTAATCATTTGATCTGCATATATTTTTATAGTAAATCACTATATACAAATTATTAATATAAATAAGTTACAAAATATATTTACGAATTTAAGGGGACAAATTTTGAAATTTAAAAACTAAACAGAGGAATCGGTAACCGATTATTAAGAAAATATATTATAAATCTATTTTAAATTAATGAATTATAATGTCTTTTATTTAGAGCAATCAGAAAAAATTAGATCCTAAGTACTTTTGATATTTTTTTCCAGTATTTATAATTAATATTTATTACTTTATACCCATAATGAGATATAAATATGAGCCTAATCTATAATATTTCATGAATGATATTGAATACATATTTCGCCTTTCCTTTATCTACTATTCAAGAAAAATTAGTATTTATGTATTTTGCATAGAAATAATCTTAATGCTTTCATTTAACTACTATTATGAATAGCATACATAATACAATAATGTATAAAACCACAAAAACAACTGCTTATTTCATATTTTTATTTTTAATTGCTTCAATTCAAACGGATGTTTCTATAATTTTCATCAATGCATTTGGCAGCTAAGGGAGAAAAAAAAAGAACGAAGCAGTTTTAATTATAATACAAGCCCTTATGAGCAGACGATAGTCAAAGTCAAGGTGAAGCCACTATAGAGGGTAAAATATTATCTTTGAATATTAAACAGCTTTTATATTATGAGGGCACTTATATACAAAATTGGGTATTATATATATTTTTTATGTACTATTTCTGATATTTAGCACAATGTAAATAATAATAAATTCAGTATTTTGAAATCAGTTTAAATGAATATATAAACTGTTTACAGATATTTTTATTGAAATTTGAAATTGTTTTATAAATAGATTTTTTTCAACAAATAATGCCCTATAAATACGGTCCAAAATTACAAATGAATATATATAACACTTTCATGGATTATTCATTTTTATACCGATAATAATATATTTTTAATGGCAATAACTTTTCAAGATTTATGATTAACATGATTAAGATTCATTTTATTGTTTCGTTCGAAAATAAAGAAAAACAATAGTATATATATTTCTTGGGATACTTAATAAAATAATTAGAATGCTTACATTATCTTAATATATTTAGTAAAATACTTATTACTGATTACCTGAATAATTTATAAAATACCTAATATTCATATTTTAATGAATGTAATTTTTACGACAGTATATAGTAACATTATATGTAATGCATTACATTAATTCTACTTATTTTTAGTGTTGCAGGATCATCAGCCAATAGCTGTTTTCCACATGCTTGTAAGATAAGTATTTTATTTTACAATATTTCAATTAACATAGAAAATAAAGTGTCTAAAAATCCAATCTTAAATAATTAATGTATTGATTGAAATGATAAATTCTTAAAATCTGTAAATTTTGTGAAAATACTGCATGTTATGGTAAAATATTGGTTAATATATACTTATTAGTATACTTGATTTGGAAAAACATAGTTCGTTGTTATCGCACAAAATTTTGTTAGTGTCAATATCAGGGAATTAAAATTACGTTTTAAGTTATTAGATTGTTATTGCGTAAATGAAAGCAGATCTATTTTATCTGATTTGTGATAAAAATCATAGGACTTTTATTTAAGCATAAGAATCATGTGACACAATATAGATTAGTACACCACATAAGCGACGGTGAAAAACGAAACAAATAACGTTAGAAGTAATTTATTAGAGTTTAGTTGCATTAAGCCACTCATTATCTATTTCTGCTCACCGAATCCCTTGAGAAGCATAATTTTAAACCATCAGACTAACGTGTTCTTAGATTAAATTAAATTCATTAATTCAAAATTAAAGTTAAAAATTTCCTTAATTTTAAGGACAACATAACTATGCAAGTAATATATACATAAACATAATTCAGTAGTATGACAGTCCCCATATCTATTCTCTTGACCGAGGGGCCCTGGAAAGGTGAACCATATATCTCGGTTCCATGGTCAACCTAACGCGAAACCCCTGGTGTTTAGTTTGCAAGCATGCTTGGTACCCAGTTTTTTCGTGCCACTGAAGGGATGAAAGTCTGAGTTGATCTTGTACAGCCTGAAGATTGAACTTCGGATCTGTATTTTAGAAGCGCTACCTCTAAGCCACATGTTTTCCTATATAATATGTATAATAAAATTTTAAATAAACACCAATTGCGATACATATTTATCTTTTTATTATCAGGCCAGCAATATAAATAGTAAACCTCGTATTCATTCATACTTTTGTTGAAAAGATTATGTTATAATAAAGTCATTTTCATCGATTGTTATCAGTTATTTCATAGAATGAATAATAAAATAATGTGCTAAAATAATTTTGTATACTTTATGCAAAATGATCGTCCTTTTAGAAATAATATATACACTTGAAATTTCATGAAATAATGCTGGCAGATACAATTAAACGTACGATAGTACATGATATATTATCGTATATGTGCATATTTATTAGGTATATACAAACTCGAATATACACATGATACTTATAAAATAATATAAGTATTTCTTTTTAATATATACAATAAAACCTCATTCTTCTGGAAATTTTCAACCTCAATAAAAAATATTCTGAGAAATTCCAAGCACTATTTATTTTACTAGGATTCTAATTAAACGATTTCGCAAAAAGAATACATGCATTTGTATATAGATAGTATATGAATAGAATTTGAAAATTTGAATCTCAGAAAATTTCTTCTTTTTATTGTTAACATAAAATAATTAGCTGAAATATGCCATCAAATATTATTTTCACAATTGTATTTACTCTATAGCGAAAGGTTTCACGAACTAATAAAACGTCATTAATTCGAAAAAGCTTTCATTTTTGATCGAAAAGTCTTGCTCTTTTTATGTGTAATCATAAATTATCAGCAAATGAAAATGATAGAAAAGCTATTAGCGAGGAATGAACTCAAGCTTCTTGGCTTATCATGCCAATTTTCTTACCAGATGATGGACATTAGGACGAACTACCTTCAAAAAGCAAATGCTCCAAATTTTGCGCAAGTTGAACTTCGTAAAGTGAATTTACACAATCAAATTTTATAAAATTAAAAATAATCAAAAATTACCGAAAAAAAGTCAATAAGTTTTATCAATCTCTAACTTCAAGTATAAAAGAAATTTTCAATTTTTTATTATTTGCATTCTCATTATTTATTTAATTTTCACATAAAGATTTTAAAGACTAAAATTATATTATAAAAATAAAAGTGTCCTTCAAGTGCTCTGTCTATGAAAAAGCCCAATCTAAAAAATAGTACTAGTTGCTCTCAGACATACACAATTTCTGGAGAAGAATTTCTTTTTTATTCTTATATAAAAAAGGTACTTAAATTAATATAGGTATTGGCATGATCATTTTAAATAAATGCTTGACAAGATATCCATAACTTTTCTGAAAATATAAGTCGTTCAATTAAAAAGGAAATTTTTTTTCACAATCTGCACATATTTCGGAGCTATAATTGTTCTTTTATATGAGATTTCATTTTATTTTTTGGCACTAGATTGATACCGAACCATCAAACCAAGCTGAGAAACCAAATTCTCAAGGAGCATAAATAAAACAAATATTTTTTTAAAGAACATTGTATTTCTTTTTTAGATTTTGTCTAATATTACCAAGACAGCTGCTATCTTTTCGGAATTTGAACTCTTCTAGAATTAATAAAAATAAGTTTCAGATTGAAGTGAGCAATAATTTCTTCATAAATTCTTAATTCCTCAAATATTATAACTTTCAAAATGTATAAAATATCAGGTTGGTTGTGTATTTTTTGCAACATAATTGTTTTATAACGGGATCACCTTTCTCTGTAGCTGTTTCAAATAATTATCTTAAAACTTAAAAAAAAGAAAAAAATTAGATTTCATTAATGTTTTTAGTTAATTTTGAGTTGAAATTTATAGATTTCAATTCGTTGGTTTAGCTTATTCCCCCCCCAAATAGAGCTTTGATCCCTTTCAAATAAAGTTACAAGACAATAATATTCAGAAATTAATTGTGATATCATGATTTATAAATCAAAAAACTTTTGTTTTCTGACACCATAGAAACAATTATTTTCCATAGAGATTCATTATCAAATTTAACACTTGCTAAAAAAATTATTTGTCATAATTCACTGTGAAACAAAATTTCGAAATAAAAAAATAAGCCAATAAGAACTTTTCATTGAACCCTAAAAATATATAGATATGTTCTTCTATATTCATTGGAAATCACGTATTTCGAATCATGTATAATTTCTGTAATACTGATGATTATATACTTAATTAAGCAAATAGTAAAGCACAGTGAACAGTTTAAATAATTCTGAGAGACATTTCGTTTAACTTACTTATTCTCAACACTTTCTTATATCTTTGAGCATCGATTGCTTTCCAACCAGAATTTTTTTTTTTTTACTTGCATAAAAAAATCGTTTTCTAATTTGTCGTTAATTCTAACGGTGAATCACTCTTCAAAACATCAAGCTTTGATGGCTCACTTTCCAGCCTTTTATTTACAGATACAAAACCTTTTCCGGTTGGATGCAAGTATAGCTATTCATTTCAACGATTGATTAAAAGGGATGGGTTTGTCTCTGTAGGGGTGTCGAGGCCGAAATTTAACGACTGCAGTAGTTACTTATTTCTTCTGAAGGTCAAACAACTGCTCCCTTTTTTCCTTTCCATTGATATCGAAAACGAAAATTTCCTCTCTGTGTCCATTCAAGCAATCTGGAACAAACCCACCTGGTGGCCACGACCTTTTAATTAGGCAGCGACACTCAGGAAACTGGACAATCGCCCATTGAAGAAAAAGGGTGGATGTTCGTTTTTTCCCCTCAAACAAAATGGTAATTTTTCCCAGTACTCATAGTTAATAAAGTCAATCAAATAAACATCCAATTGAGATTTGAGCCATTTTGCATAAAGTAACTCCACTTATTAGTATATGAATGGAAAGAATATATTTGCTGATTTATTTAGAACCATTCTATTCTGGTTTGAAATTAGTGACTTTAATATCAAATTTTGTTTTATATATAAATATATATCTTCTCCTCTGGCATTGTTTTAACATTTTTTTAAATATAATTATCAAGTATTGGTACATATTTCCTTTCTATTTTTCTCGTGTGATTCTAATTTTAATATTTGCAGCAGTAACAAGAATTGTTATATACATACCTAACGGCGGGCTGTTCAAATAAATTTTCATTATGAAACAAATTGGCAACACTTGAAAGATTTTGTATTTTAATAAATATTATGTAAATAAATTATTAGAAAAATCATCCGTCATTGTGTTTAAATTTTATCATATAAGGTGGCTTTAGTACGACATAATAAAGAATTTATCAATAACTTTATATTGACATACAAAATTTATTAATAAATTCATTTAATTAATTTATTTAGTAAAAAGGAAAAACCTATTTCAATAAAATTTACACAAGTGCGAGTTATCTTTTTATTTTAAATTTTTATCCCAGGAAAGACTATTAAAAAATAAATGAGTATCATTTGAGAATTCAGATTTTGTATTCTTTATAAAAACCAGTTTTTGATTTAAAAATGGTTGTATAATAAGCATTTATTTGTTTGTGCAAATCTTTTTCAGCTTATTTTTAGATTAAAAGCGATCACGTATCATGTATGCAAAAGAATACATAATTTTCTTTGTTAGGTATTTCCTGTGTCTTCTAAGTTTCAAGCAGACTTGCAATAATATGTGAATTAAGTTTCAATATTTTCTGCTTTATTTTAATTTATTTGAAAAAGCTAGTATTTAAAAATAAATTATATTAATTTTTAAATACTAGCTTTTTCAAATAAATTAAAATAGAGCGAATTTTTAAAAAAATTTGTTATGGATATTTCATGACAGTTGATAAGAACTAATTCGTCGTCGTATTTGTAATTGATGCTGGAAAACCTCTCTATCAAATGACAAAAAAGAAGTCTAACTAGTCCTCATGAATTTAAAACTATTATTAAAAATAGCAGATTCTCAAAAATTTTAAGAAATCGAAAAAACAATCTTATTTTGAATATCCCCGAAAAATTCGGAAGGATTTGCAATTTTGACAGCTGATATAAGGTACTTAACATCTACTGAGTAAATTGAGAGGTTTTTTTCATTGATAAGTGGGCCGTATTCACGTGATCCAAGAAACAAAACAAGAAAACACCTCTTGCACACATCCACGAAGGATGTGCATCGATAAGTAGAAATAAAATATTCTTATCCTGGACTCACCGAGATCAAATGGCAGGACAGCGCTCTTCGGAGCATAAAGTTTTTGATTCGATTTCAACCACCGTTAAACAATGGGAGATAAGATTTGCGTTTTTGTTTTCTGCATGCACGTCTTTTGCAGTGGGCACTTTGTTTTCTGGGTTTCCTCCTTTGAAACACAAAAATGCGACTTACTACTTATGAATAAGTCCACACATAAGGCAATTTATGCGGCTGTAATCGCTAAAATGCCTTGCAACGGACTTCGGCTGTTCACTACGCAATATTCATCTTGCGTTGTTCAACAATGGCTGGAATTGAATCAGGGACCTTATGTGCTGCAAAGCGCTGTCCTAATATTTCGTCAGTCCATTGAAAATATACTATTATTTTGACTAACACATGCTTTTTGTGTTAGAAACAAACAAGAAATTGATTAAAACGAAAAAAAAATTAAATTTGTCTAAAAGCGCGCACATGCACCGACCTTAATTTGTAATTAACTACTTAAAAATATAGAGATAAATGTACCTATTCAATGAGTTTTCATTGTTGTTCTTATACACAGCTAGTATATTACAAACGGAATCTATATCGAAGTTTAATGCAAAAATACATTTACATTTTGAATAATTAGTAAATTTTAATTGGTGAAGAAATTAATCCAGTCATCCAAGGTAAATGTAATAAATTTTCTTTCCAATTAAAAACCACCATATTTATGTAATCTTTGGTTTAACAGTTAGTGATTTGATGCTTACTTTTTGAATAAGAGGGATAATTCAATTGGATTTAAAGCTCAAAGTAGATTTCAGATCACTAAAATCTCTTTCGAGATGCAAGGCGTATGACTTGCTGAATTGTATACCATCAACGATTGAGTTGATGGTACATGATTCAGCAAGTCATAACTTATCTGTGAAAGTGCACAATGACAACAGTAAGTTTCAACTCAGATCTTCAGAATGTTAGGCGGTGATTGATCATTCAATATTATTGTCTAAACTACAACCACATCATATAAAACAGTTTTTTTTAATGTTTGGAACCAAAGTTCTGATTGGTAAAGCAAGTATCGGTCACAAAGCTATATTTTAAAGAACCAAAATCCCTAAATTTTTCAAAGAGTTATTTTACTAATTTAAAATCAGAATGGTTACATTGATATGAATAAATAAAAATTAACTTATAAATTTAGCTCAAAATTGTAAATATGCATTAAAAATTAATTTACAGTCATAAATTCAGCATACGAATTGCTTGATAAGAAAACATTTTTGTTTTTAATATTTGAATTACAAAATCAACTTAATTTAGGAAAAGTTCAACTAATTTTGAAAGAAAGTGTGAAAAAGTATGTAATTGCAATTGTAAGTTTCTTAAAAATAAACTTTTATTCTTTGAGGTTATTAAAAACTGAAAAGAGACATGTAAAGAAGATACACAAAAATAAAACAATATAAACAATTTATTTACAAAAATACAAATTGAAAAATTTTACAGAAGACTCGCTGAATCCATGCCATCACACATGCTATCAATTTCCTTTGCTGTAGCATGCTCAAGAACTGTAATAGCTTGAGCTAATACTAATGTTTTTTGTGTAGTGGTGGATTTTAACCACACTCTTCCATTCACTCCAACAGCTATTTCGAATTTCGCTCTTTCACCCAAACGTTTTAAAATATGACAATTCGGTGAAAGTAATCTGAAATAATCAAGCACAATACATGAATTAAAATGTTAATTTTAAAACAACATGCAAATTATATACTAATTTAAAAATCAGACAAGGATCCATTTTTAAAAATAAGAATGTTAACATTCTTTGTACAGAAGTTTTGCATTAAACTATTATTTTCTTTTAATGAATAAGTTAATTATAAAAATTATTAAAATGTCCAGCAATTAGGATCCATTTAGCTCTTTTTTAGCACTACAATAAGCAGAAGTGATGGCTTTTTGTCTATTGGATATGCCACTGAAGACCTAAAATGGTCTTTGTAATTAGTAAACATAGACCATGGTAAAGATGACCAGACTTGGCATGTAAACTCAGAGGTATCAGTTCACATGGAGGACATTATGACCATGACATGTTTTACATACCTCAGCCCCTATTAGCAAACACGACAGAAACTTAATTTTAAATATTGTTCATCTTAAATAGAAATATATAAATAAACTGAAATTCAATTCAGTTAAACTAATTATGTAAATGATTACAAAGAAAAATGAATATTACAAGTGTAAATGTAAAAATCAATAGAGGTTTTGTTTGGTCGGTTTGTTACTATACAGTAACTTTTACACATGAATGTTAATTAGAGCAGAATATAAAGTCTGTAGTAGATTCTGAATCACCTAAAACATCTATGCACTGAGGTGGTATTTGAACCCACCAATTGAACTGGCTAGAGAGCTAACCGTTGGACTGCCAATTTGGCACAAGTAAACAGATATGAATTTTAAATTAATAGTTAATTGCAAAATCATTGATAGTTTTATAAACAATTGGAATTTAAGAGTAATGTCGTCAATAAAGTATAAATGTCACATACAACAATTTTATCCTTGAATTTTTTTCAATGTAACAATTTTGTAAAATTATAAACACACAGTTTAACAATAAATTTTTTATTGTTTGGAATTTTTATAGAATAAGATTATGTAATTACACTTGATGTTATTAAAATCAAATAAGAGATAGTATAATTATTTTCTTGGAAGATATATGCCATAACTTTTCCTATTTAATGTTAAAGAAAACCCTAATGTTTACATAAAATACAGCATGAAAGTTTAAAAAGAAATTAGAGTACAAACATATGGCATTACATTTGTGCTTCTATCTCTCAATACAATCATGAATAATATAGATCAATAGATAGCTTATGATACAGTAATAAGTTTAATTGAATAATCTACAAATATGTGAAATGATAGATTATACATATAGATGTAACATATCCACTCATTCTTAGCAAGAATTGATGAATCTCAGCTCATTGGTTTATTTGTTTTGATGATATGAAGTTAACTAAATGATTGCATACACTACAACCAGTGGCTAAAAATATATTCCCCAATTGCTTAGCATTATTATATCAGAACAATCAAGGCTTTTAAAATTATTTGTGTTAGCCTTATGCTTAATATTAGATTTATGGTTACAGAATACTAAAATAAATAAAATTTAATAAAACTTCATGTTAATTCCTTTAATTGCTGATTGTAATTAATATAGTTATACATTTTTCTTGTAAAATTTAATTCAATTTCATAGTTCAAGACTCGGAATAAAATCAAAGCTTATTTAAATGTTGACTTTTATTCATGTAAAAGAGGAATATTACTTAAAACTAGATAACTTTAAAAAAATTATAATAGTGATTGAATTATTTTAATAAAATAGACACTTTCAAATGATTTTATAATTTCATTTTAAAAAAAGTTTACAAAAAAGAAGTTGGAATTATTCAAATCGAAACCAAACACTAAGTATAAAAGAAAAAAATTGTAATGTATAAAATATTTTTTAAATAAAAAAATATTAGTTTTAGTTATAAGATAAATAAAATATAACCTTATTAAATCCATTATATATTTTTAAGAGAAAAAATATATGGCAGATGAAGTTAACAATATTTAGCTAAAATTTCTTTGTATTTAGCTACTTGATAAATAATAAATATTGAGATTATTTAATTGAGAAAAATAAAACAAAATATGTTTTATTGTTATCAATTAAATAAAGGATTATACAAATATAAAAGCAATACAATTATACAAAGGCTACAATAACTTTTAAAATAGAATAAGGTAAAACTTGCCATTTTAAATTTATTACTATTATTTTTTGTTTTTATTAATCATCTTTTTTTGCTATTAAAACTTTAACTTTAAGAAAGAATATAGCTACAAATTAACATAATAAAATATAATAAATTTAACTTACTAACTGCTTAAAATATTTTGGCAATACATAAAAAAATTAAATTAAATTTTGGGTCTACACAAAAATTCAAATGCAATTATTATACTGAAATATAATTACAATTTTTAATAATTAAAATAAAACAAATACACAATGAGATTATAGAACTGAAGATATTTTTTTAATTAAGTAGAAGTGATTAAAAATAATCAAAAATTTTCAATCTACTAAAGAATTTTCTATTTCTTATCAACTGAGAATAAAGTATAAGATTTTGAATTAATGAATAAAGTATAAGATAGAAATTGTTCTTATTCCCTTTCATATTATTTAAACATTGTATATAATATAAAGTGAATATTGTAATAACCATTAATATAACAATTTTCAAAAGTATAACTTTTGATTTAACATGCTCTTCATATCTTAACTATTTTCAAGATCATGTGAATAAAGAATAAAAATGATTTTAAAAGTTTGCAACAGGTAGAAGATTCAACTTTGATTTTTATCTTTTTTTTTTTTTTTTTGCTTGTATACATTAATTTCTCAAAATTATACATTCTTAAAACCGAAGTTTACATTTACATATATTACTTAATACTTTGTTTTCAACACTTTTCATTAAAATACACTTATGTTGAAAATATTTATTAATTTAAGAATTATATTTTTAACAGATTCTCCACCTTTTTCCAAATACACAAATTCTATGACAATAGGTGATAAACTTATATTTAGAAGATAATTTAGGAATAATTATAGAAAAAGCAGCAAAAAAAAAAAAAAGATGGTAAGGAAAAAAGGACAAATCTAAGTAAAATGTATTATATGTAATCTAATGTTTACATAAAAAAATAATCATACTATAAATTAAGCAATAAGGTCCATTCAATAAATTTAATTTTTCTGATTTAATAGCATTCAATATTTCATTCAATCTATATTTTGTTGAGCTGAATTGTTAATGCTCCAGCTTTTAAACCAACAGTTCAGTTTTCCCTTTTTTTATTATTTATTTCTTCTCCAGAACAGACAAAAAAACCAACTGACATTTTTATTCATGATTTTTGTTATTCATTATTTCTATCAGGACAATTTGATATTTAACAATTACATAGCTACATTTTAATATATTTCCTTAAAAATTATAAAAGGATTTAATGTGAAGTCGATAAATAATTTTTTTGTTTTGCTCTTATCTAAATAGGATAAAAAAAATGCTAATATTTTTCAGTATTTTACCTTAAAAATTTGAAGTTTGTTTAATTTTCAATACAATGTTAAGTAAAAAATGAAAAGCAAAACTTTTCTCAACTTGTATATAGTTTAAAAAATTTTTTGTTTCATGAATTTGTATGTTTTATATACATGTTAAAATGAAAATAAAGTACTGAAGCCACTTTATTTCTTTATTTTTAAAAATGTACTGATACAGAAAATAAATAAGGAACCCCATTGATGAACAATATTTACTTTAATGATTCAGAAGCCAAATTAAAAATATTTTATGTTACATAAGGCTTTAGGTAATAAATTCTTGATTGAACTAAAAAGAAAATAGGTTCACAAATGTGAAACATTTACTAAAGGATACAAAATTGAAAGCAACAAATATCTTTAAATATTGATAATTAGAATTTGCTTTTTAACATTCATTGATAAGTTGTTTCATTTGCCTTTTTTTTCATCTCATATTATAGCAAAATTAGAAGACAATACATTATGAGATTTTCATAAATTCAATAAAATCATTATGACAGTTTTATGTATCAAACATAATTATATTTTTAAAAATTTAATCTCATCAATATTAGCGTTTTTTCACCTAATTATTTTTTAATAATGCAAATACTGTTTTCAATGAAAACCATTTTAAAATAATTTTAAACTTTTTTGATGTTATACTGCAATTTAATAATTATATATTACTGTAAAAATAAAGAATTTTTATTAGTATAAAATACACTTAATCATTAAATTTGATGGAAAATATTTAAAAAAATCCTGCAAAAAAATATTTTACTCCAGAAAAAAAGTGGGCTATGACTATGAAAATTAACATTTGCATGGCATAGATGAAAAAATGATTTTGCAAATTCACAACAAAAAACAATATTTACTAATATTGAAAAAACGTATTTCAGTTGGTAAAGTCATCACTGGAAAATGTACCAGCTGATGCTTAAGTTACAGCTGTTGTCTTTTTACAATAGAATTTGACATAAATTTAACTGATTAACTATTAAAATATACTTCAAGTAGTTGAAATTCTTTTCCCAAAATCTAAATATACTTTACAACAACAAGGTATGATGACCTGGAAAACCAATGAAAGAACATTATCTTTTTAAACATTTTAGAAAGATCCATGCAGAATGTTATTGATCATTGCCTTTCTGACAAAGAGCACCAGGATGACATAAGTATAATGTTATCACATTATAAGCAACAATGAAATAAATTATTTTTTGTTCTAAATCTCAGTACATTATGTCAAGATTAAGCATATGCATACAGAATGCACGGTGAAAAACTTTTTTCATGTAGGATATCTGTTAAAAAATGCATATTTCAAAGCAAAATGTAAATAGAATATGTCAAATTTCTTGCCCATACCATTATTTGAAATATTCTTAGTATCAAAAGTTCATGTAACAACATATACACATAAAGTAGAATATTTTTTTAAATGAGAACACAAATTATTCTAAAAATCAAAACAAGAAATGATTTATTTTTAGAAATATTACTTACTTTCTAGCATATTCTAATGAAACTGTAAACATGAAGCCATCACCAGGTAAGACACCAAAACCAACACTTTTCCCATAGCTATCAACACACACAAGTTCTGCTTCCATATCTTTACAGGCAACCAATATTTTTGCAAAAAGTATGTCTCCAGTCTAAAAGTTAAAAAGTATTTTAAACTGAATATTTTTAAAAATACTATAAATTTTAAATCTAAAATTAGGAATTACTTTATACATTCGCAGAAAAACTATTGAAAATAAGAAGCATTGACATCATTTAATTATAAAGTTTAAATTTATACAAAAAAAAGGTTACTAGTTCTTAATTTATACATTTAATGTTTGAATAGCACATTACCAATTCTATTTCAAATGCAATAGACTTGAAAAAATATATCATTACATTCAAGCTTTTTAAAGCACACACAAATGTTATAGCAATTTTAGTAAAAAAATTATCAAGAATTACATCCCAATTTTTCATACTTGCAATCTAATTTACCCTAAATAATATAAAAATTAATTTGCGAAAATATAAAATCAACTTAATACCTATGCGGAATTTATAAATGTAAATGAGAATCAAAGGTAAGAAATAAGTAATTGAGAAAATGAATTTAATAATACTCAAAGAGTAACTAATACAGTTAATTTACGAAATCTTTCCAATACCAGTTGCATAAATTAGATTACGAAATTGGCAGAAAAATGTAATGTGAGACTTGAAAGCACTGAGGGAAAATAGTTTTTGAGCTCACAAGTATTTTTCTTGTATCAAATAAAAAGATAAATAATTTACTAGATAAATACTAAGCAGTTGAACAATAATTTGAAAATGAATTGAATTAAATACACACATCATGGTATATTAACAGAATAGTTAATAAAAATATCATCATATGAACAAAACTTAAAATATTATATAAAAGGAAAGTTATTTATTTCTTATTTTTACTTCAAAATTAAAGTGATTAATAACAGATGTGGATAAAGAAAAGAAAAGCAACAAACAAAAAAGTTAAAATTGGAATTTATCCTGTAAAATCACTTTCAGAAAAAAAAAATGTCCACCAAATTGTGGAAAATTAATGGAAATTAACAATTTAAGCATTTAAAACTTATCAAATAGTAATAAATAAATTTATAATTGTAAATAAATTCAGTGTTCAAAAGCAGTTATACAGTAAATTTCTTTTTTTCACACTAAAACTGGATATATTTATGAATGCAAGCAAATAAGAATTCTCCTAAAATTTGCTAAGAAACAATATATTTAAGTCATCATTTATGGTCACTTAAATTTGAATCTCTCTTCTAAGTAAGCATATGTAAGTATATTTAGCCAGGCAAAGGATACTTTTAGCACAGCTCACAAAATTAGCCATTTTTCCCTTGGCCAGAAATCCAATGAACCTGCCCTTTTGAACATTGGATAAAGTCCTCTGTTTCTGCATGATGCTAACAATTATAATGTTTTCTGAAGTCCTCACACACCTTTTATATGCACTCAATTGGACTGTGCCGCCGCCTGCCTACTATGATTGTTTATTAAGCATCAATGTCAAAAGTATGCAGTGGTCGCATTAATGTGAATGGACTGTGTATAATAGATATATAACAGAAAATAGAGAAATTTTTAAGCACAAGTTTTATTTTTCTAAGATATTTCTTATATAAAATTGCATATTCATATTTGTTATACAATTTTCAAAATTAGTAACAGGTGATGTCAATGGATATAGACATAATTATAAAGATATAGGGAATTATTTAAGAAAGGATGAAATACAGATTGCAAATAAGAATGGATAGTATTAAATATAGAAGTATTTTGTTGTCCTTTATTATAAAAACAATTAAATTTATCTGCTATTATTATATTTTTTTAAAATCCCCTTTTGGGCAAAAAATAAAATTTCATTAATAGTTCTGATTTTGAAGAAATTGTTTTTATTTTTGTTGAACATTTTTCTGAACACCAAGAACTGATTTTATTCTTCTGGTTTTTTTCAATTTATCATAAATCAATTTAAAAAGGTTGTTTTTAATCTAATCCATTTTTCACTTTATTAGGAGTCTTAAATACATCACAAACTGTAGGTATATTGTAATTTCAAAATCTATAACCTAACATCTATTATAAATTTTGACAGCTTTTGTTATTTATAGCTTTTTATGATGAACTTTTTTATAAACAACTAATTTTCATCAGAATTAATAACATTAATTTTAGATATAAAAATTCAGAAATTAGCTAATTCTATACAATAGTAAAATTATGCTCATGTATTAAGAAATCATTTTTTAAGTTTTAAATTTATTTTTAGTTTTCTGAAAATGAAGAAGAATGGGTTTTCCGTAACAAAAGGCTTTGAAAAGGGATGGAATTTATCCTCACGCATGGGTATCTGTGATGGAAAACACATACAAATTACTCAGCCAAAAAAAGTGGTTATTTTTAACATTATTACAAGAGTTACAGCAACATTGTTCTTTTAGCAATTGTTAATTCTAAATATAACTTTATAGTGACAAATGTTAGCATTAAAAGACACATATCTTTTGCTAAGTGTTCAACAAATTCTTTTATCACAATTTAATTAACTAAAATTTTTCACATCAAAAAGTGATGAACTTCCTTCTGTTTTAATAGGGGATTTTTGCCTTACATTTCAATTTTCTGAAGCCATTTCATTAATGAGAACTCAACTCAGTAGAGCTTGAAGAGTGATAAAAATTGCTTTTGGCATATTAAATAACAGATTTAGGATATATTACATAGCAATAAATTTATGTTATAGAAAAATGGTGCTGGTAATCTGTCTGTCACAATTTCTTAATAATAACTCTTAAATTTACACCCCATCTTCCAACCAAGACCAAGATGAAGAAACTGGTTCAGTGATATAGGTTTACATTCAAATGATTCCTTAATTGGATTAGAACTTTTGACAGCAAAGAAATTAATCTGATGAAGCAAAATACCATGTCAAGGCAAGTTGATTTTATACTATATTAAATTTAAAAAATATATGTTTACAAAAAATAATATGCAGAGGGTAATAAAAGTGTTAACTAATATATCATGCAGTACAATCTCATTTATATCTGTAATAAAGTTAGTAGTTAAGACATTAAATGTTTTGCAATTTTATTATGTATATATATATAATTCTTATCAATGATTTTTATGTCAATGCTTCTTGTCACTCTTCAAATTTTATCTTACTTGTATTATTGTTCTTTTCAGATTGTGTATCTTATTTTACAGCTGTATTTATTTTCTTTTTTTCATTAGTTTTTATGTTGCATTATTTGTTAAAGAGGCATTTTAACATTTAAAATGTTAAACTAAATGGGGAGTTACTGTCAACATTATTTTTCCCAAATGACATCAAGAAATACTTTACAGCTCTGTGGAAGGTACACAAGACTGCAGAAGAGACACAAACATTTTAACAATTAAAATGTGAATCTAAATGGGAAGTTCAGTAAATATTATTTTTCCCAAGTGTCATCAAGAAATATTTTACATCATTTTGAGAAGGGACATGAGACAGCAGGAGGCTACTGATTATAACCTGTTATTAGAACCAAATTGGCAGAAAAATCAGAACTTACTTGAATTTTTTCCTAATCCTCAAACTACCCGAGAAATGGTTTCAATTTTCTATGTGTAATATCAAACCTAGCACTAAACCATATTGTGTGTGTGTTGGGCTTAAGACATTATAATTTAAAAACATTACTTGCAAATTATTTTTAATGAAATAAATTAAATCCAAAATTAATGAAGAAATCAATATTGATGAATAAAAAATAAAACTATACCTTTAGTTGTGGCTTATTTCTTTTTGTTGCTCCCTCAAAACTTAACAAATCAACAACTGCAGGTTCACTACAACCAATATCAACCATTGCTTCATCACCTCCTTTTTTGAGTACTATGCCAATTACATTTTCACCACGATTAGGAACATACTGTAAAACAAACAAAAAATTATAAGCTAAGACTAAAAATACACAAAGAATATTTTAAGAAAATTCTTTCTTATTTTACAGAATTACAAACACATTACTCTATTAATAAAAATTACCTTAAAATATAGAAAATTAAATTGATTAAAGTTTTTTTAGGTAAAGATTATATTTCGCATTCTACAATTTATATTACAATGGCATTCCTTTAAAATTTTTGCCAATGATCTCTTTATACTTTTCCATTACAATTATTCCCCACTTTTAATAATCGCTGCAATAGGAAAGACATTTTTTAAAATTATTGTCATAAATATTCCCTTTGCACTATGTATTGTTTAAAAATGTTTACATTTAAAGAAACTACTAAAAAATAATACAAACATTTTATTTACATTTTATAAACTAAACTATTATCACTTATTGATAAAACTTATTTAAACACCAATGTTTACTTCTGGCAGAAACTGTTTAGCAATTGCATCAGTGATCAATTGCATAAGTATAATGTAATAGTATCTTTTTTTCAATGAGACAAAATAAAATTTTACTGTATTTTTTTTTTTTTGCCTTTGTGATTTATGATTGTAATGCTTCTTTTAACCAACAAAATTATCACCAAGCAATCTTTTGCATAAAAATTGCTTTGGCTTTGTTTAGCATTTTATTTGTTTACCATTGTTTATCACTTTTTAGTTAATTTTTGTTAAAAAAAAATCGATTAAGTATACATAAACTTAAAATAAAATTTTAAGCCAATAAAATCATTGTGTCTACGTTATATTATTTTCGCATCTCTGTGAAAAACATGCTATTTCTTTAGGATCAAAAATGGGGGTATAATGGAAAAGTACCATTTCTTTTATGATAAACTGTTATTTTATAAAAAGATCAAAGCTACTGACCTAGAAAGTATTCTATTGAAAATAGATAAATTTATTTCTCAAGATTCTAAACCAAATTTAGTTCTTAGGCTAAGTGAAATAAGCATCCACATTAAATAATAATTAATCTTTAAATTCTAGCAAAAGCAAATGGCTTAAAAATGTTTCAGTTAGCTATCAAATCAATTCGGCTATGTTGGCATTTTTTCATACAAAGCAAATTTTTATTTCTTTGTCAAAAAAGATTGATAATAACAGTTCCAGCAATTTGATCAAATTATGATGAACACAATTAATAGTTATAAGCTATCATTTCTAAAACTAAAAAGAAGGGGACTAAAGCTTGAAAAAAGCAAAATAATTTAAATATTAAATTAATAAAAATTTATTTATTAATCATAATATTATGCTTAATAAATAAAAATTAAATATCTTCAACATAGTTGAATCAATATAAATAAGCAAAAATAAATAATGCAGTAAAAAAACAATATAATTGTCAGCAAATATAGTTCTTTTTAGCAGAAAGGTTAAGTGAAACCTAAATCTATTAAAGCAGTAAATTTCAAAGAACTGAAACTGCACATAAAAATTTATCGGAAAGATTGTATAGTAACATTATTTTAAGAATTTTAAAATTAAATTTCACTATCCCACAACATTGCAGTTGGATTTCACAAAGAATGAAAGACGATTTGGTCTTCGTTAAAAACTAGAAAATATGAATAATAGATAAATCACAAAATTACTAGTATAAATTTAAATAAAACATTTACAGAATTCATCATAAATAAGATTTTATGAAAGGAACATTAAATACTATTCTATTTCAGTCATATTAAAAAAATACAGTCTATAAATTATAATATAGTTAATATTTAAATAACTATATCATAATTTATATGAAAAATATTCAATTGGAATATTGAGATTCATATTACATATGAGTTTCAATTATACTCAAATGATTGAACCTCAATATAAATCAAAAAATAGTTGAAGAAAAAATGAGTAAAAACAAAAAGATAAAGAATTATTTGCGAAAATAATTTAGGAATTACCCATACATGCTACTCTTTAATAAATGAAATAATTAATAAATACAATTTTTTTAAACAAAGATTATTAAATCTAAAAATGAACATATACCAAATTTAGGAAAATAATACACTTATAAATATAATAATATATAAAGTAAAACATAAAATATAAAATATTTTTTATACAATTAAAATATTTTTTTAACAAATATTTCATAAATTAATTAATTTATTAAAACTATAAATTAATAAAAAGTTTCTTAAATTAAACACAAACTTATATTAATAATATAAATGAGATTATTTTATTATAAAGGACACACTAAAATATAAAGATTCATTATTCAAGGCAGACAATATCAACCACCTTGAAAGAGCATCTCTGAAACTTGATCATTAATTCATACCTGCTAACTTTGGAGGAAAAAAAAATCAGAAGATTCTACTGATTTTGAGGGAAAAAATCAGGAGAAACTACTAGCCACATTTTTACTTGAAACAGAATGTTTAAAATGATAGTACCGCAAAAAGACAATTTTACTCTTTAGAATATACATTCTGAGAATGATTTAGCAACCTTGTATGGGGACCATGAAAAAACATATATATATAATACAACCAAGAAAATAAACATCAACGTTTATGTCCCAACACTTTTCTATAGGGTGACTTTTACTACATTAGAGCAATTAATAAATATTAAACTTATAAAATTACATAAAAGCATAAAATACATTATCAAATAATTTTTATTTAATGTCAAATACATCTAATAATATAGAAATTATCAAATACTTTGTCGATAAAAACATAATGTATTTCAAATTCGAATAACTCATGGTAATTTATTGTTTTCATATGTTACTGACTTAGCATTTTTTAGAAATAAATCAATGAACTGCTGTTCGAAACATTCTTTCACCTTTTGAGAATATTTAAGCTATTTTGAGACTGTTTAAGCTACTAAAAGAACTTAATAGACTTTTTCTTGCAAAATTTTTGTTGTTTTTGAGTTTTTCACTGAAATTGCCAAAAACCAGTAGATTTTCACACATTATCAGGAAATCGGGAGAAATGATGAAAAATCAGGAATTTCCCGATAAAATCAGTAGAGTTGGTAGCTATGTTAATTTAATACACTTAAATGATATAATAAAAAAATCCAAGACTTGTAGGTTGAGAATAAATTTGCAAGATTTTGATTCACTTAAAAGATATAGGAAATTTTATCTTTGAATTTTCACATCAAAATTGAAGATAAATTTATCTGCCAAAAAAATTAAGATGTATAACATAAATCACTTGCGTATAAAGCTCGAATATATTTAATTTTAACTGTAAATTTTTTTACCATTTATTTTTAGAAATTTTTTAACCATTAATCTTTTAAAAAATAAACAATATATATGAACATATATTTACATTAAAATGAAAAAATTCTCAATGCAATAAAACATTTTAAAAAATAAAAAATGAAATTTTAGAAACATGAAATTCACACACAAATGGTTTTATAATTTTGGAAAATAAAACTATTTAAAATTAAAACTACTCAAAATATGTCTGTTAAAAACTGAAACAAAAATATAACTAAAAGCACAATATAGCTTGTTTGTAAGACTGCACTCTTTGGAATGAAAGGTCAAAATTCACAGCTCTTGTTAAACAACAGCAGAGTGATATTTTACGTCTGATTTTTGCATTCACATCTATCTATCACTTGGGAATTTTGTAAGTTTTCTACTTTGTGACATGAATATCCCCCACTATTAGAAAATTTCTTTCCAAAGGCAAAAGACTATACAATAACTTTTGCTCTAATGCTATACAATAACTTTTAGTTTTTAAATTATTTATTATGTGATACCAAAAAATAATACTAAATGTGTAGTTAAATTTAAATACCATAGTTTCTTTTTTCAGATTTAATCACAATTTTAATTATACAACTATTTTCAAAATGTTATAATTTGGGAAAATAAAATAAATCATTTTAAAGTAAAGTATGCAAGTTCAATAAAATTGTAGTCTACTTTAATTATTAAATTAAAAACTAAAAAAGATTTTTGTAAAGCTTTTCAATATAATGGGCCAATTAATTATTAATATACTAATTTTATCTTCTCTTTTTTTAAAAACTAGTATATACCTATTAGTCAAAAATCTGTTAATTGTTAAAATGACATAATTTAATTACCTAATCTCTGAAATGGTTTCATAATATTTTTTTATTTTTACTAAACACCTTTAATTGTAAGCCTTGTTTATTGACTATGACCATCATAAATTGGTAAACTATTCTCAATTTGCTTTTAGTAAACAGAAATAAGTATATTTAATTAGATAAAATAATCACACTGGAAAGACATATTTGAAAAAATCCTAAATTATTTACATTTCAATTTATTTTAAATTTTAATTATACTTTTCATTTCTTATTTAACAATTTTTTTATTTATCAATGACGTGGTGTAATTACTAAGACATGTCAGACATACAATGTATTGTAAGTCTGAAATGAAAGATAATGGAATAATATACAATAGCCATTACTTACTTTATGTTAGTAAAGACATTCTTAGGATACATGAAAAATTAAGTAAGAAATTTTTAAAAGAAAAAAAACTGAATTATTTTTTCTGTGAAATACATAAGAAATTGTTATTTAGACCCAATTTGTTTTTACGAAAGCTGTATAAATTAAATTGCAGAAAGCACATTTTTTCTTCACTCAAAAACTGTTTTTTTTAACTTATGAATAGTTTAAGCTATCTTGGCATGCTTTGATATCACATTTAATATCGAACTGTTATAAAATATGTAGTTTCAAAAAAATTAAATATCAAACTACATATTTCATTTACATGTTGCAAATAAAGTTAGTTTAATGCATACATTATTTTAATGGTACGAAAAGAACATAATGTATTATGAGACAATTTTTACTATTTGTAAATGCAAGTAAAAATAATATTTTAAAATGTTTGAGAAATTTACTCATAATAAACAAAGTCCAAGATTACCCTAATTTGATGATTATCGATATAGTAAACCGATGCAGAATTCTTTCTTAAAATGCCACATTTTATGGCCACAATGCGATCAGATTCTCGTCTAAGTCCAGGACCAAAAATAATTTTTTTATTCATTTCAGAAGTATCAAGATCAAACAATACATCACCAGGCATAATAACTTTTCCTAGAAACTCATCCATTGCAATAATTTCGAAAAAAACAACAAAACATGAATTGTATATAAGACCAGAGAAATATATAAATACACTACCGGAGTAAACACGTTTGAAAATATATAAACACTAAATTTCCACTACATACGAGAAACTGAGCTGGCTTCACGTCACTAAGTAACCAAATACGAAGTGAATTTAATGGATCGAATTCTGTGTGTGGGAGTACATTTTAAACATGTATGATTAGAATGAACATCTGAAGAAGGTGAAAAGCGCCACTAATCTATTTTGCGTAATACGGGGCACTTGAATCGACCGTCCACTTCAGAGGAAATTTCCAAATCGAATAGAAAGTCTATTTTTTGTTTTTTTTCATTAATGAACTTTTTAAACTAAACAAAATATATAGTGTAAAATCCATCATTTTTATGTTAGTTTCTTCGTTAATCTCTCGTATAAACACAGAAAATCTAGGCGGGAATTTAAAATCTAGTAAGGGTTTCTAGGATGGAATTCAGATAAATTTTCGCAATTACGGTAGAAAAATGTGGCCAATCAAAAATGTGATATTTAAAAATCTCGGGGAAATGCAATTTGTTTTCAAAAATACAGGAATCTTAGTGGCTTAATTGAGTCATTTTAATTGTGAAAATTTATCTGAATTCCACCCTAATGTGATGACATTAACCTATGAATTTTTTGCAGCTAGATGATAAAGGTGACAAACAGAAAACTTCAATTAGGAAATTTGGGAAAAGTTCTGAAACTACAGTGATAATGATTGTTAACTGTGATATCTTAATCGCAACTGAGAAAAATTCAGTGGCAGAGAGTTCAGTGGATCCTGTTGGATTTTCAAATACTGAGAAATCACAATAATAAATTATATTTTCCCAAAATTCTCGCAAAATATCAAATTTTCTTTTGATTAATTAATATCATTTGCAAGACTGAAAATCTGCTTGGATCTCTATATAAATATTGAATGATAGCTCACAGTGATGACTGCAATTAGTAATGCAATTCAGAGCTATCAGTGATCAAAAACCGTCTGTCTGCGGTTCAGTTTACATGATCAAAAATGCTATTAAAATATTTTCTTTAATAGTGAAAGACAAATTAAACTTACATAGCGCCCCGCCATATTAAGAACACACTTTCTTACAGCCTACCGTGCAAAGACATGATTTGATGCTATCCTTCTAATAAAAATACAAGAACAAAGCTAAGCTTAGATAGTATTTTAGTATTTTTTGGATATAAGGTAAGTTGCGAATTTCAATTATCTATAGAAGATGTAACATTTGGTTTAATTTAAAATGT
This sequence comes from Latrodectus hesperus, assembly GCA_037975125.1. NCBI lineage: Eukaryota > Metazoa > Arthropoda > Arachnida > Araneae > Theridiidae > Latrodectus > Latrodectus hesperus. The sequence goes on along the minus strand of JAJQOW010000019.1, from coordinate 1,043,949 downwards.
CTTTGAAAAGCTAAAACACTTATAATAAATCGTTCCTCTAATAGACATGCCTTAGAACGGTGTATACTTAACGATCTTACAATGACATTGCTGTGTACTTATGACTCTGTAAAGCGTTTTACAATCAAATGTTGCATCATTTAAGCATTTTAGTATAAGCATTTTACCTTCAACATTTCTACATTTTGGACATTTCGAAAGTGTTTAAAATGACTTCTTTTATTGTATAGTTATTTCTTTAGTCTCCATAAGCTGGTTTAAATTGTATCGTATTTCACGAATCGTCCCTTTTGTTTACATAAGGCAATTCGATGCAACTTGGCAACATATTTAAATTTAATTTCTAACGACTTTTGACGATTTATCCGGTTTTTAAACTTTGTTATTTATCTTAATAAAATCAGTATATAAATATCAGAAAATCATGAATAATATGAGTAATTCTGGGTTGTGTAAGCATTTTTTACACGAAACTAAGATTAATTTCAAAGACCTAACTTTTCCAGGTGAATGCTACCAAACTAGCTAACTAGCGTTCTGGATATTGGTTCAATATTTAGTAAGAATGATTCTTCAAAGTGTCTGTATATTTCGTTCGTATAACTATATACGAACCTTTATATTTATACGAACGTATACAACTTTCGTATAAATATAGAGGTTCGTAATCCACTTTAAATTTTAGATCAACTATTTAATTAGATTTCATTTGCAAAACCTAAGCTTTAAGTGATAAAGTAATAAATAAATAAACATACCAGCCAACTTACCATGATGAAAATTATTTTTCAGAAATATTATATTTTTAGAAGATGATAACAGATTTAGAACAATTTTCAACATATGTTATAGTAACTTAACATACTTACTGTTACATACATATTCATACGTACTGATATCTGTCAAAATCTCTGGAGTTTCAGCTTCATATTTCTCAAGTTTATTTCGAACAGACTGCGCAAAATCTATTAAAGATTCACAAATAATGATGATACTATATCTATAGTATAATTGGGTCATAGATTTCTGTACTTGTTTGATTTCATCCTTTGCAAAATAAATCGCACATAAATTATACAGTGTATTTTCAAACTTTCGTAAATTTTTATGAAGAACATTAACTTTATTTATAGAAAAAATTTGTTCTTGATCAGCTGCCAAATAACTCCAAGATTTTAGAACCAAAGAACAGTTTTGACACAATGCCTTATCATTTGCTTAAGCACACCATAAAGTTTATGAACGTTTTTTTAAAGTCAGTTTTTGTTCACTTTCTTTAATATTTTAAATCATAATCTGTAATTGGTATATTGAAACAGAAAAAAGCTCATGATTGTAGGAAAGAAAAAAATAAAAAAGAAAAAAAGAAAACAATTTAAATACGAAATTCTACAGCATTTATTTCAATCAAATACAAAGAAAAAGCAGAACATGTTACGTAATCTGCAGTTGGATTAATATTTTTAATTCTTGCTTTAACACTTGAATATTTCTCTGTCAATTTGGGGGCATTATGGTATTTACGTCTTATGCTTACAATTTTGAATGTCAAGGCCTAAATCTTTTAAAACTTATTGTGTAATATTGGTTAAATTTTCTATATTATAACCAAACATTTGAAAAAATTTCATGAATCTTTCAACAGATTCATGATTAGAAATACGATACCACAAAATTAAAGTTAACTAATCCATATGCGTAATAACTGACCTAGAAGAATCGATTACAATTGAAAAATACTAAGTATCCATCACTTCTATAATTATGACATTCAAAAAATTTCTCTCATTAAATCAGAAAATTCATTTACAATTGTGCATTATAAATAATTCACTATTAGTTTCTTGATTACCAATTTTTTTTATATGCTTCGCAAGAAATTAGACAAATTAGGCTATCATTTCGCGGCAACACCAAAAATTCCTATTATAAGATGAGACAAACGTCTAATTTTCTCATAAAAAAACCTCTTGATAAAAACTTGATTTTTTAAAAGCTTTTTTTTTAACTAGCAGTAATGTATTTCACTCTGATATTGTTTAACTAATGCAGAATAAAATTTTTCTTCAGTTTTAAGTCTCTGGATAAACTTTTTAATGGGTTCTCTATACATAAAATGATTTGTAATCAATTAACTGGATGACAACATGCTTCCAATAATTGAAGGTACTGTCTGAAAGGCTAGTTGTATTTCCAATTAATTTGCAAATTCAGAAGAATATTTTATTTTTTGATGCTCATAACTCCAGTCATTCCCTTAACAATTTTTCTCCTTTTTTTTAATTTAAAAAAATATGACTTAGTTAGCTTAGTTAAAAGACATTTGCTACAACTGAATGTTTTCATAGTTTTTAACCAAATTCATATTTTTATGGAGGTGTCTTTCTAAGAAAATAATCGATCATATTATCAGTGATAGTGGGGCCATTTATCCGAATAATCTATCGGCACTTCTCGCTTTCAGATGGTAAAACCTTTGCGGTGAAAGATTCTTGTTCTAGAGGTGCTTTATCATCCACACAGCCGGATCAATCATCAACATTTTTTGATTGATGTAACTTTCAATTTGTTTATCTACAGTAGAACTTGGTTATTCTTGTTTTCCAGGTGCTGTTTATTATCAGCAAACCGATTCATTGATCGGTATTTTTTATTTGATGTTATTTTTTGGTATCTCCTCTGTTGAAAAGCATTCGGTTCTAGGATGTTCTCCCTGACCATGAAGAACAAAATTGTTCATCGTGTTGATAGAAAGCCCACTGACCACGAAAACTTTTCGTGCACAAAGACCGAAACTATTCTTCATGATCAGGGGAATTTCTATTACCAACGCCTTGTAAATTGGGTAAAACTGCTTTGGTTTCTGATAAAAAAGAGATTTCTAATTCTTCTGCACGTGCAAGAAAGATTGTTAAGAGGCTCCCTTAAGTCTTTTTATTTTGAAGCTCCAAAGCCTTTTTAATATTCTCTTTTCTTGGCTCCCAAACATGTAAGACCACTCCATTTCCTTTCTTGTAACTTTAATATAGTATGAATAAGAAACTAATCAAAATAAATTAATCGCAATAAATTATTTAATAATAACAAAATTAAATACAACATGCAATACCACGCATAAGAGAAATAATAAACGAATAGCAAACAGTTAAGATTACAATCATCATGTAAACTGAACCTTAGATAGACGGTTTTTGATCACTGATAGCTTTGAATTACATTACAGATGCTTTTTGATGTGTTTACATATCAAGATAAGAAAGTTTTTGATATTTTCTGTTTGTGTCTGTGGAAAGATGGAATGCATTGCAATGAGCTGCCACATAGAACTCAAAGTTTTCTAAAGTATAGAGATGATGTACTAAATATTATGATTATAGTTCATATGATGGTTTAATTGCTGATAATTTTATTTTCATGGGAGGGTTGTACTAACCACACACACTGCTATTTCAATATCTAGATATATAAATTGTATTACAAGTGAATGTTAGAACATGCGTCAAGAGACCTTTATCTTATTGAACACATGAAGGATATTTCAAGTAGAGGAATGTCAGCTTTTACTTCATCATCATATTAGTTTAGAACTGCTTTATAAGTTCAATTATTATTGTTCCCCAAGCAACTAATTGCAAGTATTCTAAATAACACGAGATATCTCGGTTAAGAATATATTATTGTTCAGAAAGAATATTTATTTCTGAGTGAATGTTCACATGGATGATTACATTCATTGATTTTCATGTTCAGTTTGCATAATTTAAATAAGAATATTGTGTAAATTGACGCTAATATCATTAAATGTGAATAATCTTAGCATTTTACTAGTGGAATACTACAATATTCGCCAAATTATTTGCGTACTTTTTTATGATCTTCAGTTTTTCGTTTATTTCTGGACTTTTAGAAACTAATGTGCATGATAATATTTTATAATCGGAACTGTTTTTCATTTAATAAATTTTTCTTAAAAGAAATGTGAAGCTGAAATTGTTTTGCAGTTAAGTAAAGCACTCATAAATTAATTTTTTTTAAATGAAAATTCATTAATTTTTTCAATGAATTAAATCTTTTCATTAGGTATTTTTAAAGCACGTGTTGCTATGAACTGTCCTACAGCTTGTCAAACACTTTCTTGGCCAGCTCCTATCGAGAATGTCTGGGATATACGACTGGAAAACAACTACATTTATCAAGGAATGTTGATGACCTAGCCCGATAATTGGAGCAAATTTGGCAAGAAATCCAAAAGGAGATTTTCCTACAACTTTATCAGTCTATGCCTCGCCATGTGGCAACTTGCATCCAGACTATAGGTGGATCAACACCTTATTGAGCTTGTTACATTGTAACTATGTGTAACTCTGAAATAAATTGTTCCTAAATTTTAATCACTTTTTTTTGCTGCAATTTTTCAATCCATTAATTGTTTTCTCCATCAGACAATTCCTTCTTCATGCGTCAATTTTTTTTTGTTATAGAATGTATATTTATGAAATAAAAAATAATGTGCAGATTACTTATACTCGGTTTGTAAATGAATTATTCATATAATAAGTAGTAATTTTCATTAATATGTAACTTAAGGGGAATTACTTAATGAATAGGAATTTCAATATATCACAATTAGTACTTTTTCACACTTAGTTTAAGGTTCTCGAGACTTCTATGAATTTAGAGACCACAGCTTTTTTATTAATGAAATAAGAAAATTTTTAATTCTCGATTTATTTCAGAAGAAACTGATAACTGTATCTTATTCAGCGTATATTGATGGCAACATCATCTGAAATGTGTTATCCAGTACTTTATAAATGCCAAACAACAAGATTGCAGTTTAGATTTATATAATAAATGATTTTAGTTATTAAGAACTATCGGTAATTGTAGCAGAGAAAAAAATTAATTGTAATCAAAAATTAATATAATACAAAATAATAAATATTAAAATAAACTTGGGGAATCACGTTATTTATTTTAAAAATTATTTAAATTTGTGTTTTAATAAAAAAAGATGTTTCTATGTTCATCCTTCTCAGTACCTAGCATGAATTATTTAACGTACCCCAACAGCCTTTAGTGAACACGACGGATCTTCGGTTAAGACGGGATTTGAACTCACTATCTTCCGATATGAGAACGATGCCCTAACCAACCAAGCTATCATAACATCGCTTACTTTTTTATCGGACACACAACAGCACACACACACACACACACACACACAACACAACACACACACACACACACACACACACACACACACACACACACACACACACACACACACACACACACACACACACACACACACACACACACACACACACACACACACACACACACACACACACACACACACACACACACACACACACACACAATATCTACTGATTTATATGCTCCGCCGAGATGTTAGCCGGATAGTAAGCGCTCTCGCATTTGGTTCAAAAGTTCGTGAGTTTGAATCTCACCTTGTTTGTAGTGGTTCGATATCCACTTTAAATCCTTGATTCAAGTCTAATCGACCTACTTATTATAGGGAGTATTATGGATGTTCACGAGGTACTCCTATACTGAAACGAAAATTGATTCATATATCTTATTGAAAATCTTATCGTGGTCAAATATTACAAAAAGGTTTTGTCATATTGTGCTACCTCTATAGGCATCGATGTTTTAAAACAATCAATTACTGTGTCATCAAATTATTTGTTTCAATGCGTGGCAGGTTAAAAGCTTTGAGACATAATTATCCGAAAGGAATTATGGAATTATATTATTGAATGTTATGCATTATTTAATGCAACAGAAGTTTCAATTTTTATACTGTTAAATTCTTTTTTAAAATATTGCACAATTTAAAAATATGTTTGCATAAAAAACTAAATATCATAAATTTTCCACTTTTTCTGTTAATTTTATATACATTGGAACTTATTAAGGAAGAGTATTTTCATAATAATAAAATTTTAAAATCTAATTTTTTAAGAAACAATAAACATATGCAAGCTTTTCCTTTTCGTAAAATGTATATATTTCCATATAAAGATCATTTGATATGATACCTAATTCCTAAACGAAAAAACTCACACAAATTTCATTTATATTTAATTTATATTTCACAAAATTTTTATATTAAGATTTTCTCTTACACACTCATACATTACCCCGATTAAAAGTATAAATTAAAAGCCAATTATAACTTAATATCAACTTTTACTCAAAAGTTTTTAAATAATATTAAGTTTAAGCGAATAAGTTTTCTTCATAAGCCATTTTCATACTCAAATAATGTCAATCTAGCACCATTTAGGTTAGAAAAATTTAAATATTTCGTTATGATCCAAGATTTTATCACACTTTTCCCCTAACAGATGTTAATGTTTTAAGACAACAAAAACATTTGCATTGTGTCTTCAGATTACTTGTTTCAATATATGGCAGATTGAAAGATACAATATTGAATTAAAATGTGGATCAAGATTATTTTATTGAATATCATGCACTATGTAATTTAGCAGTAAGTTTATGAAAAATAAATTAAAGTCTGTAAACAAGAAATGTCATTTTATGGTTGAAATATCATTTTGTTTCTTTTAAACATCTCTTTTTTAAGATTTCTCACATTCTCATCAACAATTATATCAACAGTTAAAGGCAATTCCATTTCTGAAATCAGTTTCCCATCTAGACCTAACCAAGCGGCATAGGCTTCTGATGCGTTCTTATAAGTAACAGCTAAATGGTAGAATTCAAAATTCTTTCCTAGATCCTCATACACTTGATGTCTTAGTACTCGTCCAAAATCTTTGCAAGAATCAACTATTTCCTTGGCAATAGTTTTGGAAGCTATTAGATTTTCTACAATTATCGTGAATGATTTCTTATTAGTTTTATTTGAAAGACTGGATTCCACCTCTTGAACATCCTTCAGAAATTTACCCATGATAACGCTTTTGTAAGGGTAATTTCCTGCAGGTGACGTTGTATCCGGAATTCTTGAGCAGAACTCGAAAGCAGCGGTTGGATTTGTGAAGAAAAACTTCATGCCCTTTTGTTTGGTTCCTGATCTGAGGGCTGGTGCCATGTTCATGCAACCAAGCTGAAAAATATGTGTTACCATAAACTATTTTATGCGCACAAAAGATACTGAAAATCGTGATGCATTGTAAAAATTATATTCTCTATATATGAATATTCATTAAAAATATACATTACTGAAATTAAAATTATGCAGGAGATTATGATAATATGCCGTATGGTTACACATAAAAATGATATTATATATTTAAATTACAACTTGAAAAAGAAAAGGTCTATTAAATACGAATTGCTGGAAATTGATAGGGATATTCTTCATTTGCAAGTCATTTAAAATAAAGAATAAAACATTGTAATTAATTTGATTACTTTTTGGAAGGAATGTAACATCAATAAATCAAAATGTAATAACTCATTATGCATTTCATCAAAAAAAATTTTTTAATGAATGTCTGAGAAGTATTCTTCTATGCACTTGATTATTTAAGTCATCATTGTTGAAGGGCATTTTTAAAAATAGTTGACATAGAATGTTCTAGATGTTCTTGATTCTATTGCACCTTATTCTATTGTAAAACGGTTCATGAGAAAATTTTCAAAATTGAATTTATAAGTGAATGACTGCAAGACCAAGCAATTTAGCAATTATTGTTGTTGTGTTGTTGTTGTTACTAATGACACTTGGACAAAGTCAAGCTCGCTGTGCCTTGGCTATGCGAAATTAAGTCACTAAGGTGTGTCTTTCGTTTTATCAGAGCACCACGAAGGTGAAAGTATAATTTTGCTCTTCAAATTCTCCGATAGATGGCACCACCAGAGGACACACTTTCTCAATTTTGACATTGATCTGAAGGGGGAGGACATTTTCTCCAGACCTTTAGCAATTATTTGTTAATGTAATAGAAATAAAGACTAAAGGATTCCTTATCTTTTCACAATGCCATTTCCCACCAGTAACCCAGTTGTAGCAGATAAGGCGTTCTCTTTTTAAAACTTTTTGATGACTTCGGCCATGATATTTCCACATAAGTTTATGACTACTACTATATGTAAGACAGAAGTGAAACTGATATATAAAGAAGTTAGTTTTCCTCAATATCTTTTACAGCCTATTGACTAACATAATGTTGTTATCTTTCCAGTTTGATGATTTTGTATCAAAGTAATGAGAGTTGTTGGACAACTTATCGTCGCATTATATCTTATAAACACCTTGTGATAGTTTATATAGCCTCTGAACCTTTTAAATTTTATACATCGCATGGACTCTCAATTTAAAATGTAGCAAGGAGCACTATGCGCTTTTTTAATTCTGCAGGACAGATTTTTTATTCCTGGTCATCTGTTACAATTATCTGAAGGCTTTATCGATCTGATAAGCACCAACTAGTATTAGCAAATTTGGCCTAAATGAGTAAGGATCAATAAACTAACGTCTTTTAGGTGAAGAATTTTTTTCGCTGTTGTAATAGCTGTTTATAATTGGCAAACTGTGAAACAGAATGCAATACACTTTCAAATCATAAGATTTAATCCAACCTCTAAACTTTTCTCTGATATAATCGCAAAAGGCTTTTATATATACCATTTCGGTTTTCTCATTACTGAAGACAGACGTTTGCAAATGTGTTCATCAGTATATCTTTGTTATTCCTGAAATCCCAAGAAATGCAAGATCTTTTTTCTTAGAATTGCAATTACAGTTTTTAAAAATATATCTACATTATATGATAAAATATTATGGTATAATTTTATGATATAATTTGATATAAATTATATTTGATTCTGTTTAAAATTATTCATGATTGTAACGAAATTATGTATGATTAGGAATGATAAAAATTAATCAATTAAAATGAGTTATTAACTTTCAACATATCATTTAAAAACAAAATCTTTTAGCATCATGTCAATGTGGATGAAAAAGCTATCCTGTTTGTAATAAGAAGCTGTAGGTTTGATTCTGCCTCAGTTGAAGAGCATTATTATTTAGATTTAGCTTACTCATGTTAAATATAGAATGTTAATTGTATATATAGTGTACACAGTTTAAAATGTTACTTCGAGTATCATATCATCATTGGATCAGGTCTAAAAATGAAGTATTTTTATCATATGATTTCGAAGTACATCATATACCAATAGACTTTCGCCTAAAGGTACAATTAAAAAGGTCATTAATTTTTGATTTTCAAGTTACGAATATTTTTGTGTTGTATTGTCAAAACTTGAACTTTAATTCTATAATTTGTTAAAACTTGCAATGTAATATCTAAAAACTTTTCTTGATAATGAGAACAAAAATCATACATGTTCAATAAATAATTAAATTTTTATATTTGAGAATTTATTGTAATTTAAGTCTATGATTTTAATAAAATTGATTTTTCCAAAACTTCTATAAACCATTATTCAGTTGATCATAATTTTGGTTCTCGTAACCACAGAACAGGGAAAATTTTTGTCTTCACGAAAGTAAAACTTTGAATAAATTACAAACTAAAGAAACAAGATAATTAATACAATAACGATTAGTGATCTTTCTATTTCACACTTAATCGACCCTTTTAAGAAAACTTAAACTATTTAACCATAGGTTTAAGAGTTTTATGAAATGTTCGTATATAGTTTGTGTAGAAATATTCATTTTGCTCTAAAATTGATTCTTTGTTAATATTTACTTTTAAGCATTGTAGTGTGTTGAAAAAATGAATATTTGCTTATATTAACATTTCTACTAACAAAATTCTTAAGAATTTTTATCCTTTACGATAGTTAGAGTATTACACAGGAGACAATGATTATTGGATAAATACGTTTAAAACAGGGATTGCCAATTTAATAGATAATTTTGTTTTATACTTTGTAATATCAACCAAATTTGTGAATTTAAAGAAGTAAAATTAGATGAAATTAAAGATTTAAGAAAGTGAGATAAATTGAAGATACAAGAATGTTCTATGTAATTTTACTGTCCCCATCTCTATTCTTTAGTCTCAACAGTAAATATAAAATGTTTATTCTGAGTTTCAAATGTGCTGTTTATTTATTTATTTTTTTTATTAAAGTTGATATAATTGTTCTCTGTTTTGTCTCGGACTTATTTATACTTCGATTTTACGATATTTTACAGTAAATATAAAATAAAAGTTCTTTCATTATGAAGTAATACAATTATTCCGAAGGCCAATCTTGGGTTAGCCCTAATACAGTGATGATGAGTCAAATCATGACTTTGACTATAAATCTTGGGTTAGAGCCCTAATAGATTGATGATGAGTCAAAGTATGACTCTGATTATTTTATCCTTTTATAATAATGAAAGAGAAAAGAGAGATATGTGGGAAGATATTAATTTATACCTAAAGAAATCAAATCATTAGACAATTAAGTAAACATTTATCACAGTTGATTCCAATGAAGCTATATTTCTTTTAGGAATGTATCCAAAACAAATATATATGCTTACTTTTATTTTATGCAATATATAACAATATTTAAAAATTTTTAATTACATATTACCATGCATTAACATTTTTCTCTTTCAAAAATATTTTAAAACACTTATTTTGTTGGAGTGATGACTTCCAATATATAAATATCTTTTATAGCTTTATCGCTGAGTTGAGCATTTTAAATTGGCTGTTATCATGAATTGATTTCTCAAATAAATACATTTTATGTATAGAGAAAAAGTAAAATTTGCAGAGATGTTATCACTAAATTTGTAATGTTATATAAGATGTGCGATTTCAATAAATTCATTAAAAATGCCATTTGAAAGAACACGGAGCGGCAAGCTAACTTCTTTATTTCGAATTGCAATAACACCAAAAGTAGTAAAGATAATGGGGTTGGCGTGGTGTCTCGTTTCAGAGAGAGGAGATCATAAAGTTGTGTGATACTGTGGTTTAGTCGCCATCATGCACTGGAGTGAGCACTGTGTATTTGTCCAAGAGTTTATTTACCGAGTGCCTCATTTGAATGAATCACGATTAGTGATTTGGCCTGTGCGTTTTCTCGATTTGGTCCTATATAACATCTTTTTGTGAGATTATTTAAACTCACGTGCCTATACTGAGAGCCCACAAAATTTGAAAGATCTGAAAAGAATCGGTGAACATACCTGCCAATATGTTGGAGAGAGTGATGAGAACAGCAGAATTGAGTTTACCCAGTCTATCATCAATGGCGGGCGTCACTTGCCCAACATATTTAAAACTGTATGAAACAAATCATATAACCAATAATGAGAATGCTTTCGATCAAGATTTTTGCAATCTATTATCTGGTGCCCTGGTTCAAAACTCAAATAATCTAGGAATACGTTTTCTCATATTTATTATAAAACAAAACAACACATACAAACATAAAATTAGACTGAAAATTACAGGAGCAATCGAGATGTGCTCCTTCGAGAGGGGTAAATACAAAGACAAGAAGAAGACTTTTTATACAGATTCGAACGACGGCAGTTGTGCGGCTCCGCCTTCAAGAAAATAGTTCTTAACACTGTAAGCTATAAGACTTTAAATATGTAACTTTTGTATGTAAAAAAACAAATAAAAATATATCGCGTAAATACTTTTTATGTTACTGCAGTACGAAATAAGGAAATTATCTTATCGCATCCTGTATTGACTTTTTAATCAATGTTAAATCAATGTTAAGTCCTTTAATTAAGCAGATTGTAGATTAGATTTTTTCAAACTGAAATAAATCATAGTATGCAAAATGTGATTATAGAACAACAAATATAACTAAGGAAATCATTTAATTTTTAAAAAGATTTAAGTTACTTCTTTTAAAAAATTACAAGAGAAAAAATGTTTGAAAATAACAATAAAAATCATTTGCTCAGTGCATTATTCTTACCTCTTTCGCCTCGTAATTTAAAAACATCATATCTTCATGAGTCAAGAACCTTAAATCTTGTAGCCACACAGCCACACCACAATTAAAATCATTGCCTTCTTGTTTCTTTCTCTTCTTTTTACTAGATACGTTTACAGGTTTGGGAGAGTTAATTTTTATTTTAGAAATCCGACTGCTTTTCTGTTTTTGATTTCTTTTCACATTCCGATTGCTTTTTTGCCTCATTTTTTCTAAATCATACAATAAAGCTTTACATTCAAACTAATTGTCAAATTTATAACACACTTAAAATGTTTTACTTCCAAAAAATTAGAAAAAATATTTTAATGAACAAATCGAAAAATTATATTTAAGTACACTGTTAGCTACCATAAATATAACACCCTGAAAGAAGCATGCAAATCATGTGTAATTTACATTATGCTTTGCAACGATGAGATATGCATTGCAGTACATGCGCACATCACGGGTGTCTTTAGTATCAACTGTAAGTGCAGTGTAAAAGAAGAAATCGCCATATTAAAATAAGGCATTAGGGTTTTCTTCTTCTTCTTCTTTTTGCGTAAGCTGTTTAACTATGCTTCGTAGAAGACATCAAGAGGTTTATGAGCAAGTTTATAAGTTCAACCGAGGAAGAACAGTATCCTCTAGGGGTTGTGAATTATCCTTCCGTTGTGATCATATTAATCAAAATCAACAAACTGTGATGCAGGTCTGTAATCGTAAGATGCAGGAGGAAACGGTGCTCTGATGCGCCCACCCCATTGTACAACTGCAAGCGATAACAGGTATATTGTGCGCATGGCAGTCATGGATCACTCAACCACATTACAAATTATAATACAACAGATTCAGTCTATTACGCAGCATTGTCTGCCCTCTCATACTATTCCATGTCGTGTGCAGTTGAATAGAATGTTTCCAAAGCGACCGTTGCTTTATCTACTCTTCATTCAAAACCAAAAATGTTTGCACCTACAATGGTGTGTTGAACGATGTACATGGATAACAGAAAGGAGAGATTGTCTTTACTGAGGAATATCACTGGGTACTAATATTTCAGAAAACACCTTCATAAAATGGGACTCTTTCAACAGGAATTAAAATGCAGGAAATGGAACAAGGATGTAGAATTAGCACACCATATTATATATGAGAGTGATACCCTTGCCTTTATTCGATTTACTACTTTAGGCAGTTGTTATTCTAAAGAGTTACACTTAGTTCCACTGAAGGATCGTAGGACTTTATAAATAAAGTAGGTGACTCCAAAAAGTTGAACTAAGATTAAATGGGTTTAGTAAAGTTGGTACAAAATGCTTTTAAGCAGAAATGCTTTATATGTGCCCTATATCAGACATACCCAATATATAAGAAGAAGAAGACGAATCCCACTTATAGCTGCAATACAATGACATTCGGATTAAAGAGATTTTGTGGCGAGAGACTGTTCAACTGTTACGTAATGTATCGTAATTTTGTATTAAATTACGAAGTGTTACTTCACGTGGTATTATTGAAGAATAATGCGCCACCACACGTGGCACGCAATGTTCAAGAGTTCTTTACCCATCAGATTTGTCATCAAATCATTTGGTCCTTATGTAACGTATTATATGACATATAAATTTTGCATGACTTAATTGTTGTTAATGACAAGTAATTTGAGATATCTCTGGTGTTTTGGGGTTTTTATTTTAGGTGGTCATCAGAATATTTTTGATCACATATTCAATAAAAATGATATGAACATTTACAAGAGCATGTTTATTATCTAGAGATGCATGTAAAACCAAATAGTAAATACATCAGTAAAATTTTACTTTTTTTAGGAAGAGAAGTATAGTATAGAATTGAAAGGAAAATACCATATTTGCCGATTTTAATAATACGCAGACTACTAATAAATACAAAATTATTCAGCATTCTTACTAGAAATTATTAAATTTTTAAATTAGTAATAATATTCAGTTTCAAGAAGATTTACACTGAAATTCATAGCACATAGACATTAAATATTTCTAGAGATCAATCATTATATATGTATATGTAATCACTGTGTTTATGTATGTATGTATATATACACAGTTCAGTCAAATTTATGTATTTACCACGTACTTTCAATATCGACGTTAAATAACTAACTACAAAAGACAGGTGGCAGCACAGTCTAGTTAAGCTTATATAAAGGGTGTGTAAGAGGTTAGGAAAACATTGCAACTGTTAGTTTAATGCAGAAACGGAGTGATTTATTTGACGTCCAAAATACCATGATCATTGGCTTTCGGTCTAAGAGTGAAATCCTTTCTGAAACGGCTAAACATGTGAACTGTTTACGTGCCGCTGTGGTCTTTAACATGTATGACAAAATTGAACTGTCCCAAATCAACGACGTGGCAAATGTGGTACATAGATGGCAGAGGTGAAGGATGGTTGCGGAGATGTTTTCAGGTGAACAGATGTATGAGCTCCAGACCACACTGATGAACCAAGGAACTACCCCCCACTGGTATTTCCCAAACTACTTTTCAACGAATATTGCTGAGTCTGGGCTTCAGCAGCAGACACCTGGGTCATGCACTTATGCTGACTGCTGTTCATCGGCGACGAAGACTGGAATTTGCACGTGAGAACAGCAACTGGATGTCCAATGAGTATCATAAGATTTTCCGAAGAATGATGTTTTATGCTCCATCGGACATATTGACGTTGGAGTGTACGACATGTACCTCTGAAAGCCAACACTCTGCACTATTCGGAACGATCCAGGCTGGAGGAGAGAACATTATGGTCTGGGGAATGTCTTCTTGGCATTCTCTGGGTTCACTTATCATTGCTGAAATCACGACTGATCGATGCAAGAACGCATCGATCTTTGTGGACCACATCCACCTCTATATATTTGCTGTTTTCCTCCAGAAGGATGGCATTTACCAATAAGACAATGCGAGGAGTCATACAGTTGGCAGTGTACGTAAGTGGTTTGAGTGCACCAAGATGAATTTACCGTTCTTTCCTGGCCAGTAAACTCACCTGACGTAAATCCAGTCAGAATTTGTGAAGCCATCTCGATCAGGTTGTTCGCGGCATGGGTCCACACTCGCTTAATCTCGCTACGGCACTGGAGACGGCATGGCTTAACATCCCAGTGAATAATTTCAAGAACAAAACTGACTCTCTTCCTGTACGACACGCAGCATTCTGTAGTGCGTAATATGGTTATTCTGCCTTTTGATAAGTGGTCCCATTAATCTGAGTGAAGCATGTGTGTATATATATATATGTGTGTGCATAATATTAAATTTAAGATAAGTTAAACTAACAGAATAGGAGTTCTTTGATAATGAAACATATTTAATACAATTGTAAATTTATGAATGTCTCCTATATTGATGTCCTAAAACATAGATATCTGTTAACTCCGGTAAAGATCACACCTATGTTACTATTTTTTTTAAAAAATAAATAATGTATCTGTGTCTTGCATTCACTGCCTTAACACTCTGCTGCAGATAGCTTCTAAATTATGAATTATTATATTCAGAAAAAATGTAATCTAATCTAGCCATTGTACGTAAATTTCTAATGAAATTGATAAGGTGTGAGACTTTGGATAGAGTTATGTGACAAAGTTTACTACTTGTATGTATTACAACCAAAAATTATACTAAAGACAGATAATTTAAAATAGATAATACTAAAGGAAAGTAAAAAATAAATTGAAAGTTTTAACCTTATCACTTTATTTATTTTAACTTTGTGAGTGAAAGATATTTATTTTTAATTTTGAAAATGTTGATGAAAAAGTTTTTAATTATTATTTTAAATAGATTATATACTTTGATATCTTAGAGAAAACATATTCTTCATCGAAATGAATGTTTTAAATTAAAAAAGATATAGAGTTTTTAGATAAAAATTTAAGTAGTTAATATTTCTCCATTCAAAATTTGTCTAATGCTTGAGAAAAAAACTGATGGCTTGGAGTATATAATAAAGAACCTTATATATATTGGAAAGATTATAGAGAGATTTTAAATATTCATCTATTTAATTAAACAGTACATTCATTGCATAAGTATTTAAATTGATTGATGTTTTCACAAAAAAATAATGAGATTTTGATTAAAATATTTATATAAGTACAGAGAAATTTATTCATTATTCACAAAAATATTGAGAATATTTAATAAATAAATTAATAAATGTGTAATAAATAAATGTTTGAAAAATATTTTTACTGAATATTTGAATATTGTAAATACCTATCTTTCTATTTTATTCATCAGCTGGAAGTTAAATATTGGTACATTTTCTTTTTTATTTATAGTTTTATGAGCAATTTCCTGATATTTTATTAATGAATTTGTTAAAAACTTAAATTATAATCTATAAAATGAAAATAAATCTAAGAACTGAATTATTTAATAAAGTCACAATGATATACAGAATGAAGAATATTAAAATGTTTTAAAACAATTCGGACCGAAATTAAATCCATCAATCTATATTTAATAAAATTGGTGATTGGTTAACGAACATAATCTGTTACAAGAGCATGTTCGCTATCCGAATTTTTCGTTGATCGATCATCGATTTACCATATAAATTTCTTTGAGTAATCGATTAATTCATTCTGGAAACCCTAAAAATAAAATTATAAAAAAGGGTGTATAATTTCTTAGTAAGTTTATCAAAAAATAATACATACTTGCATGATACAGTCTTGTATATAAATAAGTCCTTTTCATTTTTAGTTTATGGAAGATTAAAAAAATGCCCAGTGTCAATTGCTTTTCTCTCTATATCTATTTTTAAGACAGTAGGGATTACTGTTGTTGTAAAGATCCCTAACCTTACTGATATAAGGCTGGTTTGGGTGCTATTCTATGATCGTTGCTCTGACACACACCCTCCCACTTCTCCAACGAATCAACTAGGGCAAAAGGCTCAAAATGAAATCAGTTAGTCAAAACAAAAACTGATGATGTACTTCGGCTATAAATATTCTCTACAGGGAATTTTTTTTCATGATAGAACTTCGAAGTTAAATAGTCAAGCAACATAATTCAAGAGAGAAGAAAAACGATTTTTGGTCTGTTGGGCTGGGCAATCTTGAACATCATGCTCCGGGAGCTGAGAAGTGTTCGGTAGAATTCGTTTTAGTTCGTTATCCGAGTATGTGTTCGTTTCCGAACACAAAAATCTTTCGTGAAAGTGTTTGTTGTTCAATTAGTTCGCACAGTCTGAACTATTCATTAATTTATCACACACTGTACCAGAAAAGGATGAATTGTTAGATTTAGAAAACATATCTGCTTAGGCAATTTATACATCTCGATAAAGTTTAGTAATCAATACAATCTTTATATATATATATATATATATATATATATATATATATATATATATATATATATATATATATATATATATATATATATATATATATATATATATATATATATATATATATCCTTGATTATTTTAAAGATATAATAATTGTAAAATTTCAAAATCTGCTTAAAATGAACATTACCATTTAAAATTTGCCCTTTTGGAAGAAAATATTTCCGATAAAAGGAAATGTATGATTTATTTTTACAGATTACTTTTTTCTTCCGAAACAGAAATAATGTATTTTTCATCGGGAAGGAAGAGTTACTCTGCCGAGCAATTAGTTTGGTTTTCGCTCATCTGTCATTTCTTGCCCTCGAATACTTGACTTACCGTATGTGTGGTGTTTATATAAATGGAATCCGAATGACGGCAAGCACGCGAGTTAGAGGTGGTATTCGAATCCACTAACTCTTGTACCAGAGACAAGAGACTCTGAGAAGCGGATAACTTAACATAAAGCATCGAACAACCTTCTCGTTTTGGCTTTTATGTGTACTTTTCAGTGAGATTTATCCAAGCATTGCAAGCAAGAAGATGCTTAAAACACTCAAGCACGTAACCCGACATTGTGCATCTACAGGAATAGAAACAATACATCCATCTTTCTTTGTTCAACAAGAATTGGAAAAAAATTCCAAACTTTTCATTCTGAAGTCCGTTGTTCGTCTACTTGATCAAGGTGATAGCAGAAAAAATACCCCTTCCCAATAATAATAAAAAAGAAAGATTTATTTGAATTTTCTTGTTTTTTTTTTCTGAAGGGTTTTTGTTTGGCTTGATAAATTTCAGTTTAATCAAACCACGAAATATTAGAATTGTGAATTCGACTATTGAAAATAAGCGGTCTTAGTGTTTCAGACATTAGATTAAGCTTGTTTCAGATCAGATCATCATTAGAAGATCAGACATTAGATTTAATAATTTAGTGCTAAAAACACATTTAAAATGTACATTGGTTTTGTAAAAATCTCTTCATACTTTTCACAACAACTCGAATCTCAAAGAATTCAACAGATGTCGAATATTAAGAATTCAGATGATTCAAATATATTTACGTTGATTCTGAAATTTCGTATATATAATAATGGGAATAATATATTAAAATTGAATTTGGTTGGAGTTAAACATACATTTTCTTTAAATTAATTTCTTAGAATCAATTATACAATAAACGATAAAAAAACCCAAAAATTACCTGATTTTTAATGATTTCTCGTTAAATTATAGCCGAAAACAGATGAGAAATAAAATTTAAGTACTCGGACGTCCACAACAGAATATTTTCTTCATTGTGGGTCAATATAACATAAAAGAGCATTGTTATACTGATTTTAGATTATAAAATTTTCCGTAAAATATCGAAATTGTTTAAATTCAATTGTTGATTATTACAGTAATTCTAAATCTCGATCTTATTGACTTCATAAAATAATGCACTCGTAAATTGATTTTATTTCTACTGTATTTGAAAGAACATTCTTTTAAAAAGTTAATACAAAAGCTCATTAAGTTCAAAATGAAATGTTTATAAATGAGTAAAATAAATGGTAGTAAATGAATATTTGGCTATTATGTTATTAATAGTAAAATAAGCATTTTGAAGCAATATTCAATGCCAGCAGAGTTTATCCAAGTAATCGAATGATTTTAATGTTTTCTGTATATTTAATAGCATTTTAATCTTCTTTTGTACTAGGGAAAATTGCTCATGGCATTATTTTGAAATTCCTATGTATATGTATTTATTATTCGCAGAATATGTATTTACTGTTGTTTAATATATATTTGAATTTTTTTAATGATCTATATTAACATTTTTAACAGTTTCATTTAAAATCCATAACATTATGACAATAAGCTTAATAAATAAAATTTCATTTTTAGAAGTTAACATTTGTCTTTTACTTCCTGGGGTTCGGCGAAACATTGGGAATCTCTTGTGTGGTTTGATGAAAAATTTGGTGATAAATTTCAATTTCCGGTAACCCAGGCACTTAGTTTAGCTTCTGTTCAGTAGCAGTGGCCATCTTGTTAGTCACACCTTGGCATCAAAAAATCTCCAAAAAGCCAAAGGGTACCCGATTATAAACTTTTACCTTTTATGTGCAGAATTGAGAGGTTAGGTTTGTGTGTTAAAAGTCACCATAGAGCAACATATCAAAAACCCGATCGAATTAAACCTTGTCTATTAAGTGATTAGCGATCAACAAAAAATACATTATGTTTGTTTATTAAGAATAAAATAAATAGCTTACAATATTTATTGAACTATAAATGTGATGATAAACAAAAGCTATACTTAACTGAGCATATTATTTTGTGTTAATCATGATTACTCAAAAGCACATAAAATTTTCTAATTATTTTCCAAAAAAACTTCTAGGAGGTATTTGTTTTGCCTAATAGAATAAAATGTTTTGTTTTTGGATATATCATTAACTGCGGTGGAAGATGCAATTTTATTACAGCACTGTGTTTGCTGCTAAAATAATCTAATGAAACTGTAACGCCTGACAGATAATTCATTTTGGCACCGATGCTATATAATCCATGATTCCAAATTCTGAGATTGGCGATTTTTTGGTGGATTACCTTATGTATCTGGCAATCTCGTTTTTATCATATCATACATATGGAAACCTATAAGAATTATGCAGAAAATTCTATTTTTGTAACCCTAGTATTTACGTCATCGCACACGTCATAATACATAATCTTGGGCAACATTTCTTCATCGCCAAAAAAATTCAGAATTTGGAATCATGCATTATACGGCACCTGTGCCTTCATTTTAATAATTGAGTAACTTTATTATTATTACATTGAATAGAGATTCTTAATGACGGGGAAATCTGTATCGCTTTTTCTAATGATTTAATAGTTTACATGATTAAAAACACAAATATTTAGCAGAAGGTTGTATTTAAATTTATTACATAGTATTTAGGCAGCTTAGTTTTATTATACTCCTAAGTGCGTAGTTAAAAGCCCGGTGTCTTAGTGGCAGCGCTTCACACTGCCAAGGCACAGGTCCGAGTTTTGATCCTCGTTCTGGGCAAGATCGACCTAAAATCTTTCATCTTTCCAGTGGATTGATAAACTAAGTACTAAACTAAACACTGGGCTTAAAAGTAAATACTAGGGGTTTCACGTTAGACTGATCACCTAAGAGGGACATAAGTCTCGCACCTCATCCTCAGTCAGTAAAACAGGTATGAGCACTGTAGGTCTTGGTCCACATAGGTTGTCGTGCCACAGGATTAATTTTATTGTGTATTTATGATTATGAATACATCAATGAACTATATCGCATTAATGCATACAACAATGAAGGAAACTTTGATAGCGATTGTGAGAGAAAAAATTCTACTATAATTAAAAAGTTTTGAGTAAACGTACAAAAAACAAAAAGTGGAAAATTTTCTAAATAATTCATGTGTTTACGATATGCATATTGTCTTTAGAACAGTAAAAGAGTTTTTATGTTAATTAAATTAATTATTAAGAATATTAAGAAGACAGTATTAATTATTAAGAACATAAAATACTAGGATTTTCAATCAAGCAAGAATTTTTCCATTTGGAGAATAGGCGTGTCTTTCTAAATAAAACAATATGAAGGTCAAATATTAAATAATATGCTCATTAAAAGATAAAAAATGCATTTTAGGGTGTCCCATTTTTTTCGGTTATTGTAAACATTAATAAGAGCATTAAACTTTGATCACAGTAAAATATATGGTATAATGATGTTTCATGCATAATTACATCTTAATAAATAACAGAAAAAAGAATTCAGAGGTTTTCTTAAGTTCTTTGAAATCCTGTGAAAGAAAGATAAAGAAATTTAAGACATTTTAATTTCCTTAATGATGAAGGATCATATAAAAATTTTAAGTTTTGTAGTCTTTTAAAATAAAATAATGGCATAGGTGCCGTATAATTCATGATTCAAATTCTGAATTTTTTTGGCGATGAAGAAATGTTCTCAAGATGACATATCGTGACGTGCGCGATCACGTAAATACTAAGGTTACCAAAGTAGAATTTATTGTATAATTCTTATAGGTCTCCATATGTATGACGTAATAAAAACGAGGTTGCCAGATACACAAAAAAATCAGCCAAAAAATCGCCAATCTCAGAATTTGGCATCCTGGATTATACGGCACCTGTGCCAAAATAATAAATAAGGTTCAATTGGCACTCTTTGGTTTTGGAAAAAATTTGCTGATAAAATTTAATTTATCATAGTTTAGCTTTTGCGTAGTGGCCATCTTGTTAGTCGTATCTTGGTGCCTTACTTGGAGTCAAAAAAATCAAGGGGTACTCAATTGTAAGCTTTTACTTTTTAATACTACTAAAAATATACATGCAAGCATTTAACAAACTTTTATCATTGCTTATGTCAGAAAGTGTTGATTGTAACCAATTTTGATAAATGAATCGTGTCAGAACACAAATGTCAAAATAAAGAAATTAGATCATGTAACAGAAGTTTAGTGTTAAACTGTATATTTTTAGTTCCAGATAATGGAATTCATTTACTGACATAAGATTTAAACTATTTTAAAACTCAAAGAATTTATTTTAATTTGTCCTAAATTAAGCTAAAATCTTAAAAATGGGTTTTCATTTTTGCGTTGATGATCTCATCACAACATTTGAAAACAAAATGCTGTCTTCTGCAAAAGAAATAATTTTTGCTATAAATCTTTCTAATTTCTCTGACATGTTTAGTATATATAATAAAGTAGATATTAGTTATTATGTTTTTATTATTGACATCCATTGCTTATTCTAAAATATTTTGTAAAATTAATTTTTTTCTCTAAAGACCTTATAAATAAATATATCTCGATCCGTACCTAAAAGGTAAATTAAATTGAAAGATAAAAAGAAAATAATACAAATATAGAAGCTTTATTTTGCTAAATTATGCATAGTATATTTAGTATTATTTAGGAGGTTAGAATATATTACAAACTGTAATAATTATACGCGCTTTATATTACCAAACTCATGACGTAATTTCTTTGAAAAATCTGTTAATTGATAAACAAATTGTAAATTATTATCATTACAGTATGGGTCATAAAATTGCCAAAATATATTCAAAGAGATAATTATAAAATAGGTTTTCAAGAGAGATTTTAGAACGGCATTATATTTTTGAAACAAAAAATGTGTGTTATGAATAAGTTTAGCTTAGTATTTTGCAGCTGTCTAAAATATTCTTGCTGTTATCATAAGATGCAATAGGTCTTTTAATAAATCCTTAAATGTAAAATTTTTAACACAAATGTAAATATAATGAGTTTTTAAATCCTGATAAAAAACAGTTACTTTGTGACTAGAGTTTTAGTGTTTAATGTGTTAATCAAGAACAGCGTGTGAAAGATGACAAATGAGAGAGTCTGGTGTTCAACAGAGCAGATACTTTTCTTTATTTAATATCAAACAATGAGACGTCCAACTAGAGGGAAAGGGTTTTAACAAAGAACTTCTCCCCATGCGCTTCAACAGACTCTAGGTTTAGTTATGGCACATGGTCAACAAGAGGAATCTAGAAGCAGTCGATCACCCAGCCAGTTTAAAGACTCCAACAGCTCAGATAAGACGGTGCTGTCCCAACTGCTGCCGCTGCTAGACCAAGACGCTGCAATAGATCCAAAACAATCAATCCGAGAAAACAATAACGTGATACAAATTGAAAAGTCATGAACATATTAAAGTGAAATGAAGCTATTTCTAATTAAAATGACCAATAGATATGGTAATTCATCAAAAAAGAACGACTTCTTTTCTTTAACATATTTTTCTTACTCTGTGTTATCTTGTTGTTCTCTTGTCTATGACGCGCATTGGAATTAAAATTAGATTGAGCCGAAGGCGCTCAAAACTACTTGGGTTATGTCCAAGGATGTGTTGGTGTTATCAATACGTGGACAACGGTCCGAATTTGATTTCATGGTTAGGCTTGATTTGATAATAATATGCTTCATCTCTAGAAGTCGTATATATTGCAAGGCTTTTAGGTATAAATGTTGTTTTCCAGTAAGGGATATTGTCATAAAAAGTATGTACATTATCAGTTACTGAAAAAGATGACAGAATTATGAAGTTGAAGTGTAGAAAGGTAAAACAATTTTCATATGTTTATTTTCAGATAGAATTGATGTAAATTTAAGGTTCATAATGCAAAATCAAATCACGTCGAAATCAAAGCATGACAGATCACAGAAATATGTTTTAATCATTCACTTCAAAACTAAGTTTAAATTCATTTTTATCATTTATTGCTTTTAAAAAGTTTTCATAAATTAATAAATTAAACATTTTATTCATTTGTCTCACGAAACCAATTCAAAATTAATAATCAGTTAGTTATTTTTTATCACGTGAAAGTTCTACTTTTTGCTCATAAATATAATGCAATTCAAAATGAGGAGGTGAGAAATTTCAGATCAAAACAAAGAGCAGAAAAATTTTCTAAAAAAGTTTGTATCTTGTATCTATTTTCGTTTACGAAGTGTCGGCCTGCGGAGCAGGCCTTTACTTCTTCATCTGTGATAAGTCCTTGAAGAAAGATATTGCGGTACTGACAGGGAAAAAAAAGTTTGTTGTTTTGGTGTTTCGTTTTTCATGGAATGATTTTCTTTGAAATTGTGGTGAAAAGTTTGTGAGAGTTTAGAATTCTGACGTTTTTCTTTGGCGCTTTATTGCTGCTTTTCCTATTCTAAGTATAATTTTTCCTTTTATTTCTATTTCTATTTAATTTAATCCTGGTGTTAAGAGTACGCCTATTTCAGTTCTTTCCAATTGTATTAAGTGAATACTATTGAGGAAAAAATATTTATTTATATATATATTTTAGCTTTTTGAATTTGAGCAATATTTTATTTTTATATTATGATACTCTCCAAAAGTGAATGAAATGGAGGCTGACGTGGCATTCGTGGACTATTCACCACGCACAGCAAAAATAACTTCTTCAGGTACACTAGACTTTGAGGATGATCTTTCACTAAATATATTATTAGCATCAGAATGCGGTGTGAAATTTTTTTTGATTTTCCTATGCCCCGAAAATGACAAAGGAGGAACTTCATTTAAAAACTGAACTAAATCAGATTATCACGAATCCAAACGGTATAACCGAAGTCATATTTACTCGTCATGGGAAAATATTAACTAAAACAAATAACCCAGAAACAGCCACAGAGATTATTTGTATCCGACGTATTCTTGGAGTTCCTGTAACCCCGCAAATTCAAAAAGAGAACTATACATCAAAATTTCTATTAACAAACATCCCAATAAACTTGGATTTAAACCTGCTCGCAAAGGAAATTAAAAGAAACGAGTTAATAGTATCAAACATAAGACGTTTCACTAAGAAAGGATCACCCGAGCTTTCTGAAAATATACTTATCACCATTTACGGCTTCAATTTGCCAAAAGAAATTAGTTTATTCTATTTGCGATTTAAAATAAGACTTTTCGTTGATAAAGTTCACCAATGTGGCACATGCTATAAATTTTCCCATCCTACTAAGCAATGCAAACTGCAAACTCCAATATGCAAACAATGCGGCTCGGCACATGAACACAAAACATGCTCTTTTAATACAATTATATGTGTAAACTGCAAAGGCAATCATTCAGCTGATAATTTATCGTGCCCATCTCGTCTTGAAGAAAAAGATTTCTAAAATTCAAAGCAGAAAACCATTTATCATTCATCGAGGCGAGATGACAATTCAAGTCACCTAAAGATTCTTTCGCTGGAATTATCCGTTCAGTACAACCTAGTGAGATTAATAAGAGAGAAATTGAAGAAGGTATCAATAAAGCAGTATCCAGAGTGACAGAATCATATAATAACATATTATCGAAACTGACTGAATCTTTCGAGGCCAAATTACTAGCTCTACAAACTAGACAGGATGAAATGATGACAAAAATGTTCTCGTTAATAAATAACACAATTGAAACATTTGCATTAAAAGTACAGGAACAGCCTGAATCCCCTAAACGAAAGTCTACCCGAAAAAGTTCTGGGCTAAGATTTTCCCAAAATAAATATGGATCAAATACTAATTTAATTCCAGAAATATCCAAGGACTTTAATTTCGGATTAACCTCCGAAGAGTCAGTCAAACAATAAGTGAGTGCATAGCCATGGAGAAGAGCCCTAATAGCCCTCCATAGCAGAAATACACAGGTACTACTCTGAGGCGCCTTCAAATTTTCTGTCTGTTTTTATACCATTTTCCTATATCTTCATGAATAATAAGTTTTCTGTTCTATCCTGGAATGCTAGAAGTATTTCTAACAAGCGCCCATATTTTAAGTTTTCTTATTTTACTTCAACAAGTGTTATTGCTATTTAAGAAACTTTTCTGAAAATACTCTTTCTTTTTAACCAATAAAATTATATTTCGGAGTGACAGAGACCGTGGTTGGGGAGGAGGTCTCCTAACTGCCATAGATAAATCCTATCCAACTCATATATACAACCCAACACGTCTTCCAGATGAAGGTCGAGAACTTTTAGTTGTAAAAGTATCCCTTTCTTCTTTAACTCTTTTCATAATAAATGTATACATCCCTACTGGAAAATTTTCAAGTGATTGGTTAAACAGTATAATCCAAGATATCAGATCACCTTTCATTATTCTTGGAGATTTCAACGTTCGACATACCGATTTCGGGAGTCTATCTAAATCTCCCCAAAGTCTTGAGTTCTACGATTGGATACAAGAAAGTAACTTTTGTCTCTTGAATACTAAAGTTCCAATGCATTTTGGTCCACATCACAACCCCTCTCTTATTGATTACTGCATAGTCTCATCAGATATCTTTTATTTGTGTACTATCAATATCCATCCAGATTCGTTTGGTAGCGATCATGTATGTACCTATGAAGACGTTTATTTCTATCAATGATAAAAACCCACAATGGCGAGCGCGGATTCTGTGGACTGAATTTTTTACCTCATTTAACCAGCAGTTAAGTAACAAATTAGAAACTATCAACTAATTCAGTGATATCTGTCAACATAATTTTTAAATAAATTTCGAAAATGGCAAAAGTTCCCGTATAAATCCTACCCTCCTTGGTGGACTTCAAAATGTAACTATCTATTAGGACAAAAAAGAAGACTCTGGCGTATAGCCAAAAGGTCTTGTTGAACGCATAGATACAATATAAGAAAATTGCAGCCGAACTCCACTCTTACATATTACTCTCGCTGTTTCTGGGAGAAAACTGTGTCATCTGCCGGACAGTCCAAAGATATTTACCGTATTCTAAAAAGTCTTCAAAATAGAGTATCCATATGCACAGACTCATATATATGTATATAATGGAAGGATCCAGAACAATAACTGACGCTGTCACTCAAGCAAATCTTTTTGCAAGCTTTTTTCAAGATTTCAGCACATACTTCAAGTTTTCATACAACCAACCTTTTTCATTGACAGAACTACAGAAGGCAATTACCCAATGCAGAAACACATCAGCTGGGCCGGACAAAATCTCGGCAAAGATACTTCAAGGCATAGATTATAATAACCTCAACTGTCTCCTACATATTATAAATAAATCATGGATAACAGGAATAGTTCCAGAGACGTGGAAAAAATATATTATTATCTCCATTTTAAAACCAGGGAAAGCGCTGATGACATCAAATCCTACCGACCTATTTCTCTTACTAGCGTTCTTTGTAAAACTGTTGAGCGCATGATTATAAAACGGCTGACCAACCATATATATTCATCACCGATCCTCAACATAAATCACCACGGATTTTTGCCAAATAGAGGATGCGACAACATATTATCTATCATCCATCATTCAATTATATCTGCTCGATCCTCCAAAAAGTTCATTGTGTGTCACTATAGATATTGCAAAAGCTTATGGTTCAATATGGCAGGATGGTCTAATTTTAAAGCTATTAAATGCAAATATTAAAGGAAATGCAGCACTATGGATTCATAATTTCATCATAGATCGAAGTTTCCAAGTTAAATGGAGGGATGAGGTATCAGACCAAATGTCCTTCCATAGGGGTGTCCCTCAAGGAAGTGTATTATCTCCTTTCCTTTTTACCATATTTATGGCAGACATTTATGAAATAATTCCCGATGGCATTGAGTGCTATATTTATGCAGACGACATAATATTACTGTATAAATCTACAAACCTAGAAAAATTAGAAATCAAAATGACAAATGTGCTTATCAAACTACAAAAGTGGTGCCAACAATGGAAACTCATGGTGGATCCTCAAAAATGTTCAGTCATTAATTTCTCGACAAGAAGGAAACAGCCTAAATTCAATTTATATATTAATCAGCAACCTATTCGATGGAATCAGCATGTACGAATTTTAGGTATGTATTTTTCACATAACTTGACTTTTCGGCATCATTTCATACAAAAGAGAAAAGCCACTCTAAAGAAGTTGAATGCCCTGAAAGCAATTGCAAGCAATAGGTGGGGTGCTCGAACATTTCACCTAATAAAGATAGCCCAGTCTTATATTGTCAGTGGGTTGGATTATGGATGTCACGTATTCGTCAATGCCAGTAAATCAGACCGGAAAATCCTAGAGACTCCGTATCACGCCGCTATGAGATTTGCTACAGGCCTTCCTAAATGGACACCCATCCTAATTCTTCTTCAAGAAGCTGGTGTTCTTCCTTTATCAACAAGGCATGAGATGCTATCCTTAAGATTCTATGTACGAAACATTTGCAAATGGAAACTATCTCCTTATGCTAATTGGTGGAATAAAATTTCATTCAACCACATGAATAGTGGCCAACCTCTGGCTATCAGAGCAAAAGACTAGTTTTCTTCTCAAGGAATCCAAATAGACCAATTATTAAAAATCCTAATTTTAATTCCTCCGAACAGAATTGAAGAAAATCCATTAAACGTAATAATCAAATACTCAGGCTTGCCTTTCCAGTCGAAAAATATACCCAAAGATATTATTTGTAATACTTTTAATGAATATTATAACTCTGTTTGGCAGGACTATATGTTAAAATTTTTACCAAAGCTTCAAAACAAGGCTCCAACCTGGGAATTACAGTTTTCAATTCTAAAACCAATATATCGATATCCGGTAAAATAAACTCTCTAAACTCAATATCTACTGCAGAAACAATGGCTTTGCTTACTGCTGTATCTAAAATTTGTGTACAGGCAGAAAGATATATAATCTTCACTGATTCATATTCATGTTTTAAATCTTTATCTACTTGCAATCAAACATCTCCTGTTATCATTCAAAAAATAAAAGAAAATTTTTATTAGCAGTGCAAACTTGTCAAGAGATACAATTAATCTGGATCCCAGGACATTCGGGAATTCATGGAAATGAGATAGTTGATTCTCTAGCAAAATCCGCAATCTTCAGCCCTTATTGTCTGAAATCTATATCTCCCGAAGACTTTGGACATAAAAAAACATAAAAAAAGTATTCCAGCTTAAAGGATTAAACAAGTGGGAAAATAGCAAATATGCTTCCAAATTCTCACACTTGATACCCATAAGCAAAAAACACTTACTCTATTCCCAATCTCGTTTAGAAGATATATTGCTATCTAGGGTCCGTACCCGAACCTATCCTACAAAATCTGTTCTATTCAGATTCCACATGTCCCCCACAGACCGATGTCTGTGTGGGAAGCCTGAAACAATCGATCATATTCTATTATCTTGCCCTTTATATAATGACCCGAGAAATGATCTCCGTAAATCCTTGGGAATTGGAGCTTTATCATTTTCTTGGATATTCGAACTGTCCGCAAATCCAAAAGTGAAAATTCGAGCTTTATGCGAATTCATGAAAAAAACTTACAGATTTTGACATAATGATAATACGTCACAAAAACGTCATCTAGTGCTTATCTATCATTGAAGAACTTTTGTCTATGCTTATCGAAGAGGAACCATGTTGTAATCCCATGAAACTTGTCTGCTGAGTGCTAATTTAGATCCGGTGACTTTGTCTCAAATACAGCCATGAACAATCAACAATAAGGATCAATCCAACAATACGATACCAATCAATCAACTATTTGTGTGTCTTCTTTCCTCAATGTGAGTTATAAGCAACTTTAGCAAAGAGCTCCAAAACTGCCGGCCACAACCCAACCCAACCCAACCCAAAATGAGGAATTAGACTAAAACAAGTACAGACTTTTAAATTAAAATTAATAAAATAACAACAATTTAATCTAACTACATGAGATACTATCTATTTAAAATATTTATATTATTTTTATCATACATTTAATATTTATCTATACGCAAAAAAACTGGACAAATATTAATTTTCTCAATTGAGCTTTACTTTAATTCGTTATTTTAACGCAAAATTGACTATACATGTGAATACCTAACCTTAAACAATGTAGAAAAAACGATATTCATTACCGCAGTTAATTTGTTGATGTTTTAACATACTTTCTTTTGGCTGTCAGGATTAAGAGATTTGCAAATTTTAAACAAATTTAGATTTAGTAATGATGAATGTTAATTTTTACTGTTACATCGTCTGAACTAGACTTATGATATTAATTATAATCCAATCATGATTAAAACAATTCAATATCCTGATAAATTTATTATATTTCGGTTGTTAAAATTTAGATAAAATTTCCATTCAAGTTGTGAATTGTATAAGGAAACGAATTAGCTGTTCTGTTTAAAAATTTTGTAAGAAAGTTTTTATCATGATTTGTGTATTAAATCTTCTTAATTTATGAAGAATTATAAATTCTCCAAACTAAATTCTTTTGGATTAAAAAGCGACAGCAGTAGATCAAATCAAGACTATCATCAAAGGTTTCATCTGGTGATGATGACGGAATTGTATATGAAAAATAACATGACAAATCAGTTATTTTAAATATATAACTATCAATTATTCATAAATTAAATACAAAATGCATGATATCCAGTAAAAATCAAAACTTTGAATACATTTTTTATGAATTTTTAATATTTATGCATGACAAAAGTCCAGGTAAATTCACTGTAAAAATTCTTTTTTAATGCACTCTATATATTAATTTATAATTTATTAAATAGTTCGTATATTTTAAAATGTCGCCTTTACAATATAGCATTACATATAAATTTTCAGATTGTCAACTGTGATGATTTATTTACTACCGAAACTTGTAATCTAGGGGGCGCTCCGTGGCTGAGTGGTCTAACGCATCACTGCTAATCTCTTGAGAGCGTAGGAGTGTGGGTTCGATTCCCACCGTGGACCTGGGTGTTTTCTTCGTTATTCTTCGGTGGTTGTACATCTGTCATTGTGCTATTTGTCCTATTATCGACGAAGACTTACAAGCGGATCTCAAGAATCAAGCATACAAGTCTGAATATATGTAATGTAATAAAAAAAATTGTAATCTAGGTGGTTTTGCTTATATACTTTTCGTAATAGAGCAGCTACACGAATTTAAGTCTAATAGTAAACAAAGCTAATATTATTTTGCTAAATATTATATATGTTTTGATAAAAATTATATTTTTTGTATATATTACAAATACACTGCAAATTAAGTTTTAAATTCGATTTCAATAATTTTCTTAAAAATTGTATCATTTGACATAAGTTTGATATTTGTAACACTTTGTTCATATTGTATTTATAACAGGTATATATTTGTTTTTATTAATATCAATCAAAATTTAATTTTTTATGAAGTGTGGCACAGATGCCGTATAATCCAGGATGACAAATTTTGAGTTTGGTAATTTTTTGGCTTATTTTCTAATGTATCTGGCAACCTGGTTTTTATTACGTTATAAATATGGTGACCTGTAAGAATTATGTAGAAAATTCTATTTTGGCAACCCTAATATTTACGTCATCACCCACGTCACAATCTTGACAACATTTATTCATCGCCAAAAAATTTAGCCTCCTGGATTATATGGCATCTGTGCCTGAAATGTTGTGCATTTCAGAAATAAAAATTCATTATGAATTTGGATTACATTCATTGCGATCTTACTTTATTTTGAGTTGAGATTACATGTAATACCTATCACACATTTCCAATGAATTGCAAATATAACTGACATGAATAAAAAATTCAAACGATTAATTCATTTGCATTGTAACAAACTTTCTCTCAATATCGTTTTCAACTTATACATTTTTGATAAAAAATTAAACTAAATTGTCTAGCAACGGCTCACACAAACGATAAAAATCTACTTTTTATTTGTTCTACAATCTAATATTTTCAAAACTGAAGTAATGAAAGCACTTCGTTCCAAAAAGAAAGTCATCACAAGGAATTTCATGAAGTAAGAAAATATATTTGAACTTTTATGTCAGTAATTAGCAGCAATGAAACTTTATTTTACTTAATGAAATCGAACCTAAATGTTAGCGAAATCTATTCTTATTTTGTAGCGTAGATTTCAATATTATGATTGAATATTGTACTTAACCCAACATTTTCTAAAACTATATGTAATTTAATGATTCAGCAATAACTTACAATTTTAAATATTACTTGTATAAACATTTTTCCTTATTTACAAACAAATATGAAAGTGATAGTAGTTTCGTATCTAAATTAAACTACGTTGATATCAAATTCTAAGAACAATGTGAAAATTTAAATGATACAAGTTTGTTGAAATATGATTTTCTTAACAATGGGTAATTTTTAAAATACTTATTTTAATAAAATAACAATTTTCACTATCAAAGATTGCATTTTCATAACAAAAAATATAGCTAAAACATAATATAATTCTGTTTTAGCTATTTAGTTTTTGCTATTTAAAATACTGTTTTAGCTATTTAAAATTTTTAGCTAAAAAACAAATATTTTTTAGCTAAAAATTTGTTATTCGATAATTTATAACTGTCTTTAAGAAATTAAATTTTTATAATAAGTTACTGAAATAATTCAAGAAACTTTTAAATTAAATTGTCACTCTTTATTAACTGTTTTAATGATTGAAATGTGTTGAAAATAATATAAAAGTTATGTGGTCAAAGTAAGCTAATGTTTATAATTGATTTCAATAATATATCTCAGAAACTGCAATACCTTGCTATTGTGAAGCTGAAAAGAATACGAAAAAATACACTGCTTAAAAAAACTCAAGCATTTTTGAAAAATAAATGATATAAAAAATATACTATGTTTAAGTGTTTTTTAAATATTTTTTTCAAAATTGTATAAAAACATATATGTAAAAAACGCAATAGAAAATATTGATTAACAATTCTACTTTGAAAAGTTTTTTGAATTCATTGAGTAGAAATTCTAAATTCATTGCATATTTTGGATCCAGCAGGATTTTTAAAAATGTATAAGAGGATCAGACTCTATATTATTTTTCAAAACATTCTAAATATATCATACAGTTGTTATGTATATTTTTAAGAGATTCAAAATATTGGTGTAGAATTTTTACTCTTGTATCCATGAATATGTATATTTTTATAGTTTAAATTGGCATAACTGATGTAAATCTCAACAAATCATGTAATTTAAGTTCTTTGGCATATTTAATTCATTTATTGCTTTCCTGCAATAAAATAATGCTGGAATCGCAACCGAGGAAACAGAGTTTACCAGAGTATATTCCATTTTGTTGCCATTTTCTAGAATAGTTCCTTTTTAAATTTCACCGAATATATACACTGGAACTCTTCATCCGATGCTGTATTTCTTTTGTTCCAAATGTTCTTTTTAATCTCATTCATCTGTCAAATATACCATTAATAATTCTACTTATGAAAATAGAGTAGAGAAAATTTTAACTGATTAAAAGCAAACTACAATGATTTTTATAATTTTAAAGTAAAAAAATTATATTACAGTAAAAATCCGAATCTATTAAAAATGTATTTTATTATTTTCATTCCGGATTGTCTTTACATCTATTTAATTAAAAAATTCTTCTATTCACATCACTTATTTGATCGATATAATTATCTCACTCTTACATTGAAAATTATAGCATATTGATCAAATTAATCAATTATTGTCAGAACTTTTAAATTCATTGAACAAATATTGCAAGGTGCATAATTTTTAAGTTATTCATAAATAAAAGTAATTAAATAATTTTGTGCTTTAATAAATATTATCAAGTTTTACTATTTACTCATGGTTGTTAAAATATTAACTTAATAAAGTTATGAAAAGTACTTTTTATTTTTGAATGTATTGTTACGAGCTCAATCTTCGACAATCTTTCGTTCGAAGAATTCGAGTTCTTCCTTTTATTTTTTAAAAACTATGTTATTCTGCCATAAATCGAAGGAAATATATAAGAAATCAACAGTTTTAACAATTAATTAAGTTATGCAATTTTAGGATTGATCATCTTTTTCAGAGTGCAGACTTCAATTTAAAAATTTGTTGTTACAGATAGTACAACACTTTAATCAAACTAAATTTTGATTATAGATACACT
Organism: Latrodectus hesperus; assembly: GCA_037975125.1. NCBI lineage: Eukaryota > Metazoa > Arthropoda > Arachnida > Araneae > Theridiidae > Latrodectus > Latrodectus hesperus. The sequence continues at coordinate 1,010,138 of JAJQOW010000019.1, read as the reverse complement.
TAATATTAAGCAACACAACCTTAAGTCAGAGTTCCTTAATCAAAATGAAATAACAGTTTTCGCCAAATCATGACCAAATTGTTTCAGAAAATAATAAATTTAAGGAACACCTTGGCAATGTCAACAATTAAATTTTATTCATTTCAAAGAAAACAGGTCAATTTGAGCTCATGCATTCAGTCAATCCTATTTAAAGATGGCATTGCATGAATCTTAATGAAACTAACAGCCATTGTATATCGCCTCCGTATTGTAATAACGATTTTTAATAAATCTTTTATTGAAAAAAAGATGATTGAAATATATACAAAAAATTACCCACTGAAATTAAGTCCGTTGCTATTCTCTTAGAACAAGGACAAATACCAGTTGAACATTATTTTTCATCGCTGAAACCCCACTCGATGTATTGTTATGCTATCGGCAAAAAATTAAAATTGGTGCTTTTCAAGTCCAGAGCCAACTTTTATTGCACCTTTGCAAATATTTTGCTTTTGCGGTAGTGGGTGTCAAGATAATTATAAAGGTCATCAAGCTTGAAAGTCTTTAGCAAAGACAATGCCGTTGAATTCACGGTTCCTTGTGGGAAGAATAAAAGTTTGTGGGTCAACCCAAAGATATACTACCCCAAACACCTACATTAACTGATCCCCATTAAATTCTTTCACGGATGGATGATAATATTTTTCAAGTTTTTTCTAAATCAAAGAACTCCCAATATTGCCTTGGAGGCTTAACTGGGACTCATCAGTTAAGCAAAAGACCTCCATTTATTAATTTTCCAATAAACGTATTGATGTCCCCTCCTCAAATGTTACCGCATACACCATGACACGTGTGAGATTTAATGACTATTCATTCACGTATAAACTATATTCTTGAAGTTTTATAAGCCCAATTAAATTTGAAACCAAATTTTCGGTGCTTGAAGTGAGGAAGACTTGAGGTTAAATGGAGTTCTAGTTTTTTGTCTTCATGTACCTAGATAAAATATGGGTCATCGGTGACCGTCCTAGGATACGGCTGGCTATGTCTATATTTCATGGCTGTCAAATCCATATCCAAAATTATTCTGAAATTTTGAACGATGAAAGAACTTATGTTTAATCAATTGATTACTTCTATTTAATTTTGTATTGTCTCTATTCTCAAAATATTTCTTCATCTCATTTCTTCGGGCAAATCATACCTGGAGGTCATTGTTATACATTGCCTATCCCAAGCTCTCTATCTCTGAGCCATATTGAAATTTTCAGCTTTGTTCTCATATATATGCAATTTTATGCTGATCGCCGATATCATATTCAAATTTAAATGTCATGTTAAATATATATATTACATTTTTCTTCAGTTTCTTCCTTAATTTTCTTTTAAAGCAATGTTTTTCACAACTGTTTCAGTATCTTGTAAAAATAATTTATAATTAATGTGTAATAACAAACATAAATATAATATTTTTTTTACATTTTTTATCCGATTACTTTTATAGTTAGGAAATATTTAGCTTTTCTAATCTATATAAACTCATCTTATTGAAACAAATACATTAAATTTGCATTCATATTTTCCTTATTTTTTTCTACATGAAAACGTTTTAAACTTATTACATTGAAAAATAAGGTGAACTATATTAAGGTATTAAATAATTTCTAAGGAAGATAAATAATATTTTCATTATTATTGATCTTGAAGTATTTCATGAATAAATATGCTTTTATTTTAAAATTACAAGCGTACTTAAATGTATAGAAAATAATCCTTTTCAGTTATTCCTAATTCGAAGCGTATTAGATAAATGATTTTGAAGTTGTTGGATTGCTTATTATTTATTGTATTATCCAAAATTTGAGTTGGAGTATTATTTGTAATCTTTTTGTGTTAAGTATTTTAAATTATATTATTCGTTCTATAAAATTTATTTAATAGGAATAATATGTCTAATATTCCTCTCTATTCATTATTACTTTGAATTTAAATTATAAATAATATAAATATGGGATAATAAATATACTATATATTATTATGTTAATATATTTAAAAGTATTATATAAACTCTTAATGAATACTCAATTCAAAACGTGAAAAACTTGTCTTACCTTTCTCACTTGCACTGCAAATGTGCGTAGCTATTAGACTTTAATATGTGTAAATTTACATATACAAGCTTCATTTAATAAATGCAGGAATGGACATTCAAATTTAAAAAATTAGATGTTTCAGTGAACAAACACACTAAATATACACAGCATGCGAAAATAAATAATTTCACATACTTTCTACATATTATGATAGACAGCTGGTGCATGAAGCATTAATACATTTCTCTGCAAAATGTGTGCATATTAAATAGTACATTGAAAAGGGAAATCTTATAAAATGTGATAATGACGATAATATATGTGTTCGGAAAAACAACGAATTTTTCTTTAAAAAAATGTGCAATAAAAATGTAGAAACCAGATATAATTACAGGCCGGATCTCTCTAAAAAGTAATAAGGTCTCTAAAGATGACAAAAAAGGTTTAAAAAAAGGTTTTAAAAAATGAACAATGATAAGAAAACTGAACGTACAAACGCCCAACCTGTGGTTGAGGCTGGGTTCCATCTGTTGCGGAACATCTCACCAGAAGACCTGATAGCTATTACATTCTGTAGACTTCATTACAGGTGGCGTCGAACCAGAGCCGTGGGCCTGTAAACAGCATACAGAACATATGAGAATGAACATTCACGAATCACTCACTCGTTGACTGAAACTGATCATTCATCACAGAAGCGAAGACTTTAAGTCCAAACCCAACACTTTTCGATTTACTCCCGAAATTTTATAGCTAAATTAATTTTAATTTGTATATGATATACTTTGATAACATCTTAATTTAGTGAAATTATCTCATACAATTGCAAAATTAGGTATCTTCTCAGAGTATTAAAGTGCTTAGGACATAATAGAAAAAATTCATAAAAATTAGCAACCATTTCTAGATTCTTTCCTTGCTGGTTATTTTTTAAAATTCGCTAGTTCTTTTAAGAAAGGGAAATGTTATTGCTTTATATAAAAATTCTTTTTCGGCATAAAAACTGTATTATTGAATTACTTGAAATGAGATTGTGTTAGAAATAATTAAAAAAATATCGTACTCGTATTTAAAAAGTTGCTTCCGTGGTCTTTAATTTTATATTTTATATATGATATGGAAATTATGGAAATTTTATAGCTAAATTAATTTTAATTTGTATATGATATACTTTGATAACATCTTAATTTAGTGAAATTATCTCATACAATTGCAAAATTAGGTATCTTCTCAGAGTATTAAAGTGCTTAGGACATAATAGAAAAAATTCATAAGAATTAGCAACCATTTCTAGATTCTTTCCTTGCTGGTTATTTTTTAAAATTCGCTAGTTCTTTTAAGAAAGGGAAATATTATTGCTTTATATAAAAATTCTTTTTCGGCATAAAAACTGTATTATTGAATTACTTGAAATGAGATTGTGTTAGAAATAATTAAAAAAATATCGAACTCGTATTTAAAAAGTTGCTTCCGTGGTCATTATATATTGAAAATAAATTAATATTTCAGTTATGTGAACGAGAACTTTATATGATTACCTATATATTAAGTTATACATTAATGCAGTAAATTAATTTAGATAATTATTTTATAGAATACGAAGTGTTAAAAAAATCCTTTTCCTTTTGTCATTTAATACAAAACATATTAATTTTAATTAGAATTATTTACTTTTAGAGAATATTTTTACAAATCAAATTCAATATGAGGTTTCTTTTTGTTGCTTGATAAATTTGTGGATTTTAAATCGCGAATATTATTTTTTTAAGGATAGATAAAGATAATTACTATTTTGATTTACATTTAATTCCATTTCATTTTTAATTGGAATTATTTTTAGAAACTATCTCCCAAAAATATAAATATTAACGTTATATAAGAATATAAAATTTAGAAAAATGTTCAACTTCTAAATATATAAGTCAGCTCGTAAATTTTGTCTACTTAATTTCAAGAATAAATCGAAAGAAAGGTTTGGAAGCAAAGTATTTAGTGCAACATGCAAGGAACAGCAGGGTAAGGCTCTACATCAGACGACACGTTATGCCTATATGTATAAATAACGTAATTATTTAACTTAAAAGACCGAAATGCTGTTCACATGGTTTCATAAACTAATGCATTTTAATTTTAATCTGAAGCATTTAAAATGAATCATCAAAACTTAAATAAGTAGCTTTATTTGGTGATGTGTTGTTCTCAGCTAAGCTCGAAAAATATGAAAAGAAAAAAAAATTAGGATACAAAATTTCCGAAACTTTAAGTTGGAAAGATGATTAGGGAGAAATTTTGTATGTAAAAAATTAAAACACCATTGTTTATTTCACGTCAACATATTAAACATTCAATTATTTGCTATTGAATTCTAAGCCTAAACTGATAAGAAAAAGAAAGCGACGTTGCTACTTGCTAATAACAATACCACACCAATTTTCTGAAGTTGTTAAAAATGATTTAGAAAACTTAAAAATAATGGAGAAATCCCAAGAATAAGCATTTATGAATTGTAGAAAATTGAAGAAAATAAAAGAAAGATTTTAGTAATTTTACTGAATATGCAAAATATTTATTGGAAGTTGGATTTATCATATCGATGGACGTAAAATGCATTCGAAAAAGAAACTATGTATAGAACAGAGCTAAATTTATATACAAAAATGATAAGTATTATTCATTTAATCTTAAAAATGCACAAAATCCTGCCGAATAATATATTCAATTTTCTAAAACATAGGAACCAAACTTTAAAAAAATTTTTTTCTCACAAAATCATTTCATAAAATACAACTGTGTAAAATTTTTTTATTCACCAAATTAAATTTCATCTGTATACAAAATTTATTGTGTAGAGAGAAATGTTTTAAACAAGACTTTTCTTGTTTTTAAGGAAAATCATGCTTTTACATACAGTCATGCTTTTCATGCTCATGCTAACAATCCCGCACTAATTTCTAATGTGCAACTCTGCCAACACATTAATAAAATATAACATTTAAATTCCATGCATATACATCTAATACCATACTCAAATAGTGCAACCAATACCAGTTAAATAGTAACAGACCTAATACTTTAAGATCGAGAATATACAAACATGATTAATAATCAATACAGACATGCTAGTTTATAGGAAATTTCATACATCAGAATAAAATTTTAAAATCATTTCTCAGCTATTTTTTTAAACAATGCAGCTAGGAAGCTCATAAATACATATTATTTAACAAACAAATAAAATTGTAAATGAATATTAAAGAATAATGTTTAAGTCATAATATTTAAAATATATTAAAAATTATTAGAATAATAGTCATACTTATACAACTGTACGTGAATGTAAAATAGTAATATTCATATAAAAATGCAAAGTAAAGTGTAAACCTTACAATTTTAGTAATATATACCATAGGAGTACATTTAATTGCATATTGTTTGTATCTCTATTAAGAAGATTTAAAGGTACGCAAACAGATTTCATTTCCAAGAAAAAAGCTTGATTTGAAAATACTCAAGGAATGTTATATAAACATGTCTAAAAAAGTCTCACATAATTTATTAGTTTAAGTGAGATTTTTTGTGAATCGAAATGTAAGTCTAGATGTAAGTTTTTTCTTCCGATTAGCAAAGGAATATAGATGATGCAGTATATTTTCAGTGACTGGAATTTTTTTATATATTTTTATTAAGATATGTAAAAATAAATATATTTAAATTCACAGTATATTCTTGTTACCTGTGCTAGATTATAAAACTAGGAAGAAATGGAGAATTTTGTACAGAATGTGTTTGATAATCATCTATTAAGTTTTTGCAGGAAACAATATTTGGTGAGAACAACAAAATTCTTTGTAAAAGTTTACACTTTTAGACAATCGAATATGTAATTTATCGAAACATATATGAGTTTTGTGTTTACGCATAGTAATATTTCATTCCATTTTTACTGTGTGAAATTAGAGATTTGTCCTTTGAGAAGTCTATAAATCAAGTTTAAATAGTAATTGTAAAAGCTTATGTATGAATAGGAAAGTTCTTGGACACAACACTTTCTAATAAAATAAGAGCAATAATTTCAAAAGAAGAAGCTTTTTCAATATCATTCATCTACAGTGGCAATTGAGAGTTTTAAACTGCATAAAGTGATTGAATAGATTCACTGAAGATCTTGCTCAATTTCACTAATTTTAAACATATTTTGAAATTGACATACCATTTGTTCACTTCCTCTGAAAAATGTCCTCGAATTCTTAGCTAACTAATTAAAATGATATTTGATTTATTTAGAAATAACTGAAATTATAGCACAGAAATTGTTGGAGATTATATGAAAGAATTCACTTTTTGAAATACACAGTACATCAAAAACTAATATGTTTTATTGGATAAAAGAGAACTTTTTTTTATACATCTTCTACGTATTTTTATTTTGAGACTCTACGCATTATTTTTATATCATTCATTTTAAAATAAACTAATGTATTTATGTGAACCATTTTGGTTTATTTAATTTTTTCATAGTTTCATATAGTATTAACATTTGTTGAAAATCTTTTAATTTGTGGTACACTAAATTATTACATTTTAGAAGTTTTTCTAACAAGTTTTAAAAATGTTTTGCGTCAATGAACAATTTTTGATAATGTCTCAATTTGCATGCCTTATCTCTAGTTAAAATGTTAATTGATAAAAGTTATTATACTGCACAAATATCGACTGATCATGTTATAGATATATTATTTTTAAAATTTATAATTTATTGTATGCATTTTTTATCCATTCAAACTTGTGTCATCATGGATTAGAAAAAAATTTAACAAACAGTTGCTAAGCCTTTTTTTACTTAAACGAAATCTTTAACTATCAATATAAAAAAGTCAAATAATTAAAATTAATAAAATATAAAAATTTGATTCATAGTATAACAATATAAAAACATTAAAAATGTATTTGCTATAAGCAATATCATATAAAGAAATTGTAAAATATAAATTGTTAAACAGTGAAATTATCGCTTAAAACTTAAGTAAAAAGATCCCTTAAGATGATCAATATTAAACTGATAAATCATGCGAATGATAAATCAAATCAGAAGATAATATTTTTTTTACCTAAAAGAAACTTTCCTGTCTTTGTTCAAGACAATAAATTCAATAAGATACAATTATTATGTGACTAACATGAATAACAATCTCACAATACATGTATATATATATATGGCATTTTGGTTTGGAAATAAATTTTTTGCGGATGGTTGAAGGAAAACATCAATGAATCAAAACTTCATTGCAACGTTTGAGTTAAAACTATAAATTTTATAAATTATTTATTTTACATGTGATTTTATAAACATCTTATTTTACTCTAACCATATTTATATTTTCTCCCTAATATGTTTAATTGCGTACTAGTTAGTACCCTTATATTTTCTTGATTTTGTCAAGCTCTTAAACTTTTTTGATTCCTCGGACCGTAATTAAAAAAAATGAAGCATTAGAAAGAATATGGAACGAGGCAATTTCATTATAAATTAGAGAGCTAGATGTAATTTAAAATGCATTAAAATTTCCATTCTTCAATCTGAAAGAATACTTGTATGAGTCTTCCAGCCTCTTATTACTATTCAATCATCTTAAATTATATTCTATAAATCTATAATCCATCAGTCTATAAATTAAATAAAAATGGCTAGCTTAGATTTAAGAAAGCAGTTTATAAAATTAACTATATTCCACTCACTTCTCTTGTTGGGCCACATTTCGACCAAGAAGTTCATAATGTCTATGGGTCTTCGAATGTCAACTGTGGCAGTGGGGGTCTCTGCGTGGCACATGAGCACTGGTCCAAAAGCCATGGCCAGGCCTTGAGCCGTCATTTTATTGCGGTCGCAGTGACTGGCGATCAATCGCAAGTGGTCTAGCAATAACAGAACAGTGCACTGAAAGTAAAAGTACAAATTATTCCATTAAATCTTTATGGGCTTTTAAAATTGTACATAATTCATATCAATTTTATTTACTTAATATTATTATTATTAAAATGGTATCTCTTCCAAAAAAATAAATAATTATATATAAAAATTATTTCAAGGAAACGTATAAATTTAGAGCATTTTTGTAAGATATATATATATAAATTAATAGCGTAAATTAAAAATTTGTGAGAACGATAAGTGTTCTTTTACAGCCTACTTTAAAGCGTTTAGATTTTAATAATTGCGTTTGGGAATTAATTATGAATGGTTTCAAATTCTAAAAAACTAGAGAAATATTTTATTAATGTAAGAAATGGATATAATATTTGATGAAGTTCACACAGGCATTTTAAGGTTTAACATTTTAATTAATGTAGAAGAATGATTGAATAGTTTTTCTTTTTTTCTTTTATTATATTTAAATAACTTTTTTAAAATTTAAAATGTTTTAGTTATTATATAGTATATTTTAAATAATTTTCTTTCAAATATGATGGATTTTTGAAAGATATTGAGAACAATTGACTTACATTTCTGTCAATTTCTGAAAGTAGTTAATTGATAAATGATTCTTTAATGAATATAAGGTATCAAACTAGATTAAATCAAACTTACTAATGAACTGAATGCATATCTACTTGAACATCATAGTTATACAAACTGAAATTAGAAGCGCATGGTAGAAATTTTTTAGCATAACTCAGTGCAAAATTATTAAACGCTCAAATTCTGGAAAATGAATTTATTCTTCATAATTCACGTACCTGCATATGCAAAATTCAATTGAAGTATATACATCCAGGGTATATAATTTCAAATAATAATTTAATGACAAAAATTGAAATTTAAAATCAAGAAGGATACTTGAAACTGTTACAATAGTTACGATCTACTGGAAAGGAAAATTAGTTTTCATAAAATATTTTTTTCTATGCAATTAAAAGAAATTATTAAAAAAATAAATTAAAGTTTTCAAATAGATTATAAAATATATCATTAGAAAACAAATCAAAGATATGCATTGTGACAGTATTTTTTAAAAAATATTGATCCAACACAGTTTGAGGAAGATTTTATTCTAACTTGAAGTATTATTAATGTAGATAACTTTATATCTCGCTTATACTTCTTTTTCAAATTAATTTTGCGTAAAAGTTAAAAAAATTGATTTTTTAAAAGTGATTTCTGTACTTGATGAATTTGAAACATCTTATTTGTTGAAAATCTTTTATTTTTTGGCTATTTTCCGAATATTAAACTAATAATTTCATATACTTGAAATTCGAAATATGATTAAATTATGAAAATAATAATATTCATACATTAGTATTTTATGAAATTATAATCACATTCATTTTGTTTGTATTAAAATATATCCATTTCATTTTTCCAAATTTTCTAAAAGTGATTTTCGATTTTTTTAAAAAATATAAGCAAAAACATTTTCTGAGTTGCTAAAATAAACTCTTATAATTTCAGTTTTTCTGACATAAGTATATGTAATTCCTACAAACAATGTGCACTCTTTTTAATGATTTACAAAATAGAAAATCAAATCAAGCTTTTGACGAAAGTGTGAGAAGACTCGTATCATTGAGTTTGTTGTTATATCCATGATTGTCCTCATTACGAACATTGTCTAAAAAGCTAAAAATATAAGACCAAATATCTTTGTATTTAAGTAAAACCATAAAAATTCGAATACATTTGATTAGATAGAAGAGTTGAGACTGAAAATATATTTCATTTAAGAAAACTAAGAATTATTAAAGTTCTATTTTGCTTTATATTAATATTACTTAAAAATCATAAAAATATATCACTCATAAATGTATGTATATTAAACCATCATATCACTCATATCTGTATAAAGTAGAATCTTGTCATTTAAGAAGTTCCAAAGAAATTATTACCAGGTTAGCCTTAGGTAAACATTCAAGAATACTGAACATGAGTTTGGCGCTGCCATCTGGGTCATCTGGCAGACAAACGCTGAGGCCATCAACTAACATATCATAGAGACTTTTGCTTAACAACGGTTCAGGCAGCTCTCTTAAGTAATCTTTTAACAAACCTAAAATTACAAATATGAATAATTGTGCATAAGTTGAAAAAAACTTGCTTAAATTCAATTGCATAGTTTTTCAGAAATATTTACGTGCAATAATTACGAGATTTAACACGAGAAGACTTCTTTCTAAATGTTTTTTCTTTTAAGAAGAATTTTACTTCACCTATATAAAGATACATTTCTACATCTATACACTTAATATTACTATATATTCCATAAATTCATTAATATAGAAGTGTGAAACATTATTAAAAACTAATGTAACAGTTTAAATTAGCGACAGTTAAAAAAGGCTCAGTTGTATTCGTTATAATTATTTCTTAAATCTAATCTGAATCTATTTATGTAATAGTTCCTTCGTATTTTACCTTAAAACTAAAAAATGTATAATTATTGGGTTAATACTGTGAGTTTAAACTAGCTCATATATTATTGGTTGATTTTTGAAATAACATTCACAAAATTTTGGGTAAATATTTTACTATAAAGGAAAATCAATATTTAAATCTTAAAATAATTACAATATATAAATAATTTTACAAATATTACAGCATCATACAATAAGATCTTTTGGATTTGTAAATCAGAATGAGAAAATAGAGGTTCAAATATACCATGTTATCAAAGTGTAAAAAATTATAATTGATTTCTATTTTTTTCAAATTTTAGCTTAGAAATGAAATTTATTTATTAAGAACAAATAAACTTCATTTTTAAACTATAATTTCTAAAAAAAAGGAATGTGTTATATAAACTATAAATGACATCTTAGAAACGATATGATGAATAAACTCCTTTTCAATAACTATATTTAGTTATTGAAAGTGAGTTTATTCATTATATAGTTTTTAATGTGTTATTTATAATTCATATAACATATTCATTTTTTCGAGTCATAAAATTAATTCTTGTAGTATCGTAAGTTTTCGTCTCTATATAATGATGAGGAAGCTTAAAGGTTAAAATTTTAATTTAGTTTTATAAAGTTATGAAAATTTTAAGTTATTTACATATGATTAAAAAATAAGACAACATTAGTTTCAAAAACACTTCGTTGAATAAATATTTATTAAATCAAAATCTATAAATAATTATTCAAAGAAACGTCTCTCCTCAGCATGATTTTACATTAATTACAATTTTTTTGTTTTAAAAATTTAAACTAAACCTAAAAATAATTTTGTTTGCCTATTTTTATAATATGAAGGTGTAAATGAAATGAAAATTATTTGAATATAAATTTAAATTTCTGAATTTTCAATAATTATATTTTGCTTCTAAAAGAATTTCCTCCTATTTTTTAAAATTTGATTTATTCCAAAACTGCGACGAATAAATATGTTCTCAAAATTTTTTTCGTAATTGCTTTCTATGTTTGTATTGACAAAAACTCAAGTTTACATTAATTTTATACACTTTTGTTTCTTATTACAAAAGTTGTTCGTGAAACAATAATTTCTTCGACAAAAGAATAAAAAATTATTGTTAATCTGTCGGAATTATATGAAAATTTTGAGGAATTTCTATAGACATTATGAGGCCAATTTTAAACATAAAAAGAATTAAGAGACATTTGTAACTGTCAACTGAAATTGGTTTGTTAAATTAAGAAAATTTTGTAGCTTTTCTTGTAATTTAAAAAAAGAAGATTCAGTATTATATTTGTGTTGGATATTATTTTTGTTGTAGACAGAATAAGTAAAGATGATGAAATGCAGACAGAGCTTCAATTGTATACAAAAATATTTTATTATGCTAAACGAATCAAATGCATGCTGTAAAGTTAATTTCGAATTAAGTAAGATAATGACGTAACCCAAATTAAACCGTTCTCAACACAAGCGTGTGAGATTTGCTAAACATTTTTAAAACACTGAAAGTATTTCCAGAATATCAGGTATTAATAAAATGTTTGTGAAAAGAAAATGACTGCGCAAAATGCTTAGTATTACGTGATATTTTTAATATTATATTCAAATAAGCTAATTATTTTTGATATTGATTAATTTAAAATAATAAAAATTTTCTTTAGTATTTTTAGACATTTAACTATAAGAAAATATTAAAACATTTAAATTTTTATATTTTGCATAATTCAGTTGTCCTTTATAATTAGAAGTCAAAATTTTAGAAGTAGAAGTAAAAAATAAAGTCAAATAATTAAGATTTAGAAATTAAAAAATATGAATTTAGAAAACTTCAAAATATAGAAATTTGAATTATAAATATATCTCGATTACAGAGTAATTTTAAGTTAAGAAAGGTATTTTACACAAATATATCCTCAAACTGGATATTAATGAAGGAGTTTACAATCCTGCAAATCTGTCACTTACCAATAACTAACTTGGAGCCCAAATTTATGAATTCTCAATTAAAAATAGGTTTAATAAACTTACAAGAAATGATGAGAAGGAGGTGACTCACTTGTAACAACATTAATATCGGGAACGTGCTCTACTGAGAGATTGGCCATAACCGTGCTTCTTTCAAACTCTTCCTTCAAGAGTCTCTTCCGCAGGGCGGACCCGCACAACCTGTAGATGCCCACTATGTCCATTCCTCTCCTCTCCACTTCTTCCGTGCATCTTAAAGTAAAGAGTTTATATAGCAAATGATAGGGATTAACTTTATAGGGATACTTTAGAATAAGCCTTTATGCTGCTCATTTTAAATTTAATTCAAAGTGACTTTAATTCTTTGTCAGGTCAGTTTTAGCATAAAAATTTAAAGTTAAATTCACTAACAATTAGGGAAATTAGTTTTCAGGAATATTCAGCAATGCGGCCTCAATCAAAAATTATCTAACCTTAGCAATAACAAAATAAACTTATAATATTCAAGAGAAACTGTCTTTTTCATTTCATAATAATCATATATATATATATATATATATATATATATATATATATATATATATATATATATATATATATATATATATATATATATATATATATATATATATATATATATATATATATATATATATATATATATATATATATATATATATATATATATATATATATATATATATATATATATATATATATATATATATATATATATATATAAACCGTTCAATTTATCCACGAATCAATGATATTTTTGCTGTACGACCAATATATATAGTTAGTAGGAAATTATATCAAATAATCATATCACATAATTCATTTCCTTGTGATACATAATGCAATTGACAAAGTTAAAAACAGAAAATAATACCTTGAAATATGGAGAAATATTATAATAACTTTTTATATAACGATCATTAAAATTAAATTATTATCTAAAACTCTTTAATTATATGTTTTATTAAATTTTACTATTCGTTCCTAAATAGATAAAAATAATATTAAATATGTATTTTAATAAAATTATATCACGATATTAATGTACGATGACGTTTAAAAAATAATAAAAAACTGATTATATACGTTTTTATCCAAATACATTTCTGTATATATTAGATGTAATGTTTCATTTCATTGTATCTGGAGATGCATGCATTTCGAAATATTTATTAGAAATTATTTTTATATAGCAAATTTCAAAACATATATTATGTAAAAAATAGACCTGAAATTAGAAACCTGAAATTAGCTTCCCATTATTTGCTTCAAATTATTTCAATTAAAAAGAGCCAAAAATAGAAATATTTTGAATTTCATCATTATAAAATTATTATTATAAGGATATGTTTTGTATTTTGATGTGAATAGTTTTATGTTTAGTATTTTGTTTGTATTTTGATGTGAAACAAGACTGAAGATATTACATCAAGTAGTATATGAATAAATGATTCCTAAAATTATTTAGTTAGTAATGCTCTGAAGTCACACACACACAGTGTGAAACATGTCTCTCCTTTAAATAAGCCAATTCAAATTATTAATTCAATTTAAAAATTATTTTCACAGCTTTTCTATTATGTATTCAAATCAATTAGTTTTTTTCAGTTTTCGTTCTAAAATCAACTTTGACTAAATGAGGAACTATTTGTATTAGCGTTTAATGAATTTCAATAAAATTATTGCAATTGATTTTTTCAAGAATAATTCTTTAACTCTTAAGTTATTGCTCTTGAAAGTTTTCTGTGATAATTTGTATCAATAACTGTCATTCTAAGAAAGACTTCATTGTAATCAAGAATTGTTGATCTAAGTTCAAATTTTATGAGACATTAGGCTATAAATAATACTTGATATATTTTATTTATAAAAGATAAGAGCAATGTTTTTAATGCACTTTCAGAATTAACTATATAATATTTGTGATATAATGTGCTAATAGAATGGACTTATACATAATTTTAAGGAGTAGGAACTTTTGGAAATAGCTCATTTTACACATTTTCTAAAATTAAATTTCAAAATATTTAAGTATAGATTTTTATCGAATAAAGAAATTTTCTCTTAAATTTGAACTAACTTTAAAGTATTGTAAATTATCAAATCCCTCAATATAGTAAGAAATAGTGAGGTAACTTATAAAATTTAAGGTGACTTATAAATTTTTTTTAAGTAAAACAATAAGGATAAAGTAATACGTGTGAAAGAAATGAAATGTATGTAAGCCCAAATTAATATTCTTTTCGATGAATAATTTTAACAAAATTGTTCATACTATGGTCAATTTTTCAAAAATGCATGGTTTAAATTTTTTATTCATAATTTTACTATAATTCATACGAGATAGATATGTTTATTCTTCTTAAGCAATCATATACTAGAAAATTAGTTGAAGAGAATTAGTTGTTAAACATTGTGTTTGTTCATTTTTATATGCTTATGAACGTAATTTACAACTTTATTAGAAATTGCTACAAGAATAAAAAATGAAAAAATAAGTATATATTACATTTTTGTAAATATTTTGTTATAAGTTTTTAATGGAAACTGTAATACAAACAATTGCCTATTTATTAAAACTCTTTAGTGGATTTAAGCTATCTCTTATAACCTTTATGTAAAAAATACATTACTTTAAAGTTGTAAACCAACATATTTCCCTATACCTAGATTACTTTCACCTGAGATAATTTTAGAGTAATGAAGTCATAAAAAGACATTTTTTAACTTTGGAGTGATGCACTGTATTCAAGACAAAATTGAAAAAAAAGCGAATTCAGTACTAAGTATTAAAATTTATGATGAGGAATCCAAATTTTACCAACTCACGAATATAATTTTAGAATTTTAGGTGCCCAATTAATGACAAAGTAAATAGTTTGTTTTGGAAATGCTTTCAAGTTTAGAGTACCTTTTAACAATAAGAGGTACACCATATCCTGAATCTTCTCTTACAAGCACCGTTTCAAGGTCGACCCCGAAGACTCCTTCCGGATGGGCAGCCGGCATTCTCTGGAAAGTCTGCGTTGGATTCTTGTACCTCATTTTAAGGTATAATGTTCCTCGTGGCTCCAACTTCAGCGCCAGGCTGTGCACAGGAGACTCTCGAAGCAAGGCGGCCAGGTGCAAAGTGCTCTTGTAGCACAACTTGTGCCGAAACCTGAAACATCAAGTTAAGATTATCTGCCTTATGTATTTTTAATTTTTTTCATCAATTAATTTTACAACAGTAAATTGAAGGAATTTTAATCCCTCTGTAGGTGGATCTAATAGTGTATAAAAGACATTTAAATCCTTAATCATAGAATTAATTAAATACTTAATTTTAAAGGTACTTAAATTTAAATGTATCTGCAATGAGTTAAAGTAAAATATAAGATTCCAATTAATAATTTTATTCTTCATTTCTTTTACCATTCATACACATTTGAAGATCAGAGCAATTTTGATTGTGAGAGAAATATATAATTTTAATAATAAAATTTTTTCCTTAAAATTGTGTTACTACGATTTCAAATTCTTTTGAAAACTGGTTTATTTACAAACTAAAAATATAAATTTTATGTAAGCTGTGAAAACATCATTAAAAACTCATTCTCGAAATGTTTTAAAATATAAATTTCATTTAGGTCAGAAGTGGAGAAAAAACACCCCTTTCCCAAGATGTCATTAAGTGTATAAATTTGGGAAGAAAGTAGTTTCAGAAATGACTTTTTGTGTGTGTGTGTGAAAATAATTACAAAACTGAACTAAGAAAATATCAATACATTGTTTTTACCACCACAATCCCGGTTCGGGTATGGTTGTACTTTATCTCTCTCCTGTTTTTCTCCTTACCTTTTATGAATAAGTGGTGAATTGTTGCCTGCCCTATAAATGGGTACTTATGGCATGTATTTACTGAGGAAATCGGAATCCACACTAAACTATGGTTCAGTTGGAAAAGTTTAGCAGTGTATCCCATATTGTTAGTCAAGCTGGTACGAGACAACAAAAGCCACCACTATAAATTGTAAAGCACGTTATAAAAATTAATAAATCAGTTTTGATTAAAAAAATAATAAGCGGTTGCTGACATAAGAAAAAAAGTAGCTTCAATAGTTTGATGTTTCCAATCTTGTCGTTCTCGCAAAAAAAGAATTGTGAGTTCCATACTAAGTTAGTCAAAAATGCATAATGTTTGATAATGGCGACTGGGGCACATAAAATATATTGTGGTTTAAATGATTTCTAAGTGAATGATACCTTTGGGGTCGGTAGGCTAAATTTGGGATTCTTCTGCTTAGAAACTGCTCTTTTTAAATTACTAGGACTCACCTACTTTCGGAGTTACGATGGCATACCTGTTTAGTGACCTTTTTTTGTATAAGAGGCCGTCATTTTCGTTGCTTGTGCTAAAAAGTGGACTTAATGGTATTGTAACCAATTGTTAGGACATTTTAAATAAAATAAATTTCTCCAATATTCAAAAAAATTTTTTGTTGTTTTTTAAATAAACTTTCAAAGTACAGTCACGGTTTTTGTAGACGGAATTTACTGTAGCATATAGTACCATTAAGTGTAACTTATATTCAATACAAATATTTCGACACAAAATCATGTTTATCGTTATAACAAAATGTCAAGTCAGTAAATTTGAAAGGAAAGCTTCTTCTTTATCCTCATCTTACTCAATCATGTAGCTGACATGGCAGATTTTTCCGTCATGTCAGAAACATGAAACGATTTTGCTAATATGTATCTTTCTTGAGAAGTTATTCAACGATAATCACTAGGGAAGTGTTTGAAGAAGAAATAGTATAAGATGGAAATTTTATTAAAACAAAAGTCAACAAATGTGAATTAGAAATTTAACTAATGCTTACATTTCTCTGAGCAGACAATTTTTCAAGTGACCTGACATGTGGAAGAAATAGAAGGTAAATAATATCTGTCACAATCACCTTTTTAATTCAGTTCTAGATTTTTGAAATGACGTACAATGTTTGCATTCACAAGAATGAAATCTATGAGTAGAACAGCTGTTTATAATAAAGATGCTTGAGCTTAGTTTTTGGATTATTTTTTTCTCATATGTCACCAGATAATTTATATTCAATTTACTGTTCTGGGTTAAATGAAGTGATAAATAGATTAACAATATTTTAAAATGAAAGCAATATAAATTCACTAAGAGCTTATTGCCTTTATCCAGCTCTCATCAGTGAACAAAAAGATTTGCATCATATGGTACACTTTTCGAATTTCTAGACATCGTTGAGAAGAAATTTAAAAGTACTATTCAAATTACAATCATTTAAGGTTATTTGCGCAGTATGTCCTAGAGATTCAATCTTGAAAGTTATTTGAAATATTACATTCGTTTTTCTGCTTCATTAAGTGAATTTGGTTTTGCCTGATCCATTAAAAATGTTATAACAAGTTGTGTTTAAAGTTTAAAATTTTCTTACATAAGTCAGTATCATACATGAATATAATACATAAAACAAATGAAATAGTTAAGAAAAAATCAGGAAAGGAAATGAAATAAAAAAATAAATCTGGTAAGCAGTTTAAAAAAAAATGTTAACAAAGAAATTTTAAAAAATTCTAATTTTTATTAAAATTAATTAATTGAAATTTGACGACTCAAATGATCAGTTAATAGCCATGCTTCTGAGATTCATAGCTATGAAAACAAGAAATAGACAGTGAAAATATATTCTATGGATAGAAGTTTTGTTTTAACTATACGAGAATAATTGGAAGAACAGATTAGAGATTGCTTAGTTCAGAAAAAATAAATTTTTGTAGCATAGTTATATGTAACCTATCACATCTTTCAAATAAAATTAACTTTGTGGTCAATCATTATCATACAGCTGGGGAAAAATCTTTATAAATTTATATATTCTATATGTTTGCACAGATTTTTATATAAAATATGTCCATCATATTTTAATAATTTTCGTTTGAATAAATTTTCAGTAAATAAGTTTGAGGATTTATAGAATATTCATAAGAAAGTTAAGTGGCGTTTCTTTTCTGTCTATTTATATTCGTTATAAATATCTCCAAGGTGTTTTTGGTATTTTTTTAATGTTATGAAGCTCTAAATAAAGGATATAAACTTTCCCTGTTGCTTTTAGCTATGAAAAAATAAATAAAAACTTTATTTTCTGCTACTGTAAATTACCCATGAAAAAAAGTTATGATGTGTTTCATTGTGCTTCATTTTTTTATTACATGATATATTTATACTTTTAAGATAACAGATTTCTATTTTTTTATGAAACGCAATTTTTTTGACTATCTTCTATGAATGCCTTGTATTTTAGATTTCAGTTTGTATTATGAAGATTTCATATTAAAAATGAAAAAAACTGTATAAATGTTATAGATTAAAGTTAATAGCAAATATAATAAAATTGTATTAAAATGGTGAATCACGCATAAAGTATGAATGAAAGATGAGGTAATTTTCAGCTTTATGATTCTAGGCGATCAAAAATTATGTTTATTAATGATTTTATTTTTTGATGTAACTCAAAAAATATCTCATCATGGATGAAATTAAATGGAATTAAGTGTATTAAGTGGAATAGTTTTTTTACCCCTATCACACATAAAGCCATAGTAAACATACATTTATTATGTTCGTATTTATAAAAAAAAACATACAAAATCTCTCCTTCAGTGTAAAAATTAAATCCAAAAGTCTCAATAAGAATGTGTTTCAGATACATTTTCTATAAAATTACTAAAGATCAGTTTATGCAAATCAATGTGCAAGTACAGACGCTTTTGCAAAATTTGCCTTATCTTAAAATGATAGAGCTTCTGCCATTCTTTATAAATCCAATGTTTAAAGAAACTAATTTGTGTGAAAATACACTTTCTTGACATTGAAAATGCAAAACCAAAAAGGATTAGTTAGAAAATTCTACAAATTTCCTCATAGAAATCTAACCAAACTGAGCAAATGCTATGGAATCACAACTGTCCAGTGCATGTTAATTTAAGATATAAAAAAAGAAACTGGCCCAATGTGCAATTCTATGCTGTTATCTCTTTCATAGAAATCAGCGTCGAGATTTTTTTCTTGTTTTAGAGAACTCGTGTAATAGCTCAGAATGCCAGGGTAGCATCAACAAATGCAGTTACCAGCAGATTGACGATCTTTACGAAAAGCATTGGGGACCGAACTAAGAAAGCCATGTTGGTTCACGTGGCAAACCTCCATTAAGTTATGAAACAACTTTTCTACGCAACTACAAATACTTTATTATAAAATGTATGGGAACATAATTTATCATTGTTTGAGTTAAGTTCAGAAAAATAGGTTATTCCTTATAATCTACTCAAAATTATTATTGTCTAACTGATTCGAGATATGTCCCTTCTCAAATTCAATAATAATGTGTGAAATAAATTGATCTTTTGACAACAAGGGATTCAATATTTTCTTAATGAATTTAAATTTAGTTAACATTTCCTAAAGATTGTACGGTTTACTACAGGGAAGACTAACGAATTGTCTAACTTTATAGCAATAAAAAATATAATGAAGAAATATTCTAATATCTGAAAATTTTAAGAAATTGGATGCAATTTGACTGATGACAATTTCATTTTTGTGAGGTACTATTTAGAGGATGAAGGAATATTGCCCTTAATGTTAGAAAAACAGAAGGGACACTTTTCGATAATTGTTAAATATACTTCCTATTATGCTGAGAGTAAAACCATTAAATCTTGTTACTGTAAAACGCATATTGATAAACATTGCTGACCTCATTACTAGAAAGTTTAGTATATTTCATTTTTTTATTTTTCACTTTTCCACCATTATTTACTCAAGTTGGTTAATTTTATCAAAACCTGCAATTTTAAATATTTTAATTCTAAAATAGCGTTAATTGAATGAATTTGTATAGCATAGTTTTAAAGATTCAAAGACCTTATTAATTGTTAAGAACAGGAGACATCGTAATAAATCTTTATAAATTGAAAAACGATCAAATAGAACTTCAGTTTTCACTGCTTTCAATTGGGAATCATTGATTTTAATAACATTGAATAGAATCCAAAGTTTAAATTATTATAAATGTGTTACGATTTATCAATTAATGAATGTAATAATTTGACGACTAATATTGTAAAAATTCTGTTATTCTAACATTCCTTACGAAATATATTTTTCAAATTAATTTTAGCTTTTAGCAATAAATATGTGAATGCAGAAAATTTTTAACACTTATAGTAATAAAAATGATATTATTAATACTAAATTCCTTACTCGATATATAGTCACTGATCTCAAAAACAATTAAAATAACAATTATTGTAAATATTTGCATTTTCATAAATCTAAATAAATTTTAATGTGTATTTAGATAGTCACATTAAATTTTTCCGACAAATTATTGATATTTACTTTAAAGAAACAAATATTTAATAGGAATGGTGCAAACAATCATTCATTTATATCGCTTAATAACTTACAAATAAAAATATTTCAAATATTTAACACATGAACTTAATAGATTCATGATATAGAAATTTTTCTTACAATTCATATTAATGAGAAACTAATATTTGAAAAAAATTATTTCATTAATCTGAAGGACTTCTACATTAATTTATTTACCTGAACCATTGAAAGTTTTAGTAATTAATAAGGATGCAATTAGAAAGGGGAAAAATCACCTCGGATCCCACGTGTAAAGGAGAAATGAAACCTCTCTGTTCTCTATGAGGTCGATCTCGAAAATCTCGTCCCAGTCGAAGCTGTGCTCTCCAGTTCGGATAACTGTTCTTGCTTTATGCACTCTGTCGCATTCTATAACACAATATAAGTCACGGAAATGATCGCTATGGGCAGTGGGCTTGAGACCGCGACCTGATAACAAATGGATCCACAGCAGACCACTGTAGCCTTTAGGTCCTTGAGTAGGCTCTCTAACAGGTGTCACTGGCGTGATACTCGGTCTAGGCCTGTATTTGCTATAAAATGTTTAACATGTTTGAAGATACTTTTAATCATGTTAGCATACTACATATAACATAAGTTTACTTAAATTCAAATATATTTTAAGAGCATGGAAATATTTTTTCCTAAATGGGCGATATTAACTAATTGAGTGACTTTGAGCATGTTATTTAATATCTTTTACTCATGAAATGTATGTGCATTTGTTTGAAGAAAATGTTTGAAATGTATTGTAATTTTTAATAAAAAAATTAAATTTAACCACTATTAGATAAGAAAATTTAAAAAATTAATATTTAAACTTTGAAATTAATTATTAAAAAATAGAAAAGGGGCCGAGAAAAAAATATGAAAATAATTAATAAACATTTACAGCCCCAATGATTGCTTTTAAAATAGAAGAAAACGCACTTTTCATAAAAGTAAAATATTTCATCCAGAAATATTTTATAATATAAAATATTTCTAATATTTTATATAATATAACTTTCGATTGAAAAAATGGGTAGAAACATATTTTGAAAGATATAGATTTCACAGATGTTAAATACCCTAAATCAAATTTCAATTAAGTTCCTTATTTTCATGAAGCTTCAAGATTTATTTTTAAATATGTTACTACAAAATAAATCACAGCGAAACTGCCGGCAATATTTTTTATTGATTTGTGAGTTCTGAGTTAACATGTTTCACATCAGAAAAACAAACAAATAAAAATTCCTGTATTTGTGATTCTTGAAACAATATTTTGATTTTTGAATAAATAGTTTACCACCATAAAATTATTCTAAATAATTGTAGAATTTTTGATCACAATAAAAATATATAGAGTTCAATAGAAAAACATCAACAGGTTCAAATCAAATTAATGTACTTTTAATATCCATAAGTAAAAGACACTATGAATGATATTTGCATTTCACAACTGACCCTTTGTTTTATTTGAAAATGTGTAATAGTGACCTATAAGTTAAAATAAAGTATACGCCTCTAATAACATATTTGTAACAAGATACAATAACAAATTTTTGTATCCCTGCTAATCCCGTTTTGTGAAGTCGTATATAATTTTTCATATCTCGTTATTTTTTTTTTATGATGTATGATTATCTTGTTACAAACTTCTCCACAGAAACAATACAGTTTAATTTAAATTCTCTGTAAAATAACTATATGACAAGTAATGGGAGCAATTTTTTAGAAAAAAATATAGAATTTATAAAAAAAAACTTCTGATACATGGAAAAAATGATAAAATTTATATTCAACATTTTGTTGAAATGTAAGCTCATTATTTAGTAGAAGGAATGCATGTCAATTACCTAAAGATAATACACAAAATTATGTTCCATCATTAGTGCGCATTACTCATACTATTTTTAAAAAAATTTTGCTGAGAGATACGTTTTCCTTCTCTCTCCGCCATAATACTTCTGTGCATTATGAGATGAAATAATTTAAAGGAAATAAGCTTGTTAAGAGCTTGATAAATTACTCTATACTACTAAATGTGTGCGTATTAGTAATCAACAGTTTCACTAAGAAAGGAAAGTTTTCAAATTCCGGGTTTTTATCGTAATTAATGTCTGTCGTAGTTACATATTGGACGGACAGAATTCAGCTATAGGCATGATTCATTTAGGGTTTATAAAATATCGGTATATATAAAACATGACTACTAAATTTAAAATACTTTCTAGTCTTCAATTAAATAAGATAAATTCATTGAAAATAAAATTATAATCGTACTTGAAATCCCGAGGATCCAGGCTGACAAGATGTAGGCGATCCTCCGAGGGTTTTATGGGTGTGGGGTGGGGGACGGATATCCGAGGGGCGTACGCCCCACCCGCTGGCAGTGAATCTTCACTCGGAGTATGGAGTCGCCGAGGAAATGTATAAATTCCACGATATTCTTCCTGCAATGCGAAAATAAGGATTTGAAACAAAAAATTGTCTTGATCTCAAAAGTGTATGATTTGTACTTCTAAATATTTTCCTGTATAATTGTATGAATTATAGAATAATGTATTTACCATGAAAGCATATTTCAGCCATTTAATATTTTTATATTCATCCCATTGAAATATTTTAATTCTTTGCTTGGATTGTTACTGTACAATTTTAAATTGACACTGTAAAATTAAAATACTAAATGCCAAATCTTTTATAAATCAATTTAATATTTAGAGACAGAAAAAGTGACTCTATCATATGATAATTATTGATCATCTATAATATATTGAACATACAATAAAAGTTTTTAGTCTTCATAAGAGATTAATTTAAAAAGTCGGGAATGTTTCATATAAATTAAACTTTTAATGATCTCAACGAGTGTTTTCCTATTTGTTGCCACCTCTTCACTTAGAGTGATATGGAAGAGAAGAAATCCGAATTAAAGCCATAATTTCATGATGATTTTATTAAAACCTATAATTTTTAATTTGCAATACTTTATATATATATATATATATATATATATATATATATATATATATATATATATATATATATATATATATATATATATATATATATATATATATATATATATATATATATATATATATATATATATATATATATATATATATATATATATATATATATATATATATATTATGTTTTAATGTTTAAGTGAAATAAATTGACTAGATTATTTTCGAATCGCTCATGCTTTGTGTTTACCTTACATTAGCACGATTTTCTCCATTTTTTCTATTGCTTCTAAGTGATAGACTGAAATAGAATTTTACCATCTCAACACTCTAAAATACTTCGTAAATTATTGAAAATAAAATTTAATTCCCTATCATTTTTTAATACATCGAGTGTGGGAACTGTGTTCTGTGTGAATATGTGCATTATAACAATAATAATTTTAAAATTCCTGAAGATGAAAACATTGTTTTCTCTATACAAATATTAAATGGAAACAGCTTAACTATATTTTGCTAGATTCAGTTATTAATTTATTTTAGAAACAGTTGTAAAAACTTGCTATAAGACCTGTCGCATGGTGTCCAACAGGGATTCCGCGCTGTGTGCGATCCTTCCCAGAGTTGAAGCAGTGTGTTGACCTCTTCTCAGTCTCTCGTAAATGGCAGACGTGGATGGAGCCCGGCTCATCCATGCCTGGTATTCATTAGATGTGAACACACTCGGTGATCGGCGACTACCTTGAGGATGGGCTGAATTATAGGAAACAAAACTTCTTAATGAACTATCTTGAATCGAAATAATGATAAATTGAAAAATTACTATTTATATATGCATACATAAATAAGTATATGCTTTATAAGAAAAATACTTTTAAACCTTCTGGATTATCTTAAGATTGAAAGTTAATTTTTCCTATATAAAAGTATATTTTATTGAGCATTAAAACTTGTAATTATGTATAATTCCTCATATTTTTTTTTCAGTATTCTAAAAATAAAAGAATCATTTTAATAAGAGGAAATTTTGCGTGTCATTAATCTTATAATGAATTAAAGAAATATTGTATTAAAAATGATCACCTACTGAAAATAAAGATTTTTTCAATTATTAAATAAATAAAAATATCAATAAAAAATTGTTAAATTTTATATTCAAATAAAATTTAAATGACCATAGTTTTAATAAAGAAGTTGTATTATTTTTGGAAATGGGAAAGGGATTTGGTCTTTCCTGAACCATGTTGTATTAACAAAAAAGTTATATTCATTTGCACATGGTTTTTTGTTTTTCCTAAACAATGTTGTATTTTATATATTATGGTCTTTTTTAATTGTATATAAAATATTTTGTTTATTCTCTCTCTCTCTCTCTCTCTCTCTCTCTCTCTCTCTCTCTCTCTCTCTCTCTCTCTCTCTCTCTCTCTCTCTCTCTTATATATATATATATATATATATATATATATATATAAATATATATATTAGCCAATTAAAACATTTAGGACATTAACATGGCTCATAAATTTATTAGATGGAAAATAGATAGCTGAATTCTGTGCTACATTTAAAAAAAAACAGTTAAATTTTGAATCAATCATAATTTTAGATTTTTTTTAGTATGAGAAAAGAAAAAATTAGAAAAGTAAATAAGTAACAAGTTTATCATATGTTTTCTTTAAATTTTTTGGATTATAAAAATAATTTTAAAAAATTGTAGTTGAACAATAACATTTTATAAAAATTTCTTTCAGTTTGTGTTATTAACAATAATTTTAAAATATACAATAAGGCTAACTCAACAGAGATAAATTTAGAAAGGATATAAATTTTGAAATTGAGTGTAATATTTTTCTATAACATTAAGTGTTACGCCAAATACATTTTAAAACAATTAAGATTTGATATTTAAAAAATTATGTTAACACTAAAAATTCAAAAATTTCAAAAGGTATACTAAATCTCCTTAAAACAACATATTGCTGAAAAGTTTTGCATCGATGTTTAATATTAGTTAAATATTGTTCCTTATAACAAAAATGGCATTCAAGTAACATTGAAATATAGCTTAAAAATATAAAGAAAAACAAATTATATGAAAATCATTATTCTTTCTATTGTTCAGTTGTTATATATTTTCAATTTTCAGTTTAAGTCATTCAATTTTCTATTGATTTCATTTCTTCATTCATATTATCAAATATTATGTACCATAAATTAAATTATTATATCAATTAATTTGAATCTGAATCACAATTAATATGTTCACTTAATTTAATTCATATAATAATTTACTTCTATTCATGTATACCTTTTTCCTTTGATACCTTCAGACAGCAAATTTAAATTTATGGATCGCAGTTTTAAGAAATCAATGAAATGTTCTGCAAATCAAGTGAAAAAGGTATGCTATTTTGAAAATTGTAAAAATTAATTTCATTATTTACTGAAATTTTATTCAATGTGTTTATTCATTGAAATTAAGAAATTGTGCATTTTAATTACAGTATATAATTTGTTTTTTGAAAAATATTTGAACTCTGCTTTAAAAATATTTATATAAAAATGAATTCTGAAAGAAAAATTTATATTCATGCTCAATTTAATGAGAATGCATTAAAAAAAAAACATTAAATATCATTGTTAACTCTTTGAATCGTACACGTTTGATTTCTGTGAATTTCTTCTGTCTCGACATATCAGCTCTCTTAAATAAATATTTTAATGAGCACATGATTGTTATGAAAATATATTTTTCATCAATTAACCCATTAATCATATCACAATTTTTATATTTTATAACTTGTATGTTGATAAATATTGGAATGAGGAATAGCTAGTTTTTTCTCGCTCTATCAGAAAAAAAAAATTCCATCAGTAAAATATTTCCCTGTTCATTTGTCATTTCTATGGTTTTTATTATGAAAATAAAGTGTTCATTTAATCGTTCTTGAATGGTTTATCCTGTTTCTTCCTAATTCTCATTCTGAAATGCAAAAATGAATGATTGAAGAAGTTTTGGGCCATTGTTGTTTTCATATTCACAGCATATGTCTTCTGAAGAAATTCAGTGAAGTCGATGTAATTCACCCCGATAAAATGTATAGGTAATAAAATTCAAAATGCTAAATCTTATTCACCTGGCATCTTATTTAAACAACCTGAAAATAATCAAAAAGAGAATAAACTTCTCATTAAAATATTCCCGATTTTTACTTTTTAGTGTATTTAATCCTTAAAATAAATGAATTATTCATAATCTTGTATATTTATAGATTTTGCTATTATACTAATTGCATATATATTCTAAGCCAAATATCATAGCTTTATTTTGATAATCTTATTTTGGAGTTATCTTTCACTTAAAATTTTTAATGGACAAATATTTTGAGATAACTTTTTTGTCATTCTTCAATTGCTTAGTTAACTTTACAGTTTAACTTCAGGGATATGTTGTTAATAAGAAGCTTAGTGAGTTTTAAATTATTCTTATGTCTCATGATGCATCTTGAATAGAATAATTTGAAATAATTTTCCCAATATACTCATTAAATATCTAACATAAGAGTATGTATTTACTTTTGTCAGAAACAGGAAGGATTAAATCTACTAGTTCTTGAAAATATTTGTGAAGAATACTACTTACGCCTCCTCATCGATCTCGTGGCTGGAAGCTCTGGCGCTGAGACGGCCCCGTCACTCTCCTCTTGGGAATCATAAGGCAGGGATGTGGTGAAGCGGACAGCCTGGTGTCGACTGTAGCCGCTTCTCATGGACCGTGGCAGTGAGTTGCTGCGACCCCCATAGTGACTATAGCTGCGTCGGGAGCCACCCATAGTCCAATAGTCCTGGGCCTCTGTGTCTGAGGCACTCTCGATTCCTCCCATCCTATCTCGTCCAGCACCTCGACGACGAAGGATGCCACCACTTCTTGGGGGCTCTTCATATCGACGCACTCTACCGCGGTGCTGCATAGTGGGAGACACGTGGAATGTCCTTCGAGGGGGCATCCTGTAATCACTCTCAGTCCTCAACATACCCGTGGAACGGCGGAGAGGCGTCGTCGCCTCAATGTCATAGCCACCCCTGCTTGGGGGCACCATGCTTCGAGTTCTGCGGTGGTGGGGTTCGTATCTGTCACGAGGTGGGGGTGGTCGCTCCTCCGGGTAGAACGAGTGCACCCTCTGTGCCAGCCGTTCCAGGCTATCAGGGGGCTGGGGCTTGTATGAAGCTACTTTGGTGGGTTGTTCCGTGACGATTGGTGGTGGTACCACCCATCTCGGAGATACAGGCAGTGGTTCTTCTCTCCTCCTGCTGGCAGTGTACTGCTGATGGGTCGGGGGCGCGTGGTGGTAGGGATGGTGGTGGTGTGGAATCTTAGAAGGGCGGTGTAGGCTGCTGGTGGAAGGTTGGGAATTGTAGTAAAGGTCTTCTGGAGGGTGCTGTTTGGGTTGCTCATACCGGTGACGTTCTCTTTGGTGATCACGTTCACTTAGTTTAACAGCAATTGCAGGAACTTCTGGGGGAAGACCTTTCGTGCGAGCACGGATCAGGACTCCGTTTTCACTATTCTCTCCATTCGACAATTCTTCAGTGGTATCCTGAAAGAAATGAGATTACATGCATCAAAATAATTTTCATAAAGACTTGTAAAATTAGAGAGAATAAAAAAGTAATTCAAAGAGTTAATCGATACTAAATTTTGATACAATGCATGCGTTTTAAAACAAAGTCAAATCATGATAAAATATGATATTTGTGAAGGAAAACTATTGCGACAGTATTTTACTTTAAATATTAACAAAGATTAATCCATAACACGAAAGTATACGTATATTCATAAAGATATTCAGGGTTTTAGACATGTAATATAATTTTTATCAAACTGATTGTATAAACTGGAAATAGTTGATTAATTGATGATAAATTTAATAAATCAATTGGAAACAGATTTCCTTAAGGCGATGGAGAATTCATGTAATGAAAGGGATTCACTATGTTGCCCCTTCCTAATGAAGTTTTTGTTTTAATGAATTTTCAATCGTTTGAGAATTTCACCCTGTAATAAAAAGCACAATATCTTTAAGAAATATAATTTTCTCAAACAATTACTTTTGCTTAGTGCTCATTTTGATTACACTTATTTTTTATAATTGTCAAAAACATTTTGTATTGTATGTCTCTTTTTGAAAGAAAATTTCATTACATTAGATTGTTAAGACTATGCTTTTTTTGTAAAATACTAATGCAAATGTAATTCAAACCAAGTAAGACAGAGTATATTATTTTTTAGAATCTCAAATAAACGAAATGGTCTCAAAAATCGAAAAGTTTTCGACAAGAAATACAAGAGCTTTCGTATTATGAAAACATAAATGTTTTATGAAAATTACGCGTACGTCTTTCTGTGTAATGTCTATTATATTTGAGAATTATTTTATTTATAATTGACGTCAATAAAAAAATAAATCGTTAGTCTATCTGGTTTGCTTAAAAAATTCATGTGTTTCAGTTCATTGCAGCCTATCTATTCTCCTTTTATATCTAATCGATAATTATAAATGGTTATTGTTGGGGGTTTTATTGAAAGATTACTAATCAGAATTAGCGATGATACAGGTTATAACACTTAAGATCTAAACACGGAAATTTTGCTAAATGCGGCTGCTGATAACAAGAGAAAAAAATAATAAATAGTAATATTTAATTTATCCACACGTGCACAAATGATTTATTTAAATATTACAATCAACATTTCTAAATATGTCCTATATTTTGTAGCCACAGACAACAATTTTTATTAGGGAAGGTATATTTTTGCTCATCATTGAAAGTGCCATGCTGAATTGAAATCCTGCTTTAGCTATCCCATTTATGTTTTATTAACCCCTTGCCAGTGTCGCTCGAATTCAGTTCGGGCAATTACTGCGTGCAGTATTTGTGATGCCCGAACTCAGTTCGGGCAGAAGAAAAATTAACGTTTCTATTTTGTGAAGTTCGAGCTGAGTTCGTTTCTATTTTTTAGGATACTTAATTCCCTATTTTCCTAATAAATGACACAAGTGGTCCTAGTTTTTTACCAATTCCAACTTTGGTTCTGAAGGTAGTCCATGACTACAACAACACTATGGGAGGTGATGTTAAAGTCGATCAACATCTTACAGACTTTCCGGTTGCTAGAAAAGGAGGTAAAAAGTATTACTAGAGAAAATATTTTTCCATTTCCTACACCAGGCGTTATATAAATAACTCCTTTATTTTGCATACTTCAGCAGGAGGTGCGAAAAATATGAACTTCAGAAAATCAATTGTTGAACTAAATAAACCAAATGTTCAACTACAGGACCAGGGCGTCCTAGTGTAAGCTTACTGCTCCTCACAAGTCAACACTTCCCAGAACACATCCCATCAATGGGGAAAAAATCTACTCCAACCAGGCAGTGTTTTATATGCTGTTGTAAAACCGATGAACAAGGGAAGAGAATAAGGCATGAGAAAACAATTTATTGTAAAAAGTGCAATATATAGGCTTTTGAGTAGTACCTTGTTTTGGGAAATACCATACTGTAAAAGTTTTGTAAAATTTATGTATTGAAAACCATATTGTTGTGTTTTTATATTATACTAGTTTATACTAGTTAAATTTAGCTTAAAAATTTCGTTTAATTTGCTCAATATGAATAACATGTATGTGTAATCAATGTTTTATGTAAAAATTATAAATATAGTAGTTATTGTATTTAAAACTTTATTTTTGTAATATAAAAGTATATTTTAACTCTTATAATAATATAAAGAATAAAATTAAACAGTCAAAAAATTTTCCATTTTTGGTCCATTTTTCTGAAATATATGTCACAGTTAAGGGGTTAAAATGTCCTGCCGTTTTGAAGTCAAAATAACTGTTTCTGATAAGCATACAACTGACAATTAAATTTCAATGATAATTTAGCCTGCTATAGTCAAATCTAATTGAATTCTGTTGTAATATTTGTTGTTCAGTTTGGTAATACTTGTAGTATATAAAAATCAGAGTTTACAATCTAAATTTCTTTCACTTCTAGTAAATATAAATGGAAAAAAATTAGTCTCTTCCCTGTCTTTGTTTTTTCCTTGTAAGAATGGGTTGTGAATGATTGCCTACCCTATAAACAGGTACCTATGGCATGTGTGTACTAAGGAAGTTGGTCTCCACACCAAATTACTGTTCAATTGGAAAAGTGGAGCAGCGTATCCCATTTTGCCAGCGTAGCTTGCACATGACGACTACAACAACAATAAAATCAGTGTTTTAGGAAGAAAAACTTATTCTATAGTTTCAACAGATATTTTTTTCAACTGAGAAGCCCTTATATTGTAAAAGATTATTTAAACACACAGTTGTTAACAATTCAATCAAGCATTAAAAAAGGAAATTTTTCGTAAATTACTTTAAAGGAAAAACATTGAATGAGAAAAAGTAACAATTCATTTGACAAAAACAAGTCAATTCAAAAAGTAAACATCTACATTAATTTATCGGTCAATAATTTCAGTTCTATTTAAGAAAAATATAAATATAATAATGTAAATAATTATATGCAAGTTTATAATAACTCTTTCGTAGATATTAACATATAATAATATGCTAGTATCTAGTAGTAACGCTTTTATACTAGTAATATGCTAGTATAAAAACGAATTAAAAATAGAAATGAATTGGAAAAATCAAAGCAATGTTCCTAGAAGCCAAAACAAATCTTATGGACTAAAATTAAAATTTTTTAAAAGCAAACATTGGAGAATGTTATGGCAATTTACGAACATATGAAGATGATACTTAGGCATTTTGAAAAATTTCTGAATTACTGTAAAATGAAAAAACAGAATTACTGTAAAAAATAGAGTTTCTTTATTCAATTCCGGTATACAGTAATGATAACACCTACTGCCATATTTTTGGTCAACGAAGAATTTGTTTGAATGATAAAATTAATAGAAAAAAGAACACATCTTATTTCACCAGATCCTATGATAATGATTTTCTATCAAATTGCAGAAAATGTTGAGGGGTACACTCTTTTTTTTCTACACAGTACATAGAATACAGTTGAGAAATCACTTTTTCACCAAAATAAAAAGTAAATGTCCATTGAAAATCTCCCTCTTCTTGTAGAATGGCCAAAAATTGTAAAAGATGGTTTTACAGATGACATTAAATATTTTTTAACAAAGAATAGTAAATAATTAAAAAGTATATTGATAATTTTGTTCTTAGACCTGCCTAAAATCTTCATTAGTTTGTTTTAAATAATGTGAGAATTGTTGGCTGAGTAAAATTGAACCATAAATCCGTCTCTTAATAAAGCGTTAATATATTCAAAGAAGAAAAAAATTAAATAAAAATTGTTGAGAAAAATTTATACTTTCAGATGCGCGTAACATGTATTAGTATTAAAATAAATTTTAAAAATTTAATATATATATATATATATATATATATATATATATATATATATATATATATATATATATATTCCTATTTTTTTATATAAAAATTGCTTGGTCACATTATTCTGTAATAAATTAAAGGATGAAGAGAGTTGATTTTCTTATTGATAATTTTATATATGAATATCATTAACATTGTTATGCATTATATTTGAATAAACATTGGATCATATTTAATATTAGAAGCATTATGAGAAAAACTCTGAGACTTTTTATTTAAAATATTGCTCAAAATTACCATTTGCTACTTAATTTCTTTAATAAAAATTAATTTTAAACTAAGTGTACAGTTTCCTAAAATTTAAATAAAAAAATAATTGTCAATTTAATTAACAAATTAGTTACTCCCTACACAGAAAACTGTTTATCCTTTATCAAGATTCCCAGAATTTGCATTTGTGTTATTCTTTTGTCTCTGTATAATACTACATATATATATTATTCACATTTTTGCTGATCTTGCTAGTAACAATTACACAATTAACTTTCTTTCACATCAAGAACGCATGAATCAAAAAGCTGAAACTATCTTAATATGTTTTTTAAAAAATGTACTCATGTTATAGTTTTATGATAATTAAATTCTTTTCATTATTTTACTAAAATTTTTAAGTATTTCAGAGTTTTTCCCGCATGGTACTTCAAAAGGGAAGATTTTTCTGCTCCTATTCTGTTATTATAAAAACCAAAGGTAAAAGTTTTTCTACTATATCTTTATTCTCAAAATGATTACTTAATTAATTTTCATCTTGAATGTTAAATGAAAGAGAGATTTCATGCAAGTTGTTATTATGAAAACCCATTGAAGAATTATGATTTTGAACCTCTCATTTATTAAGAAACGTGTTATTGTAAGTACATAAAGTTGGTTTTTCTTACAATTCACTGTGGAAAGTGACTGCGTCGATACCTTTTTGATGACGACGACAGGAGGTCTTCCTTCCTGTGGCCTCCTCGTCAGCTCCCGTATTCTAGTGCCTCCGCTGTAGATACGTGACCGGATGGTGAGCACGAGGCGGCGCGGAATGGACATGATAATGACCACGTCATCCAGACTCATATGCCGAACATCCACCAAGTTGACAGCCAAGATCTCGTCGCCCACTCTGAGCAAGCCGCTGTTGTAGACGGCCGATTCCAAGGCTATTCTCGATATGAACACGCCATCCGTCTCGCGCAGGCCATCACCTGTCGTAAGCACATAATAAAATGACCAATCAAGCAAATATCCCATATAAATCAAATGTAAACTATTATGTAGTTAAATTTATAAATGAAATAAAACATAGTTTTAAGAGTAAAAGAAATTCTGGCATGTATGCAAAATAAGAAGTTTCAAAATTAAAATGTGTTCATAGCATGAGAAATAAAGGAAATAAATAAACATATAATACCACAGATATAAATTTGACTTGAAAATTTTGAACTTTTTTATGAATAATACCTTATAATTTCTTCAAAAATGGAGCTTCTTCCATAAATTATCAAATTAAATGTGATACACTATCATTTTAAGATAAAAACAGAAAGATCACATTGAGTTAATTTTTAGGCGAATTAATTTAAAGTTTTACAAAGAGAGAGTGTCATTACTGATGTTTACAATAAATAATGCTTATAGATTCTAATACCTATCTATTTTTCTAAACTTAAAATATATTGAAACGAACTTTAAATGATATATAAATATGCCATCTCATTTAACTTTTTAAAAAATATATTATTTCATGAAAATTTGGAATTTTAGTCATATATTGCTACAATAGGAAGGAAATTACAATTCTTTGGGAAGAATTCTTTAATATATCAAAATATTTTATGTGTAGAGAAGTTTGTAATAATTTTCAAGCATATTTAAAAAATATTGATAGTTGAAAATGAAAATTTTTACAGATTTTAAAATGAAACTCTGGACATACTCTTTGCAATGATTTCTTGGCGTATAGACGACTAAAATATGCTATGACAATGCATGTACGTGAATTTACAAATTGAAACAGCACATATAGAATATCATTATAAATAATCTTAGAATTTTTTCCCTGCTCTATACTACTAATGTTTGCATATTATACCATCATATTTAGGGATATTTCAACTTGAATTCTAAATTTAAGAATTAATATATGATTGAGTGAAAATTAAATTTTTTTAAACACTTTTAATCTTTATTTCACCTAGATTTATCATTCTCGTTTTTTTCTATTTGATATAGTAATATTGTATATCAATCTGCCACTTTAGACTGCAGACTAATAATCACAGTTTATCTGATGAATTTAAAGTTCCTTTGTCCATAGTCAATATTTCTCAGCAATTGTATTGTTTTTTTTAACGCATAATGTTATTCTTATCAATAAACTAATTTTAATTTGCTCAAAATAGATTTATTTATTAACATTTCATTCTTGTACGATATATGTTCATCATTTAAAGTTTTATATGATAATTTTTAAAAAAAGCAGATGACAAAAAGGATGAAAGATAACTTTTATTGCATATAAATAATTTAATTAAAACAAAACTTTAACAGATCAAGGAGATTACAAATAAACTACTTAACACTTTTGATGGCTAATTTTACGATACAGTATAATCTTAAATACCATAAGTTATTTTTATTTGTTCGCAGATACATTGTAGTCTACTACAGTAATTACTTCATTGACGTTGGCGAACATAATTTGCTTCCATTTAAAATAAGAACAAGTCATACTTTCCATGGAAAAGATTGCAAGGAATGTATTTCTTTTTCAAGCCTATTTTAGATTGTCATATGTTTTCAATTATGTTAAAAACAGAGAATATAAATAATACCTACACCATAGTAGAAATTAGAACCATAGTATTACCTAAACCATAATATTATCTTTAATCATCTTTTATTTTTCACATTTTGACAAATTATGAAATTAGAATATTCGAATTTATCAATATAAATCTACGTTACAAATGTAATGATCAATAATATTTTACTCAATCCATCAAAATACATAAATTCATACAGATATTATTCATCAAAAAAATTTGCTTCATAAATATATGTAAAGTATTAAAAAAGCATGAATGATGGCTTGCATTTACGTTATCAATCAATCAAAACAGCCACACACATTTCCAATTACATGGAATTAATTCTTTTATAGAATGAACTTTATTTTGAATAATTTCTTATCAGTATAATGGGTCATGACTTTCTTTATTTGTAAGATGCAATGGGAAATGTGCAAAATGCTAATAGCCATGAAAAACTTATTCCTTATAAAAGGACAACAGAATGTAGAGATCGATATATTTATGGCTACAGATTGTGCAGAAAGTTTTAGATGCTCTAATATCTGCTATAATAGTTTCAAGACAATTGGTTGAAAGTGACTCGAAAATACATCGTCCTTTACGTAGAATACCATCAACGAATTATTGAAGTGAAAAATTACAACGGAATCGTACAAGAAAGATTTGGACAACGGAATGGCACAATATGGTATTCAATAATCTCATTGTGCCATTTAGTTCTGATAAATCATGAATCTGTTTGAATAATGATTGTTACAGAATGGGAGACTGGAGGTATCGGAAAGATTGTTTACCATAGCATTCGTCGAAGGGTATAGCGTTTGAAGGGGCAATCAACTACAATCGTAGATGACCCTTTACTACACATCAGTGTGTGAAACATTGAGCACACAACTGTACATTGATGATGTACTACAAACCGTTGTGCTACCGTGTCATCAGCAGCTGCAAAATAGCTTTTCTAGCAGACCAAAGCAACATCACACAAGACACTCTTTAGGGAAAAACCTTACAGCATATCCAATTACTTTCTTTACCAGCGATGTTTCTTGATCTTTCACAGGCAGAATACATCTGAGAATTCACAAAACACCATTTCGTTATAATGACCCAACCTTCTTAGGATGGCAAACCAAGAGAATGATTCAGGACATATAAACTTAATTTTTAAGTGCCCCACCTCACGTTGATTCCCTTCTTTTCAGAGTCTTTACTTGCATATCACGAGAGCAGATGATATTTTTTACTAATTATTCTGCATGTTTTTTCAATGTATAAATTTTTCTTTTTGTAAATAATAACACTAACTTACATATACCTTATCTATGTGTATCAATATTTATCGCATTCTACTCAATATCCTATGGTATGGCATTTTTTAAGTTTGTAAATGTACAATATATATTTTTACGTTCACCGTATGTTGAAGTAGTTTCAAATAAATTAACGATTAACTATGAGTTATCAACAAAAACTAATCTAATAATTTTAACCAGTGAAAATGAGCTGCTGATATAAATGATTATTTTAATTAATAACATTTGCAGTTTATTTCAGTGTGTTCATATTAATTTTTCTTGATATTTTAGTATAATACATGAAAAAATCAAAACTGTTAATATTAATTTCCAATTTAAGATTTTTTAAAAAATTAATCCTCCCCTTCAATCAATATTACCATGAAAATTTATCATTACAACAGAATTTTAATATTTTTATAAGAGACATTTTAATAATTTGTTGAAATGCTAGAATTAATGTTTTCTAATAATTGCCCTTAATAAGCTTTTATAGCTCCTTTTCGAGAAATTTAAATTGATTTTTTACTTGGAAATAAGATCTAAGTAAAAACATGGTTTAATGCTGAAATGAATAAAATATCTGTATGCCATACATCTCTATTGAAATATTTGAAATGATGTTTGCCAGTTCTTTAGTATTCAAAAGAACAATTTGGAGAGTAGCCAGAAAAATTCCATATGTGATAATTCTTGAAGAAGAATCTGATAGAGTACATATA
Source organism: Latrodectus hesperus (assembly GCA_037975125.1). Lineage (NCBI taxonomy): Eukaryota > Metazoa > Arthropoda > Arachnida > Araneae > Theridiidae > Latrodectus > Latrodectus hesperus. Next base: position 972,949 of record JAJQOW010000019.1, on the reverse strand, counting down.
TATAAATAAAGCTTTTTCTTTTTGGAAAGAAGCCATGAAAAGTCTTAAGCGAAATATTACCTTTCATAACTTTGATTGCATTTAGCATGTATTTTCTCATTCAATATTTAATAATGCATTACAATATTAATTTTGCGTCGTATAAGGGTACCTGTTTAAATGTAATGACTTCATTCAAATAGTTATGATACGAAGTGTGAAATTTGATTAGTTTTTAAAGTTTCAATTGATTGTATAATGTGTAAATTTTCATGAAATATCTTTTATAGAAAAAATAATTTCCATGCAGACATTGAGACTTTTATTGGAAATATTAGAATAATATTTGGTCAAATTTCAAGACTTTTCCTATCAATAAAACTAAAACATTTTCAAAGTAATAATAGAGTTATTAAATACATTAAATTAGATCGAATAAATTTACCTTTTCTTAATTTATTTCCTGAAGAGTTATTTTATACGTATTAAAATAATATAAGTAATAATTATACCAGTTATATTTATTAGTTTTATTAGTAATTATACCATTATATTTATTCTTCTTTCATAATGAAATGTAATTGTTGACAAAAATATAATTATTGTAAGAAGACAATCAGAATAGCAGTTGTGAGAACTCATTGGCATAAATTGACCGATGGGTAAGAGCAAAAAATTTCACCCGTAGCTGAGCCATGCCAAATAATTTTAATATGTGTTCAAGTGAACTAATCATATTTCAGGTGAACAATATTCTTGGAAGTCAATCGTAATACCAAACTCTGTGTTGAGGATGCGATCACAAGTCTTGTGGGGATCTAGATGCCCATATTTCGAGATCTAAATATTCTATAAATTATTGTATTGAAAATTCTTCATTTCAAATTTGATAAACAGCTATATAGTTAGGCATAAGTTTGAAACAAAAGATATTATTCCAGCAAACTATGAGCCATTACTTCTTAGCGGCTATCAAAAATAATAATTTGATATATTGTGTTCTTTTCATTGATGAAGTTACATTTCAACATGTTGCTGTTGCATCATTATGCTTTCTTGTACGTAGTCCTGATATTGGCTCTACCAGTTGGATGGAAGTCTTCGTAATTTAGAAACTGGGACCCAGCAGAAGATCCCCAATACTCCAATCCACATGTAAAGAAATGTGAAAAGGTACATTGTAGGATCTGAACTAATGAACAACCTAATGTGTTGGATTAAGGATGCTGGATTAGGAACTAATGTTGGGATTCAAAGCATTATATTATGAAGGTATTATTGATAAACGATGAAATTAAGGATACTGTTGTGTTCTATCAGGATGTAGCACCATTTTATTTAACCTGAAACTACGGTATTACTTCAATCACACTTTCCCTGGCAAAAAATTGCTCGGAATTTACCATGCTCATTCTATTTGACTTCCTACTTGCGTGGGAATTTGTAAAATTCAAAGTATAACAAGTGAGGGCATGCAATATTTAACTGATGAAACTGCTTCAATAAAGGAATTTCTTCAATAGACATACGGAGCAACACTCTGTTGCATCAATATATATAGATATATATATATATATATATATATATATATACATCAGTATATATATATATATGTATATATATATATATATATATATATATATATATATATATATATATATATATATATATATATATATATATATATATATATTATATATATATATATATTATATATATATATATATATATATATATATATATATATATATATATATATATATATATATATATATATATATATATATATATATATATATATATAATAAATCACTTTTTTATAATAGTATTTCATTTATAGAAACAGAGTTGTTTGATTAAAAATATATTAGTTTTATGATCCAAATTTTTTCTATTTTTCAAATCTTCAAGTTTACAACTAGTTTTATTGGTCTTTTAAGAGTTCTCAAAAACGAGTGTCTATTGTAAGTGTCCTATAAAAAACTAAGATAAAGGCTGATAAATTTACGGCAAGTATAATATAAGTAATAATTAATAATGCACTGATTGTTGGGAATTTTTACTTTTCCATAAAATGCATGATAGGTACTGAAAAAATACACCATAAACAAAATCACTATTTTGAAAATATTTTTTATTTCCTGTACTTCAAATAGTATTTTAATATAGAAAAGTATGTACTTAAACTGACCTAAATCGAAAAAATAAACTCTCTCAATCTTGATTAATATTTAGAACTTCATATATATTATTTAAATTATATAAACTGTATATTTAATTCCGAAATAAAAGTCAAATTAATAATAAAAGCAATGAAAATTAAATTTAACTCTTACACAGTAAAGAGTCAGATTTTGATTGATATCCAAATGGCTTTTAAATTTTGTATATTATTTAAATAAGTAATTTGTACAATATTTAAATTATTTTATATCTCTGTTGTAAGAATAGTATAGTCATATCTGAATTGTGTGTATGTGTGGAATACAGAATAAGTAATCCGTGTTTCTTACTGAAATGTTTTTTAATTACCTTCTCTAATGTAAAGGCCCAGAGTTTGCCCGGGCCTTTTGATGATCTCAACAAAGCGGACGACATGGGTGCCGTCCGCTGCGCTCAGATACTTTCTGTAGGTGTCCGCACCCACGCGGCCGAGACTGCAAGGGTCGAACATGCGAATGAGCATCTCACCCCCACGATTCTCCACCGCGTCCACGTGAGCCGCTGTTGCTGCATCGAAGTCGTTCTCCACTGCCTCGATCTGTCGGAAGATTTCGGAGCTGATGCCGCTAACTTTTCTGAAATCTCTCTGCACTACTATGCCATGCGGGGGTTGGGGTGGTCGTAGGCGGACGCGCCGAACGACACCCCCTTCCTCCGTCAGAGCTTCCACGGTGTCCACACCCCTGGCGTCCTGATGGAGAAAAAGAAAGAACTCTTAAGAATGAACGAATTCTTTAATAAATTAATAATATCAGGTGGAAATAGTTTAAGGTAAGATGATAGTTTAAGATAAAGAGTGATTTTTAAAAAAAATGATCGCATGAATTTTCTTTAGAAAAAAATTAATAGTTAAGTGTTGAGAAAAATGTTATCTCAACTTTGAGAGAAAATGTTGGCAATATGATTAATTTTATATCGATTATCAAGTCAAGTCAAAAGATCATTCCTTTAAGATACTATCAATACAAAGTTCCAGTAAATTCCTATGTAGACTTTTTTAATAATTTTTACACGTTAAACGTACATTAATTAGAAATCAGAAGTTGAATTGAACTTTTTTGACCAATACCAGTATCGTATGATATTTAAATAAGCTTTCGATGACTGTTGCCTTTTGTTTTTAAATTTCTAACTTTTGTATTCATTTATTATATACTACCTGGATATTATTGTATACTACTTGTTTAAAATTCCGGATTTTAGATATTAAAATATTTTTATGAAAGATCATTATCCACTTGTCATGGAAAACTGAGAGCCATTGCTTTGGAGAGCTTGGACTTCTACCTGTTGTTCCGCAAAAGGTATTTTATAATGATAAAATTGTACATTGCTAAGGCCATGATTTTGGCACTTGGAGTAATTTGACTTGACTTCAAAAGGGCACGACACCAACCAACCAACCAAAGGTTATTATTCTACTAAATATAACATGATTGTTATAATTAAAAATGATATTTCATAATTATGAACTAAACAGGGGAACTGGTAGCTTATTTTTTAAAAAAATGTAAAGAACAGAAATCACATTAAGCATGAATTTCTCAAAAAAAAAAAAAAAAAAAAAAAAAAAAAAACGAATTTTGGGTTGCTTAATGAAACTACAGTTGATAAAATTTTAGTTCCAACTAAATATTCGCCTTTGATGAAATCTCTAATTAAAAAAATATTATATGTATAAAAAGTACGTAAGCTATGAAAAACTATTACTCACACAAACATTTCGGAGGCAAAAAAGCCCCCAGATTATTTTCATACTATATGAATTCAAAACAATTCTAATACATATCGAATATTATAATTTTTTTTCACTTATAGTTTTTAATATGAACAAAGTAACGAAATCAATATTTAATGACTATTACACCAATTTTTAATGATTAAAGACCATTATCTGTTCTACAAATCATTCGATGAATCTTTTAGATACAAAACTCTAAGCGAATTACATAGACAAAATTCTAAAGATGTGAGCATTTTATCTTAAAATATTTTCATCTTTAAATCCCCATGTGAAATGTACACAAAATTATACAATCGACTTTGTTACTAACAAGATATTTTAAAACAATAACTGGACTAAGCTTTAACTTAGTCCATTTAGAGATGCCGATAGCTTCTCCACTTTAAAAAAAGACGGAAGAAATACAGTAAAAATCACTGTTATTTAAAAAGCTGTTATAGGAAACTAATGATTACAGTAAATTTAACTGTAAAATTCAGCCGTAGAAAATCGTTTGCTGAGCATGCGTATTGAATTGGCGGGATTAAAGTTTCTTCTGTTCTTGTGACAAATAAATCAAATTAATTTCGCCATTTATTTGCCCTTATTTTCGTTTGGTGAAGTTGGTGATATTTTGAGAATAATTTTTCCTTTAGTTGAAGTTCTATTGAAATTTAATCACCAAATATAAGGTATCGTATACTTTTCATACTGTTTATTATGCAAGTTGTTAGCTAACTTTGATATACATACATTCTTATAAATTTAACTGAACATTTCAAAAAATTCTAAGCTGAATTTACAAATCATCATAGTTACTTGTATTAATTCAATGTTAATATTTTTTTACTTACTTTTTATTAACATTTAAATTATTTTATATTAGTTTGGTAACATAATTGATTAGTATTTTAGTTATCAAATTTTCGGTGAAATTAGAGTTGTATTTAAGTACTTCCATTGTTATAAAAATTGCTTAGATATATTTCTTTCGAAACTAAAATTGAATGTTCATCTATTGCTGTATTTTTTAGATATATATTATTAAATATATTAATGGAGTTTCAGTTTATTTCGTTGTTCAAATTTCCTGATTTTTCTTTCACTGTAAAATGATATAATTCATTGTATGTTAACTAAATATAACATAATTTCTTTATATTTTCTAAATAATTTTTTTGATTAGAATTTTATTTAAAATGTTCATTTTTTAATACAGATCGTTAAATAGCATTCTATTTATGATCATTAATTTCAATTCCATTTTGTAATATGCATTCAAATCATTTTTTAGGCGTAAATATTTGTAAATTCTTTCAATAAAATAATATTACATATAATGATATTTATTAGAATAAATGGTCTTGTGTTTAGAATTTGCATAAAATGTAAAAATGCATTTCAATGAAAAATGTAATACAATTTTAAAATATCTATTTTTTAAAATCATCATTTTATAATAAATATATAAGAAATATTCCTTTCTTAAATACATATTAGGAAGTACTATTCAAATTAAGGTCACATTTATTTAGAAAATGTAAAGTTTATTATTTTATAACCATGGTTCATTTCTTAAATTTATATTACTAATTAGAACATTAACTAAAAGTCTGTTTGGGAAATCTTGTTGGCTATTTGATATTTATAAAACAAAATTTCAGACAGCACATTTTTTTGTAAAAAATTACATTATTACTGCAAATTTAAAATTATAATTAAGAAACAAATACATGAGTGAAAATTTTGTAATTTCTTCTTGCCTAACATATTTAAAATATATCGTGCTCAAGATTTTTCTAATACTGCTGTGCACATTAAATACCACCTTCCAATACAGTCACACTTTTTAAAAATTTTTTAAATATATCTATATTTTGGGAAAATAAGAATTTATGAAGAAAGTGTGTGATTTGTAAAGGGAGTTTTAAAAATAGAATAATCACAAATAACTTTTAGTAGTAAGACTATTCAGAGTAAAGCCTCTTCATATCAACTTCAGCCATCTTTGAAAGCTTGAATAGGTATTGAGAGAGTTTTTGAAAGCACGTGTGTTTTTAAAAGTTTTCTATTTTTCCTTCATTGTGATGTCCAACAAGAAGCCAAACTGCAGTGTTTTTGATGTTATGATTGAAGAGGTTGAAAAATTAATAAATGAGACTTTTGCATTTCAAAGAAAAGATATTAACACGCCTGTTGATATTTCCACATTAAAAGAAAGATGGCCTTGCTTATTTTTAAAGCAAATCATTTTAGACCATTTTAAGTGTTTAACACTGCTGTAGATTTAAACTGGGGAGACGGCACCCGTTAACCTTAACGTACAGTCCAAGGTCTCCCCACACAGTTATGTATGTATGTATATAGATTTAAATGAAAGACCAAAGTTTGCACCAGATAATAAATTAAAAGAATTGTTAATTTCTTAAAAATTTCTCCTCTTGGAGGTTGTAAAATACAATCTTCAATCATTGAGGACTTGGATGGAAAAGAGGATGCTGGAGCGTGTATTGTTCTTCAGTCTGCATATTTTGGAGAAGACTTGAAAAAATATTTAGAAGTGTTGTAGTAAAGTATTCAAAACTTTATTTAAAAGTAATTACTGCTTGGTAAATTATAAAAAAGAAATTTAAAAATAAACATAAAAATTAATAATAAATAAATTAATCAGGAATTTGTTTATTGGTTTTAGATTTCCACATCTTCTCAGGATGTCGTAAATATCATAGGCTTACCTTGCACATCATGTGTATTAATTTGTGGTATGTATTATTTATATATTTCATAAGGTTTGAACTGTTTTAACTGAAAAGCAATAATTTGTTGTTACATTTATTGACGTCTTCAAATAATGTTTACTCTGCTAACATTCTATTCAAAATAAATCATATGAATATATAAAATTCTAAGAAAATCTAAATGAATTTTTTTAGTTAAAAATAACTTTTTTAATGCAACTTCAATTGTATTCTCCTTTATTTATCTCTAAGTACGTATATAATGCCGTAAATATGCAGACTTAATGAACAGTTTTTCATATTTCCTAATTTTGCATTATTTCATTTAATTTCTTATTGAAATTAAAGTTTTCTTAGTGAGAAATACAAATTTGATCTCACTCTAAGATAACTTTGATTTCACTTTTGAGGTAACTATTTACGAGTTAATGAAATTCAGTTTTAAGTAAATGTGTGTGTTTTATAAAATGTTATTTCATAAATTGTTGTTACTTTGACACATTGTAGCATTTTTTAATTTTTCTGTTTATTTTCGTTGTAAATATTTTTAAATTGTGTATATATGTGTGCAAAAGAAATGTTTCCATATTCTTTACAAAATTAATTTTTTAAACTTAAAATCGGCTCTTGTAAGTTATCTTTAAAATGTGGGCATAAAGTTCATGTGTGTGTTTTGCACTTTATTCCTAAAAATTTTAATTCACAGTTCCCATTGGAAATGTTATGATTTGCTTTTCAGAAGATATAATTTTCGTTAAAATTTCAATAAAACTAACAATAAAAAATCTGTAAAAATAACAATAAAAAGTGCTGTAAAATAACAATAAAACGTACTGTAAATATTACAGTAAAAAGTGCAGTAAAAGTTTTACGAATATGCTGTAAAATTTACAGCATATTGTACTGGCGCCCAAAACGCCAGCATATTTTGCTGTAAAAATACAGTGCTTCTTTTAGAGTGTTCTGCTTTGACAGTACATCCCAAGACAGATCACTACATCCCAAGACAAAAGCATATTGAGATGGCCTCAATATGCTTTTGCCATCTTGTCTTATTAGGCAACGTTATCTTGCATCTTCAATCATCGATCACTTTGAGGTTTATTTTCAATGCTGTTTAGCTACCCAATGTGTGGTCGGCTCTCTTTTTGGTTCAATCTGATTTAATAAAGTAATTTTTTTGGTTGATTAGCTTTTGTCCAATCTAAAAAGCTCACGTAACACTTTAATGTGATTAACTTAAGTGAAATGGGTGATATATGGCCCTTTATGAATTTTCTTGTAAATCTTGGAATAGTAAAAGGTGCATTGCTAGTTGTTTTCGTTAAAACACTGAATATTCTTCTCATGAATTCATTTTAAAACACCTTCAATTAGTTCTTTTCCGATTTAGAGGTAGCCTAACACTCGCTCCCACATGTTAACACTGGTTGTAAAAGATTTCTTCAATTATAGATATTAATTTTTGTACTTTGATGGAGAAATAGCCTTTAAAATAAGCTTTTATATCCAAAGTAGCATTTTTTTGCCATAGTCAAACCTCTATTGGTTTCAGTACAGATGTCATTGTTTCTAGTGACGACGCTTTCAAGATTCTTAACTCTTCTGCTGCTTAAAATGAATAATCATTAATAGGAGTGGACGAGAGTCAAAGCGTTTAGTACTTTACCTCCTTATATTTTTTATCTGTATTGATGTTGAGACAAAATTTTTCGAATGCAGCTTCAATAACACTTCCTCTTAAATCTTCCTATCATACCGATGCTGTCAACGTATGTCAGAATTTAATTAATTTTCAGAAGATAATGTTTCGAGAGTTGATTTCAGATAATTTAATAATTTTCTGCATCGCAATGTTGAATAAGATAGATGCAAGACAATCTTCTTGTCTTTCAGCCTTTTGTCGGAGTAGAAGGTTTTGGAGCAGTTGGTCAACATTTTCACCTTATATTTGATTCTTCTGAGAGTTGCTTTTGTGATATCGGCAAGTTTCAAAATGATTCCAAGATCTTCTATGGCAGTAAAAAGCTTGTCTCTTTTGAAGCTATCATATACAGCATTGTAATCAATCAGGCGGAGAAAAGTGTCATTATTAAATTCTTTTGTTTTCTCAATAATTTGTCTTAAGGCTTGAATTTGGTTGAGTGGAATTTTCTTTTTGAAAACCTCACTAGTAGGATACAATTCGGTTTTCTACAAATAGCTTACAATTCATAGATATATTCGTAAAAAATTTAAATAATTTCTGTCAAAATATATGGAAACACGAAGTCTGTAAATGGTATACAAGAATAAAAATCATAAGAAAAACTCATTACTTTAAAGGATTATTTTGCCGTAAAATATATGTTTCCCATCTAACTGATAGATTTAGATACATTAAAAGAATCCATGTATGAAGAATCCATGTATTTGCAAGAAAACTATATCTTATAATTAACTATTATTTTACGAATTTAGAGTCCAAAAATGTTTGAATAAAATTTTATTTATTTAAATATATAAAATTGAAATTTCTTCCTAGCAATAACTATATCTACTCAATATTTTCTTTTCTATACATAAGAAATATTTAGGTTATTAAAATTAGGGTTATATTTTATGAAATATACTTAATTCATACATGTGTAAATTGTTTGCAATATTTGTTTCTGAAGTAAAATAAAATACCATTCATAGCATATTTATAGTATTATTTATCACAAGTACTTATTTCACATAATAGAAGAAAATATACTGCTTATTAATATTGCTACACCAAGAATATAAAATCTCATACATATGAAATTCACACGACAAGAAAAAAGTTTTGTCCTTATATTTCATGTAAGAAGAAATGCTTGTGCATCAACATGTTTCATACACTGATAGAATTAAATTTATAGTTTATTAAGATTGTGGTTTATTTTACCTCAATATTGTTGTCTGCATTTGTTAAGGTCCGGTGCTTGTCTACTTGATATAGAATCGATGTATTCAGAACAATCATATGAACGTCATATTTGATCTCAATTTCTAGCTATTAATAATAGATGAAAAGACAGGTATGCTATCCGCATGTCTTTGATAGCTCTTATAATCACGTTACAGAAACGAAGTCAAGAAATATGACCGTTTGCAAAACAACAATCTGTATGAACAATTGAACGATGACAACTAACTGTCATTTCCGTGAAGAGAGGCTTCATTGACCTTAACGTGCATTATAAACGGAGTAGGAATGCCTTCAATGGTACGATTAACCACAAACTTGACCCAGAAATGGCATAGCATCGTACGATCTCTGGTTGTATTAACAGTATTATAATGATCCCATTCTTATTTGTTGGAATTGCAGAAAACGCAGATTGCCAAAGTGCATTCATATATTCATATTGGTTCATCACCTGGAATGATAATGTGAGGTGTCATTGGATATGCATCATATTCTCATTGATGACACTTTTAATCAAGGCTATCTTTTGTATTAAGGTCTGCAGTTTGGTTCTTAGTCTAGTACTATGAAGCATTACCTCTCATAAGGTTAATGCACTGCCACACGTTGTTAGTATTGCACGGACCTTCCTTGCTATAGAAACGTTTCTGCTGCTGTTATGTCTTTTATGTTCTCCACATTTCTAATCAACCGCAAGCGTCTGATCAATAGTTGAAGATTTACAGGCCCTCTGATAGATTGACAGTTGAAGATTGGTTCCTATGATCGATGAGCTTTGGCACTATGTTGATTCTGCATGCGTAACTTTCCAAGCTCATTCCATCTAATATCTGTTTGATTCAATTCCTGAGACATATAAGTGCTTTTATTCTTACCGTAAGTAGTTGTTTTGATGTTTTAGGATCTCTGCATCAAAATTTCTTCCAAATTTAATCGCTTATTGTCTTCAGTGTATTTGTGCAATTATTTTGTTACCATTATTATGTATACAAGTATATGCATACATATTATACAAATATACATACATAAATGTATCCATAAACGCGTTTACAGTATACATTATGCGACAGTGAAAATGTGACAACTAGAATACAATATATCAAAAGTGATGAAAGTCAGTAAAATGAGAAACATATTAACAAATAATAAGTGATGCATTTATTGCAACATGTGATACCCTAATAAATTAAAGAACTACACTGTTGCCTTATTTAAATAGGATGAATAATTTGTTGGACTATTCATAGTGTAAATGCATTCAACAATACATCTAGTTACAGATTCAAAGAGAATTCAGATTGCTTCCTTAGAAATAGTTGTCCGTAATATCTAACCATTTACAACAGTTCATTTTCTGAATATTAAGTTAGTAACCTATGCAAACGATGTTCAAACTAGTCTCTAACATTTTAGATTGGTGAGAGACCTAGAAAGACAGATAGCTGGGAAAGTATAGGGATAACTTAAAAGCATGTTGGTTTATTTGCAACGGGCGATATGTTGTTTTCTTTTTGATAAATACTGTTCAGCAACCTGAGAAGAAAAATATTTTTACCAGATGAATCAAGTACTCCATGTATCATTGAACCTTCGTACTAACAACAATAATAACTAGTGGTGATCTACAGTTGTAGCTGATCGCTTTTTAAGCCATGATGCCATGTTTTTACTCGGTATGCACTTTACGCCTGGAGTCTAATTAGATTTATCACGGGGTCGTCACTAGAATCGAACAAGGTGGTAGTACTTAAATAGAAGATTGATTTATCTGAAATCCCTACATCATGCCATCTCAAAGTTCCCGTGGCTCGACTCCATTCCATTGCAAAAATTAATTCCAGCGCTTTTGACCGATAGTAACTTTCTTAATGGATATCGAGAATTTAGGACCAAATATTCCAATTAAAGATAATTATCCTCCTTGATATGGGATTATTACGAAAATTCTGCAAATAGTCCGCGGGATCATTAGCGTCAAGCTTAAGGAATATTTGGTCTGAGCATGATGACATTTTTCCAATTGTCAACCATGGCGTGTGTCGCATACTCTTCCTCCAACCATCTTTATACCCGAGGTAAGCGTACGTGTTCGTTGATATCCAGACAACAACCAACTTGCACTTCTCAATTTGATCACCATAATTTGGCATACACGGTTGTCAGATTGGAAGATCCTGATTTTTTTGCCATTGGTAATTAAAAAAACTGAACATTTACTTTGGGAAAGAAAAACATTTTTATAAAGATTATTTCTGATAATAGACTAATATACAATTATATATATATATATATATATATATATATATATATATATATATATATATATATATATATATATATATATATATATATATATATATATATATATATATATATATATATATATATATATATATATATATATATATTATTTGAGTGCTGCTTATTTTTCTCATATGAAAGTATTAAATATATATGTCACCAGATTTTATTCAGGAGATCATTTATTTCAAAGAATTTTTTTTATCTTTCTTTCAAGACTATTTTTATATTATTCTTGTTTCCGTTTAATGAGATAAAATAATTTTAGAAAACATTTTGTGTGCTCTAAATTACAAAACATTTTCAAGTGCAGTTTAACGAAAATTAAATTCACTGGACATAAAATCAAGTTTTTATAAGAAAATTAAATGAATAACTTGAATCATTTAAGGTCTCTCAAATTCTATTTAATGATGCCTTTTGTAAAATGTATGAAGGAAAATAATGATGGCTTCTAATATTAATGAACATGTTACTTTCCTTAATGAGTAATATCTACTTAGAGAAAATTGTTTAGAGGCACTAGAGAGAAGTTTATCAAATTGTTACCATCAAGACATGGTTCCATCAACTTTGTGATTATAGTCATTAACTTTCTCAGATGAGCTACCATGGGTTTATTACAAAAGTAATTATATATAGATAATATTTTAATTGATAAACTTTACATGTGGTGATAATGACAAATAATGTGGGGCTCGTAAGCAGTTTATCTTATAGTAATTATACATTAATTTAACCTATAGTAGTCCAAATGATATATTATGAAACTACCTTTAAGAAAGGACATCAAATAAAAATGGTTTCAATTAAAAATTGATACTTAATTTAAAAAATAATAATCATATATGAAAAAAATAATTCGAAAATATATCAAACTATTACCTGTTAAGTTGGTACGCATGAGTAGTTTAGTGTATTTATTTATTATCATATCTGTATAGATAAAAACCCTTACTCTAACTGCCCGCCGAATTTTTGTCAAGAGTTGAACTGAGAACAGCTGCATGGAATAGATATAAATATATCAGATTTATCTCTAGCTAACTTAAAATAGAAATTATGTATTATTTCTGAATTTTGACGTCAACCTTTATAACTAGTTTTGGACAAAATTGATGTTTATTTAAATTTCCCCGTAAAGCTGCTGACGCCATGATCCAATTAATTTAAGTGATATAACATTCTTCCATTAAAATGTTTCTCGCTCCGTGAAAGAGGAATCATCTATTTATCATCTATGTGTTGTCAATAAGAGTAAAAAAATATCATTGAGTGCCCCTTTTTTCCTACCTTCTTTTAGTTTAATTGCTTTTAAAAATATCCAAAATTATTTCAAAATTTTTAAAAGAATTGTTTCTAATATCTTTAACGATTGTGTTTTAACCCTTTAAAGTCTATTAATAATAAGATATACATTGAAAAGAAGATGAAAAGTATTCCAAAATAACTCCTTAACTAAAGATGAATTGCTTGGGGCGCTTACAAGCAATTTATCTCTCATTTGATTTGTTTTTGATTTACTTAATTTTTTAAAAACTATCTAAGCATGTGCTAAAAACTGAATACATCAAAGCAAAGCTATAAAAAGCTTAAAAGATATTGAATTTTCTTAAACTTTATCGAAATAGCTTGTAATTAATTATTTTCCTTGTAGATTCACTTCCTTAGTTTGTTTTCAAGCGAAATTTATATTCTTATGCTTAATGTACTTATATATTATTTCCCTAAGTTATTTCTCAAATCGATAACAAATTATTTTTAATTAAAGATTTAAAAAGAAATTATTTAAAATAGTTTTGATTAATATGTTAGAATAGTTAAAAATTTCCAACAATTATCAAAAATGATACAATAATTGGAAGTTATATAATTCTGAATAATTCTCTGAAACAACTACTTTAGAATTTCAAGAAAATATGCAATGTAAGAAATATTAACTTAAAATAAAGGGAAGAACAAATAATATGAATCATAAATTTTGAAAATAGCTTTCTTCGTCCTCATTTACCATTTGCAAGGAAAATATTTTCATAATCTATTATTTATCTTAGACGACAACTTCTATATTTATGAAACCTATAACCTTTCTTTTCTCTTGAGCAAAATGTCATTCTATTCCGTTTTCTTTAGTTCCCATTCCTTCTTTATGCCAAAGCTTTTATTCCTGCAGGTTGCTTAAAATTAAGCTCTCTCCTGTTGTCAGGGATTTTGATTTATTTTCAAATAAATAATAATAATATGCATTATTCTGAGGATTCTGATTTCTTAAAGCTCTTAAATGTCAACCTATGCAAAGGTTAGACATGTAGTTTCTTTCACGATGACATTGTTTAATCAATGGCTTTCGAACATGTTTCTATGTAAAGATTTTTCACTTTTTACATGAGAAAATAAAAACATTGTTTTCTTTATTTATTCATAACATATAGATTTTTTTAGAGTTTTGTCATGATAAAATGTTTCGCTTTTGTAGAATTTCGCTATGATTTTTAGATTTTTACATAAGGAATTTTAAGTTACTTCAAATGTTAAAATTTTATGAAAATGCACTGCACACACTATATTTCTAAATTTCTTAATATTCATACTATAAAATAAAAGTAACATTACCTATTTATTGCATTTATCAGAATTTTTTTAAATATTACTCGAAACTGCACAGCTATGGTTATGCTACAGCCCAAAAGTAACTGCTGGCTGAACTATTTAAGTTCATGTTCTATTGATTTGTTGTAATATTGTTTTTTAAGTTTTTTTTATTTAAGTTGTAATATTGAAAACCGAGAAAAATCAGAATTCTTATCTCTATAAAAACAATGATTATCAAATGATTTAAGTTATTATTATTGTCAATAAGAATCAACTGAATTCCTTTAATTGACTCATAAATTCTGTAGTTTAATACTGAAGTTCAACTTAAGCTGCCAAGCTAATTTCATAATCTATTTTAGATATATATTACTTTTTTGAAAAGTTTTATTTAACCTTTTTGGTTATTAAAATCTTTTAGAATTATAATTTTAAGTTATAGCACACCAACCAATCCTACAGTGCAATCTACGAATTTTTGAAAATGTGAAAGAGTAGAAATTTTTCTACATAACACGTTTCAAGGCATCCCAAATGTGTTCATTAATGTTCATGTCTGGGAATTTAAGTCAAAAATCAGAAAAATGATTCGATTGCTACTCTGAAGCAAATGTCGAGTGTGAGCTGTAACATTTTTATGCCATTTTACTCAAACCCATAGGAATACATAATAGAGAGAAATGGATGTGTATGAGTAGACAAGTCGTATCGGTTATTTATCGGATTTATCTCTAGATGTAGATTATCACTTAATCAGATTTACCTCTAGATGTCCCATATTTCGGTGGTTGAACATGTCCCATACTATCAAAATCTTCATGTGCTTGAACGGTCGTCTGTTGAATGAAGATTTCACAGATTTATGATGTTTCCTATATTTCTTTATATGTCCATTCAACTGATAAATTCGGCAACGAGATTCATCAGATAAGGCAACGTGTTTCCAGTCATCAGCAGTCAAATTGTGGTATCAGTGGACTGAAGTGAAGCTGTAAGTTTCATACCGTATAATCAACAATGGTACATGTAGGTCTTTAGATCTGAATGTCCATATTAACGCTGACCCGATGAAGAATTCATTTCTTCATATTTGCTTATATCTCAATATTAAAATCCGCAGTGATTTGAGGAATCATTGAACTATTATCTTATTTGAGAATTCTCATCACAGTAGTTGACGATCCTGCTTTATCCAAGTTTATCTGAGATCTGATGTTTTACCCGATAGTGAATATTAACAATACTTTATCGTGAAATAATCTTTAGAATGAATTCGAATTTCATTGTTTCTATGAGATACCCAAATCTTTTGTGCTGTATTTATCAACACATTCAAAAACTTTTTAAATCTTAAAAATGTATTAAGGTAACAGCAATAAATGATATAACAGCTTTATTAGAACCTGGTACACGAGGAATGGTGGTTGATTAGAGCATCGTTCTCAGTATCGAATGGTAATAAGTTCGAATCCCGTCTTATCGGAAGACTTGTTGTGTAAACTAAAGGGAGCTGGGACATGTTAAGTATATAGGTCGTGGTCACAATACCCTCCCAAAGAATCTGCACTTCTTGAAACTTGGGGTTATCAGGCCAAGTATTGATAAATCTTCTACTTGATCCTTGTTTCTTAATTACGAAAATTCACGCTCGGTTACTTCCGCCTAACTAGCAGAGCTCAACTCTGCATGGTACCAGGAAGTAAGCTGGTACAAAAGCAACGTTATACACATGAATTTGGTAGCAGCACTTTTTATCTTACATAAGTGCTGTCTACCGCATCTCATTGTTGATTAGTTGAATAGTTCCATTATATACATATGCAATTTCATTATATACATATCATTATACCATATCAATCCATTATATACATATCAATTTTTCCACCACTTGTGATTGTTCTGTTTATTTTTTGTTTATTTCTGACGCAATTACAGATCATAATTTATAAAATAAATATCCAAATGGGATTCAAATTAGCCTATCATAAACTTGACACTACTTTGGAAATTCTATGTTACTTCTAATTTTAACATGAATGATTAAATAATGAAGTTCCATTTACTTTCAGATATGATTGTTTTGAATTTAAGACGTATACTAGCTAAATTAATTTTCTAATATGAAGCATGAACTACACGCATGAGAAATTATTAACATTTGGGAAAACATTTTAGTCGAAATTCGACCGCAGTTTTTAGTAGCGTTATATTTTATCGTCAATTCAATTCCTTGCTTACTAACTTTTATTTTCCACTTCAAAATTTTAGCTTTAAATAAACTCCATCATAACATGTGGTTTCGATAATTATGTTTCTCTTATAATTTCACTTATAGTAAGGAAGTATAAAATAATTGTGTGATTTACGGGAAAAATTTTCACTTTATTTTTACTTATATAGTAAGGATAAATAGTAATATCTTAGATCTGGAATTCGAACCTCAACTAATCAGACGGGGAATAAAAATGTTGCATTTATATCGAATGAGCAAGCTGTTATTAATTAGAGTATGTAAATACCATGTGCAGTACACTTACAGAAAATTAGTTATTTTGGAAGTATTTTACTAGGTAATAAATTAATAAAGAGAAGTGCTCCATTAAAGTTTACCAAGGTATATTTTGTAAACTTTAATAGAGAACTTTTCTTACAAAAGTTTATTTCTCAAAAACTCGAACCAGATTAAATGTAATTAAGCTATATTTAATATATTTCACTTGGTATTGAGCTTTTGAGAAAGAAACTTTTGTGAGCTTTTATTTCATTTTTAATATAACAACTTGAACTTTTTACATGAAGTTTCTGTTCTGTTTCATTATATTTATGGTAAAGTGCAAACATTCACATGAGTTGGCTAATAAGAAATATTTTTTTGTAAAAATGAGATAAAAAAAATTTATACCAAATATGCGTGTCATTCATGAAGCTAAGTGAAATGTTATATAATTTATTGTGACTTTTGATACAGATTAGATATTTAGTTAGGTGACTAATATAAAAGCTGTAAGCTGTATTGATTATAAAATACTGCCGACCAATGGCTGAGTGGTTAGCGTTCCTGACTCTTGAGCTGTGGGTCCCGGGTTCGAATCCCGGTTCGGGCATGGATGTTACTATCTCTCTGTGTTTCTCAGTCCTTTCATGTGTGTTGATGTATGAATATGGCCCGCCCTATAAACGGGTCTGTGGTGGTATGACGCGGGTAATGCTACTCGCCTCCGTGACTTGGTTCACAGGTGCCCGCTGGGTAACGATAAATGAGTAGCAGTTTCCGGCCTTGTTGTGGCGAAAAGTTAGTTACCCAAGTGCCCGCCGTTATTAAATAATAATAATAATAATAATAAAATACTGAGTTCATCTTTGTAGAAAATAAAAAAAAAACTAATAGTGAATTATATGAATTTGAATTTCAAGTTTTAATAAATGCATATTTTATTTTATAAAAGTAAATAATTAATAATTCATAATTTCGTTCCTTAAATTATTTTTAATATTTTATTAGATATTAAGGGATTTAAAATATAGCATAATTTTGTCAGATAAGAATTTTATAAGGAACCATTTTAAAGGATCTTCAAATTTGCTTAAAAAAATTCATTAAAACAAAATTAGAAAACTTTAGTGGAAAATAACTGCACTAATAATTTCAATATTTTCAAGTTTACAAACCATTGTTTTTATTATTACTTGACGATTATCTTGTTTAGATGTTTCTATTCAAAGGGGTAAATAAAATTAAACTGTAAGTGAGAAGATAAATTTTATTCAATTAATATTTCTCCTATATATATACTTATGTCCTAGTGGACAGCCAAACTTCCTAAGAATGTAGTAAAGCATTTTAATATCCATCACATAATTTTGCTTCTTTGGGGGGATTCTTTTTATAAATAACTGTATTCACGGGTGTGGTAAGAGATATGAAACCCAGAAAACTCCCAAGAACCCATCCTGATAGACCAACATATTCATCTCCCGCTGTTTAATAATGACTGGGATAGAACTCGGATTGTTCACTCACAAGTGTCGCCATATCACTATCAAGATGAACCTTTTAAAACATTGTGTAAGAGAAAAATATATCATTTATTTATGAATTGAAAGTTTCATAATTCTAGTTTAAAATTACTACAACAAATCGCATCCGTTTCACATTTAAGATTTGAACAAAAATTGATTCGATTTGTTAGCTTCTGCAAAAATTATCACAAAGAAGCAGATATATACTATCAAAAGCAATAAATAGCACTCTCTACAAACTATTAAATAAAATTATAAAAATTTTGAGTTTAAATGTTCGAAAATTTGATTATTGTTAATTATTTATATTATTATTTAATAAATATCATGCAAGGTTATATTTTATTCGTTTTATTATCTAAATAATCACCATAATAAGATAAGAAGTAAGTAAACAATACAGGAAATGCCTCTAACTTTTAGGAAAACGTGATCTGGATCACGAAGGGAACTTAATTAAGGAAAGAAACAATCTCTTTACCCTATAACACTAATCCTAATAATAGAACTTTGTCAAACTGGTTGCTACATATCCTGTCATTTGTCGACTAATCCATGATAAAATTTGGAATACAAATGCAAAAATAAAGACTTTTTTAAAAGTCATTTTATGAAAATAATTTTAAAAACATAATTTTTCAAAACTGAAAGTTATTTTCAAGATTAATAATGAAAAAGTTTTTACGAAAATATTCAGTTAAATGTATAGCATTTTGTAAATAATTTCACAATGCAAATTATTGTTTTAAGATAATTACGCGAAATATGTATATTACAATATTACTCAAAGTAATTCCATTATATTCCTTAGTAAAACTAAAGATAGAAATTAAGTATATGTAAGTATTTTGCCAAACAAATTTCATAGCTATATCTTGTAACTAAGTTCTTATTTCTATAAAAAAATTTCGTCATTATATTCTTTCTTGTAACTTATGTTATTATATTGGTTTCATTCTCTTATATTATTTGGTCATCTAAAGTATCAAAAGTTAGCTATTTCTCCTCTTCATAAATGCTGAAATTGGTGGTGATTTGCATCAACAAGCTAAATTTTATGTCTTAAATATAGAGGTTTTGAGTTGTTGTAAAAAAAGCTTATTTGGTATAATAATATTAATACGTAACTATATCATAAGCCACTCTTTAAATTTTTATGCTAATTTTTTAACATAAAATTGATTGACCTTTTTTACAATGTAATTTTGGTGAACCATAATTAATCATGGATAAATTTATTTTATATTAAGTGAAACATTCTAATTTTTTGTTCATTCCATTGCTTTTATCAAAGTAAAATATTTTTTTAAAAATATTTTTTAAATTTAATACTTATTCATTAGTTTAATGCCTATAGTAACATAAACAGGATCACATAAAGGAAAACCAATGTTAAAAACAAATAAGCATTCAAAAGAATTTTATTTAAATAAATGATAAACATTTGGTCACTATTAGTGATGATCTTGATTCCCAGTACTTAAAAACAATTTTCAGAAGCTGTTTGATACTTAAATATTAATTTCTCCATTGTTTTAAAGAAACTCTAAAGCATATCATTTTAGATATTTAAATTGAAATGTAAACTATTTTTGCAAGTGTATAACATATAAGATTGCGATTTATTTACGATTTCACATTTCTTACAAAAATTGACCTAAAGACAGCTCAAGTTTATTTTAAAATAGTCTTGCAAACCGTTGCACATACATATGACATTTAGCTTAAAATTCATTTTCTTAAATAAAAAAATGAAAATACAAATCTATTCTACTAATCGTGATTTGCAAAAAGTCAATCTTAATATTGAATTGAAACATAAAGAGCTAAAAATATATTTTTAAAAATTTGGCATTCATTTTTTTTTCTTTATATAAACGATGTATTCAATGGTAGTGTTTGATTTAGTAAGATAATGTGTGTGTGTGTGCAGTGTGTACATTTAAATTCTTCTAATGGATGTCTAATGTCTAAATTATTTTTCACATTATTTTTATAACTATATTAAAAAAGCAATAAAATGGTTTGCTGAAATGAAAAGAATTTTTACAAAAATTTATAATTATTTTTATTGGGTTGCCAATTGCAAAGGATATACAAATTACTAATCGCATTTTCACAAAATGCTTAAACTTGATTACAAATAATAATAAAAGTTTCTTAGTAATAAACTTATATATAAAAATACATAAATTGCTTTTGCATAACGAAATTTTGCATAGTCATTATATAAAAAAATACATTAATATATTCTTAAAGTAAGAGATATTTGATTGGACGAGTTTATTTAGTATATTAGTAATTATTAAAGCCAATCACAATCTCCTTAAGAGGGAGAGAAAACTACATGCTTCAAATATATATTTTGAGTTTTTATTCTGGTGCTCCAAAAATATTCTACGCGTAAAATGATTTTGGTTAGGTTTTGTAATAAATAATGGGGATTTATAAAATTGAACTTATAAGAATGTCCAAAAAATGTTATATATATATATATATATATATATATATATATATATATATATATATATATATATATATATATATATATATATATATATATATATATATATATATATAACAAGTCAGATTATTTTGAAATATTAATCTATTTTTCGTAACAGTTATGATATTTATATATATAAAATCGGCATGCCAATAAAAATCTATTTATATCTAATCAACTTTTGATTGTTCAGGACTATTCTTACCAATATTTGACAAGTCTTAGCTATTAATTAAGAATTTTTTAATAGTTAGGCATTGTTTAACGACTGGCTAGCTAAGCCCACATAATTCCATGGTAATAAATTGAGTTCTGTGAGACTCGCATTTACCTTTACTTTGATTCGTTATTATTATCTAGCGGAAACATTTAATCGCACCAGGAACTAAATTTGTCTCTTTTAAAGTTTTCACAACTTGCGTTCCGATACATTTAAGAGTTTTCCTTTCACTGTACTAAAGACATTGGTAAAAATCTAGCCATTAAAATTTTTAATTATATTTCCATTATTTGTTTTTGAGAGTTCTGAAAAATATTTTTTTCAAGTTATTCTTAAAAAAAATATGGAATTTTTTTGATAATAATGATAATAAAGTAAGTTTTAAAGTCATATTTAAAGTTCGTTTTAAGTAAAATGGAAAAACGAACATTTTTTTTATTTTTTAATAATGTAAATTGAATTCTTGCTAACCTATATATTACTGAGTATTAAAATATAATAAATAGGAATGCTTACTATATTTTTCTAATTGATAAAATATACTTAGCAAGTTCCAGATCCTTGTTTCATTTATAATGTAGTAATTCGATTTATCAATTAAGTTTTACTTTTTTATTCATTATAATATTCACTGTTTTAAATAGATAAAATTTAATTTTTGCTATTTACTAATTAATTTCAATTTTTGAAAGAGAAATCATATAAAAATATTCAGGTTAATAACAAAATATTTATATTTCATCAAGTGAACTCAAGGAGAAATCTTCCGTAAAAATTAATTTGCCCATAAAACTCTTCATTATTATACACAATTTAGGCCATAATTATTGCACTAAAATACAACAAAATCTTTTTCATAAACCAGAAAGAGTAAAAAAACTTGCTTTATAAGTTAGCTGTTAAGTTAAAATGGGATCATTTTTAAGTACACAACTTACATTTAGATTTTACGTAATAATTAAATGTTTGAAAAATTCACAATTTTGTAATTTGTTATAAAAAATAATTTGCTCACACTATTTCTCATAAACGTTAAGGAAACTCTTCCAATTGACATATCTTCCTGTAAACGAATTTGTTCCCATGGTTTTTAAAAATTGAATGCTATTGCCTTTATCAAAAATTATATCAATAAAAACTTTCGACTGATTTAAAATTTTCTATTAATTTAATTAAAAAACTTCGATTGTTATAGCATTAAATCATAAAAAGGAAATTAGTAGTTAGAATATAAGAGGAAAAAATCCAAGTTTTTAAATTATTTATTTTTGTTTACTCTCTTAAGAATACTTACTGCTTCTCTCTCAGAAAAAAGAACCTTATTACATTTAAAAAATTCATTACAGAATAATTTCTAACAAAATATAAGCAATTAAAGTAAGATAAAATAATCAAAATGTATGTTAATGTCAATCTAATTTTCAATTTTGTCTTTGTTATTATTTTAAATTAAAAACACAGTACATATTTTAAATCTCATAAGACAAAGCTTGGAATTATTCCCAAATTTTAGGAATTTCATATAACTTATATTTTTAATAAAATAAGAAAACCAAAAAAAAATCAAGCATAATTTTTCTTTAAGATTTAAATTTAAAAATTTTAACGAACGAAAAATTGGAATTTTATAAAATTTCAGCAAACATTTAAAATATTGTTTACCTTATTAAGAATCGACGATTATATTAAAATTTAAAATTACTTTCTACACCAATTTTATTTTTACTTTTATTAAGTTTTATTGTTGGACAAAAACAAATGTTATAGTTTCTCTCTCCATGATTAACACTTTATTGTGAATAGTGCTGTAATTCATCAAGAAGAAATCCTTTTTATCATGTGATTTATTTTGAATTTTGCGCATATCCACATATATGTAATCATGCTCATAAATTGAAATTTAAACAAATATTCTTGGTTATATTTCTCACAACCATATATCGTAACTTTTCCCTTAAACTGTAGGTTCAATTTAATAAAGTATTGCCCTAATATTGTAATTTTATAATGAAAAAGGACTTTTTTATAATTTAGGTTTTCATTTACATGCACAAAATTTGAATCTTTTTAAAATTAGAGAATTGTCATTTGATTGTCTCAATCTGTATGTGCTCACCTTTCGTTTCCCGCAGCAAAGCATAGTGGAAAATAGAATGTGCTTCACTTTTCGTCGGAGCCGCGGTCTGTTGGCAAACGAGTTCATGTGTTCGATCTTCGACAACGATGCTTCCTCACACAGATAGACACCTGAAAAGCAAACACATACTCTCACCATTGCTTACAAGCACAGTTCAATGAGTATTCAATTATACAGAGGCAACAAATATGGTAAATCTATTCAAATAAAATAATCTAAAAATATTTCATGTCATCATAATGTATTTAGATTTACAATTATATAAAAATCTCCACACTTTGAAATATCAAGTATTTGTTTATTCTGATGGGATTAAATTCATGATGACAATGGATTAAATTCATAAATTTTTTTAGTCGTTTTTGTAGAGGATTAAATAAACTGGATATGTTAAATTTGCATGATTTTATGAGCATAATCAGACGAATATGTACTTAATTTAATGAGAGTTCACCAAAATGTGCTCTTTAGAAAATTAAAAAGTGTAAATACAGGTTTTTAATATTTTATTTTATATAATATCTTTGTAGCCAAAAAAACAAGTTATATTATAAAATGTTCCAAGACAGATATATTTTGCTTTATGATTTAAATCATCAACTAATTACGAAAATAAGATTGTAATTCAAAAATATTTTGTTTATTTGTTTGATGTTGAATTTGTAGTCACCATAAAAACTTTAAAAATACTAGAACTCAAAGGAACATTGCACATAATGTATTGAACTAGCTCGTAATTACTAAAGTTTTTTTTAATTTAAACTAATATCTTATTTTATAATTTAATTTAAGTTTTGAATTGATTCACAGTTCTCTGTTGTTAGGAAATTACTAGTCTTAATGTACATTCGTTTTCTAAAGGATTGAGCATTAATTTAAAATTCTTTTATAGTTTGCTACAAATCTTATAACAATGATTGATTTCTTCCACTCCTTCCGTTTTTCTATTATGTGCTCTATTATTGATGAAGTTCTATTTTTATCTATTGCTTACATTACCTTTGCGAACAGTCATCAAACTTGATAAAAAAATTTTGAATATTTTTTAAATATATTAATAAAACTTTTTTATTTTATCAAGTATAAAATCGTTAAATATTTAATAAATTAATATTGGCTTAAAATTCTCGTTTATTTTTCGGTTATTTATAATATAGCTAAGCGAGGTGATAAATAAAATACATGACAGGGAGATATTTATAAAATATTTATTTAGAAATACAAATATATATACATTTGAATAATCTTTTTATTTATTTAATAGGTATTAAATATCATGCAATATTGTAATATTTATGTAAAATTTTATTTTCATGTTAATCTGATTCAGATTTAAAATGATTTCAATTTATGTGCATAGATCAATGACTTTCTTGATTAAAAATTTCCCATCATGTTAAGACATAGCTTTTTGATTATCTTGAACGTGACTTAGAAAACTACATTAAACTAGAGTATTATTAAAAGTAAACAATAGTTAAACTTCTTTTTATCTATTCCTGCAAATCAGTTTTTGTTCAGGATCATTTGGTAACTAACAGCAACCTATATCCTGGGTATATTTTTATAAGAATAGATTGATTGAAGTAACCATTGCTCAATATAGCTGTAGCAGTTATTGGCAAACGCAACCTTCAACTTGTTTGACATAAAGGTTTTTTCCTTATTATTCATTTTTCCTTTCAAATAAAAAAGAGTAGTTTGATTAGACTTATTCTTGATTAAATATTTCAGTTTAATTTATTTAATGTTAGATATATGTTATATAAAAATGAAGATTAACCATAAAAGAAATTGTAAAATACAATAATCCAAAAATTTTGGTAATTCAGTTGATAGAAATTTTTTTAAAATTAGAAAATAGAATTTTCAACACTTATCTTGATTGCAAATTAAAAGAATATGTTCAAAACATTTCATATGTTCAATTACAGTTTCTAGTAAGAATAAATTTAAAACATCAACTTTTGTAACAAGTGGGACTTGCGGAATCATAGATAAAACCAATTGTCTCTATTGATTAAGTTCCAATTATATGAAACATTTTAGCAATTTAAACTACATCTAAATTACGATATTGATACTTGAGTTAATACCCTCTTCTATACCACAAGCCACTGAAAATGCTATATTATATATATATATATATATATATATATATATATATATATATATATATATATACATATATATATATATATATATATATATATATATATATATATATATATATATATATATATATATATATATATATATATATATATATATATATATATATATATATATATCTGTGTGTGTGTGTATGTCTGTATATGTATATATATATTAACTTATAAAAAATGACACTGCAGTACACTTTTAATTTGCACACTCTGCAACTTTACTAAAAACCCATGGAAATGGTTTTAATAAAAAAATACCAAAAATAATTCAATATATAAGAATTGTATGATTAGTATGTGTAAAGAAATAGAGAAATAATTATGATACAAAAAATTTTTCAAAGCTATTAATGATTGGCGTAGAATTTTACTTCTGTTTCAGATATGGATAGAAATGTCTTTCATTACACAATTTCAAAATTTACTTTCGAGTTCCCACATAATAAGAATTAACACTGAGGAAAGGCACTCTTATTCTGTAATTAGTTATTTCTGCATCTATCACTAAATAAAAGATTTCCAATTTTCATTATTCTAATTAGCAATCTAATCTAAGATTGATAAAATTATTCTAATCTTTTCGAAACAAAATCACCTATCACAACTTTGTAACTGTTAAAAACCAATATGCGTTTGCAAATGCATTAAAACATTATTTAGATGAAAGTCAGTTTTTCTTAATGGACATTTACTTTAGCATTAGAAAATTATTTGCTCATAAATTAATTATTGTATTGAAAAAAGGACAGTAAAAATAAACATTGTTTATTAGTTTATGTTTATCTTGCAATTATTTTTAAAAGGCTATTAAAATTACTATTCTTTTAAATATTAAGTAAATTTAATGTAAAAAGTAAGAAAATAATATTTAAAATGTATTGTTCAAATTTAAATCTAGGATTAAAGTAGAGAAGGTAATATAAAATTATACTATCAGATGCTGTGAACCAAGTTTAGTGAGGGTAAATAAAAAATATATACCTTCATTTTTCTTTGTGTTAATGATTTCTCTGGATAGTTATATTCTGATATATTTTTGACATATCACTCAAATTTGAATATGAATGTAAAAATTGACACTTGCTACTTTAAGAAAAATTATTCTTGTCAGATTTTTTTTCTGCAGCAGACTGCAATAAATTTTCTTCAAAGTTTGACACCATCTTAAATTCTTTTTATGGTATCAATCCCTTTTACTCTTATGGAATGATTTGTAATTTAATATTTAAACAAAGGTATAACTTATTAACCAGTGATCAAATCAAATGTATTTAAAATTTATTTTCCATATTGTTCCATAAAAATTTAATTACCTGTCAAATTTAAAATTTTTGTAATTAATTTTCTTTTTTCTAAAGTTTTAATGGTTTTGAGGACTAATGTATTTTCTAATTAAATTTAAAATATATATATATATTTAAAATAATTTTGTGTATGTTTCAAATTTACATAAATTTCATATTTAAAAAAACAAATCATTGAATATTTTAAACATGAACAAAATAATTTAATCTTTTATTCAGTTTAGACCTCATTGGATTTTTAACCAATGCCCCTTCTCCAAAATTTCCCATAAAATTACTACCATTTCTGTTTTTTACTGCTCCCAGGTATTTTCTGCTTTAAGAAATATTTGTTTAGTTGATAAAATATAAAAAGGTTTATTAGATTTTGTTTCATTACAACTAAAAAGAATCATTGATAAAATATCCATTATTATATATCACTTGTTATGCAGACCGAATATTTTCAACTTCATCGGCTCTATTCAAATAGTAATACAAAAATATCATTATTTAATTATATAGTATTAAACAATGAGGAATATTATTAGATACGATTGTATACAGCTTTATTTTTTACCTTCACATAAAATTAAAAATTTTCACTGAACTTCACACTGAAGAATGAAAAAATAAAAATATAGCATTTTATAAAGTAGTTAATTTGAAGAAATGTGTGAAATTTTAAGAATCAGTGATCGTGTAAATGGGAATTTGTTATGATTGATTATACACAAAAAATGTTCAAATTAAATTCATTTATTTAGTAAAGAATATGAGTAAGCACTAGCATTCTCTTGTATTTAGCCTTGTGTTGGGCTCTACTAGTTAAAGAGTATGGAATGTTGCATTACTTCTCTGTATCTAGCCCTCTGTTTGGTTCTATGCATTCCTAGACATGCTATCATTACAAGTGTTAATCCTTGTCTGAGAAATGTCCCATGCAGCATATGTACTTGAAAAGGAAAATCCTCAGTTATTGAACATTTTTATACTGAATGTTATGAATGTGAAAAAAACTCGGGTGATATGAAAGGCTACGGTAAACATTAAGATTAATAGTCTGATCTTGAAAATCAACATGATTAATAGGTAAAATCTCCTTTTGAAATTAAAAATCTGTTACTGCCCTAAATAATTTCTCTGTTCTGGTGTATTAACAAATAAGTTGAGACATGGTGAATTGTCCATTGCATGTATTTGTCAGTATGGCAAATAACATGCTCCTAAATATTGCAATACTGGAAGACAGTTCCAGAGGATACTTTGAAAACAATGATTACTCAAAAGAATGCATCTCCACATATTCATAATGAGGAATTGTTAATATACCAAGAATGAAGACTAAAGGTATTGGCTTACAATTAATAATGCTGCTTTACGCTGTCATAACGGTATTTTGTTTTCTCGAGATGATTTTGTTGACGATGATGTCATCAGACAGCATTAACCAATCACCAGACGAATAGTAGCTTTGTAAGGGACACTCGTGGAATATTTTCCCACCAATTTCAATTCTCGAAAATAGTTAATATATATAATTAAAATATAATTTTTATTTTTTATTTAACACCATATATGGTATTTAAAAGTACTACTCTGGAAATATTGATGAAATTTGTTTCATAACAGTGGTGTTGCAAGATGAAAATAATTTAATAAAACAATAATAGTAAATATTTTCAAACATTAACAATTATGTAATATTTATTTTAAATACATTTTCACGGTGTATAAGAATATCGTATTTAAGCAAAGTGATCACATATTTCTAGAAAGTATAAAAATAAATACTTTCAAATACAAACACAATTTAACTAGCAGCAATGATTCTGAAGACCTTTTCAGAAAATATGAAGAAAAAAATTAGTTAAATAAAGTATAAATTGATCACAGAATTCTGATAAGTAAAAAAAATATATTGGTAAGCACAATGATTGTTTCTAGAATATTAATTTAAAAATTCTTTTCAATTTTTAATAGGTTCCTATTTTTTTATTTTATTATAATTTTAAATAAAATGCCTAAGTATAAGAAATGGGAAGGAAAAGGAGAAGCGAATGTATGCAACCTATAACTCAGTCAAATATTCCCCTTATGGAAACAGTAGCAGAAGGAGGATCAAACTGGGAAACTTGGAATGTTGCCAAGAAAATGGAACTTTCGCTCCCTTTCGTTCAGATTATTCATCATCCACACTGAGGAATGAGCAACTGAACAAATGTATATGCGAGTGCTTCCCAGACTGTATATATTTTTTATGAAAAAGGTACTCCAAGTTTTGAAGACAGCATTTTCCCTCCTTCAGGCAACTGTCGATACCAGAGCGCTGTCGCTTGCAAAGACTCAACTTCGGACAAATCGATGCTTATAGGTTTTCTATTTTACGATCCAATGCTTCACGGTAGAAGGATATCCGAACAAGTTATCAAAAAATAACAGAAAGTTGATGAATTTCATATATTGTCGAGTTGCGTTTTATTAATAAATTTCTTCTTGGAACTGGGTTTTTGTTGATGCTGTTGCTGAAACATGTGTAAACTTGGGGCTGTCAGCCAATAAATCAACAAATAAATTTGATCTCAGCTAATAATTTTTGTCACATTTTTGCAACATAAAACAAATTTTTAAGATCTTTTCCACTTATACACGCAAGATAAAAGTTACTTATCCAATCCAAATTAAGAAACAATTAAAAAAATATAATTTTCTAAAATTCGTTTCTTGTAGGAAGATTTAATAATAAGTCAGTAGATTGATTTAAAACCTAATCTTTATTTATAAAATGAAAAAGATGATGTGTAAAGTAATATTTAAAATTTTGATGATTTTAATTAAACTGGGAATTAGTTGTAAACGCATTCTTTATGTTCATTGCATTTCCATGAAAAATAACGTCAAGAAAATTTTTGTATTAACATCTGTATGTAGATTTAACCATTACACTAAAAAAATATAAAAAATAAAGAAAAATCCCTTTTACCTTCATAAAATAAAAAAACTTAATTTTTAAAAGATTTAGAAACTTTGCAAAGGCATAATGTTTTAATTGAATATTTATAATTTTTAATTTTATATTTAATTAAAAAGTTTTTTTATTGGTTTTTAAACCAATATGCTCAGTTCCTTTTTTCGAATTTAGATGAATGACTTGTATACGAATTTAGTAGAATGACTTGACGAATTTAGATGAATGACTTGTAAGGCATTTTTCTGAGAAATTGTATTTAGTTGAATGAATTACTCTGTTTTTGTTCAAAATTAAAAAAAAAGCTACTCTGGCTGAATAATTTAATTGTTAAGTATTTCTAGTTATAAATTTGAAAAAAATATTCATGGAGTTAATCTAGTTCCTTCTAGCTGTGAAAGTAAATGTACTGTCAAATGAATTTTAAATATTTGGAACAACAAAAAGATTTCAAAATACATAAATTTCATATGTGACAGCTAAGCGTTATATATATCATAATCATCTGATTTTAAAACTTTTTGGTAAAATATAAGTCTTTGTTTTTTACTAAGTTATAATTAATAAATATTTTGTTCAATTGATATTAATTCTGTTTATTAAATACCATCTAGTACTAATAAAGAACTACAGCCGAGTAATATTTCATTTTCTTCAGAGTTATTTAACAATTCAATGCAGGTGCTTTCATTTTCACATCTGAGTAGAAAATACAGATCACGAAAGTTATGTTTACTTTATTGAAAATAGCATATCGCTATAGCATATAATAGCACTGAAAATAGCATAGAAATATATCTTGAATGATGGCTGTTGCCAGCTTACCTTTTGAATTCTTGTTATAAATTTTATGTTTTGAGCAGCATTAAGTCAATTTTAGCGGAGATTTTTCTTTAGTTTGCATTCCAAAGTTCTTTTTATTCAAATTGTATGCAATCTAGTAAAGGTTTTATATTGAATACATAAAGGTAACCTTTTTTTTAAAAAATATTCACTTGTGTGTCATGTTCATAAAACCCTAGTGATTCCCAAAGAGTGCCATGTTTAACCCTGGGAAAAGTTCCAGAATGACTTGTGATCCGTGTGATAATACCAGAGGGGAAAATATCCAAACAGGGCTTTAATGGAGAGATTCTGAAATTCTTTGGTTTTATGAAGACGCTAATAATTCTTTTCAGATGAGTATGACATAAAAGTGTAAGAGGTTAAGGAATAAGGAATCATCATTAATATCCCCAATAAGCTTCTTTATTTACTATTAAAATTTAACTCAAAACTTGAATCAATAAAAGAAATTAAAATCAAACTTAAAAGAATTTAACTGTTATTAAATACATTTTATGATTACTTAAATAAAGTAACATATTAAAAATAATATTTCTTTTTAACCACTGGCACAAATGAAACCAATAAAAATGGAATACAGAGATAAGGTCAAAAGTATGATGACCCCTGATTAGTTTCCTGAATAACAATTTGGAGCTTCCTTCCACTTTATGATTTAAAGTAAATATTAATGTGGAAAGCTCAAGGAATGTAATATAGGAATGCTCAAAACATTTATCCTAGTGAAAGAAGATTTCTACTTTTTATTAGTACGTAATATACTTGTTTTAATTCATTTTTATATAAATAAATATTGTGTTGATCAAAATTACTATAGGAAGTTTTTGTAGAATTATTGATGATAATGAATTTAAAATACAGTGTAATAAAAAAGTTTTTTTAACGAATTTGTTTAAAATTGATATTGGAGATTTTATTAAGCAAAAGCAAAATAAAAAAATTTAATATATCTATTAACATTAATGCATTTAAATATATATCTTAATGTTAATAGTGTAAATTTATAAATGAAATATTTTGAGTGTCTGTACTTTGTAAAATAAAGTGGTTACAATAGTCTAAAGAAAATGTTAACAAAAAACAAAAAGTATTATAAAGACTTACAAATTTTGGGAAAATTCAAAATTAAATAAACTTTTTTCTCTTTAAATAATTTTTTTAGTTTAATTTTTAATTTTTATAAAAACATTTCTCTTAAATATGTGCCCTAAGCTTAAATTGTGAGCAGGGTTTGATTTAGCCTAATTGAGGCATGGGGCAAAAACTTCTTTGGAAGCTCCCTCTGCTTCACAATAGTAAAATTTATATTCGATTTGGCAAACGATTCTGTTTGATTGACAAGGTAAAATAAACTTTCTATTCGATTTGGGGACCTCTCTGGTGTGGGGACCCGAGGCAACTGCCTCTTATGCCCTTGCCTTAGTCAGCCTATAGTGATAATTTTATTTGAAATATCATGATACATTTACTGTGAAACTTTTGCCTTAAATAGCAGAAAATATAAAAATTTTCTAAAATATGTTAACAAAATTTGATAACAAAATATATTGTTCTAATTATTTTTTGTAAAAAAATAATTCTTTTAGAATATTTATCTGATAAAATAACAGGCTTCTGTAAAAGTGAATATAACACTCTGTATTGCACGTATCTATTTAAAATGAGGCATTTTTTCTATATTTTATAGCTTAATTAATTTTTCTTAAAAATGTTATTATCAATAATTTTATGAGATTAGCGAAGAAGTAATTGATGGAATACATTGTATTTAATATGATAGTTTAATATTTTCCTAGTTAATTAATTAGAAAAACTAATTAACTAATTAGAACAAAGTAAATAATTTAGAAAAATTATTTCCGGATACATTAAACAGTTTGATATTTAATGTGTTAATATTGCATGCGTTATGTAAATTCTTGCACAGAAATATGCGACGAAAAGAACATGGAATTATAAAAGAGTTTTGAATAACTTCTATTTAAATTATATATTAAGTAATTAAATTAATTTTACTAAAATGAATCTGATGTTAGTTGAAAAGTAAGCCTTATAAAGAATGCTAAATATTAAAAGGGTTTATTACTAAGCAGGAAACGTAATTTATTTTTCGCAGAATAAAATAGCTTATGCTCAATTTCTTTTCGGCATGGAAGCCTGCTCAATCAATTCCTCGCTTACGCCGCACTCAGATAAATTTTATTTAGAGTCTCACGTCGATTAACCGAGCCATTCACGGTGTAACCCTAGAAGTGCCTCCCCACATCACTACAGCACTTCCACAACCAACGAAACTCTCGAGCAATTACGCAAAATGTTTGTACACATCAGAATTACAAGGTTGATTTATTGATTGACGGCGCTTTCCTTTCCACTCAAGTAAGCTGTTTCTATACCGCCGAATGCACTCGCCAACTTGGCGCCCAACTGCCGTCTCATTCGCAACCTTCACTTTTGAATGAACGAGCTTGTGAGAAGACGGTAGAATTGGATACAAAGTCCCATTTATTTTGAAAGAGACAATACAATAGGATCTGCGTCCGTTGAAACAGTTCATTCAAAAGCTTATCCTGAACCCTTCAGCTCCTTCTCTAAAGAAAAGGAAGAACGGAGAGACAGCAGCTTATAACTTCAAAAGTACACACTCCTAATCAATTGTGATAAATGAAACTCATGCGAAAAACTGATGAGGGTATTTGAAAGTTAATAAGTAGTTGACAATAAACTGATCTTTCTTAAAAGACGATCCAAGGGAATTAAATATATATATATATATATATATATATATATATATATATATATATATATATATATATATATATATATATATATATATATATATATATATATATATATATATATATATATATATATATATATATGATAGAATGATTCTAAGATCTAAAGAGACTTAATTCTCCGAATTTTATATATAATTCTAATTGAGAAAATATCTAATCCTGATAATTTTATTGACACCAAATATTTTAGAGCAGAAAACATGTGAAAAAAATGTAATGTAGAACAATCGCATTAAATTAAATATTTTAAGTCGTATTAAAAGTTTGTAAGATTGTATGAAAAAGAAAAAAAACAATTTTCAAAATTATTTCTTAAATTCTTTTATAAAGGTAGAAATTAAGTTTACATTTGAACATTTTTTACGAATTATTATTTTGAATTGTAAAAATGAATTTATTTATTTTTGGTGGTAAGTTTTTGCTGAAAGTATTGCAGAGAATTTAATATTTTAATTACTTTTATTTGGTAATATATATCAATAAATACAATATATATCAAAATAATCTATATTAATACAATCAGATTCAATTTAGAAAAGATATAAGGGGATTCTCGAGATTATTTTATTAGATTCATACATAAAAACAAATATACCAAGCATCTCTCAGATAATGCTATAAACTTACACACATGTCCGTAAATTAAGGATAATGCCGGAACCGGCAACTATAGGTGCAGAAACAAAACAAACTTGCTTTATTCATAAAGCCTATGTATTAAACAAATGAGAAAAAACAAAAGAGATAGTGTATCTATGATACCAGGCATACAAACCAGGATTTTAGCTCCCAGGAGCACTTACATTACATTTCCTTCATACAACAGCCGAATAATGGGTTATTAATATGATGATTTATACATCGTTTGTCTCTCATACAATGGAATACAGTTCGTACACATAGAAGCAAGATAAGGATCGCATTATCTAGCAGCATTTGAGGCACAGAACTCTACTCATCACGCAATGCTCTCCAATATATAAGGGATGATTAAATGAAAAGGTACAAAATGACATGGTAGGTACAAATGTAGACTTTATTCAAAATATACACCATAGGCTTGAGCACAACGATCCCATTGATGAACAAGCCGCAGGATTCTTTGTTCCCAGAATTCCTGTGGCCGTGACGAGACCCAGTTCTTCACAGCGTCCTTGAGTACGTCGTCCGAATCTTAGAATCTCTTCCCTTTCAGGTGTTTCTTCAGTGGACCAAACGCATGGAAATCACAGGGTGACGTGTTCGAAATGTAAGGTGGATGGTCCAACGTTTCCCATTTGCACATAGCTAGTTCCATGTATGTGACTCTAGAGACGTGTGGACACGCGCCCTTCGTAAGCAGCCCTTGTTTTTTGTTCTTGATTGACCTGCGTAGGCGTCGGAATGTCTCACAGTACACATCGGAGTTTATGGTTTTTCTATGCTAGAGGAATTCCACAAGTATCGTACCTTAAACGTTGAAAAAGATGGTGAGCAACACCTTTCCTGCTGACGGTACCGTTTTGAACTTTTTAGGGTTACTCATGCTCCCACTGGTTTCTCTCCTTCCGCCGTCAGAAATAGGATAACACCTCGCTATTCCTCAACCGTTGAATATTGAAATGCGAATGACATCCTGTCCTCATATGGACTGCCGCATCATTTGGACGCCGCTTTTGATAAGAGCCGCTGCTCTCACCTGCTCACGCGGGCACCCGTGCATGCTCCGATCACATCCCGGGATGTCTCGCTACGTTCTCCCATGGCAAAATATGCAAATCTTTAATTATTACGTTTTTACGGCGTTTCGTACCTTTTCATTTGATCACCCCTTATAGATATAGGAAGGAATCTCGACACACTGGGATTCGTCTGTCAAGAATATCCAATATATGGTCTATCGAATTCAAGTCGAGTGAGAATATTGGCTATTCCATACGGATGATATCCTCAATGCCAGTCAGTTGTTGTTGAGGTGCGAATGATGAGGATGGGCGTTGTCCATCCCTAAACACAAATTCAGCGCCCATGGCACAACTAAGCAGAAAAACATGTTGTTTCAGAATGATGTTGCGATAAATAATTCCTGTCATGGTTCGGATGTGAACATACAGATCTATTCTGGAGACCAGTATAATGCCTCCCCAACGAGCACTCCTGCACCACGGTAACATTGGCATTCAAATATGTTGCTTTGGTGGTAGTGAGTGCCTTGTGTTCTCCATGTGAGCGTCTAATGTCAGTTGGACTACAAGGTAAACCTTGACTCGTTGGAAAACATAACACAAACCCTCTCTGATGGTATCCACATTGCATTTTCTCTACTCCAGGCTAAACGGCTGCCGACATGTAGTTGCCGTGAGAGGAATGCTTCTGACAGGCGTGCGAGCACATAGATCATACTTACCCAAACATCTGCATATGATTTGCCTTGAAACGATCATATTCCTAACTGCTGATGCGACAGGTGCGCTGCTATGCTCTGTCAGTTTCTTTCGATATTTTCTGCCAAATACCGATCGTCATTCGGCGTTATCACTTAAACGTGACTTGCACTCTGTAACATCTACTGACATTTACATCATCTTGGAATCTTTGTCATACCCTAGAGCTGACACTATGGCATTCCAAGTTCCTCTGCTACTAACATCTGTGTACACCCGAAGTCCAGGCCGCCGATAATTTTACCACGTAAAACATCAACCACATGTGTCCTCTGTATCATACCTTTGTGGTTGTGGCACTGAGGGACTTACTGTGAACTCATTTCCTTCTTTGAAACACAGGTCCTTATATACCCCTCTCTTACGCTCTCGTCACTGTGACGTACTCTCGGCGTCATTAGATGCTTTTCTGTAATTTGCATATAATGCTTGACCATGTGTGTGATATTTCTACAGGTAGCATTTTCCCTTTCACATGTTCGATTTTAGCTTGCTTCTGGTTATGGACGTGTATACATTCAATTTATGTTACATAATTTATAATTGTTTATTTAGTAAATTATAAATTTACATTTAAAATCTGATTATAATTTAATAATTTATAAATTAAATATCAATTGGTACATTTAAATAAACTATTATTAACTATGAAAGTAATTAATTATGGGAATTAAAATTACTTAGAGGGAAAAAAACTTAAATATAAACTTTTCAGAATATTTTTATTGGACATCGGTAAATGAAATTGGGGATTTAAACACCTAACTATAAATATTTTTTATTACTAAACTTAAAAGCCATCTTCAATATTCACGTTTTTGAGTACGAGAGATATTATCAGAATATTTTAGATTCGGGGCAGATAATATGAATTCACACACACATACACAAATATTCTTATGTAAATATTGTCAATCAACCTTTTAAATTTTTTATATTCCCATAATTTATAAAAATAAATAAAAATCATTAGTTTCTTATTAAAACTATTAAAAGATCATTTTAAAAATTCAATGCGGAAAAAAGAATTTTGATTTTTTTAAAAATAAAGAACAAAATTCATTAATTAATTTTAATATGAATTATAACTGAAATTATGAATTAGTTTTAATATAAAAATAAGCTTCTGATGAATTTTTTAAAAACATTGTATAATCAACTTGGAAGCAAATATTTGAAAATAAATTTTTAAAAAATCTTATATAATCTTGTATTTAAAAGGAAATTTATAAATAAAATAATTTTTAGTCACTTAAACAAAACTATAGCGCAAGAAATATAAGTAAATATTCCATAAAAACTTTAGTGAAACAGTCGCTAATATGCCACGGAAAAAATTTATAAATCAAATAAAAATATTTTATCCACTTTAAGAAAATAAAATTCCTAAAATGAACAATAATTGCAAGACTTAAACGTTCTTTATCTTCTCTGTTTGTTGATTCGTGATTATTTCAATGTCATTAAAACTTCAAGTTCAAAGATCAAAATTTTGTAATATAGTAAAATTGAACGTAAAAATGCTGTTTTCTTTTTAACAGAAAAGGAACTGTTTTTAACTTTATAAAATTTTTATTTTTAATGAGCCTTATTTTTACATTTTATTTTATGCATTGTGTTTGTATGAGACATTTTTATTGAAAAAATATTTTAATCAAATTTTTCATAAAAGAATTAAAATTAGTATAATGGGATATATGGAGAAAATATTAAATAGGTTAAACAAAATTTTTATCTAGAAAATAATAAAATATTGAATTATTTTTTCATTTAAAATTAAAAACTAAGTTAAACTAAATTTTTTATCTCTTAATATTCTTTTAGATTATTCTTTATTTTACTACATGGCTCACACAGAAATATTTTTTAACGTCTTTTATAAAAAACAAACCTTATTGTTTTTTCATGCCTAATAATAAGCATGTGTATTTGATGTGTAAATAAGAATAATTTACCTCTTAAATAATAAACAGCAAAATTTTCTTATACTGTCATAAGAAATTAAAGTAAAATCATTATTTCAATGATCACGCATTAATGAATATAGTATAAAACTATATGTTATAATATATAGTATAAAACTATACAATATAGTATAAAAGTATGATTTATAGAAGAAAATTTTTTATTCATAATTCACAAACCAAATGACGAAAGAGCTATTAAAAGAACTAATGCTGCAATAAAGTTATAAAACAAACATGGAAAAAATTTCTTGTTCTCAAAAGTTCCTGTGACTGAGTGGGATGAACAATAATTTCAAATAGTTATTAGGATTCATTCAATTAGTTTCATTTTGACAGTTGTGTCAGTCTTGTAATGAGGATGCTAAATTTTAAATAACGTGTCAGAATGTGTTTTTCTATGCCTCATAATGCCATCAAAATTGTTTCCAACTAAAAATAAAGGAATACAGAAAAAAATTTGTATTTGATTGCTGCTAATCCCTTGTTTAGACAGTTGAAAGCTTTCAAATATGTAAAATTCTGTGATTCTCTGCTGTGAATGAAAAAGCCAAGACACATTTTCTTGCTTTGGAAAAACCTATAAAAATTCATTACAAATTTTCAAATCAATAAGCTGTGGTGATGGCAGAGCTCCCATTTAGTTTACATAATTAGCATCTTAAGAAGAGAGACAACACAAAAGACAACGTCAACGCTTCGAGATCTACAGCAGGAAGATTGAAGAAACCAAAGATAAAGAAACTTCTAAAGAAATTAGAGTGAACTCCAAAGGATACGGCAGGCGCCAAAGTTTCTAGACCCTCTCACTCTGTCTGAAGCTTTTTCTTTGGTCCCTGTCGGCCTAGATTTCATAGTTGACCCCTACCAACTCCCACACTACGGTCTGAATTTGTGTTTGGCCCTGAAACTAGGCAGCAGTGCCAAGTCTTATTGATCGAACGCACAACAAACAATTAGGGCGCCGGATTTCGGTAAAAAGGGCCAAAGCGACCGATTTACTTTCTTAGATGTGGTCTTGGTGTTCTTTTAATTTGATTCGCTTAATTGCAGCGGGTTATGTACAAACATTTGAAGTGCGTGAGAACATTTATTTATGGAAGGAAATAATCGGGAAAGTTGTGAAGGAGGGCAATTGAGAGAATTATAACACTCCGAGAGAAAGTTAATGCATTTGCTGTGTAACAGGAAATGATGCGACTGATATTTTTACTTATCACAATGTTAAGGAAAAATCAGTTGGGGAAGTAGTTTTTTGAATTACATAGACACGCGTTCTTAGAAACCTCATAAGTTGTAATAACATATTAATTTAAAAATGTAACATATATATATATATATATATATATATATATATCATTATAAAATTATTTTCTAAATTTAAGACATTAAATATGCATATAATATTTAAATTTTAGCTTTTCCTTTCATTATAGATCAATTCTAAACATTTTTAATTAGCTGAAAAGTTGAGAGGACACTTATAAAAATAAAGCTATAGGCGGTAAAATTATTAATAGTAAAAATACAATTTCTTGTTTTGTAGTCATAACCCATCAATAGTTAACATTTTAAAAATTATACAAAATCTGATAAATAATACATTTAAGTTGTAAGTAAAAATTTCATAAAAAATTATGGTATATATGAACAGTACCATCCTCTTTTAAATATAAATTAAACTTTTAATTCAGAATTTAAAAATATTCAGAGCATGTTATGTACCAATAAACTTTTTATATATTTTCGTGAATTATTAATCCAAATGTTGATGATCAGTGGTTACTCAACTGAAATATATTTTTAAATTTTTAATTCAAAAATACTGGAAATTCCCTGTGCTATTTCCATGTACATAAGAAATAAATATTTCACTCAAATCTGTTGTGTAAATTTTCTCAAATAAAATGAAAGGATTCTTTCAAAGCACAATTATTTTAATGTTTCAAAACTTTCACCTGAAATATTTATAAAAAAATACATTTTCAAAAGCGTCAAAAATATTCAGAATTTTAGCTGTCATATTTAAGATTGTTAAGTTAATGATTCTATAGCTTATTTTTTTAAGAAAAAATAATTTTTTAAGTTTCATTCATGATATTTCAATACTTATATTTCTTAGTTTTTTCTATAAATTCAAATAAATAAATAAACATATGTTTTGTGATGAAGTATAGTTAAAATAAAATGTATTATAATAAATATCACTATCCTAAAAGTAAGCTTTTTAAAAAAATGACTATACTTTATTGATTGATATGTACTTTATTGTTAAGTTATTGACATGTACTTCATTGATTTCAAATGATAAATTTTAAAATTTATCATTTGAAATCAATAAAGTAGTCATTTTTAAGAGGCTAATACCTAGGTGTTCTAGATGTGTAAGGCAAATTCTTGTATCGCATATAAAAATTATTGTAATATGAAAAACTTCAAAATAACACAAGAAGTCAATAAAGTTTTTTTTCTTTTCATATAGTAATATAAAATTAAATATTTTGGTGTAAGAATATATTTCCTTTAAAATACTTGCGATGAAAAAACTTGCTATTAAATGGAGACAATTACTGTCGAAGCCAACAGTGCTCTCTGTTAGATTTTCCACAAATTGAAACGAACTAAATTGCAGGGGAAATGCCAGTTCACACAAATCCTACTGAGTCCGAATACAATTGCTCATAATTTATCACTAGTTACTCTCCCGGTTATATTACATCCTTCTTAATTCTACAGTTTGTGTCTCACAGAAAAACTAATCGTATAACCGTTTATATACGTTTAAATGGCTCCTAAAGTACTGACACACTTCATCACAAAACAATTTTATAGTAATTGAAGATCATGCAAAATCAAAGTTCGTCCCGAAATTGACAAGTAATAGTTTTTTATTCATCTGTATATTATTTCAGTGATAAATTTTATGGATGAAATTATATTATACACAACATATAAATATATATTCATTCATATATATTGTTGAAAGAAATTACAGTTATTTAATGTACTTTTCTATCTGACTATAAAATGAATTTGAACATCATTCAGCAAAATAGAAAAACAAATATTGTCCTTCATATTTAAGCAAATTTTATTCTCACTTTTGTATTAAAAATTTTCTTATAAAAAGTTTTGGAAAGCTAAAAAATTAGAGTTTTTGTCGAATGTTTTTTCTTTTTGAAAATTTATAACAGATAATACATTTTCTTATTGTAATTACCTAAATATTTTAGAGATCAACTCCAAACATATATTTTTAAAATTACCATCTGATTAATAACTTTGCATGCAACCGAATTACAGAAGTCTCATTTTAAGCTATTTTACGAGAAGTTATTAATATTTAACCAAAATGTTTCACATGTTTTTTATTAATCATTTAAGCAGACATCTAATCAATAAGTATATGGTAAGCCTAACTAGCTGTACTAAACTTTACTGGAAATTACAACTAATCCAAAGATTTTCTTTTTTTTTAATAAAAAAAGTGTATTCTTCCGATTATTAAATGGTAAAATAATCAAAAAATATTGAGATTAATTTAAATTTCCTTGGTTTTAAGGCTATGATAACTTGAAATGTGCAAAATCTCTCTTTGCATTGTCATTAAGTATAATTTTATTTTAACCGGAATGGAACAATTTATTTAAATACTACAAAAAAACTAAATATTTTATTTGTAATAACTGACATACACATATGGATCAATACATTTGTATGGTTTATTTGAAGATTTGATGATTTGATCTATTGGATGATTTGATTCAAGGAAAATAATTAAAAATA
Source organism: Latrodectus hesperus (assembly GCA_037975125.1). Taxonomy (NCBI): domain Eukaryota; kingdom Metazoa; phylum Arthropoda; class Arachnida; order Araneae; family Theridiidae; genus Latrodectus; species Latrodectus hesperus. The sequence continues at coordinate 931,339 of JAJQOW010000019.1, read as the reverse complement.
AAATTCATTTCTATTTAAACCAGAATTTTAAATGCTTTTTTTATATAATCTCATTTAAATTTCTTTCTTAATATTCTCGTTAGTAAGAAAATTTTCAAATTATCAATGACATTTGGGAATAAAAATTTATTCAATATAAATAAGAGCCTTGTATGATATTAATTTCTTAGATAAAGATAAATAGAAGTCATTCATTTTAATACTATTTAAATCATAAATTATGATGAAAAAAAATACTATCTCAATACCATATTTTTCTTTTGGAAATGTAAAGTTAATTTGAGATGAAAAGCATTGAGGTTATAAATATATCCTCCTCAATAGAAGTAAACGAAATGTCCTCTTCAAGAGTTCCGTCATAAACATATGAATAAGTCTGATGCGAAACAATACATGTCAAAATAAATAGACTTGATGACCGGGAGAGGAAGAAAATAACCGCATCATTCTAAGCTGAAGTGTTTTAGCATCATATATTTATTGACTCTATTAATAGTTCTGTGAACATGGGAAACAAAGACAATTTCATTTAGCCGTTGGGGTAAAGTTATGTTTATTCATAAAAATATTTTTGTCATTTCAAAAATTTCTATAAAAATTATTCCCATTCAAGAATACTTTTCGGATCATATAAAGTTAAAGATTAATGTATAAAAATAAACTTCTAATGAATTCATAAAAGCAAACTATGCAAATATCGGTGTTATAATATGAATATGATCTCTATTCAAATATATATTTGTGAATTAATTTCACCTATTCAAAGTCATAATATGTAATAATTTAGAATTGAAAAAGAAATGCGACAAGTTACTGAATGACCCAGCAATTTGAATTGTCCAATGACAAAATCAATGAAATAAAACAAAAGATTATAAATAAATAAGGATACTTGTAACTAATTTATTAAGCCAAAGCATTATGTTGTCAGTTACTCAGTTTTTTAGTTTTGTGGTAATTTAAATTAAACTTCAAATGTAAGTTTTCTGTATCATAATGTTAAATAATTAATTTATTATTTTTAGGACTGTTCATCAATTTTCGTGAAGAGTACTTAAAAAAATTAATTTTATATTATGATAAAATATATGCTTTCATTTCGATAGTATAATTTGTATGTTGAGCTTATAGTTCTCATAGAACCAAGTTTGGAAAACAAAAAATAAAACATTTTTGTCACTATTATCACAAAAACTTAATTTTATTTTCCATCTAAAATAATAATTTTTTTTAATAAATAAAAGTATTAATTATTGTCTTTACAAATTCTTTTCTGAATTACTTTAGGTTATCTTGTCAATTGCTAACCAGTGATGTCTAGAGCTTCTTTTCTTCACTAATCTGACTTACATCATAATTAATGGAAATGTTTGCTACTACATATGATAAAAAATATTTGGATGATTGTCATTGGTGACCATATTATTTTATTTATTTCAATTTTATTAGCAGGGGTAAACTTATTTAAAAAAATATTATCATGCGCTTTATTTTTTCTTTATCATAGATAAATGAATTTTAATTTACTGGAAATTGTTTCATTAATTATAAGTTATTAAATTTAAATTTTGAGTTTTTTATTTTTGTTTTTTAGAATGGCAACTTGAAACAATTTGAATGGGATTTCGTTTTGTCTGTGGATATTTCAAAAGTTTATGCACATTCTTGAACACCTCAAAATATTATATTGCTCTTTTGAATAAAGTACACTGCTGGACAATTGCTAAGGACGGATAACACTATCATCCGCAGCAACCACAAAATGAAGGGAAGCAAAATGTGGAAAATTAGAATAAGTGCGGGATATAGTAAGAAGAAGTATACGTATGCAAATTTTTTTCCACGTCTGTTCATCATGTGATGGCGTTCATAAGAGCTTTAAAGGTTTTGACACGTGTGGACAGTTGTTGTTTCAAGTCAAAGTTTTACAGAAAAGATTTAATAGACGAACTTGAAATTTTTGGCATGTCTTCCCGACATTACTTAGATGATTTTATGCGTGGCCTAATTATTGGAAAGATCGAAGAAGGGAGAAAAATAACAGATGTTGCCAGGGAGTTCGACATCGCTCACAGCGTTGTTTCACGGCTGTGGAAGTCATGTAAAACTACTGGAATGTATAGTAGGCGGCACGAGGGAGGTCGTGTTAGAAGTACGACGCCTTCAGAAGACAGATATATCATCCTATCAGCCAAAAGAAATAGGCGCACCACAGCTCAGCTGGTGGCAAATCAGTTTCTTGCTACCTCAGGAAAGCAGATATCCCGAAAACCTGTTGCCAGACGTTTGAGAAAAGGAGGACTATACGCCCGCAGACCTGTTGTGTGTGTCCCATTTACCAGACAGCACCGTACTGCCCGTTTGCAATGGTGTCGTGAGCATCGCAATTGGATTGAACAGGACTGGGCATGCGTACTATTCTCAGATGAGAGTAGGTTTAGTCTGTCATCGGATTGTAGACGCCAACTGATCTGGCGCGGGAGAGGTACTGCTAATCGTCCAGAAAATATTCAGGAAAGGGACCGATATCCGACATGCAGTGTCATGGTGTAGCCGGCATCATGATCAATGGCCGCACGCCCCTACATGTGGTTGCGAATGGGACTATGATGGGCCAACGATACATTAATGAAGTTCTACTTCCTCATGTTCGTCTTTTCCGTGGTGCTGTCGGTGATAAATTAGTTTTTATGGACGACAACGAAACATGTCATCGAACACTCGCTGTTCAGGATTGTCAAGACAGCGAGGGTATTCAACGCCTCGTATGGCCATCACGTTTTCCAAATCTAAACTCCAATGAAAATGTGTGGGATGCTTTGGGGAGGCAAGTTGCTGGTCGAAACTATCCTCCGACAAACAAGAACACCCTCATTCGTGCACTCCCAGAGGAATGGGATAAATTGCCTCAACAGCTGCTGGATTATGTTGTGCAAAGTATGATACGACGTGTGGAATGTTGCATCACATTCCACGGTGGACATATCCCGTACTGATACCTTTCTTCAAGATGCCTGCTGACTTTTAGATGCATTGTTCCATTTATCCGTATGCAGCATCAAATGAACATTTTTTTTCTTTCAGATGTTTCACAGCTTTTGTACTTTCCACTACAATAAATATTCTTTACTCGAATGTCTGAACAGTGTGGCAACTATATTTTATCCTACTAGGCTTCATGTCTCTCTTAATGTTATGCTACATTGCAATTTGTGATCCGTCTTTAGCAATTGTCCTGCAGTGTATAATATAGTTAATGATTTCATGATAATGATGTTAATTTAATGTAATATAGGGGAAACTGTTATAAAACATTGGAACGTATTTATGTAAATATTGAAAAATTCAATATTGGTAAATTTCTCTACCAAAGTGATACTAAGTTTCCGTAGTGGAAAAAGTTTCATGGTCCCCATGCTTTCTTATCAATTTTGAACTAAAATATTCAATTCTATTCATTAAAACTTTTTCTGATTCATTAAATCAGCTATTATTGAACATTTTCTGTAAGCCACTAATATTCAGCAAAAATTTTGAAAGTCATTTGAAGAATTTGAACATTTTTATCACTTGTTAATTAATTATGCAAAATGAAAAAAAATCTTAAAATTCTGTGATTGAAAATTTTTTCTTTAAATTCCATAAAAATTCATAATATTTTAGTGAAAAAAGATTATGATTTACAGATTTTGATAGTTCCCTTTATTTTCTTTCTCGGATAAATTACTTCGAAATTTTATATGTGTTGGTCATTTTTACCATGTTATTTCAGGATGTAAAATTTTTTTTATTTTACCTGTTTTTTTATGGTAGAGAGATGACAAGCACGCTTTCCAAATAATAGATATATATTATAGCTTTTGCATAAAATTATAGAATGCTTTTACGCAAACATTAAAAACAGATTAGTTTTGTTAGACAAAAAACAGGTTTTTCAAAAGACTGCTCACTTTAAGAAACATGATTAGCTAATATGTTATATAAGTTTTACAATTTTGATGATTATATACAAGTGAAAGTTGTCAATGAGATAAAAGCAATTATTGTTCAATAGCATTTGAAATCACTCAAAAAATCTGCAGTGTATCATTATGAAAAGGAAAGTATTTGAAAATATATAGATATCAATTCGCTGCAAGCGTCAGAAACAGCAATTTAAATAGAAATATATTAAAGATTACTTTTATATGATCTCTTCCTTTTTTGTTACTGCAGTACTTTTTGGAACACTTATTCAATTTTACGATTCTGAAATAAGTTTAAAGGAAGCTTTTTATTGGTACTTTAAAAAAATTCAAAAAGGATATTTTTACTCTATTTTTCGGCTTGGTGGTTTATTGATCTATATTAACTTTTTGCACATGAGAACCAATTAGACTGAATCTGTTTAAAATAGATGACAAACATCCAAATCTGAGGTTTGCGATCGAGGCTATGAACCATTAACTGAAGGCCGGAATGCTAACTGTTTGATTTTCCAGCTCAACCCTACCTTTCGATATTACATGTTTTCGTCAAAATCATAATTTTAAATGCGATGTCATAATTTCTTAAACTGTTTCAATATATACCATAAAGTAAAATATCAGGTCGTTAAAATGAGATGCTAAGTGGTCTTTTACAATTAAAAAGGTTTATACTTGAAAATTTTGGCATGGTTCAGTATTGCTTTTATTTTAAATGCGTAAACCAAACTTATTGTAACAAATTTATCAATTACTTAAAAATGAAGCTGAATCATTAATCAATAAAAACAAAGCTTGTATTTTGATGCAAATTTATATCTTCATGTGACTCACACACATAGTTGAATACAACGAAAATTTATTCAATATTCTATACACCCGTAAGAGTACTGAAATAGTAATCAACTTTCATTTTCTGTTCCTCCGGTGATGAAAGGGAATAAATGGAATGAAAAAAATCCCCATATAATCCCTAAACTAAACAACCCCAGGCGATGGAGGAACAAAATTCAAAAAGAAAAAAGTAATTGATAAGAGCCTGAATTGAACCTCTTTTAAAAAGTGATTATTCGTAAACAGTTTTCAATTTCACTTCCGCGCACACTTCCCCCATAAATGTAAACAAAGTAACTCCTTTTCCGATAGTAATTACAAGCTTAAGCATTCGTTTTTCAGAGAGTGGGGTTTCTAGTTCGGGAAATAGGGGAGATTCCCCCTATTCCTCCTCTTTATAACTCGAAGATAGTAGAAAATGAATAGGAAGGTTATCCGCGACAATTAATAAAAACACCATAAAAGCTTTATAGGGATGATTCGATTTAACCTTAAAGGAAATCGTTTCGATTACGTCACTGAATGTTATGCGGAAATCTGAAATTAAGCTGACAAAGGAAATAAATTGTTCTATACATGATGTAATACTTTTACTTTTTAATTTTTTAATGCATGACGTACATCAATATGTATATGTCACATGAATTTATTGATGAAAATGTTTTTAAGAAGAACATAACGAGTATTTTTATTGGAAGAGGAGAGATGTATTTGTGTAAAATAAAGACCAAAGTTTTCTTAAAAATTTAACTATCAATACTAATAATATTATGTGTGTCAATTTGTTTTTCAAAACAACAAATTGATTTTTTCTACTTATTGATAAATATTTAAAGCATTTTAAGAAATTTTTTCTCAAGTGGAAAGGGCTAGTGTTAGCATCTATACCTGTTAAATATATGTCCTTGTACAAATTATGAAATAATTTTACTTAATTTTGATCTTAGCAAATTTTTGATGAAAACACTGCCTGTAAAAAGTATTTCTGGAAGCTTAGTTTTTAAGTCATTATATCATCTTTTAAGTATCTCTTAATCAATGTTTTCATATTATAAATAAGAAACTATATTAGTAAATAGGAAATCCCGAATTAAATTCTCAAATCGATCATTTATTTCGTGATAATATGAATTCTTAGTTTAGAATATATTTTTAAACTAAAATGCAGTAACTATAATTTCTGAAGTTGTTAGAAATAAAAAATGTCAAACAATGATAAAAATTACATTTAAAAATTGAAATATGGAAATGTGTACGCTTAGAGATACTGAATCTACAATTAAATCATTAACAGCAGAAACATTAACTATAAATGAACTACTATCAGTTTTGATACTATCAATCAAAGGAATGAATTATTATTTCCAGTGTCATGTAATTATAATACAATTTTGTCTGAAGAAAAAGAACATATTTTTTACGAAATTTAATTATTTTGAAATGAATCTGCATCACATAGTTTGTAAACGTAAAAAAATCATATATATATATATATATATATATATATATATATATATATATATATATATATATATATATATATATATATATATAATTTGTTTATTATTAATATAATTTTAAATATGTAATATTAACAAAAATGCTGTTTTTTTCTCATTTAGAAAAATAATAATTTAGATTTTTAGTATTACTGTAAGGCTTAGTAAAATTTTAAAAAAATGTATTTCAACATATAAATATAATTCTGAATGTTATTACACTTTTTAGTATTTAAGAAGATTTTAGTTGGAGAGAGGTTAAATATCTATTGTGTGTGTGTGTTTACAGTAATTATACCTTCAAATTACACTTCAGATAAATAGACAAAGCGTTAAAAATTTCCAAATACTACAATCAATTTACTCATGATATTCATGTTTTACAATTTTATTTTACTGAAATTTTTTTTTAATTCATATTGAATTAAACTAAAATTACAATACACAAAATATTAATTGAAGTGTAGTCTTCAGGTCATTATCAAAATAATCGAAATCTTTTATTACAATGGTGTAGGACTGCCTTTGGCATGTAATGCAGTTTGTTGGATTCGAATAGAAATCGATTCATGCAAACGCTGAATAATATTTTGAGGAATATTGTACCATTCTTCATGGAGATATTATGAAAGTTTTGGGAGAAATGTCAATAGAGGATATCGGTGCTGTATTCAACGCTCAATGTATTCAACGCCCATACTAGTTCAGTTATATTAAGGTCCCCTGATTGTGTGAGCCAAGATGGATTCTAAGCTTCGTTCATCAAATTTTGATTGGACACGTCCCATTCTTACAAGGATAATAATGCATCGAAAAGTACCTTATTATCCTGGTAAATTCTATCTTCTGCATTAAGCTTGCATCATTAAATGGAATTGATCCGCTAAAATTTCTTTTTACTTTTTCCCAGTGATCCTTCATTTCAAAGTAACTGATAGAGTCTAACTCTGCGTTAGGTACAGGAAAGTATGCTGATGCAACGACAATGATAGATCCAGCAGAAAAACGACACAGGTCTACTCATATCATGATAGATCTACCTCCATGCTTGACAGTTGGAAGGAGACAATCATGATAACATAAGCTGCTGCAAGATATCTTCCAACCATGCTCCCGTCTTGTTGTAGAAAAAATATGAACAATGATATATCAGACTATATTACTTTTTTCCTCTTCAATCGACCAAGTTTTACAAGAGTAATACCACGTAGACGATGTTTGACATTAATATCTGTGACAAGTGACCGGGAATTGCTGCTTTGTTGCGAATATTCTGTTTATGAAGGTACCTTCTACATATAATAACTTTAACACTAAAGTATACAGGTGGTGATTAAGTTCTGAGCTCATTTTTGCTGCAATAAATTTTTAGACATTACAATCCGCTTCGATACCTGTCGTCTTTTTTATTGAGTCTCTCCTTCCATCAACTATTTTGCTTCGACAATTTTGTCTTAATTCACTGAATGCCACCTGTTATGATATTTTAGAGGTACGGTGTATAAAATCATGTCAGGATATATAACCAAAACATGCAAATTTTAAACGCCTAAAAGTTGGGAGGTTTTCGTCACATTGTTCCAGCTAGACAGGCTTTTACAATTTGGTCTCCTAGAAAATAGAGGTATAACATTTTACGCGTTTGAAAATATCCAAGACTTACAGAATCTCAGTAAAGCTATCACATACTATCAGAATACATACATTTATTTAATATATTAAATATTAATAGTATCAGTATTTTCTTATCTATCTATAAATAATTGTATTCATCATCAATGGAAAATTCTTCATCGATAAATTGAAATGTCAGTTGCATTTTTTAGCAAGATACTTGTTGTCTCAAACATAAATGCTCTCACGAAATGAAGTATTGAGAGAATAAAAAACTTGAGTGAATAATGGTTATATTAGTTCATCAAAAATTTACGATAATTATGTTAAGAATTAAAATTAAAAGAAAAAGCGTTACTACTGAGTCTAATATTAATGAGATTTATGGTAGGCATATTTAACATAAAATGAGGAAAAAAGATATTTTTGTGAAAGTTCTTGTATGGAATAAGTTATCACACAAATTTTTAACATGTTTTTGACTAACAACTTACAAGCAGAGAAAGTATGAATTTTTTATCAGGATTTTTTTAAATAATTTTATTCTTACACATTCTTATTTGCGTCATCATTTTAGTTTTGTACATTTAATTAAATTATAAACAAGATTTAAATACAAATTTAATTGTGTCAAGAAGTTCTTAGAATAAAAATGAAAATAAATGATACTTTAATAAGAAAAAGATATTGTAAATTTAATAATAAGGAGGAGAGAAAATTATCGTAGAGCAATAAATAAAAATTCATCATTCGTAACAATAAATTGAAATTCTAATCATTGCGGTAAATAATTTCCAACAACATTTCATGCAAGCTTTTTTAAAGATATTGCGTACTGAACAATCTTTAATTTTGTAGGAATTATCTAGTAAGTGACTGGTGCCCAAATCTCTGTTATTGCGCCTTTCTTTTGATAATATTTCAAACAAATACTCCTTTATTCGTGACGTAACATTATTAAGTGCCAGGAAACACCCTGATTAATTATTCTATCAAAACACTCATAACGATAGATCATTGCAATGGTTGCATTAGAAGCCAAATGAATATGTTTTGCTGCCGAATGCTATCTGATTAAGATATTTTAAAAAGCTGGCATCCATCCTCTTAAATGATGTTGAAACACGAATTGACATACATTTTTCGTGATGTTCTGCTAGTAAATTTTGTTATGGCGAAATAACACTTTTCTCATATTCAAAAAGAAGCCCTAAAGTGTGTCTCCATAAGTGAATATTTCCAATGAAACATAAATTAAAAATATAATTAATGTTTAATAACGATGGATGATACTTATATCAAATATATAAAATGTATGTATGAAATAACATTGAATTCCCTTGAAAAATATAATACAAATATAAAGCGAAAAAAAATGAAAAACATATTTTAAAATTGCATCAATGTTTTTACGGTTTTTGTCAAATATTTATATTTAAATTTTGTCATTGCAACCAATTGGTACATTACAAGTTTTCTTTTCACAATAAGTATTTTTATTAATTTATGTACTTTATTTGTTGTTTATTGATTCTTTGTAAGCAAATTGCTTTAATTGCCATATAATTAGTAAGAAAGAATCATAAAAATTATTTATCTAAGAAATAAAATTATGAATAATAAATATAATTATAACATTATGAATCGCAAATCTCAATTGTATGAAATAAGCAAAAATATTTTGTTAAGTTAAACACCATATTTTTCCCTTTTTTATTAAAAGTGTACAAAATTATAAGGATTTTTGAGGCTGTTACGCAAAGTGAAAAAATTCTATTACCCACATGCTATTTTGTTGTCTTTATTACAAATAGAAAATTGTTGTTGACTATGTTTTAAATTTTATTTTTCTATTTATACCGTCACAAAATTACTCAATTTCCATTCGATAAAAATTTTCTTAACTGATTTTCACTCGATAAAATCTTTCCTAAATAAGTTCACATGAAAACATGCAAGTAACTTTGCATTTTTCGTAGATGATATTAAAAGTATATTTAATTTCAGTTTTTAAGTATGAAACAGAATATTTAATAAAGTAGTTCTATTCAAGAAAAGAAATTATGACTATGACATTCTTCAACTTCTTCCATGTTTATCTTTTCTATTTTTCATGAGCAATAAACTTTTAAAATCAAGCTTTTCTACAGTTTAAAAAATTTAAAAATGTAAAGATATTGTTTTATAAGGATTTATCTTAAAATTAAAATTATAAGCAAAAAAAAAAAGAAAAAAATCAGCTGAAAATATATAATTTTCTAAAAGTATTTCGTCCCATTACATTCATATATAAACAACCTAATATTAAATAATATACTGCATCCTAAAAAATAAAGTTACAAGGAGACAATCTTATATAATAATTGAAAAAGATATGAAAAATCTTAAAATAAATTTTGTTATGCACAGGAAGCTATCTTTTACATTAAAACGGAGTTTAATTGAAAATATTTATCGCAAAATGTAGTGAAGATTAAGTGGCAAATAAAGATAAAGTATTTCTTCTCAAGTATAGAGTTGCATTGATACATATTTTTACAACTGAAAGCTACGATTAAGATTAAAACTTTTTCTTTTTAGTTGAAATACCTTAGTTGTGTTCTGTTTATTTTAAAAGCGTAATTTTGTTGCTTTTTAAAACAAAAAACTTTAAAAAATTTTTATTACTTAAATTCAAATTTAATTATTTTTAGATATGATATTTGAAAATTCTAAATTTTTTTTCTTAAATTCAGTTATGACGTAGCTTCCCCATAATGTCAGTCTTATTCAATAAATTAGATAGTGTTTTCTAGGCCATTTATATGTATTACTTTGAAAACAAATTTCGTATATTTATATTACCTTTTTTAAAATGACTTTTTTGTTATTAAATTTATAAATGAATTTTTTTGAAAATAATTGTTTTAAAATTTATCCTAATGTTACAATAATTATTATGCATTTAACTGAGTTTATGTGTACTCGTCTACAGACCACCGCTCTGCCAACTGAGTTTAAATGTATATATATACATAAGATGATTAATAAAATGCTGCCAAAATTAAAAGACAAAAAGCAGGTATAGAATACGAATTAAAAATAACATAGGGACATGGTGTCGCAAACTCCATCGGCAGCTATCAGGTGGCATTTTATAACAAAACAATCTCAAACGGTTTGAGACATCATTATTCTAACTGTGGATGCCTTGGAAGTAACACATGGATTGTAACAATCATGCCGAAATGAAAAGCTGCATCAATCGTTGGAACACAGGGTCTGCGAGAACGACAACTGGTAGTGTCGGTACCAACATTTCTACTGCATTGCAAGATAAGTTCAATCGGGACCGCCAACCCTTGACAAAGAGACCAATGAAGAAGTCGCCAATTTGAACTTTTATTACGGTGACAACTTCAAATCACATGTACCAAGACAAACGTCAATACGGCATGCTGCAGCTCTTTCTGTAACCACCAGCAGAGTTGCATGTCAGCTCGGGGTGGGTTCTAGAGGTTTTCATAGTTTCCCTCTAGACTCGCGTAAATACGGCCCATCTTCAAACAAAGTTCCCCATGAGGGCATTCCTTTCCCAGCTCGCGCATGTAAAGTGACGTCCACTGTGAGCGCCTCACCTCGCGTTCGGGCTTTAACATGTTAAGAAAAAGTTAAATATACGTGGGAAGTGACGCATACGCGTAGGATTGGTGGGTTGGCTTGTCTAGTTTGTTCCGGTTTCGAGCCAAGAGATATTAGATGATTGACCAGAACATCGGTCAGACAGAGTGATAATCCGTCTGTTCGGAACTCGGCTACTGGAACGGCTCTGTTTTCCGTGCCCGACAGGGATGTCTCGTTAGCCAAAGTAACGCATTTTTAGGTGTTATTATATTACATGAAAGTGTACTTTTTGTTCGTTTATACAGTTAACACTTACTTAAAGAGTAAACGTTGCGGTGTATTTTATAGAAGCATATTAACTAAGAAAAATGCAAAATATATAATAATTGTATTAGATACTCTTCATTTTTAAATTCGCCTCTCCTAGCTTTTCAAAATGACTAATAGTTTTCTGAAACTATTTAATATAAAAATTTAACTCAGAAAATGAATAAAGTGTCTTTCAGTACATATAAATCAGGTTGCAAAAGTGATTTATGGGTGAAATATTTTGAATTTTCAGCACTAAAAATATAAATCTTCCTAATTTTAAATATTTGTACTTCTATTCTGAAGAGAAATGAGGTTTAAAAAAATTTCTACTCATAATATATGGGATGCAAAAAAACAATAATAGTATTTTAAATTTTTTGAACAAATTCTTTTCAAATAAAGAAAGGCAGGAGATATTTTAAAGTAGCTATACACACATATTTTTTGTTAAATATAATATTTTGTGATGTATTCTTAAACTCTTTTGATGTGTGACAAAATTCTAAATTTTGCATTCACATTCTGTAGGGGATGATGACACATGATAGAAAATATTGCACTAAAAATTCTTTTAATATTAAAAAAAGTATATTGAAACATATTTTGTGGTATAATATAAACTATATAATATTTCAAACATTACTTTTGATTTTTATAAAATCGTTTTAAATCAAAATTTTATAAGTTGGGTTTTTTTTCTTATAAGTATGTGCAAAATATTTATAATAAAAGAATTTCTCCTTAAAGTATATTGCCACGAAATATTAAAAAAAAAATTTACAGTTATGAAAATTGAAAGCAAATGTATATGAGGTAAATATTCAAATCGCACTTTTACACCTGGTTAAGTGCATTTTTTGGAGTTGATTTTTTTTATGCTTAAAAGATTACCAGTGTTTATTTACTAATCTTTACTCTTAAAAGTGAGTTCCATTTTTCAACAAATTGGATATGTGTAATTTTTCCAGTTAAATTTCACCTTATGTCACTACAAATTAAACTGCTTCTTGTTTAGGAAAAATTCAGTATTTCTTTTATATAAAGACTATATTTCCTTCAGTGAATGGATTGTTTTTGACTAGAAAAAAACTGATTGAATTCTTTCCCAATCAAATATTATAATGCTGATGAAAAATGAACATAATCTCCGATATTTCCATTGTTTCAGTGTGGCAATTTAAAAGGAATGGAGACAACTCAGGTGTCAACCTCATCATTTGACGGGATTTCAAAATCAAGTGATATTTTCTCATAGTAATAGTTAAAGAACATTATATATAGTTTCTTATAACTTTTAATGCAGCTCTAGTATGATATAAACGAGAAAAAAAACGTTTTTTAATAAAATATAACAATCTGTATTCACGCATAGACTGTAGTAAAAAATGTTATTTCAGATATTCTTTTAAAAATATAATCATACCATGTAAATGAGAAAAGGTTTATTAAAAACTCTACTCATTTTTTTTTAATTTGAGGAGCATCAGCTTTGTATCGTACCATTCTTTCAAACTTTTTGAAAGCCGTTGATCATAATGTGTTATACTGAATTTATAGCACCGTCGATAAACTGATACTAAGTGCTCTATAAATAACATCTTTGAAAATAACTTTCTTAAGAATTTGACATTTCTTTAACAAAGTTGTAACATGCAAGAATTCATGGATGATGGCCTTTTGGGATAATATTTTATGCATATAAGAAAAGATATTTGATACATCAGATGAAAATTTCTATTACGGAAAGGATCTAAAAAAAATTCGATGACCTTTTTCACCTATCCTACCTACAAGGAGGGACTTCCTCAAATGCATGGCAGAAACAATCGATGACGATGAATGAGTAAAAAGTATCGATTGTTCCCGTTGTTGCCAATCACCGGAAATAGCAATTTTGCGAACACCACGATGAGCACTGAGTTGCAGTTCACTCAAGCAGCACAATATCTGGCGGGAAATTCTTTTTTTGCAGATTACTTATAAGCGGTATTAAGCTGAACAATGGATTTTGATAAATGAAGCTAAGAGGGTCATTGATCTAAAAATGAACTATGCCTGGTTGCCGTCCACTAACTCTAGTTAAAATGTTATAAATTTTTCAGGACTTTGTTTTGTTTGGATATATCATTCTCTTCTTGCAATGAATGTAAAAATGAGTTTCCTCCCTGGTGTTTGAAATTTCATTTTGATTATTTTAATCCCCCGTGTAAATATGTTCTTGAAAATACTTCCAAAATAAAAAAATTCAAACTTGCAAAAGCTAGTTTGGATGAAATTAAATAGTATTTTTTCTACACATTTAAAAATTTATCTGTATAAATAATGAAAAAGATGGTTAAACTTCTTGAAATTTAAAGCAATGTTCCATAAATTTTACGATTTTTTTAAACAAATAATAAAAATAAAGATTAAAAAACTTAAATTTTGAAGTATTGATTTACAAATTTGGAAAAATTCTACAAATTTAAAGATTTTTCTAGTTAAATAAGAAAAAAAGAAAATTAAAATGCCATAATTTCGAAATAATATGATAAAAATTTAGAAATGTTGTATGGAAAATGTTAGAAATGTTATATATTTAGGTTTTTTAGGATGAAGGATAAAAAGGAAGCTGAAAAAGCGTAAATTTAGAATCAATGTTCTAAATCTTAAGCGGATTACTTTGCCTGTATACTGTGAATTATAACTGCAGAATCGTAATTATTTCAAGAATAATGTATCAATTATAATTTTATCCATATTTTACCTTACAAAAACCATACATTTTATTTAAGAAATAAAGACATAAAATAGAAGTTAATTGTATCACATCAAAAATTACTTTGATCTTAAAAATTTGTCAATTAAAGAAAGATAAAAATATATAGCATGCATAATATATTTTTAAATTTTACGCAAAAATTGCTCATCAAAAAGAAAATGTAAAAAGGGAATGAACTTTGACTTGTGGGTTGTTGCATTCAATTCTATAAATGTATTATAAAATCAAAAGGGAGACATTAGTCATTAAAGAAGAAAACGCATTAGCATGATTAAAATAGTATCCAAATGGAATAACTGTGTTAGGTATAAGAGACTATAGAATATATAAAATTCGTATATTACCATGAAGAAAATCTGCTCATACTTTTTTCAGCTAGGTAAGTAATTTTTAATATTTTGAAGAGTGATGAAGTTGGCCAATGAACTATTTATTTACATAATCAATGTAGTGAGTTCAAATCCCAGCTTAACTGAATGTCTGTTCATGTTCATTAAAAGTGGCTGATGTACGTTAAATAGTTCTTAGTCGCAATGTCCTCCAAGTGAACTGATACCTCTGGGATGGCAGGTCAAGTATTAATGAGTCTTCTATTTGATCCCTTCTTCTAAATACCGAAGACCCGGCTACTTTCATTAACTGTTAGAGTCTAACTCATGACTAGGTACAGAAAATATGCTGGTTCAATAACATAATTTACATAATCTTAAAATTTATTTATAATATCCTTCTAAACACACTATTTTGAATTTTTGTACAGTGCTTTTGTATCACAATATTGTGAATATCATGTTGTTATGACTCTCTTTTTCCAAACATATGAGGTACAATACTTGAGAACTTATGTTTATATATTGGTGTATCACACTTATATATGTAGAACATAATTGAAAAATGTCACGGATATATTCTGTTATTTTCAAATTGAACTACAATTTTGTGAGCTAATTTATTAAAACATGTATTCATAGATTTAACGCAAAAAGACAAAGGAAAAATAAATAGGAATCTTTTCACAACAATAATATTCTCTTGTCAAACATTGTACACTTCATTACTAAAATATAAGTTGAATTGGTAATTGAAGGATCACAGCTCTAGCCTTCCCTGCAACAATTCATGAGTTTGATTCTGTCTATGGACGTGGAAGTCTATGGTGATTCAAAATCTGCTTTAAAGTGTAAGTTGCAGTTGAAATGATAAAATGTGTTTGTAAATCTTCAAACTTAGCTGCTAAAAAAAGCAATACTTTCATTTCTTTTGAGAATTTAATAATTTTTAGTGATAAAAATGGAAACTTCTAATGAATTTTCCTACGATTTTTAATAAGATAGTGAGATTTTCTGAATCTGAAACTGAATTTTTCATAAAGTTAAATTTGATTGAGAATATATAAAACAAAATTATGTCACGTTACTTTCAAAGAAAGTATTTCAAAATACAAAATTGTAAATTTTTATAATTTAAATGCTTTCAAAATTGTGATCTTAACTTTCTATTTGTCATATTAAGTTCGGTGTTACTTAATAAATATTTTTCAATGGTTGAATATCATTAAAATTACAGACAATGAAGCAGTGTTTAAAATTTTATAACTTTCTTCATGTTAAAATAATTTAGAATTTCAGTTGTCTTAAAATTTTAATTTAATTTAATTAAAAAAATGTTTAATTAAATTTTATTTTAATTAATTTTTTATGATGAGTTAATCCTGCTCTTGTTGCCCATATTCTGTGTGTAAACTTTAGATAACATGGTATGTTGCTAAATTATAGCTAACCAATTACTTGTAAAGAAAATTGCAAATTTGGAAATGATTTATAGATTTTTCAAAATATACAGAGTACGAAATCAGAATTATTTATCAAATCACTAAGAAAGTTCATATTTGGTCGATAAAATTTCAAACTGTTTCAAATAATTTTTAAAATGTCCATTAAAATTTCTTCATAAATTTACTCTAAATTGTTTGCGCGCAAGCATAAACTAAATATTTTTTATTTTATTTTCTAACTTTGGAAACGTGTCTGTAAAGCTTCTTTGCTTGAACGTTTTAAAACGATATACCATCTCATTTCATATTTTTTTATCTTGACAAATTCATCATTAAAACTGCCCTATGATCTACAGATTACTATATGATTTGGTAACCAGAATATAAAGCAAATATTTTCTCAAAAATTCAAAAATACCATATTTATAAACATCAGTGTTAAATTAAATTAAATTGAAAGATATATCCACCATAAAATACATCATAATATCTATCGTAATATATCCACCATTTATGGTAAATCGAATTACATTTTAGATATATAAAAGTAAAAATGAATTTTAAGGATTTAACAATACTTTTTAAACCGCTATTGAATAAACACAAATGAAATTTATAACGAAATAATGATTTATTGGTTGAAAAACTTAGGAATAAAGTATGCACACTTATAATGTACAAGTTGGAAAGATATTCAATAATACTTTTAACTTAAATAAGTGAATTTTTATATCAAATTCAAATTTAACATATTTTAGTAATGTTCTGTGTGTTAGTATTTTAAATGTTTATTTTATAAATTTCTTTCACTTGCAGTCTAATAACGAATTAAAATAATAACCTAATAATAATAACCATAAATGTTACTCAAAATTTCATAACAAAACAAACATTAAACTTTTACTTATACTAAGAAATATAAGCTTTAATAATAATAGATTCATGGTAAATTACTTTCAGCTTGATAAGAAACATTTATCATTCACTGTGTGATACTTAATTCCAACGGGAACATTTTCTTGGAAAACATATTTACAGTTTTGAAAGAAATTAAAGCTAATCCCCTTTCGAGTCAACTAAGTCTAATAGAATATTCAACAGGATATCACACAAACCAGAATACAGATTTAGATATTTAAATATAAGGAGCTCGGAAAAAATTTCCTTCTAGGAAATACAATAACAATTTTAAAAAAAAAATCACTTTTGGCATTCTTCCACACGAGTTATTTTCACTCTGCAAACATTTAAAAAGAAGAAAAAAATCTTTATATTTCTCGTTTTACCATTATTTGTTTATTTCCTTTTTTGTGGTAAAAATGGCAAAAAAATACTCTCCGCACGCAAATGTTCTAGAGGTTAAGGTTCTAGCATTTTATTCCCACGGGCTGAGACCCAAGGATAGAGTTTATTAAAGAGAGCAATCACTGAATTTCATCTTTCTACTTTTAAAACTTCTGGAAAAAGTTGTATCATTCCTCCTAAATGAGACCTCGTATTAAATTGCAAAAGCGTTTTAGTAGTTACATTTATTTATATTCTTAATGCAATCATTTTAAATGTGAAATACCCTTACTGTGTTGAATGTTTTGCAATTTTAAGAATGGAAAGTATCCGAGGTTTTTTTTAACTAATGCATATATAGTTTATTACATATATTTATGCATAAATACTTTTTTTATCATTCAAGAAAATCTTAATATGCAAGGGGCTTAAAATACTGCTGCTAATTCAAATGCTCCTATTTTTCGCACAAATATTATAATTTCGTACAATTATAAGCAAGTTATGCACTCAAAACAGACAGTACTATGCCCTAATATCATATTTCCTTCCGTGATATTAGAGTACACCAATGATATGCAAAGAACATCAATAACATTTCTCAATAAAGTACCAGAAAAATAGTTCTCTTGAAATGAAGCTTACTTCTCTTACTGGATGTTTTATGTGATAATAAAAATATTTTAATGATACTCCAGTAATTAATGCGGCATACGTTTTTAAAAGATTTACTTCCTTTTCACTAATTCTAAAAGTTGTACATAATTATTTTGATTATTGTATTCCGTATCCTGAAAATTTTAGCAATTATTTATTTTGAATAATATGTTTTGATCGACAAATACATTTAAAAATCTACTTAGTAACATTATTAACATAACGAAATTGCTGGATCAGTTTTAAACGTAAAAAAACACAACTTGCTTATCTTCAGCGAAGGTATAGCATTAAAAGAAAATTGAATAACAAAACAAATCTGGAAAAATTGTGATATTCTAAATATTTTCTCCTATTAATACATCATAATTTTCATGTTTATGATTTATTTCACTATGATGTTACTTATTTGCCTTATAAAATGCTCCGTGACATATTTTCTACTAATTAATCCTATTAACGTATATATAATTTAATATTATTCAATTTAGTTTGACAAAATAAATTTAAAGATTTCATGGCAGTTTTTAAATCAATCAATCTAGTCAAACAAAACTAAGTATAAAGTGGCAGTGAATATATGGGGTACATATACATAAAAATCTCACTCAGAAACTCTATATTTTGATTGAATTAAATGTTTGTCTATTAATTAATATTTTTTGAATTTAGAATTTTTGGATCGCACAATTTTTCTGTTGCTTTTTTTTCAATAAGTTAATAAACAGTTTCTATTAACCGAAAAGTTAATTAACAGAAAATTGTGAATTGCGATATAATGTATGAAATATTATTGAAATGTAAATATTAAAAAAGCATTAAACAATTGCTTAAAAAAATGTTTAAAAATAGAAACAAATAAAAGACCATAAATAATCAAAAAAATATACAAACAATATAAAGAATTTTATAGTTGAGAGATGAAAACTTATTATTTTGTATGTGGGCATTTATAATAGTGACAAGATATTTATTAAAATTCAAATTTTAATTATATATGTTTTCAATAGTTATAAATTGTCAACATTATTTAGTGGCTAATTAATATAACAAGAATTTTATTGAATAAAATACTTCATTATTTCAAAATAAAAAGAAATCTACGAGAGAATTTTCACATTATAGGATATTATATTCGGAAATTCAAGAAATTCTAGAATAATCATGACTTTTTTTGTTATCGTTAAATAAAAAAGAATATGGAATATGTATGTCACTTGTAAATGTATGTCACTTGTAATATAAATAAAACTTGTAAAAATATTCGGAAAATTTCAGTATTTATTTACTTATAAATAAAGTAAATAAACAGTTTTGATTTGTTTTATTACAGTCTCTAGCAAGTTTGGCTTATATTTTTAAATATTTCGTTCTTATTATTCGTATATATGTATACATATGATAATTTTTATTATGAAAGATTCAGGAAAGTCAGGTATTTCAATTCAAGAAAATTTTAAGAACGCATATTTTAGTTGATTCTAAAATATGAAATATTTTTCTTTCGTTTATATTGAAAATGATTTTTAAAATATAATGCATTTGTGATGCTCAAAGAATTATATTGTTTATAACATTTCTGTACATTTTTATGAAAAATGCTGCATATAGTTACATCAAATGAAAAAGTAATTTTTATCATTGTTTTCCAGATGGGAACGTTTGCTACTCTGTATCTTGGTGCTTTTTTCTATCGTTTGGCTAGGATTTTAGTTAAGTGGAGATGCATATAATAATGTTTATTCATGAATTTAAACAGGTGTTCGAATTTATGAAAGAGAAATTGTATAACATCGTAAATACATTTTTAAAATGTTCTTTCTTAAAAAGAAAAAAAACTGCCAATTTAATATTGAAAAAAAAAACTGAATGTCTGTTATATCCAAAAAGAAGACGGATATCTTTTCAGATGAGATTTTTAGGGGTGGAAATACAGTTATTTCAGAAACTGATTGAACTAAACCCTGTTCAGAGCTGTTCGCAAGTGAGGCTATGACAATGTCAGTCACTTTCATTTATTACCCCCCAGCTCCTCTATGAAAGAATTTAAGCCTGCATTCGGGGAAAAAGTAAATAAGTTCCCAATCTCGACCCTCCTGTAAGCAATTTAAAAAATAGACCTTTTGTGAAGTGCCAATGGGGTGCCCATATTATGTTTCGGCCCTGAAAAAAAAGGGGGGAATTTCAATCTCGGACTTTTACACACGATGGGAAATATGCGCATGCGCGATAAGTATCGAGGTGAGAGGAGTTCGATTGTGGCAGACGAACGACACAGTGTTGCTCTGGCACTTTGCCAAGAAAGGAGAAGCTATTGAAAGTAGGGCATGGGGGGAATCCTTTTCCTCGCACAATTACATAAATTCTAATGACATAGTCATATTGCATTAAAGAAGTGGGATCTTGTATGAAACTCTAATATCCGAAATTAAAGATGAAGATGTGATGAAATTTCACCTAATTCTCTTCTCGAGCAAAATAGTGCATATGCATTTTTTTTATACCTTTGAGAGTTAAAAATTTTTATTTTCAGTATCGCGGGAAATTTAATTTTCTTGTCTATCAAAAATAAAATAAAAAATTATTCATAATTGTAATATTTAAAAGAAGTCGTATTTTAAAGTTTAGCTGCAGTGGTTTATCCTACATTTTAATCAAGAGGAAGTATTTTATATATGCTTGAATTTTAATTGCAACTAATGCAAGTGTTTTGAGAAATCGGAAAGAATTACTTAAATAAAAATATTTTTCATAAGTATTTTTTTATATATTAGCATAGAGAGAGATTTTGTGATCACGAATATTTACTAATATAGTTCTAATAATAATATTAGATTTAAATATCTTAGATTATGTAATTTTTCATTCATTGCATATAAAAATGAAAACATAATATAGGTTTTTATATTTTTTAAATTTACGATATTCTATTTGATGAGAATAATTTCGATTTATTTAGATACAGAATTTTTTTTTCCCAAAATTTCTAAATTAAAACCTAAAAAATGAAATTTCAATAATTATCTATAAATTAAGCTAAAACTTCAGGTATTTTATTTCGGCATAATTTTTCTTATTAAGAAAGGCTGTTTATTGTTTTTTGGAATTCAATCATGGGAAATCTGAAGATCAGTCCGATCTCTGGAATATATTATCATATAAAATGTCTTAGATATTTCTACTGTCTGCTTCTCTTTTGTAGATGTTAATGAAAAACTATTAAAAATATTGAAAATTTTAACTAAAATATTTTTTTTCCTTTGCAAATTATATCAGACATAATTTATTTAATTTTGTTTCGTCTGCTAAGTGGCTGATTTTTTTTTTTTTTTTTTAGAAGAGGTCTAATTTGATTGGGACGCAAATTTTAAAGTAGATTCTAAAACCATATCAAACTTCAAAATAAAGACTAGAGAACTAACCATTTATCATCAAATCAGCCAATTTTTTTGGAAGATTCGCTGATTTTTATGTTTGTTTAAGCAAATGTATATCTCAGTAATTTATGAAACATGAAAATTTTTTCTGAAACTTAAATAAGTTTTTAAGTTATTTATTAATTTTGTACGATAATTATGACAAAATTGCACCATAGAAATTTTTAGACTTTTAATTTGGATTTATAATCTCCTGGAGTTGACTTAAACATTTATTTTAACAAAAAAGCCCAGATTTTTTGGCAAATAATTATCGATTTAAATTTTTAAACCATAGAGATTAAATATAATTGTAACATTCCAAAATTCATGAAGTAAAATAGAATGGAATTAACGCAAACACATTATTAACTCAATTCTACACTTTTTTTAAAGATTTATTAAAAATTCTTAAAGTATATATAAAAAATTAACAAATAATTATGATTACCTAGCAGTTATGATTTTATTAAGGATTTATTAGAACTAATGGATATTTCATAATTTGAGAAACAAACATCTTAATTTTCATCTTTCAGTAAATTTTTATTCGCTGTTATTATAAGAAAAGCTATCTCGATGCTTCTTTTGACTCTATTTTATTGAATATTCTGTTTCTCTGTTTTGCATAGCGTTTTTCTTCATGGAATTAACATACATGCCAAAGGTATTATAATTTGCATTCACAGCTTTATAATGTTCACTAACAACATTTATGAGTCATATTTATAAGTCTTGGTTTTAAAATATATTTATTCATTGAAGTGCGCGCGTACCAAATTCTGAAAATATTTCAAATCGTCAAGTAATATCTATTTCACCTGGAATCGAACTTTTATAAGAGTAAAATAATTTATATTTTTATTGCATTTTTAATACTTTCTAATAATTCTAATAATTAAAATCTAGCCTGTATTTTAATTTTTGATATCCCTTATATCTTTACTTCGAATCCTAGTAATTATAAAAACTATCCATACATACAAGATTTTGTTGATATGTCTTTTAAATCAATAATAATACAAAATAAACTCAATTTGCAAATATTATCAATTTTCTTTATTAATAACGATGTGAAAATTTCTTAATAAATTAATATTTATTAATTTGTTTTTGTACAATTTGTAGAAGTTTTTAAAGAACAGATTGTACATTGTTCTTTCCATGGGGAAAATGACCTTAGTATCGCTAATTGAATTTTCATGTTTAAAAATAAACGTACTCTAATGTGAATATCGTGACAAAAATCATTCAAAAATTACTGAATATTTTTCACTATTTGAAACGAATATAGCGTAAAATTAATATAAATGTAAAATTATCAGGAGATGTTATATAAGGATTTTGTTTAAATATACCAACCACATATTGTTATATTCAAAATAAGAGAGGTAATATTTAACAGACTTTGTATGTAAGAAAATTGAATTAAATGGGGAATCTAATTGTTAAAAATTTTAAAAAATCTTAATGGTATAACGAATAAGAATTATTCTTTTACTTTCTTATAAATATTTATAAGTATCACGTAGAGTTTTATTCTAGAAATGCATTTAACTCAGAACTTTCGATATAATTCGAATATAAGAAATATCTCTTTACTATAAATTATGTCACATTCTTTTGTGGAGGAAATCGTCGTAACTTAAAAAGTTTTCCAATTTCTTGAAGACATGACATTGCACAATGTGCGTTTACAAAATTTTTTGCTTTATTTTTTGGGATAGGTAAAAATCATTTCAAATATTGAATATTGAGGTCTCACTATGGCCTAGTACTAGGACACTGATTTTCAGAGCAAAATGTCTTTGGTTCAATCTTAACCACTGATAAGTAGTGGTAAATGGATATTGCTTGCATGCCTTCTGTATGCAAGTCAGTCCGGTTGGTTGCTTGGAAGTTTCCCGATTCATTCTTTGCAACATTTGAATACGGCCCACTATCTATTAAAAACCCTTCCGGAAGAAAATTATGCAGTGAGCGTTAAAATGTTTTCAGTAACCCTAACCGTTAGCCATTCAGCAAATCGGTGTCAAGTATCATAACTTTATTGCTAAAAAAATAAAAATTATTATTTCATATTTATTGGTAAATAAATAAAAATTGCTATCTAGCAAATTTTCAATTTGAGAGTATTTTTTTTTTAAAAAAATCATCATTAATGTATAACACACAGTAAGTCAGAATTACACAAAAATAAACAACTGCCAGAAATAAATCTAAGATTAGAACTCCTGGTACAAGTTGAATATATAATTTTTAATAGCAAAAAATATATTCTAACTAAATTCTAACAGAAAATTATTTAAGGATTTTTATTTTTTATTTTAGATTAAGTTAATCTCCTCAAATACAAGAATAATTACAACTATCCATAATTCTTTCATCACAATGTTTGCTCAAAAACTTTGCATGTAACACATGGGATCAACCCTGGAAAATAATCCTGCTTGCAACATGGCAGAAAAATACTAGAGATTTGTGAATCCAACTCAGCATTTTGTACGATAATGAAGGCTCAGATGAGAGAATATGACGAAATAACAAAACTTTGAGAGATCTATGATCTAACATTTGTTACGTAATGAAGAAGTTCTTTTAATCTCTTTTTACATTTGATGTCTTTATAAAGTGACTTTGTTAAGTCTATTTTTTTAAATTAAAGCTCTTTGGCCCATAATAGTATTATAGAATATTAAAAACAGTAAGCTAACTAATAAAAAATATTCCCTCCAATTTATTTAACCAAAGATACATTCAAAAAATGATAAATTAGTTTGCTTTTTTGAAATTTTATGGAACATTAACTTACATACAAGCGAAATTTTTGTTTATAATCCTTAACAGTATAAATGGTAAAAAAATTTTTAATTTGTATTTTATTTGCATTGTAAAATTTAGAAATTTTAAAATTGTAATTCTTCAAATATATATATGAAATTTATTATGGCGGTCATTTTAGAGAGGAAAACTTGCATTTACAAGTTAAAAATTCATATCAATTTTAAAATAATCATCAAATGCTGCTGTTTGCTCATTTTCTTATTTTAAATTTTCGGAAGCTAAAATTTTTAAGAATCTTAAAATTGTATTAAGAATAACAATCCTAACCATAGTATCTATAATATTAACAAGAATAAGAAAAACGTTTTTGAAAATATAATTTAAAAAATCCAGTGAATATATTTCATTAAATATAAAAATTAACATTTTTGCTTAATTCATTGTAACTATCAAAGAATATCAATTAAATATCACAACCATCAAGTTCAAGTATGTTTTTCCATGTTTATAATTTAAATTAACTAAAATGTGTGTGCTCTAAAAGTTTGACAGTGCTTGCTATTTTTCAAAAATTCTTAAAATAATTTGTATTGTTAAAATATCAACAAGTGAAAATATTTGAAGTATAAAATAACAATATCTTTCGCACTCAAACAAATACAATTTTTCTGGGAAAAAATAAAATTTTCAAGTAAATCAAATAATTATGTATTTTTTCCATGAAATCAATTTTTTGTTCATCAAAAATATTTTTGAATAAATCATTTTTAAAATAAATCATATTTTTGAAAACTGAATCATCTCATTTGTTTTTGGAATGAATTTATAAATTGGATTCAAATTAAAAATTGTTGTTAAATTTTCTTCTTATACTACCATTACTAAATGAATTTAAAAATTTTCAAATTATGAGACTTACAGAATACAATAAAAAGTTAGGATTCAGACTCGAAGTTTTATTGAAAAAAGAATTAGTGTCTCTTCCGAATTTTAAAATATATACCATAAAATGATGTCATATTTTTGCTCAGTAAATTTTATAATGAAATGAACTCTTTTAGTAGAAATTTGGAAGATTTAATTAAAATTAGTAATAATTGATAAATGAGTCCGCTTACTCAAATAAAAGTTCCTTTTTAAAGTAAAAAAATGTTTTATATGAAGATCAATATTTCCATAATTGCACTGCGTTAAGACGTCTTAGACTAGTATGATGGTTTTCTGCTCTATAATTATTTTCAAGGCTTACTCCTAGAGGAGTAAAAAGTCTTCACATAAATTCTTATGACTTATTTGGGTTCAAGAACCTCTAGGCCTAGCAAAAAAATTCTTTAGTCGTTCCAAATAATTCAATTAAAAATAATTTTTTGACGC
This sequence comes from Latrodectus hesperus, assembly GCA_037975125.1. Taxonomy (NCBI): domain Eukaryota; kingdom Metazoa; phylum Arthropoda; class Arachnida; order Araneae; family Theridiidae; genus Latrodectus; species Latrodectus hesperus. The sequence continues at coordinate 905,462 of JAJQOW010000019.1, read as the reverse complement.
ACAAGCAAAATTTCCAGAAATCCATTACTTCTGAAATCCAGTAGTATTATTTGTCTGGAGTCTTCTTTTGCTTTTTTAAGATGGATACTTAAATTTTCTATTCAAAATTTCATTAAAAAAAAAGCTGTAAATTCTATAATATTTCTAAGATTAAAGGAGGATAAACATATAAAATTTTGACCAAAAATTTAATTCATTTTTATCTCTTTGATATCATTTTTTCAATATTAGAAGTTTAAGAATTAAATAAAAGCATCTCCTTTATATGTGGAATTATTTTTCAAAAAATTATTATTGAACTAAGAGTGTAAAATTTATATTTATGAAGAAACACGTTGGTTTAAATATACAATAAAGAGTACTTAAAATTTTTTGACAATTATAGTGACATTATTTTCTTTAATATAAATGATAGACTTTAGTATATATCATAGATTTGATTTATTTTTAAATTAGGGAGAATTCATTGAATGAGTTCCTATTTTTGTTATCGACATTGTTTTAAAAAATTGTTCATCAAAAAATGTATTGCCTTATTTCTTTCAAATGGGCAATGCAATTCTTCTTTATACTGCTATTTTCATACACGAGGCTTGTTAAAAAATACTTCTTTTTCTTTATCAAGAACTAAAAATTTCTGTTGTTTATATTCCTTTCTTGAATTTGCCAAATTTTGATAGATTTGTATAACAGAATATAGAGATAACTATAAATAAATATTTACCATATGAATACTGTATGAAATTAATACAATATGAATTTAAAGAAATAACATAAGACGTGTGTTTTCAAGTATCTAAACTCACATCTCTTCTCAAAAAAATTAAATAAATGTTTTGAATTCTGTGATTTAAAACCTTTAATACTATTTTTGATAATTAATTTGGACCATCAATTTTTTTATTTTTATAAATTAAAAAATTGATTTGTCTCTTTAGAATTTGAATTTGTTGAACATAAATAGAAAATATTTGATTTAATGATAAAACTTAAATTTAATAATAATTTTCACAACATATATAAAAATTCTGAAAATTATAATTATTTTTGAATTTTTTTTTTTACAATTTATTGATTTAAATCAAATTTATAAACACCCTTGTGTACTTAAACTTAATATCAGATAATTTACCCTTGTATTTAAAGTTGTTTCTTTATATAAGTTTGCAAAAAATTTCTCCAAAATTTTTATCGATTCCAAAAAACAATTTTAGAATGAAAAAGGCAAATATATAAAATGTGATTTTGTGTTCATTAGACATTGTCGTTTCAATCATTTTCTATAGTAAAATAATCGTAATTTTATGACGTTCCACAGCATAAGTTCCAATATCAGCATGAGAATATTTTCCTTTTAAAACAATAGGAAGCATTTTTTTGTGTCGAATAAAAATGTCTTATTAAAACAAAGTTTAACATTTATTATTAAAGCTTAATTCTATGCTATTTTTCTTTCAAATGGAATTTATTGGACGCGTTTTTACTTTGAAAATGTATTTAAAAGTTAGATTTTGTTACTTAATTAAAATTGTACTAAAATTACAATATTTAAACTATATATTTTATCCAAGAAACAAAAATTTTATTTGAGTTTTTAAAATAATTCTGTAAGAATGAAATTTGTTAAGTGATTGAAGACATGAAAAATGAAACAATATTCCATGTTGTTTCAACTTGCATAATTTCATAATTTTTTTACGTGAATACAAATTTGAATTGTACTAGCATCAATTTGAATTACACTAGCTTCAATTTTTTACTTACTATAATATGATAGTTATTTAAAACTATAATTATTTTTATTGCATTATAAAGTTTTTGAAAATTCTGGATATGATATAATATTTCTCAAATGTTTTTTATTACATTTTGGATTATTTTAATTATTGAAAAATATTTAATTTATTATTTGTCATGATGACCTAAAAACAAGTTGGCTAACAAATGTATAAATTATTGATATTTTTGCCATTTTCGGACAAAATTTATGCAAATAGTCACACTAAAACTGTTATTTAGGGTTATTATAAGTCTATAATTAATTTCCTTCATAATTGTTTCTAGAATTAGAATGTTTTATCTTCTTACCTTTAAACAATATTAAATTAACTTTTATAAGGATTATTAATTTATATCCATTTTTAAGTTAATATAAGCTCGCATATACACCTTGCACTCATATATTCCTCATGTATAAGATTAAAAACCGCATTTATTAGTTGAGAACTTATATTATAATTTCATATAAGTAAAATTTTAAGTAGAATTTCTTGATTAAGTAAATGTTTGTAAACTTTAAATAAAGGCTTAGTTATAAAAATAATTTATAAAAGGGATAAAAACAAATATTATTTTACTTTTGATAAGAAGCATTAAATTCTTTATTACAAAAATGCACCAGATTTGCAATACATTATACACTGATTCTTAAATATTAACTGGCGATAATAGTTCATTGTAGGAATAACAATTAATTATTATTTAGGGAACAAGAATGGCTTTCTTGTTTCCTAAATACTAGTTGCCAACTCGAAATTCAATTTCTAAGAAACTACATTAGCTTTGTAAGCACCCTGACAATTCGTTTTCTCCTACACTCTAGTTTATCCGCAAGAAAAGCGTCATTCCTTCTCTTATTGAGTCTGAGGAAGTTACTTTTTAAAGTTGGATAAAAAATAAATTTACTGCCATTTTTTTTAAAGAAGAGTTATTCATAATTCTACTTTTTCAAGTATCAGGGAATTAAATTCTTTTGCTGATATTTAATGAAAAAATGTGTCTCTGTGAACTTTTTCACAGCAATTCAATAAAACATTTTATTAACATACGAAAATATTTTCGCATTTATTCTGATTTATTTTTTGATAATTAAAAATAAAAGAAAAATATGCTAAAAATATGCGTAATTAACAAAATAGATAAATTCCTTTCTCATAAAATGTTATTGGGTTTTTTTCTTAATTTTTTTGAATCATGAAATATTTAATTTATGAGCTGTTTAACTTTTTATTGCCTTACTTATGGAATTCCTTTTTTTATAATAATAATTTCATTAAAAGAAGGGATTAAATTGCGCAATAAAGTTATATATTAATTATAAACATTACATTAAACTAAAGTGTTAAGAGTATTTTCACTTTTAGCTTTAAATACCACTTAAATTGAAGAACATCCATTTTTTATTAATTAATTAATTAATATCTTCAAAAATTATTATGAATTAATATTGTTAAAAGCAATTTTTAAATAAAAAATCTTTGAAAAATAACATTTATTCAGTGATTTCTAAGCATTATTTTTCAATGAAATAAGTTTTCATGGAATTCAATTAAAGAAATTAATGTAATATAAATTTAGTCATGATATCTTGCTTTAAAGATTTGTGTGTGTGTCTTACTTATAAAAAATTTTCACAAGTTTTATTAATAAATAAAATATAATATTTAAATTAAATATATTACATAAATAAAATATTTAAAACGACATAATTTCAAGAATTTTTTTAAAGACTATAAAATTGTTAAACTTACAAAGTGGATTATATTTTTGTAAGTACATTCAACCTTTTCTTGTCTTTATATAAAGAAATAGATTGACTTAGAATTTAATCTGATAAAATTTCTTAAGCAGCAAAACAAAATCGGATAGTAGAATTATTTTAGCTCATTTTAAATCTAAATTTTCGGAAAATATACGGATAAAGTGAGAAAACTTATGCATTTGAGAAATGATAAATAAATGCTTTATTTACATTTTAATCTTTCATGTTATTTAAAAATCCGAAAGAAGATATTCTTACTTTTATATATTCTGATTTTAAATGGGCTCACTCTATTTTTATTAAATTTCGAAATAATTTGCATGAGTTTACTTACCTACAAAATGCAGGCCTCCTCTGTTGACTACTTGTTCCTGGCCGGTGGTCCGGATACTGCCCTCTGTCCATCTTCCGGTATATTATCGTCTGTCAGTCTTATCAGGATAGGCATGGTTTTCAGTCTTTCTGCGGCAAAGAGCAGGGGGAAAAAACGTCGGTCCGGGGTAGGGTGTAACAGGGCTGATGCCTTCTCGACACGCGCTACATCCACTGCCGTTCTTTTTCCTTCATCTCTTCCATCCGATCATAGGGAAAAACAAAAGAACAAAATAGAAGAAAAATTGTGCGTCTAGTGTAAGTTTGTCAGGACCCCCCTGTTCACCCACCCCGATCCGCTCGCTCCTTGGGGGTAAAGTAAAGGGGGAAAGCGATATTGTTGTTATCCTGGTGTCCGGGGGTAAAACGGGAGAAGGCCACACTTCCGAGAGGCAGGCCGGCCTTCAGCGGTGCGCTGCGGACGCTAACGTCACTCCTGACACCTCTGCGCAGACGCAGAACGAAAAGATACCTTTCCTCAGAAAAAAGTGCTACCTTGTTTCAATGAGCTAGTGATCTTGTGTACAGTGCACGACATTAAACAATTTCATACAACGTGCTGATTTTATCGTCTGCTCTTTTGACGTTTTAATTATGTTTCGGTAGTAAAGTGTACCATTTATGTCTTTTCCTTTTCGTATCAGATACACAAAGAATTGGTACTCATTTTGTGGTTTTGTCCGTAGATTGTTTCAGCGTAGTAAGCTTACGTTCTTTCTTTTTTCAAGGTCAAGCATTTTCGATTAATTTTATTATGTTTAAAGTTTATGGAGAATGAATTCACTTAGTTCTTCGTTTCAGTCTCAGCGAATAGGAAATAGTGTGAAAACTTATATTGTGCAATAATATCTGTTGATTTTACTAGTCAATAATTCATGAACGAGTTTAGAAACGATCTTGGTTTTGTGTACCGGAAAATATCCTCCAAATTCAAAATCAGTGACAATAATGTGCCAATAAGAGTTTCTATTCCCTTTATTTAAATACGCTTGCATCAAGATTCTTAAGAGAAACTCTCATATTTATTTTTACATTCTTCCTAAAAATTTGTACTTTCGTCGAATTCGATCTCGAGTTAGTCAGAATGAAAGTAGTTACATTTTATCAGGATCTGAAGTGATGTAAGCCTTAAATATCTCATAATTATGTTGCTAGTTGACAGTCATAAAATTTCAGTTCATGAAATAAAAATAAAGATTCCTCATTGCTGAAAACAACTAGAATCACTTATTCTTCTCCCAAGCCTCTAATACTTTCTATTTTTTTAATAAACTATTTCGTTATTATATACATTTGAATCTTTATCAACAATGAATTTGATTAGTATAGTGAACAGGACATTTAAAGCTAATGTTTAACTTTTTCAACACAGTGCTATATAAAATATTATGGTAAAATTTTTATAATACTTTATGTAATTAATAAATTATTGCTAAATTAATTAATTACTTAATTTTAGTGAAAAACTCATCAAATTAATAATTATAATAAAAATAAGAACTAGTTTAATTTATGTGATATGTAGAAATATTTTACAATTTCCATATGCAACATATTAATATTAGAAATATGCATAATTGTCATTAAAATTATCTTAATCACTTAAGTTGCTAAGTTTTAAAGCTCCTGCTTTTATGCAAGACATACATTCACTTTTAATTAAGGCATTCAATAGCTGTTATTCAAAAATTATAGGGATCTATTATTATCAAAACAAGCTACATAAACTTTTTATACAAATCCATTATTTATATATTCTTTCTAAATGGTGATGTATGTAAAATTACTAAATATTCTTTTAATTCTTAAGCCAGATTCAATTTTTTGTAAAAGAAAATGATAGTTATTATTTTTGATTAGATATTTATATAATTATAATAATACCTTTAATTTTCAGCTAACAATTAAATTAATCAACTAAAACAACAAATCATTATACTTGAATTAAAAATTATAATTTTGTTATCTTTACTAACTCTAGAATATATTAAAAACATAGGATTATATTTAAAACTAATTTTTCACAGTCAATATATAATAATCCTAAATAATTTTATTTTATAAATCATGTATCTTAAATAAGTGCCTATAATTTTATAATCATATAAAAATTGAAAATGCTTCGTGATAAATATCATATATTTCATAAGTAATCATGTCATATAACATGTATATTGATTTCGATGCATTTTAGAACCATTCACATCAGCTCAGCATCCCTATTAAACCGCTCGAATAAACAGTGAGAATATTATTCAAATGTGCCTGTTTTCTGATTATTCAGTCATTCTAAGAGAAGACGATTATATCATTTTTCCAGAGCACCAATCCTTTAAGGGCACTGACAACTTCTTTCTATCCGGCATGTCTCCTACACACACAAACGGCACTGAAAAATCAAACCTTCAAATAATAAAGCTCCTCTTATTCCGTAATTACCGCGGCTAATTGACGTGGGTTAAAAGGGAGCAGAAGACGCGTAAACAAGCGCTTTCATGTACAGCGATCTGACAGTTGTATGATGAGAGCGCGCCAGAGGACACTGAACTCTAACGCCAATTTCTCCCGCGAGGAGGAGCTGATGTTCTTGGCGAGCTACGCTTCTCTTCCCGTCGAGTGAGTGGAATGTCCCGAAGTTTGCAGATCGATAAGGGGCGCAGCGAAAGAATCGCTCGCCAGTGGACTCGACTGGAGAGGGAAGGGTGAGAGCGATTGATTGGCTAACTACCTGGAGGAGAGGAGGATGAGGAGTATAAAAGTGTAGGTGGGGGACTTCTCCTCGATGCCTTGGCATCGATTTTGGCGAACTTTTATCACTTGAGAAATTTAAAATTAGAAAAAGCGCTTCTTTTTAATCTATATAGTATGAGGACGCTAGGGTTCATGAAAATAACATCTTTGGGAAAGTTTTTTTTTTTTTTTTTTTTTTTTTTTTTAATCTATTATTACAATAAATTCAGTTTTTCCTAAAATTTCTTGTAAGCTTTAAGTTTTTTTGAATATTATTTATATTAAGGAGTTAACACGCTTATACAAAAAATTTTAATTATGTGTATAAATGTACTAAAAAATAAAATTGATGATTATAAAAAATTAGCTTTGAAAGATGTTTGTTAATAAAATGAAAAAAAAATTGCTAAATAAAATTGAGACATTGATTTCTTTTTTTACTTCATTAATACTTCAGACATTAATTTTGTAATTTCTGATTAAATTGCAAATTATATCGTTATAACTATCATGATTCTTCTTCGTGTATAAGAAGATACTTATTTTAAATTTATTAATTTTATACTGGAAACTTCTTTATTTTATTTGTAGATGTTTTGTTTTATAAATAAAATACATTGCATTAATATAAAAATTATAGTTTTTCTTAGTGAATGAGTTATATTTTGATAGTAGAAACATATCTTTGGTTGTTGAATTTTCATTTATAACTTTTTTATTTTGATTGTGAACATTTTTATAACTTCCGTGTACTTATCTCAAGTTTTACATTTTGCAAAGTATACATCATTAATTAAAAATAATATAATGGTTAAAAAAATTCACATAATTCAATACGCTTATAAGCAATTTTGAACTAACATTTTAAACAATTGTAACTGAACTAAAGGGAAATTCCTTAATTTATTGCGTAGTTCAAATGTTCGTCACTATATTGAGAAGAGATATATAGCAAGCTGAATATTATAAGAAATAATGCTGTTTCTGTAGTTAAATAACTTACGAATAAAAAAGCAAGTTTTTTTATTATGTGTTTCAACTAATATTTATACGAATATGGTAATAATGGTAATTAAATAAAATTTAATTACAATAATTAATTTTTAGAACTATATTTTATCAACAAAAGCTAAAAGTAAGTCGAAAGTTTTTTTTATTATAATGTAATTTAAACTTAATTATTTTTACAGCAATTTATTTAACAAAAACCAATGCAATTGATTTAATTGCCTGCAGTTTAAGCAACTATTAGTATAATTTTTTAAAAAATATTAACAAAGCAATAAAAAATACGATGTATATTGCACTTGTAAATATAATATTTATACTCATAAGCCGTGTATGAAATTAAGAATCAATAGATAAATTCTTAAAAAAAAAGACTCTAGTTTAAAAATAACTTCAAAAATTATATGTGTAAAGCAAATTAATACTATGATAATTAACACTCTATATTTGATTATTTTAAAATAATACGTACTTATAAATTAAATAAAAAAAGATTAAAATAAATGCAAAAATCTGTAATAGTTAAATATTTTTTTCTAATTTTTTTATTCAATTTTATATTTTTCAACTCTGCAATTTAAGTAAGTAAAAATATAACTTTTTGGTTCATTTTAATTAAATGCATAGAAATAAGATAAAAGAAACTACAAAGTAATATATTATTATTAAAATAACTTATGTGTAGGATATCTTTTAAATAATGTACACAAAAAAATATTTTTCCGAATATATTTAAATTATAATTTACTGTAAAAGTATATTCTGTGCATCATAGAAATTAATAAGTAAGGATGGAATGAAAATTCTTAAAAATTCATTTCTCGTTTTCTTTTATGAATACAGTTGTTAAAAATTTTAATGATATTAAAAATTATTGAGTAAATATATTCTTAAGTAAGTCAAATAATTAATTTATGAATTCCAAAATTAGAATTATGTTATCCAAAAAAATTAAATATGAAATGATAATGAAATGTAAAAGAGTCAAACATTTTATTTTATTTAAAAATTATTACACTTAAAATCTCAATAGTAAAGTTTGAAGCCAAAATATTTTAAGAAGAAAATTATTTCATAAATTTAAAGAGCAAAAAGCTACATCTTCTATAAAAGAAACATAAAAATACAATTAAATAATGTAAGCGCAGTTCTCCTTTGTACAAATCAACAAAAGTTTTTATGCCAACTAGAATATTTTCATTATGATGAAAATGAAAAACTGGAATTTATATATGAGGGAATATATATTTGCGGTTTTTATGTATAACAAATGCAATCGGAATACTTTCCATTTCATTAGTCAACCAATTTTGGTGATAATGAAAACTATAATATCAAAATTTTAAAGTGATTTTTTTATGTAAAACGCATTTACACATAAAATAAAGTTATTTTATTTTAAAGTAGTCTTCCTAAAAGGATTTTTTATATTTAAAGAGTTATTTATTTTATTCTTTATGATTTCACACTATAATAGTAAACATAACTAATGATACTAACAAAAAACGATAATTTATGAAGAAATGGTGTCTTTCTTATTATATTTTCGCTTTAAAGGTATTCAAACGTTAAAATATAAATGGATTTTCAATATCAATTTTCAAATTATATTTTAGGATTCATTAACTTGCAACCATGTTTTTTGTTTATAAATGTCTGAAAATTTATGAAGATTTTATAAAATATATATACAACTAGGAATCATACTGGTCACTCATATCGAGGTTATAAACAAAAATCGATCATAAATATTAGATATGCTATGCAGCAAAGCTCCAATAGGGAAAGAGGAAGAACTTAACCTTAACCGAACAAAGTATCTTTTATTCCAAGCTTTATGCAAACAAAAGTAAACGAATCGAAGGAAATGAGTGGGTTCAGAATAGAGCTTAAAATCAATAAAAAAAATGCATAAAGTAAAAGAGCTTTACGGGAAAAAAGAAAAAAAACACAAGAGTAAAGCTGAATGCAGGTAAACTGGCAAAACGCCAGCCTTCCCCATGCCCGGAAGTACGGTAGCGAGATCTATAACACATGTAAATACACGTCACCTATAATTGGATATCGTGAGTAGAAAAAGAAATAAATGTCAGGACTAAGTCAAAGCTAGATAGAGTTGTTTTTTTATGTTTATATGGTTGTAGTTATTGAAAAATCATTACTAGAGTAAAATCGAAGTCTCAAAAGAATAGGATATTTGTTTGTTTTTAATAAATACGTGTTAAGTTTTTGAAGATGGATAGATTTTCTTTCTTTTTTTACACAAGAGAAAATTGGAGTTATTTTTCTCTTTTCATTTTTGAATGCTAAAATTTAAAAATATATTTATTCAGTTTATCTTTTTCTAAGATCAAGTTTTTATTTAAATTTTCATTTTTTAATGAAGATAATGTGCTATTGTGAAGTTTCTATTACTATAATTAATTAAGAAATCACATTTGATGATACACCTACTCCATTCTTCAAATTATGTAAATAAAGTTATGTAAAAAACAGAATTATTCAGTTAAATGAATATTAAACAGTTTTGCGTTAGTTTTTGAAGAAATTTGCTTGAAAAATTCATTATTTATTATACGATAATACACATTGTAATTTGAAATGAAAATCATTAAATTAAAATTTATACTAAATCGGGATTTAAAAGAAATAATATTGCATATTAGTTTTTAAATTTCTTTCATTTTTACTAAAAATATAAATATTTTATGAAAATTAATGTGAACGTGTGAAGAAACTATTGGATAAAACAGACATTAGAAACACCATTTAATCGCGCAAAAACAGAATAAATGTAGTTGAATGAATTAAATAAGTCTAAGCAAATTATTCAAAATAAATGATTGCATATAATTTTTGAACGACTAGTAACATTCATAAATTTTAAAACTAAATTTTAAAATAAATTGAAACTTTTAAAATTATACTTTATATTATATATATATCATAGATTATCGATCAAAGTTTTTTTTTTTCATAATAACATAATAGGAAATTTTTCCACAAATGGAAAAGAAAAAATTGCAAGCAATAATATCAGAACTAAATTAATAAAATATGGTAATTATATTAATTTAGTTCTAATACAATTGCTTACAATTTTTTGTTTCCCTTTGTGGAAAGTAATTTGCCAAAAATTAAACATTTTCTAAAAATAATAATGTTAATATTTTTTAATTCATATTATATTAATATCATAATTCTATTAACATTGCAAAATATAATGTATAATATTTTATAATATTAAGAGTATAAAAAGCATTTGTTATTTTATAATAACAAAAAATAATCTGCCTTCACCAATAGCTAAGTTTAATTAGTATAAAAGAAGCCTACATTAAATGTTTTTACATATATATTTTAGTGAACTTACGAAGAAAAGTATTGTAGATAGTCACAGATAGTAGCATTTCCATCGATATGATAAATAAAAAATTAATAATTGTGTAGTATTTAACGGTATTAAAATTAATTTGATTAATATCATTAAATTTTTTTCATTCAAAAATAATCAGAAATTGTCCATCATACAATCCTACAAAGACAGTTAAAATGGTTAGGATTTAAAAAAAAAATTTTTAAACAGTGCTCCCTGTAAAACTGTTTCTCCGCTTAGCTATTTGCAAATTTGAAGCACTTTTACAGGGTGACAAATTATTGCAGTTCATTTTGAAAAGTACAACAAAAAACAAGCATATTTATATGTTCGTGAGTAATCTGAATGCATAAAAATTTATTTTATTCCACTATATTTTTCTTACAGTTTAAAATAAATTAAGATATTGTGTCAGTTTCAAAATATTCAGCTACCTATAAGTGATTTAAGAATAACGGCTGAATGTATTCAAACATTTTGCATCTTTTAAACATAAAAATCATAATAAGAATATCGCGAATAAGTAAATCTGAGTTAAAATCACAAAGAAAACTAATCATTCACTTTATGATGGTTATCAGGAATTATTAATCCTAATAAAAGGATTAATTAATTTTAATGAAATGAAATTTTATAAGGATTAATAAATAGGATTTATTAATCAGGATTAATTATATATTAGGATTAATAAATAGGATTTATTAATCCTAATAAGACGATATTAATCCATCATTAAGATTAATAATAATATTCATTTCAATGAGAATTCATAAGGATTTTACAAATTTATCAAATTATCAAAATCCAAATTATTTTTGAGAGCACTGGGATAAACAGCCCTATTAAATTTGAAGTAAAACTTTATTTTTTAATTATTTAAAATAAATTTTGTTATTTATTTTTGCTTAAGAAAAAATTAAAACAATAAAAAATAGTAGTTTTTTTTATTTTCAATCAATTTCAATTTTATTAGATTATTATAATTTGTGAATATTAAAAACAAATAAATTGATACTATATGAAAGCCAGAAATCTCAATTTCTTGGTAATCAAAAAGAATATCAAATTTTTGTATTAAATAAAGTCAAATGGGGAAAACAATGTTTTTATGTACGTAAAATATTGTTGCTCACAGTAATTTTATTAATGCATTATTTCATATCAAAATATTCTTAAAAATAATTATAAAAAAACAAGATACTGTGTCATAATATTTATAACTTTAAAGTACTACATTGAGTAAAATAAACTATTTTGCATTATTGATTTTGGTATAGCTATTTTCATTTACTAAAAACTCAGCTTGTCTTGAATATAGTATAAAAATTAATTGTCTTTATTTTTTACGACAACAATCAATTTTATCTTTCAAAGCGAATAAAGTTTAACATAATCAATGGGAATAAAGTAGAATTTTAATAATCAATGCGAATAAAAATCACCTTGTAATAATCAATGCTACTAAAATTTAATTTTCATATGCGAATAAAGATTATTTTTTATCTCATAATTGAATTCAAAGTAATGAAGTTTTCAATAAAGATAAATTTTTGAATTTCAAATTTAGAAATATTAGAAGGAGTTTAAAATTAGAAGACCATACAGCTTCATTGATTTTTTAATATCTTGAAATTCTCGAAATACTTACAGGGCTTATATGGTTTTAATTCATTTCTTTGAAGTAATCAATTTTATAGTTACATTAAAAATTCAGAATATATTAATGTTACATTACATATCTAAGATGTGGATATCATAATAAAAATAACTATTTTATTTATATTTTTTATTTGATTTTATGTAGTATGGAATATTTCGTCACATCATTCTTTTATATAGATTTTAATTATGAGGACGTACGGAAATATCTATTCCTTCAATATCGATTACATATTATATCTTTTTCTTTTTGAGAGTGGCTTCCGCATATTTATTTTTATATTATGAATGATTACTATTAGATATTAATTTCCTTACATATTTCGAATGACATTTTAATATTTTAATATCATGATGGCTTATAATATGATTTGTTTCTTAGCTCACCAAAATTATTAACTGATGTGGGGATACAACGACAATTATCAAAGCAGCGTTATGTATTCAGGATCTTGTAATGAATTTACACAATAATATGAAAATTACTTTTATATAAAATATTCAATTAAGCAAAATTTAAATAAAAATTTTATTCACTTTTAAAGGAATAAAATACATTAATATATTAAATTAAAAATTAAAATTAATGGTGACAGCGGATTTATTTTCAACTATGAAAATATCTAGAGTTCTAATTAATTTACTGAGTGGGCAATTATATTTCTCTTTTTTATATTTTTTAAATTCATTTCCTTAAATTTCTTTAACTTTTAATTAGGTAAATGATGAATTTACTTCGCATCTGTCTTCACATTTATATTTGTCCCTGATTTTACCCACAAAGCATTCGGGATGCTTACAGGATTGGAATTAATTGAAGAATTGAAAGTTAAAAAGTCATGAAACATCTGTTCAAAATAATAACTTCAAATTAAAATTAATTGTAATATAAGTGCAATTATTTTTACTTGGCATTATTCTAAGTATTAGCATTATTTATATATTAGATTTAAAAATAAAATATTAATATTTTAGCAATGAGTTTAATAAATTTACCATCATTAAAATAGTTTCTCTCCACATCAGATTCTTAGATATTGAATCTATAATCTTCATTGCTATGAAAAATACTTAAAAGGACTTGGTTTCTGGCTCAAAATGCTACAAAAAGAGATAATAAACAAGCCAACATGAATACATTTGAAAAATTTATTTTAAAAATACACTTTATTATTTATAGTAGATGTACATTTAGGCAGATATCTTTAATTTCTATCTTTCTACAGTTTCTACCGAGATATTCTATTTAACAAAGACTTATATTGATGCCTTTATGTGATCTGATTGAATTTGATTCAGATTCTTGTACTTTGAAGAGAAATTCGTTTTATTCTTTCGAATTTCATTGTATTATTTGTACATTAATTCCCCTTTTCATATATATATAGTTATTAAATTTCAAATAATTTGGAAATAATAACTAAACGATTAACTTTAAAAAGATTTCATTCCAGACGAGAGAATAATTTATTTCTTCACATTTTAATCTTGTAATTTATTCCTGTTTAACATTAGTGTATTTATTTTTAAGAAGAAATAAACTCAAAAAAATACTGGCATTTCATTAAAACTTAATTTTTTAATGTAATTAAAACAGGAATAAAAATTTTAATATAAATTAAAAATACTTTATCTTAAGCTTCATAGTATATTTTTATTAACATATTTAAAAAATAATTGGAGGAAATGTTTTTTAGTTAATTACTTATTCAGAAAATACATAAACAATTTAAAACGAAAAACGATCTATCCCAATTAGGAATATTAATTTAAATATCTTTATGTGTTATCAAAATAATAGTCAATAATATTAATATATTTCAAGTCAATGACTTCTTAAGATATATATATATATATATATATATATATATATATATATATATATATATATATATATATATATATATATATATCTGTGTGTGTGTGTGTGTGTGTGTGTGTGTGTGTGTGTGTGTGTGTGTGTGTGTGTGTGTGTGTGTGTGTGTGTGTGCGTGTCAGAGTATCTATACATGTTCAATACATCAGCAAATCACAACACTCTACAAGCGCCTGCATTTTTAATCTTAATAATTTACGTTTGGCAGAACAACTAAATGCATATTTTTAATGTTTCTTAAATATGACTCACAAGTGCAGAAAAGTACCATAACAGTGTCTAAGAACCTAATTTTGGTGTGATAATTTCATTTCTTGAAATAACTCCATGTACAGTAACAAGTAAACACACGACACAGTACAGTTTTTCGCGGTAAACAAGTTGAATTTTAACTATTTGCTCAGGAACCATGAAAATATAGTTATAAAATTTTTTTTCAGTACATTAAAAGATGTCTTATTAGAGAAGTTAAAATATATGCAAATTTAAGGTTTAAAAACTCAAGAAAAAACTATATAGATTATATATTCAATATACCACATAAATCAATGAGTAATACAAATTTAGTAGAAAAATTTAATCGCAATATTTTACAGATCCAATGGCTCAAGCAGGAAATTACAAATTTTAAATTAAATGATTGTATGGATGCATGGAAGTCTATCTGCGGATTGATTATTAATTTATGGCAGAATCAAAATAAACCACGTCTAAGAATTTATTCATAATTGCATTTTCTTATTGTTAAATGTTAGATTTCTTGTCAGAAATATGGATTATTCAAATAGTATACATCATTTTGACGATATAAGCTTCACTTTATGAAAGAGTACAAGCCAATGTGTACCAACAGTAAGCGTATTTCAGGTGCTTAGTTTAATAAATTTAAGTTAATGAATTTGTGAAGAGATCCCAGAATGTATATTTCACAGTGGGATATTTATGAGTCCAAGAAATGTTCTGTTATGTTAAATCATTTTCTTAATATTCGTGACCAAGTTGAGTTTCCTTTCATAACATATACATTAAACAAATTAGCGTGCAAGAGAAACATTTTTGATAAAAAAATCATATTGCAAATGTAAGAATGAGCTGAATAATAGCTTAAGATGAATGGAATCGTGAAAAGTATTGACATCTTTTGTGATTTGATGTTTCAATATATATGAGCACGAAAATCATTTCTTTATAATAAACATCATATTGAATATTTATGAACTATATTTACTATTGATGGAAGTTATTTCAAATATTTAGGACAGAAGAAATATTCCTTTACGTTATGTTCTTTATGAAGCCAGGAGGCATAGTGTTTGCGCTACCAGCTCTCAAGATACAGGTTCGATCCTTTGCTTAAGCTAGCTTGATTCAGCCTTTCATCTCTTCAGTGGGTCGATAAAAAACTGAGTACCAAACATGCTTGGAAATTAAATGCTTGTGAGTTTTGCGTTAGGCTGACCTCCTGAAAGGGACACATATATAGCCCTGCAGAGCCCTCGATCAGAAAACTAAGTAGGCACTAGAACTTAGTCCCCATATAGACTGTCGTGGCATGGAGTTTAGTTTTCAGTGTTCTCTACCTAATTTATGCATAAAAGAACATTCTTTAAAAATGTAACCATATAAACAATATGTAATAATATAAGGCTTACATCATAATATGTTAAATAAATTAAAACGTTTATGTATTAAATACTTAAGAGCAAGGGAAACATTCTTTCATAAGTGTGTCGTATTGAATATTCATGAACAAAAAGTATCCAATGGTTTCATTTTGAATACTGTCTTATTCTTATGAAAGTGATACGTTAAACCTATTTAAATACAAAAACGAACACACCTACATACAAAAGCTCGAAGAAATGGGAAAGAATAAATTTTTTTAATCTTTTTCATTTCTTTGAACATTTTGGAATTATAAAAAAAGTTAAATATGATTATAATATCCATATTATTAAGAAGTATTTTCATTATATCAACACTTCTGTATACATTTTATGAACTTTAGAATCTGTATAGATAAAATAATTTAAAATGTTACATAATTTTTCTAATACAATGTTTTTATTTTATATTCTTTTTTTCTATAAGAATAATTTACATTATTATTCTTGCTGAACTATACTTTCGTATTTTATTTTATCTGAAATAAAAAGAAATGCATTTAAAAATTTTAAAATTTAAATTTTTTTTTCTATAATATTGTTATAAAAGTTATACAAAAAATAGCAAGACACCATGACTTTAAACTATGCATTTTCTAAGTTTTTTTCCAAAAGAAAACCTGGAGAAACACTTTTTCTATGTTTGCTCTGGACATGAAACTTTTAGCATTTTAACAAACAGGCACTTTTCTTTTGCGGGATAAAAATTGCAAGTGGAACGATTTTTTTTTCCAAAACGATAAAATAAATTACCGACAAATGTTCTTCTCTTGCGGAATATAAATTCCATCACGTATTTTCTTTTTCCGCCTATGTTTAAATTCTTGCACGTTTCACATTGGTTTTCATGACAAACTTTTCTTCCGTGAATTTCTGAAAAAAAGTTGAAGCCATATATTTCTTCGGTGTGAAATAGTACAATGGATAAAATTTTTAATACTTTAAAAGTGACTTGAAAATAAAAGTTCATTGACATTTTGCGATTACTTTTAAAGTTTACTTAAAAATATTGAATTGCATGGTTTCAATATTTGCAGTTACTTTAACAAAATTTAAAAATATACATTAAATTTGGAACATAATAAAATTTAGCTCATATATTTCCTATTAAAAAGGTAAAACTAAAAGAAATTCAACCCAAAAACGTAAAATAAAATTCTCTTCAGCATAAAACAAGTGAAAAATTAAAAAAATATTGAAAAATAAAAAAAATGTTTAAATGATATAAAACACACATATCAATGAAATGAAGGTAAAAAATTTTTAAGTTATTTAAAATCAAGTCCTATCGATATTAGTCAATTTATAATTGAATAGGAATAAAATGCAATTATTGTTTTACTTACATAAATTTGATATTTACATTGTGATATAGGAAGATATTCCTTTATTGAATTCGTGTTTTAAACAGAAATAAATATATTAAGAAAACAATCTATATTTTTGAAAAGATGAAAACAAAATATTTTTCATTTATTTTAGTTTTCATTAAATTATATTAAAGAAAGTTTAGCTATTTTAGAATACTTAATTTTGCATCAAACTCTAAATAAATCAGTCCATTTGTAAATTTCCTGAACAAAAAATATCAATTTTATTGAAAAACACTACACTGTTATTATATTTCCCAAAAATATTATTATCCAAATTCATCATCGAAAATTTACCCGTAAAACAAGATTAACCATGAAAAATGGAAAAAATCTTGCATATTGAAGCTTGGTTTTTCATACTTTACAAAAAAATATTAAAAACTCAAAAGATTTATTGAATTTGAAAATAATATGATTTGGTATTATATCAGAGAAAATTTAGCCTCAGCTATTGTTACTATCAACTTAAGAATACAATTTTTTCACTTGGGAAAACATTAATTTTTTATTTTATTTATTTGAAATTCGGCAATTCAACTTTTATCATTCGCACATGATTTATTCCCCTTTTTCATAAATGTGGAAAAACACTCAATTCTGGTAAACTATTTGACAACTTTTGCTCTTTAGTTCTTTCTGGCAACCCTACTGCAGAAGAGTAAGATCTCTCTGCCGCGAATTTCTGGTCGTAGAAGTATGCAGAGATGCTCAGCTTCTGACGTCATTGGGTTGATTAGTAGTAGTGCTAGTAGAGCCGCGCCCACATTTGTAGTAAATGCCTGAAGTTCTACGTTGCCATTCATGAATTTCCCCCTTTTCTACGTACGCTATACGTCAATTTGATTTCCTCCAAACTCAACAAGCCAGAGGCGACGAATCCCGGTGACTGAATTAACTCGACATCACAAAAGAATGTTCGATTTTTGAAGAAGCGATTGTAAATCAAATATTGAATGCCTCTGTATACGATTAGTTACATAATGGAAATTTTTCGATAATTTGAGTAAAAATGAAATAATTCAGATTTGATAGAAAAGCACAGAAAGAGCATTTTAAACAAATTACATTTATAAAATGCTTAAAAAATATATCAGCATTTCGGTAAATAATTCAGAAACAATAGAAGTAAATAAGAGAATTAGAAATTAATAACACAAATTAAATGCTGATTTTACAGCAAAAATAATAAAATAATTTATTTCATTTTTTTTCTTAACATCTACAAGTCCAATAAATATTTGGTGTAATAAGGCTGCTTTGAAATGATAAAGCGGTAAACAATGAACTTTTTGCAAACATTTCATGCTGAATTTTCATCAAATATTTCCCAAGTTCAAAGAATCTACTTCATGCAAATTTAATTGATTTCATTCATGTATCATTAAAAATCAAAGTAACTTAATAAAAATAATTACGGGCTGATATTGCATTTATCAAAGTAAATTAATAATGTTATAAAGAATGTTTTTTGTAGATTTTTTTTAAAAAATTGGGACATTAATCTTAGAACTTGAAAGTTTTTTAGCTCGTTAAACCTTATATAAACCTTAACATGGCTAAAGCTTTTACCTGGCGAAACTTTATTTCTAATTCTTCATGAATATTTTAGCTCATTTATTATAATTATAATTTATCTAAGCTATAGCCGACCATCTTGTCTAGTAGTTAGCGTGCCTGACTGCGGATAGGGAGGTCCTGGGTTTGAATCCCGGTTCGGGCATGGGTGTACTTTCTCTCACTGTCTATCCTGTCTTTGTCTTTTCCTTATATGAATGGGTTGTGAATGGTTGCCTACCCTATAAACGGGTACCTATGGCTGAGGAAGTGTCCTGAGGAAGTCGGACTCCACACCAAAAAATGGTTTAGTTGGAAAAGTGGAGCAGCGCACTACCTAATGCCAGATTAGCTGGCACACGACAACAACAACATCTAAGCTATAACAGTAAAATTGAAATAATGTTGAAACCTAAGTACAGTAAAATATATATTTTTGGAGAATTTACCAATTGAAAAATTTCTTAAGACCCAATATGCTTGAAAAGAAACTTGTGAACCATATGATGAAGTTTCCTGGTATATATAAATTGTATATAATTATAATTATTTTAATAAAAATATTCTGCTGTTACATAATTAAATAATTAATTTGGTAATGATATATACATATGGCGGCACATCAGCGGTGCTCCATTGATCAAGATGTAAGAGTCACTAAAAACTCGAAAAATATTTTTATCTTTTTCAGCATCGAAAATTTATCTGTGAAAACCACAATTGTGTCTAGATTATATCAATCAAGTGTTTCAACTCCCTGCGAAATATAAATTATGCTGCAAAATGTATAGAATTAAATATTTTTATATATTCCTGATTATTCGTATGGAGACTAAAAAGTAATTGTCGCTTAGTCACTTCAATGAATTCACTTCATTGGAAATTATAACTAACGGAAAATTATGAAATCAAATATTAGTACAAAGTCACGAAAATAGTCTAATAAAATATTCTAAACCTATTGGTTATTTATAGAATTACATAAATATTCTAACGGTAAATAACTTTGAGGTATTTTTAGGATAAAAAAAAGATTTCTGTGGAAAAAAAAACACTTTACGAGTGAAGCACGCAAATAGTTTCTTTTCGAATATTTTATTTTTCTTCTTGCATTCATTAATAATTTATTAATATGGCTATGATTTTTAAATTGTGTTTTTCTTCGAAAATTTTAATTTCTACTTAGTTTTTAATTCTACTGTATTTTTCAAAATTCTGATTAAGATGTACTAGTCTTCAAGTTTCACATTATACAATAAAGTGCAATGTAAATTCGCCTTCTATTTCTTTGCTGAAATGTAAATTTTAACTTCAATTACATCATATGAAAGTAAATATTCTTGCATGAACCTGATATGAAGAAATTAATTCAATTTGTTTTTCATTTTATGTGTAAAACTTTACAATACTTTACAGTAGGATAAACTTTACAAAACTCGTATACATTTGAGCTATATAAATAATTTCTGTTAAACTAGATATTAAGAAATAAATTTTTTTGAGTGAATCAAATATTTCTTTACAACTTAAGAAATATTAATCTTAATATTAGCCAGTCAGTATTCTGTATCGATACATTAAATTATAAATACATCATTGAAATATTATTTATTCTTCAGGGGAAGAATATATACCATCACGAAAAAACTCAGTTTTATATTCCAAAGTTAAAGGACTGTTTTTTTTTTTTTTTACTTTTATTAATTTATAAGTACATATAAAAATAAATCTTACTGGTAACATAGTACAGCCAAGTTTCATTTATCTATTTTATGCTTATACGTTAAAAATGTGTTTCAGTTATATTACAATATAGAGCAGCTTTTCATTTGCAAATAATTGATTTCAATTGCAAGGATTTTAAAACTCTTTGGCTTAAGATCTACCTTTTCATTATTCTTCAGCTGTTATCATGGTTGCCTCATCTGTTTTGCTTAAGGGCAAATAAGGAAAGATTTTTTTTGGTGAACATTTACAAAAACTGTTTTTAGTTGAGGTGTTTTTATACGAAAAAAAGCAGATGTATGATCTTTTATAGCAATCCAGCTATATATAATCCAGCTATATTTTATTCAATCTATAAAATTTTAGATTTTTTCTGATTTGGGAAAAAATAAAGTAATGTAAGCTGTTATAGAGTAACAGTAAAATTTTGTCTCTCAATTCAGATAATATGCGTTAGAGATAAGATATTTTTCGATGTATATGGAATTAAACTTATAATTAAAAAGAGAAAGCTCATACGATTAATTAATGCTACATAATGAATACTTTATTTTTAACATAATATATGTCATAATGTTAAGATGTTGCTAAAAATTAAATGTATTGAAGTTTAATCTTTAAAATTATTTTGTTTTTAATAACTGTTAATTGTTGTTTAGTAACTGTAACTTTTAATATTTTATTAGGCATTATATTAAAAATTTAAATGCAGGAAAAATTATCCTCTTTATACATGGAGTTATGTTAATGTATCTAGTACATGTCAAATCGCAACGGTATTATATCTCTCTGTTTTAGATAAAAATATAATCGAAGCAAGATAAATTGCATATATTGCTGTGAATACTATGGTATAAATTATTGATCTATTGATTATGTAGCGTTAAATACTCTTAGATAAGAGTATAATTGAGGCAAGAGCTATTATTCACCAATTTACAAGCACAAAATATGTCTTTAAATGTAATAATTAGGAGATTACTAGCGAGAAAAATAAGTAGTGATGAAAATATTATCTTTTTATAATATTTTAGTTGTTTATTGATATAATTGTAGCTATCTTCTTTGATTTATATAAGTCGTTTAAAAAAACTTTAAGAGATTAAAATTTTTAAAACGCTTTATAAATTTTAAAATATATAATTACAGTTTGAAAAAGGGACATAGATAAAATCAGTTTTCAAACTAGAATAGATCTTTCTTAATAAAAATTTAATAGGATCGGAGTTTACATACAAGAATTACCGAAATAAATAAATATAATCAGATTTATGATGGCTTTAAAAGTGTTAAAAATTGTGGTACTCTCTCTCTCTCTCTCTCTCTATCATCATGAAAATAACTTTTCCATCTGAGTGTTACAAGTCAGGTCTAATTCTTTCTTATTCGAGTATTGATTAAGATCTCAATGCATAATTGAATGAAATCTAAAATTTATTAATCTTTTAGGAGTAAAAAATTTATTTTTATAAAATTGATTATTATTTTAGCCTTTCGGTCGTGTATTTCCATTCAATAGGGAGCAATTTGAAATTTTATAAATTATTTAATCACACCGTAAACAAAATGTTTCAATTTATGATTTATTTTTGCGTAACTAAATTTTATTTACAATAATCAATGTTAAGAATTCTAAATTATTAGCTTATTGATAATTCGGACTTTTTAACATCAACAGAGAAATCGTTAATATATGATCAAAATAATGTAATCAAAAATATTATTCAAAACATACATTTTATTTATATCAAATCCAATTTATTATTTAGAAGACAGACTCATTATTAAAGTATATAAAATATTAAAATTAATAACATTAGCATAGTTAATTGCATTAGTTTAATTAACGTTATTTGTATGCTTTTTTACTTTCTTGTTTTATTTATTATTTAAATAGGACAAAAAAGTAAAAAAGTAAGTTTTATTATTTAGTAATGTTTTAAAAATTTAACTACAAGTTAAAACATATCATTACTCTTTTAAAAAATTTTGTTGTCTTTAATCACATTCAAATAAAAAGGTATATACAAAGAAACACACATTTTTCTCCAAACTTGTACTACTGATTCGTAAAAGATTATTAAAGTATTTGCTAATAATGTAAAATATATAAGCTTCATTTCCAAAAGTGCCGTTAGTACAATTGAAATCAAATATGAATTTGGAAATATTGGAATGGATTTTCACATTAATTTTCAATCCAATGAAATTCAACATTCATATTGAAATTGTATAAGCGTTAAGAAACTTTATAAAGAAGATACTGAGATGTTTAAAATTTTCTTGTGTATGAAATTTTTAATGCCATAGAAATTCTTTTCTGATATCGAATAAATTAAATTTTATAAAAAGTTTAATTCAATATTAAATATCTTTCTTATTGAACATTTGGAATTACCTTTCTTTTAATTTTTGATACATTCGGTATCGAATGTCTCAAAACTTTCTCTGATATTGAATGTTTATTTAAAAAATTTTCACATGTAAAATAAGTATTAGTTAAATATTTTTAGCAAAGTTTCTTAGATTGAATTTTCCTTGTTTCTAAAACTGTCGCCTTTAGTATAAAACAATTTATTTATATCCATAATAAATAATTTCTAATAATAATAATAAATAAAATCTTTCCTTGTTAATGGATTTTACCGTTTCATATTTTTCTGATTATAATTCAATTGAAATCATAACTTGAAAACTTATTTGTTTCTTAAATAGAATACTGATTTAATGGTTATTTTATTAAAAATTTATATGATTTCTTATGAATTTCGAATAAAATTTACTATTTAATTTTTCTCTTAACTAGTTTGATCCTGAAAAATTTCAAATGTTTTGCTAAGTAAAATTGAATACAGTAATCATTTTTTGTTCCATTTTAAAATTTATAATTTTAAAGACAACGTAAATATCAAAATCAGCAATGGTAACCATTTAATGAAAGGACTGTTAAAGTATTGTCCAGTCTTTATAATCAACCAACAAACGGCATTTTTAATGGATTTATGCACGTTCAGTAAAAATTTTCAATTGGTACCTCTTGATTTTTTGACCCCAAAATAGGCGTTAAAATATGACTAAGAAGATGGCCACTACGCAAAAGCTAAACTAAGATAAATTAAATTAGATTACCAAAAGTTTTGTCAAACCAAGTGGTACCCATTTCTACACTGAACCCGTACGTTCAAAACTCACTGCTCTTAATGCTCTTTTATTAAAACATAAAAGTATGAGAATGTGATTCTAATTTAGAAGTTATTATCTTTCCCTCACAGCAGCTAAGAACAAGAAGATTTAAGATATATCTCAGATCACCTCCAATAACCCACTGTGCAGAGTTAATAATACATACATGTCCAACAAAAATTTTTATTTTTCACAGTTCATCTATCACAATGTGTTCAATGGAATGAACCCTTCCTTGCATGAAGATGCAAACCCATTTTCTTGTTGTTTTTTTTTTTTCAATTTGCAGTATTTCTACCCTAGAAAAGGAATTCAGCAATAAAATAGCTATCAAAAGCCACTTCGAACATTTTATCTCTTTCGAAAATAAAGATTTTATTATTCCCTTGCATACATTTTATTATTTTCCACAAAGCAATCAGAATTGCTTATACTGATTCTTGTATTTTAAAATGCTGTAACTGTTGGATTTTTCTTCACTAAATTGGAAAACTCGAGAAAGAAGTCATTTCAAAACCTGAGGAGAGAACCTAAAATTTACTAGCTTCAGGCAAAAGAGTAACATAAAGATAATTATTTTTGATTCAAATTAAATCATTCTCGTATACTTTTTTAAAGTTTCCCTTTTATGTTTATGATGTCTTCATGGTAAAAATTACTTGTAAAAGACTAAAAATACATCAACAAATCTCTAATTCTCTCTCTCTGTTATGAAATAGAATACAAACGTTAAGGATCTACATAATGAAATATACTTAAGTTATTACATTGTTTCAAAGATAATAAATTATATAAGCTTCTGAAGATATTACAAAATTTAACAAAAAAACATAATATATAAAATAAATTGATATTTATTATAAACAGAGTCAAGTTTTCTATACATAAATCTAGGACTTTTTATAAGAAGTACAATCCTAAATGTGAAGAATTAATGTTATTTAAAATCTGTAAACTACTTGTCCTTCATATGTTATAGTAACAATTTTTACACTCGTATATTTACATAACTTTATGTAACGGAGTATGTGTTAATCAGTACACACTCATTGAGTCGTGACGGATAAAATACCTTTTATCTCTTCTTATTTAAAAGAACGAAGTCAAAGTCTAAATTGCTAATTTTCTTTCCAAACATCTAACTCATTCTAGTATGATGGTAATAAAACACAGTTTAGAATATAGATTAAGTGTACTTATTGCCCGGGACATGAACTTCATAATTCTGGTTCACTGAGAACTGATGATCTCCATAAATAATTTGGCTCACTTTTCTTTTGATTTCTACATAATTATTAGAGAAAAAATACTGAAGTTCTAACTGGTTAACGAATTAACTGGTTAAATTTTTATTGTTTGAGATTGTAACTGTAAACTGATCTAATAAATTTGATTGAAATATATTATATAATTATATATATATATATATATATATATATATATATATATATATATATATATATATATATATATATATATCAATGCAAAGTTAGATAAAGAGCTAAAAGCACAAGAATATATAAAATATTTAAGTTTAGCAATACATTTAGCGCAAAAGCAGCTAGAATAGTATTACTAAGATATAGTTAATAGTATATTTTATAAAATACAATGAATATAATGAAACAAAATACAATATACAATATGCATTGTATTTTGTTTCATTATATTCATTGTATTTTATAAAATATACTATTAACTATGTATATATATATATATATATATATATATATATATATATATATATATATATATATATATATATATATATATATATATATATATATATATATGTTTTCTGCTGATACAAATGTAATGAATATATCTAAATTATGTTTCATGGATGGTAGGGTCTAAGAAATTAATTATGTTAGAAACCATATCGAAAACACAAAAAATAGTTCTCATGTAAGAATATAAAATTATCCTATAGTTATATATTATATTCTTTACTTAAATTGAATGCTCAATTATAAAGAAAATTTTCTTTCAATGAATTGGAATATATTTCGTTGAAAAAAATTATAGAGATATTTATGTGGTAATCAAGGTAATAAATTATAGAGTAGTATTGGTTCTAAGTTAAAATATATAAAACTAGCAAGCTATACTCACTATTTGTGTATAATACAAATAAAGCACTCAACATAAAGGGTAATTATAAATAAATTTCTTTTGATTAAATGAATTTACCTAATATATATCATATTGTAATATATTCATTCAAAATCCAATGAATCTCACTTGCAACCCCTTTAACATAGTTCTTTAAAGATTACTATAAATGATGAGTTATATATTACATGAAAAAGCGCAATTTCATGTTTCTTATACAAACAAGCACTACAAACAATAAATATTCTATGCTTCATGTCATGTGATCAAAACCCATGCAATCACCAAATTCGAACAATGCACGTTCTAACAAATACTGCATATTCATGAATATTCAAAGAAGAAATCAGAATGAAGTCAAACGATCGTAGGGATATTTGAAAAGCGCAGAATTAAGTGTTTTCTACTGATCACTCATACTGCTATCAACTGGCAAATGGTGAATCACAATGAAATCTATCTACAACGAAATAAACAATGTTTCAATAATGTTTTTTATTGGTTATTAATACACACATGAGTGAATATTAAATATTTGAAACTATGAGGTGTTAGACGGTAAAAATAAGTTCATTATGCCAATTAAATATTGGGATAAAAAAATAAGTTTCAATCTTATCTCTAACAAAAAATTTGAAGTTTAAATATTATAAAATCCTTTCTGTAATACTACAAAAACATTTAATTTTAATAAACCTATTTTTTTATATCTGTGATCATATTTTGTATTTTTCAATCTGAAAACAATTACAAACAAAACATACCCTCATGACAGATAGTGATAGGCAAATTTATCTTCAAATTCAAAATTTAACTGATAAATACCTTATCTTAAAATATTGTATTTATAATTCAATTTCATATAGTAACTAGTATGCATAAAAAATAAAAATATAATTTAAATTTTAAGTATATAAACAAAGAAGATGTGACTTTATATCACTTTTTTCAAAAGTTTTCTGTTTTGTTTCATAAAACGAAACATCTAAATGTACTCTCTTTTTATTTTAACTGTAACAGTTTAATAAATTATATATATCCTATGGTTTTCTTAAGCATTCAGTAGTTTATAATTATTTATTAATTTATATTATTTATAATTGTTTCAGTAATTTATAATTTTTACTACGTATCTATTGTACATTCCTTAATATTTTCTTTTTTCAAATTGTAGTTTATTATAATAAGCATCTATATCAAAAGTTACAATTTATATCAAGTGATATAATGATTCATATACAAGATTTGCACAGAATAAAAGTTACATCGATTGATTTTGTAATATTTTAATCAAAACCAATTTTCCTATGGAAAAAAATTAATTCAAGATAAAATAATTATTCGTGTCATTTTGCGCACATTTCATGAGCGATTATGGAACATCAACTAGATTCGCGCTCCAAAGTTAAGGTTTAAAGGACTATATGACTTTCAAATTTTAAATTATGCTAATATTCAAACAAAATAATCATTGCTCATCTCAAAACTCCATCCTCATCAATAAATATACTTATCTTTCCATATTTCATTTTTTAGGAAACTGTGGTAGAAAATGAGTTTACCTTTTCTAATAAATTTTTTTAGTATATTTTATTTAAGCTTACAATAATTTTTACCATAATATAAGAAATTGATAGAGAATGAAAAATCATAGTTATTTAAAGTTGATGAGATTATATATAAACCTCCTATATATATGAATTCTATTTGCTTAAATAATTCACAAAATCAGTAAAATCTGTGAAAAGAAGAAATAAATAATTGATTTTAGGCGTATTCATTGAGACGTTCAAATTTAAGGAAGTTTATATATCTACATTTCCGAGCACTTGATGAGAACTACATAGATATAGCTAGCTTTCTAATAGCTATTTCACACTTACTATCCAAATCAATGCTTAAACAGCTTGGTTTATGATTAAAGCTATGACTGTTCACTTCATGACCTTGAACTGGGAGCCGGATAACTCTATTTCATAATATTAATTCCTAGATGAGTTTAATAAGATTAAGGTGTAATGATAGAGCTAGTCTATTCTGTCAGTAGCTATACGTTTTAAGGAATTTAGCCGTTAGCTTAGCTTGTAACCAGCTGATCAATGATGTTGGTGAAAGCCATTGATCAGGTTGAAACAATTCTCCTCTGTAGAAACATGCAATCCTGAATGCTGCTTAAGTCCCGATTTCGACGCCAAATTCTTATAATATGTTTTTGTTCATTTTCATTGTTATTATGATATCTAAATTCTTATAGTATGTTTCTTATTAATCTTTTTTGGGAGAAATTTAACAAACACTGATTATTAAAGAAAATAATTTAAAGTTCTTAAATCTCTCACAGTTGTTAACATAGCGTAAAAACATTTATTTGCTATATCATATTTAAGAAACCAGATTCTTTCTCAGAACTGGTAATGTTAGCATCAATTGCTAATGAAGTTCTAAGTTTTTAAAGGAATTTTATAAAAAATAATGTAAATTTATTTTAAAAATAATTTTATAAAAATGTATCCAGATTTGCTGTTTATAAAAATATTGTGAATACGTTTCTGAAAATTTTTATGTATCCGGATTTGCAGTTTACAAAAATAAGAATATCCTAATTATGTTAATAATTTATTCAATAACATTGGAATTACTCACGCATCGAAATAAATATGCAAAATGTCTCCTGAAAATTCTTGTTAGATTCACGTTGCAATAGATTTATTAATTCTTATGCAAATAAATTTAAAATCTTTTATAAGCAGGATAATTCATGGAATGAAATTAAAACAAGTGCTTTCCACGCTATTGAAATAGTTGGTTTTTAATAAAATGAAATTAACTTGTTACACTCAAATACACTTAGTGTTATTAAATTTGAATATTAATCATTGAAGTCACAAGTCAGATGTTAAAAATAAATTTAGGTGCTGATGTATATAAAACTTCCAAAATCAACTTTAGGTTAACACCGTATTTCCTGATTCTAATAACAATAAAAAATTAAAAATAACTACAATAGTAGTGAATTATAAGCATAATACATAAGCAAAAAAGAAAGAGTTAAAATGAGCTAATAGACGAACTGTAAAACTTATTGAATTTTACATAATGATTGTAAAATTTCGACTTACAATTTTAATTTCACATTAGTAAAAAGAAAGTTTTGTCTCATACAATGAAAGTATTTTTAATTTGTACTGTTGTAAGTGTTTTTGTCTCATATAGTGTACATCAAAACAAAAAGTAAATGTATGTATATATATAAAATATTAACTATTAAATTAATTAGAAAATTATTAGCCGTTATGATTCAAAATTAGGTTAACAATAATAAACTTAATTTTATTCCGAAAATCACTAAAAAATGGAGTAGTAAGCAAAATATGCAGATAACAAGTTGATATTCTTCAACAGAAAATGATGCTATCAAAGTATGAAAGAGTGATTATTCGTTTACCTTAAAAAAGTATTCAGAAAAAGGATATTCATTGAAAATCAAAAGCATATTACGATTTTTAATAACAGTAGCATATCATTTATTAAAACTGAATTGGGAGCATCATTACATCCCTGTAGTTCAATTCCACTTAAGTACCATGTTTAAAGCCTTGTCAGTCATAAGTTCATAAGTAACCACTATTTTCTTGCTTTTAACTTATTACATGGAAAACTGCTTCAAAATTTTTGGGTTATTTTTGAGACACGTGAATATATGTCCGTTTATAGTTTAAATATAAGTATTCAAGAATCTTTGAATAACCGTGTTTTATTTTGTACACCTTGTTATTATATTGTTTTTGAAATATACTTCTTGAGAGGGAAAGATTAAATTTTGGTCACTGCATTCAAATCCTGATGCAAACGAGTTTTCATGCTAGATCATGAAATATATTCTTGTTTAATCATGAACTATGGGTCTTAAACTTGTCATTGAATTAGCAATTTTTGTAGAAGTATAGCTAACTCTCTTCGGGTTAAGATTATCAGTGCCTTTGAGTGAGTTGACTTTTGTTTATTTGTTAACCAATGCGAATATTACTAAAAATTCATATTTACAAAATAAAAAAAAAACAATTAGGAAAATTAATAGATTAAATTTAATCACTCAAATGATTTGATGATTTTTCGTTTAGAGTGAATTTCAAAATTATATTAATTCTTTGCTCTTTTTTAGCACGATTTCTTAACTTGATAAGCAATCCTATGTGCCCATGGATATTCATTTAAAAAGTACGCTTTTGTAATGCATTAAGCGTTTCTAATCTTCCGCCCAATTCTTTTGTGGAATAAAATCCATTTTCGTTCATCCTTCAGCCATTTCCGATCACAGATCTAATCAAGCTCCTAAAACAGAAAAAAATGTATAAAGAGGATATAAGCGAACTCTTGGAACTCTTTATTTTACTTTTTTGTTCTCCCACACGCACATCATTTTCAGAGCAACTCAACTCTTCCCTTAATGGGTCAGACGATGATCAACTTTTCCGTGGAACGAATCGCCAACTAACGAAGGAGAGTCTAAAAAAAAGAACATTCCACATACTGAAGATAAAACCCAAGAGATGAAACATGAAATGAAAAAAAAATTTGGGTGCACCCCGAGGGCTTTGACCTCTAACAATAAGAAATCGATCTCGGCTGCGGGGTAGGGGTGGACCGCTATCTGGAACGATTTGCCGATGCTTGACCGATGCGCGATACACCAGCCCATCTTGCTGGACGCTAGATCTTTACCTATCAATAAAATCGGCTTTTTTTTCTTTTTTTCCCAGAAATTGGAAGTTTTCTTTCTAGTGTTGATATTGAAGGT
Source organism: Latrodectus hesperus (assembly GCA_037975125.1). Taxonomy (NCBI): domain Eukaryota; kingdom Metazoa; phylum Arthropoda; class Arachnida; order Araneae; family Theridiidae; genus Latrodectus; species Latrodectus hesperus. The sequence continues at coordinate 874,488 of JAJQOW010000019.1, read as the reverse complement.
GACAAGATAGGTAGCGATGGAAAAGTTTATTGAATTCGATTCTTTATTCCGTTACATCTGTTTCGGAATTTCCCCTTTAGAACTATATTATAAGAATGCGATTAGTCTGAAAGCTTTTAAAGTATGAGAATTATGGAATTCGTTTTGAAATGTGTCCTTGAGTCATTTTTTGTTATGGTAGCCAGAATATGCTTTTTACCTTTATGTACCTAAAACATTTTTAATTCGTGCGAATAAAATTAATGAAAATAATTCAACAAAGATTATTGAAATAATATTTTTGTAAAGATAATAAGAAAGATTTATGTAACATAATGTACAATGCAAAACCTCCGGAATGCGAATAATCAAAATGGGGATGTAAAAGAAATGATATAAAATGAAGAATATTTAATTTATAAAAAGAGACGATTATACAGAAAATTTTATATATTTATTTGCTTTAGTGGTAGAATATCTTATTCAAAAGACATTTCCAAAAGAGAGAATTTTCAAAGTAGAAAATGTCCAATAATTTAATGAGCAAAGGAATAGGGTTGCTGCACTTTTCATTTTCTTATTTGGTTAAAGGAAATATTCATATTGAAGGAACTTTCAGAGAAACTTCATTTCTATGGATAATAGTATGGAGAACAGTCAAGTTAACTTATGTTTCCAAATCCGATTCTTTTCAATAAATCAATTAATATATTAACTGAACAAAAAATTTTAACTCTAGTAAAACGATGGTCATCTTACCAATTACAGTTACATTTTCATACAAACAAATGTTGAGTACGAAGATTCTCTTGTTAGTGTGTTTCCCCCAATGCTTAAAATTTGAAGAAAAAGGTTAAATAACTCACGATATATACATACATACATATATATATATATATATATATATATATATATATATATATATATATATATATATATATATATATATATACATACATATGTACAGTTGGCAAAAAAAGTATTAGAACAGTAGTAAATTTTAAGTTATCAAGGTAATAAAATGAAATATTTGTCACATAGTATTTACATTATGTAATACTCTTACATAATTACTCATGGAGTAAGAAACAAATATTTAAAATCAATAGAATTTAGAAAATTAAAATAAAAGGAGATTTGCATTGCAAAAAAAGTATTAGAACATCGGACTTCAATATTGAATCATACATAAAATAAAATAACTAAAAATTCAAACGTGATACTAATACTTGGTATGTAGTTTTTTTGCTGAAATTACTGCATCCAGACGTCTTTACATAGATTCCACCAAATCTTTGGTGACGTTTGATGACATGCGGGTCCATACATCTTGCAGAGCTTACTTTTCTTGTTATTGGGAATTTTCTCACTATTTCATCCAATAGATGCCATGCCACAAATGTTCTATAGGATTCAGGTCTGGGGACTGTGGGGGAGTTACCAATCTTCGGGGAGCATTATATAATAGCCATTCTTTGGTTTTGTTGGCAGTATTTTGGAGTCTTGTCTTGCTGAAAAATGAATGTCGTCCCTAAAGCTAATTTCTTTGCACTATCTTCCAAGTTATCTCGTAACACCTCAATATATAACAAAGCTGACATTTTATTATCAATGAAATGGAGATTTCCAATTCCATTGTAAGCCATACAGCCTTAGACCATGACATTCCCTCCTTTGTGCTTTATAGTTTTCTGTACATTTTGAGCCTGAAAAGAAGCTCCTTTTCTTCTCCAAACTGTGAGCACGAGTTTAGGTTTGAAAATTTCAACTTTACTCTCGTTGGAGAAAATAACGCTTTTCCAGAAATCTAATGATTTATTTTTATAAATTTTGACAAATTCTAGGCGTTCCCTTCCATTGATTTCTGAAATAAAGCGCTTTTTCCTTGGCCTTCTTCCTTTTATACCAGTATTATGCTATACATTTTTAACTGTTTGAGGTGTTACAACATTTCCTGAGATTGATTCAATATTTGCGGGCAACATCCTTGCACTTCCTGTCGGATACTGTAATGCATCTTTAACCATTTGTTGTTTTTCTCTGACAGTTAGCTTGCTTGGTCTCCCTGATCTTGGCCTATTATCCACAACCTCAATTTCTTTTTTCTTTTTTAAAATGTTGTGAATTGCGCAAAGTGAAACATTCAACTTACTGGAAATTTCTCGAAATGTTTTGCCACTATTGTGCAGGTGAAAGATTTGTTCTCTCTTCGCAAGTGAAATCTCTTTTATTTTGGGTGCCATGGCAGGAAAAGTCCACGTAAACTGAATTTCTACAAATTAGCATCGAATGAGACAAGCGCCCTTGACATTGATAAGGTTGAAAGTAACCTTGAAAGTTTAATGACGTCACTTGCGTTGTAATTTGCATGTTTCTGCTTCTGTTCTAATACTTTTTTGCTATCCAAATTTTGTTATTTTTATTTTAATAATATTGTAGTTATTTTTAAATTTTATTTTTTACCTAGTTATAATTTTCTAAGAAAATGTTATCATTTATAAACTGATTATACGATTTACTTGATTTTGTTAACTTGAAAACTACAAATTTCTCATTGTTCTAATACTTTTTTTGCCAACTGTATACATAAATGAAATACTTGATTGCGTAATTAATAATAAAAATACTAACATTACATGCTATTTTTTTTTCAAAAATCTTTTCCATTATTTTGATTTTTATGGAAATCCTTGAAACTTAAAATCACCATTAAAAAAAATTCAAAATAAAACTACAATTTAAAGCATTTGAGAAAAAATATTCTCCTTCTAAAAATTCTTTTGAGATATTTTAGAAAAATACAATAAAGATGTTATGTGGGAGTGTTGTTTTCTCTTATTTTGTATTCTTTATAAATCGTTTCTTATTTACTCCCACACATTTTATCAAGATGAAATGGTCACGTTTAGAATCATTTCTAACGTTTTTTTCCTCATGAAGCTATAAGTTTTCTTCTTGGCTATGTACGAATTTATAGATATTTTGCTACATTTGCCAATATTTTTTATTTTATAAACATAACAAAAAAGAATATGATTTTTTTTATTTCATCTTTTTTTTATAATAGACTATTTTACTATTATTATCAAAGTAAATTGAATTTATAGAATATTTAAAAAGAAATATGTTTTATATTCATTACTTATCAAACTGAAACTTGAATTTATATGATTTATTTTTTTTTCGTTAATCATCAGTAGTTACTCAAACATAATACATAAAAATGTCCAATAAGATCTTGAATGCTTCTATTGGATACTTTTATTAATATGTATGTTGTTATAATGCTATTATTATAAAATAAAAATTCTGTATTTGTCATTAGTAAAGCATATGAAAGCTGACTTTTATTATCTAGAAAATAAACGCTGCAAATGCTATAGTCGTATTAGAATTAAGGCTTCTAATTTAAGTTTTAATCGTTTTGCTTATAAACTCGATGTATCAAATGTTCTAAACTCGGAGGGGGGCTGACATCCGTTTGATGCCAAGGCGTACAGTGCTCATATCTGCTTACATGACCGACGGCCCTGGGGTATGAAACATATATCCCGGTTTGGTAGTGACCTAATGCAAAACCCTTAGTGTTAAGTTTCCAAGCATGCTTGTTACTCATTTTATCGACACACTGAAAGGATGAAAAGCTTAGTATATCTTGGGCACTCCGAGGATCGACCCTCGGTTATGTGGCTTATATAGCGGAAATCGCTACCACTTCTGCATGGGTTTTTATGTCAAAAGTATGAATGATAAAATATAAAGCAAATAAAACTTTTTTAATAATAGTAAAACTTATAAATAAAACTTAGTCACTAAAAAATTTCATCTTAAAAACATTTCACTTCCATTATTAATTCTGCACATTAAAAGGTATAAAATCAAGATACTCACATCATGTGATATAATTTAGAAGGAAATACATTATGAAAAATCTAATAAGTTTTATTCTTCATGAAGTCATATTGCTAATTTTTTTTATCCAATGGCGGGCACACAAGGGTGACTGAACCCTACTGCACAACAAGGCCAGAAATCGCTACTCATTTTTCGTTACCCAGCGGGCACCTGTGAGCCTAGTCACGGAGGCGAGTAGCATTACCCGCGCCATACCACCACAAACCCGTTTATAGGGCGGGCCACATTCATACAACATCACAGAAGAAAGGACAGAGAAACACAGAGAAGGAAAGAAACATCCATGCCCGAACCGGGATTCGAACCCGGGACCATCAGCTCATGAGTCAGGAACGCTATCCACTCAGCCAATCGGTCGGCATATTGTTCATTATTAGGTTGGGAAATAAGTTCGTAGCGTTTTTACCAAAGACTATTATTTAAACAAAAAAACAATAATTGTATCAATAAGTTAATCAATTATATATTCGCCGTTGCTGTTTACAACCTCTTCCCACTTCTCGACCAATTTGTTAACCTCTTGGTGCGCTGGGAAATGCTCGAAAAGAATACCTCAGTCAACAAGGAGCTCTACATTGCCTAGTTCTAGCTACCGCGTGAATGAGGCTATTCGACTGAAAAGACCTGATCGACATGGTCAAACTACACTCCTTCGCGACAACGCCAGGCCCCATGTTGCACAAGTAGTCATAGACGCACTCCAAGAGCTGGAATGGGAGGTCTTTCAGCATCCACCGTATTCTCTGGACCTTGCACTGACCGATTAACATCTTTTCCGCTCCTTGTCAGACCATATGAATGGCGTTACCTTCGATAACAAAGAGGTCCTTAAAAACTGATTCAACAGCTTTTTGAACACCAGACCAGGCGATTTTTGGCGGAACGGCTTCAACAAATTGGTCGAGAAGTGGGAAGAGATTGTAAACAGCAACAGCGAATATATAATTGATTAACTTATTGATATTATAATTATTGTTTTTTTGTTTTAATAAAAATCTTTGGTAAAAACGATAAAAACTTATTCCCCAACTTAATACTTATGATTAGTAATTAATTAACAATAATCAAAAAAAATCTCAAAAAGTTTAATCATTAATTTCTTTGCAATTTTGTTTCTAAATGCACTTTGTTATTAATCAAGAAAATGGAGAATTTGTACGTTTAAACTATTAAAATTGAATTTCTCATGAAATTAATTCCATTTAGTGTGAGTATTTCTCATTCCTGAATTATATTTCAAATTGAGGACTATACAAAATCCTAATTTATTTATTGTGCAATGGAGTTTTCATATGTTTTCTCATGTTAATCATAGTATATTTAATACGTGATTGATTTTTTAGTGTTAATCTTCTACCAATTGAGTGATCACGTTCTTTACAAAGAAATGATTAAATGGGTGCAATATTTTATTAGTTTCGAAATTGTCATGCATAATTATTTCATTATTTTATAAAGATGACATAAAAATCAAAATAAATTTTAGTTTCGTGTGTTGGCCAACAACATGGAATTTTTAAGATATTCTTAAGTTAAGGTCATTGTATAAAATTTACAAGTTGTAAATACTGTTATTTTCCATATTACTTTATTTCATAACTATGCTACTATGCTAATTTAATAATATATATATATATATATATATATATATATATATATATATATATATATATATATATATTAGATATATTAGATATATAGAACGATATATATATACACTACTAGCCATTAAAATTGCTACACCAAGAAGAAATGCAAATAACAGAACGATATTTTTTGGACACATACATTATAGTGGAAAGAACAAGTGATTAGATTTACAGGAAATTATGATGTATAGATCTTGAGAAATCAGTACCCAGAGCAGCCACCTCTGGCTGCAATACATAGCATTTATCCGCCTAGGCATGGAGTCAAACAGATATTGTATGGCATGTACGGGGATCTCAGTCCATGCAGCTTCAACACTATGAAATAGTTCATCGACAGTAGTGGATGGTGAGTGATGGCGTGCCAATCGCTAGGCAACCATTGACCACACGTTCTCAATTGGTGTCAGATCAGGAGAATATGCTGGCCAGGGTAACAGTCGAACCTGTTATGTATCAAGGAAGTTCAGAACAGTACGGGCAATATGCGGTCGTGCATTATCCTGTTGAAACAAAGCATTAAGGAGGCCTCGAAGATAAGGCAGAGCCATGGGCCTTAACACATCGGAAATGTAACGGTTGCTGTTCAAAGTGCCGGTAATGCGAACAAGAGATGATCGAGACTTGTATCCAATGGCACCCCATACCATCACTCCAGCAGATGGGCCAGTATGGCGATGTCTAATGCAAGCTGGCAATGCGCGTTCGCCACGATGCCTCCAAACACGGATGCGGCCATCATGGTCCTGTATACAGAACCGAGATTCATCTGTAAAGATGACGTGATGCCATTCCCGCGTCCAGGTTTGTCGCTGATCACACCATTGAAAGCGCAGCGTCAATGGTAGCCGAAGCCATGGTCGCCGTGCAGACAATCCATGCTGCTGCAAACGTCGTCGAACTGTTCGAGCAGAAACTTGTTGCCTTGCAAATGACTCCATTTCTCGACTCAGGGTTCGTGACTTGGCTGTACGATCCCTTGTGACCATGCGGATAAGATGTCTGTCTTCTCTGCTGTTAGTGATGGGGGTCGCTGAGATCCTGCATGACGTTCCGTATGATTATCCTGAACCCATCGATTCCATATTCTGCTAACAGTCATGGGGTCTCGACCGACGCGAGCAGCAATATTGCGGTACGATAAACCGCAATCCCGGTAGGCTATAATCCTTCCTCGATCAAAGTCAGACACGTGCTGATAGGCATTTCTTCTTCTTACACGAGGCATTACAACAACTTTCTTTGCCGAAAACAACGTTGAAACATAAATTGAGTATGAGAAATCTGCTGTCAAATCTCTGGTTTTATACACATTGTAGATGTCGCTACTGTCGCCGGCTTTGTATGAATGCGCTGAAAATGTAATCATTTGCATATCACAGCAAGTTCTACCTGTCATGCAAATTACACGTGTGTGGTGTGCCGCTTTCCTGGTGTATAGCAATTTTAATGGGCAGTAGTGTATATATATACGAGCAGCACCTATTTTAATGCTTGGTTCAGGCGTTAATGAAAAAAATTTTTCATATAAAATATGTAGCTGTATTTCGATTTAAAACTTATATCTTGATTAATTATGATTGTTAATAATTATCATTATTAAAAATAATTATATAAACATATATATTTTTTAGATTGTAGATGCAAAGAAATTTAATAATCAGGTATAGTCATTTCAAATCAAATAAAATTATCTAGAAAAATAGATTTGTATGGTATTATTCAGAAAAATTCACTCTGTTGTTAGTTATGAAACTATAAGAATTTTTTATTTTATGAAATAAGAATGAAATTTTTTATTCTAAATTTATATCTTTATTTTCATGCTATTCAATATAAAAGAAACAGTTATTACGAAATTAAATACACTTTATTTCAATAAAAATTATGTTTTTCGTAGAATATAGAAAAATATTTTTGAAGGCAATGCCATATAGAGAAACATTTGATAAGTATTATAATTTCGCTAAACAGGTAGTACAAATTTATTACAGTGAAATTTAAACATTAAAATTAAAATAAATTATATTTATATTTAAAAAAATTAACAGAATTTTTGAAAATAAAAGGTCTTGTAATGTTACTCATTATCTCTATAGTAAAATTATATATTTTAGATACAAATTTTTAAATGTTATTATATGTGTGAAAAAGAATTATAGTTAATAATAAAATATACATATCTTTGGAAAAAAATTTTTAACTTAAATATTTTTAAAATATTCTGTATTTATTACAAAAAATATTAAGAAAATGAAAATATCAATAATTGAATATATTAAATTATATTTACGAATTATAAAACAACATTTATATTTACCTTCAGCAATGATTTTTTAATCAACAATAATATAAATATTTCACTTCTACTTATCTATAAAAATACGGTATACTCTACTATAAAAATAAACATTCTCTGGGCAATTAATTCGAAGCAAATAATTTTGAACTTATAAAAAGAGAAATAAGTCTATTAGCATTTACATAAAGTGTATCTCTTAAGCAGATTAATAAAACATTTCAAATAATTTACTTTCCCATTTTCAGACTACTGCACATTAAGATTAAACTATTATATTTAATAAATTAAATTTTTAGGTTAAAAGTAATGTTTCACCTAAATAACTTGCTTATAATTGACTATTTATATTTTTTTTCCATTTCCTTAAAGCAATTCGTTTTAAGTTACTAGGCATGAAAAGAAAGTACCAAATTATTTTAAAAATATCTTTTGTGATGTCATTTCAACCCTAATTATTCAGTACAGTTTATTCTGATATTTGAAAATAATGACTTGCAGCTGCTTTTGTTTACTCTATTTAAAGATTTAAAAAAAAAAACTACTATACGAACTGACTAATCGTTTTTCGCCAATGTCAGCTGCGCACGTTTTCTTTAGAAATAATGTCCATAAAAGATAAAAGCATTAAATTCTGATTTTTTTAAGCTGTAACAGTAGATGAAATATATTTCGGAAAAATGTCGGAAGTAAATAACATTGATTTTATTCACAGCCAAAATATTAACTGATATTTTTATGTTATATTTAGATTTGGTTTTAGGAATTTTTGTAATCGTTTCATCTTTACATAAAAAAATATTGTGGGAAATATTTTATACCTCATTTTACTTAGATATTTTTGTAAATAAATGAAAACATCTCTCTATAGCTGGTTTTTAGGCAAATGTTTAAAATTTTTGAATTTAATATTTCTTATTTTAAAGCAATAGCCTCTTGTTTTGGATATAAAAAATAAGTTCATAGATATAGGTATTAAAATAAAGGATTATCATTTGAAAAACTGATTTATTAAAATCCTATGATTATATGATAAACTTTTAAGGCACCATCTAATTTTTTGTAATTTGCGTTTGTTTATGCACGTGTGTTGTAGTCAGTGCTTGGGAGTTTTCCGGATTTCCTTTCTTTCGGTCCATGAATACGACCCATTATCCATGGAAAAGTTTCCCGGAATATAATTTACTGGGTGAATATTTTAAAAAATGTCTTACTTTAGCATTGGGCCGTTTCACACTCCACTACAACAATGGTATTGCATTATATATTTCTTATTATTACATAAACAAAGATATTGTTCGTATGTTTCAAAGGTAAAAGATATGATCATCGTCAATAGTGATTAATGCAGCGTATGTACTTAACGGAAATAACGACCTTTCGTTGTGAAATGGAGAGATGGAAGACCTAAGTATCAGATCAGATTGTCGATCTCCTGTTTCAACTTGAACTCATATTTTTTTAACTTATACTCTTTTAACTTGAATACTCAAAATCAAGACTTACTTTTCCGAATAAATCTCAAAATGAACCTCAGATTTTCTTCAGTTGTCCATAACTTTAATGCAATATTAATGAATAAAATTATAATATAAAGCTTTGTTTAAAGTCATAAAAGGAAAGCATAATGAATATGTTATAAACAATGATCTAGTTTGCACAATTATATATTATCCTAATTAAATTCCTTTGGCAGTCGAAGTCTACTCTTTTGCAGATATTTAATATGGATTTACAACAGAAGATCCAAATATTTAAACTTGTGAATATATACTGTTAAAGATCTAAAAATAAAAATTCTTAAAACTAAACTAAGGTCAAGAGAGGATATAAAATTTTTATCTAGTATAATATATCTTCATATAACACATCAAGGCAACGATGGAACTATATATCTTGCGAACTTAATATGCATAAATTTTATCTGAACATTTTTGGTTGAGCCGCGATCAAATCTGCTTCCATCTGGTTACATGGGCCAAGTCTTACTGATATAAAATGGAAAAGAAAACAATCTTAAATTAAATACAATAGAAAACAAATTGGAAAATATTATTAAATGAAGAAATATATAAACATTAAATTTAATGGAAATTAAGTTTATAAAAGTATTTTACAATTGTGTCTATTTATAAATAATATAAAATTAGAAATTTTGTTAATAATTCATTTACATCTTTAACAGAAGCTAATGCTTTTGAATAACTGAGTATGTTTCATAAATAGAGATAAATAATAAAATCAAAAAGTATAAATTATAATTTAATTATTCTATTTAAAAAAAATTAATTTTGTTATTCGATTCAAGACCAAAAATTTGTTTTTACTTTAAAAATTCGAAGAAAAGAAAAGTATAATGAAATGTTTTATCAAACCCATAATGACCACAAAAATTTAGTTGCGTCAAGTGGCAACAAGTACAACAAATTGGGACTCAAACTTGTATTTGTTGCCACTTGATGCAATTAAATTATATATATATATATATATATATATATATATATATATATATATATATACATATACATACATACATATATATATATATATATATATATATATATATATATATATATATATATATATATATATATATATATATATATATATATATATACATACATACATACATACATACATATATATATATATATATATATATATATATATATATATATATATATATATATATATATATATATATATATATATATATATATATATATATATATATATATATATATATATATATATATATATATATATATATATATTAGGTTCTTGAATTCATTAATCTTGAAGAAATAGAGAACTGAAAGGGTGTCTTGAGAGAGAGATAACCAGGTCTTGACTGGTAAGTCCCAGGCAAAATAAACTGTGACAAGGGAACGCTTATGCAGAAGAGCATATAGTGCAGATTAGTTTGTTAAATAGCGTAATGACTGTGGGAAGATAAAAGTTTTGAAAATCTTCAATTCTATATATCTGCAAGCTTCAGAGATTCGTTATCGCAGATTTGCGACTACAACTCATCTTTACTTCAATTAAAAGATAGTCACGTGAGGTTTTGTTTTTTAAAAATTCTCATAAAAAACCAGATAAGATCCAAAGATAAAGAAATCATTGAAATATATGGGAATAGCAAACAATTCTAAATTTAAAAAATCCTGATTATAAAACCAGCCTCTATATTTCTTCACTAATGTCAAAACGCAAGTTTAAAACTTGCTTATTATGAGAGGTGTTTCATAAAAAAATTCTTTTTTCGCTAATAAATTAGCAGTCATCCATTTAAGAGGGGGTTTTCCCGAGCGACTTCTAACACTTATTAATTACAATGAATGCTAACAAAAAATTCATAAATAATGGACAACCATATCAAGCCTATTCCCAAAGTGGGATTTTTCCCTCAGGGAACATGATGGGGAATGTTTTCCCTACACTCCAAGCCTTCGTGCAAATCATTATCAAACAAAACTAGGGGCTTAATGCATTTTTGCCTCAGTGTTTGCAGTACAACATCATTTGTCATCAGGATCTCTATTGCACTTGGTAAAAAGGAGAACACAGACATAATTTCATTCAAAATGCTCCACTGTTTTATTCATGCGTTTTCCTTTAATGGATTTTACATGATCATTTCATGGGCTTTTAAGGGGAAATGATGCTTTCACAAGAACAAAAGATGCCAGTCAAAATTGCTGTGTATAGAGTTTGAATTGGGAAGCTCGATTGTTTTCTTCCCATTTAAAGAACGCTGTTTAGTTTCGTATTTTACGTGAAATAGAAGCTGCAGTATTGCATAAATTCTAAATCTGAGGATCCGTATAATGGTAAACTAAGTTGTGCGAAAATGAGTATGCATTAGAAATCTATATACATTTAGCGATTTTAGTTCGTAGGACAGTTATGTTATTTTAAAAGTTTATGGAATGTTTAGTAGCATTTTAACACAACTTTTAAAATAACTTCTTAAATATACGTTTTTATTATTCATCACAAACGGATGGACATTTGTAAGTTAGTTTATTTTCTTACAACTTACTCTACGAAGAACTATAAGTGAATAATAGATCTATGCTGCATAACATATTAAAACTTGAAATAAATATAAAAACAGCTTCAATAAATATTAGAAACATTTTCTAAATATAAATCAAGTTATAATTAATATGAAGTTAGTGCATTTAATGACAATTCTCATTTTATAATATATTACAATAATCATAAATATCCTTTTTTGTAATAAGACATTGACTTTTCAAAAAGATCAATGAACTTATCTAATTTAAATAGAGTGTTTAATGGCCTAAAGTTGGTATAAGTCATTTTGATACCCACCATGCAAATGCGATCCAGGAACACTTTTCATGGAAACTGAGCCGTTTTATGAACGATGAAGGAGACAACCAGAAGAGTCCCGAGCACCCACCTTGATGGATGTGCATGCAAAAGGCAGAAGCACAGCATCTGTCTTCGGTTATTCAATAGTGGCTAGGATCAAATCCCAGATCTTATCTCAATAAAAAAAACTGTTCTATCACGTCTAGCCCTAGTGAGCTTACATATATAGCCAAAACTCTCTGTACGTCAAATTATTGTGTTTCCTCCAATACAAACTATTATTTGACTAAAACTTATTCAAAACTACTTTTATTAAAAAAAAGTAGTTGGCTGTATTTTAATTTACTAAACATTAGCTTTAAAAAGAAACGAATCATTTAAATATTATTTCAACCAATTAATTTTAAAACAAACGTCATTTGAAAGAAATTATGCAAATAAATAAAACAAAATATCACATCAGATATTAATTTAATGATATGAGAATTTTAAAAATAAGTTTTCAGACCAGGTGCACATTTTGTGATCTATGAATGAGAGGCAAATTTAAAAATAATATCTCAGATTATTTATTAGTATACTTGCTCATTCATCACTGCAATAAATTCCAGATTATGTGAGATAAATTCGCCAGATAAAAATGAAATGCTTTGTCAAATTTTAAAAAATTAACATCCATTTAGAGTACTTTATTTCTTTGCCATCTCTTAAGGAATTACCTGACAGTCTGACACTGTTCTAAGGCACTTTAATAACCAAATTTGTGAACTGCCTTTAAAGAGGATTATTCATAGTAGAGGGTCGTATTCACGAGTCGTATGAGAAAAAACTTAATAAACTCCTGAGCAACCACGTTGACAAAAGTGTGTGCAGAAGAGCAGCGTCCATCTCCCGTGCTGGAATCGAACCGTGGGTCTTTCGTTTTGAAGACTGCTCTTTTAAAACTAGGCCCCCATTAACGTTAACATTTTTATTTTTATTTTATTTTACGTGCATTATATATTTTAACATTTTGACTCATAAAATCCAATAGATTATAATGTAAATTATTTTGGACTTAAAATAAAATTCTTCCTTTTAAGAGTTTTCTATTTAAAGTTATCTCTATGATCTATCTTCTCAAAGAGAGAGAACAATGCAAGAAGAGACAACAACTAAGGAACCAGAATATAAGTTACAAATATCTATATACTTCAAGTTTTTATGTTTCGTATATTAACAATAATATTTGTAATTCTTACGAATTAACATTTTTTATTACAATTTATTACTGGGATAAACTAAGAAAAGTTTTATTCGATAAATTTAGTAGATAGATACTCCATATAAATAGATTTCATTTTGAAAAAATTACAATATCAATTAAAGCTCTGTTCTTGGAATCTAGTTTTAACATCAGATTATTTTTCAAAACTAAGAAAACTGGCAAAATACAATTCTAGAATTAAATATAGGGAGAGATTTATATTATACCCTTATAAGAGATTTTAAAATTATTTAAATCAAAGAATGTATTATTCGTTATCCTATTTGAAGTATTTCTTCCGATTTTGGCACAAGAATCAAGTTTTATGCTGTGAATGTTTTTGAAGAAAAGAATTCCGTTAATGTGTCGTATATAAAAGTGTTTTAATGGTCCAGGAAGAAACTCTCTCTTGATCTTTACATTTTAAGATTATTCGCAATCCTTATTATGATGCATTTTCCAGTTTGTTAAGAAAATTGAAACATTTAATTTATTTTCATGTAGTCAAACTCTTTTACTGTATACTCCACTATTCTTTCTTTTCCTTCTTTCTTTACATTCCACTACCATTTAAGGCTGTTTTCATGCCTTCTTGAGGTTTTTTCAACCAGAGAATTCACATTCCATCACTTTACGGTAAAAGAAACAAACTTTTCTCTTAGTTCTAAGCTGATTTTTCCCGAAGGTAAGAATTTCTGAACGCAGATATTGTTATTGTCTCACAAAAAACTCTTTTGTCGTCATTTGAAACTTATGTCGAACCTTTGAAACTTATGTCGAACTTATTATAGCTCATCTTCCAGTAACCATAGCCTGTGCTTCCGTCAACAGAGCTAACTTTTCAGTTGCAATTTTGCATGCACATTTCGTTGTTGTATCATCTCTAAAATCAACGAATATTTTAACACTTACCCTAACTGAGTTATTTCCCAGTTTACTCTTATAATAAATATCCATGATAACGCATTTCAAAAACTATGTCAAAATCTATAAACTTTCAATTATGCTATATCTTATACATGATCTGTCTATCTAAAAGAGGCAACTTTTTCAAATTAATGAACTCGTCAACTACTTCTGTAAATTTGTCTTCTCTATGACATCTATCAGGTAATTTTCCTAATAATTTAGGAATTATATTTTTCAATACAATATTTTTATGGGAAAATACATAAACACTGATTATAGAGATAGAATTTTAATAACTCTTTCAAATTAAATACTGTTTGTAAATAAATTATCTATTTTTCCAGAAATGTTGATAAGAAATGATAAAATTACATGCCTCTACTATATTTTAACAGTGAGATAACACTTTACAAGTGACACATAGTTCTTAAAATTATTTAAAATATAATCTTTTATAGTGAATACATTTTATAAGGTAAAAATAAATATTATTTTTTTTACCTTTTTCTCACTAAACCTTCAATTTAAAATATTTTCTGTAGTGCATACTTTATAATATAATTCTATTTTTATCATTCCTTTACAGTTACAGTTATCAGAATTTTGCTGGCTTTTTTCACTTTGAATTTTCGATTTAAGGACTTCAAAGAAGAAACAAATACAAGGTAAAAATTTCATTATAAGAGTCCAAGACAGGAACCAATTAGTAAATGCTTTCTTTAAGTTTTGAATTTTTTTTCCAATATTAACTTCGAAAGGCCTTTCAGTTTTTGCTTGTTTCACTTGTTAAAAACAAATAAAAATTTAAAACTGGCTCACATAATGAGCTGATTCGGATTTTTTTTAATTTAACAGCCACCCAAAATATTTCATGTAACAAGCACACATGGGTAACTTTAAACTCTTCCTAAAAATAAACAATAAATTCTTTAAATATGTGTGGACGAAAATTTCTTTAGTTAAACTGCAAAAAGCTGTTATTACATAACTGATGCACATGCTTTTCAAATTTATGTTCATTAAAATATTTATCTTTCAAAATTTAAGTATTAATTTAGCCGACCGATGGCTGAGTGGTTAGCGTTCCTGACTCTTGAGCTGTGGGTCCCGGGTTCGAATCCCGGTTCGGGCATGGATGTTACTATCTCTCTGTGTTTCTCTGTCTTTTCTTGTGTGTTGATCTATGAATGTGGCCCGCCCTATAAACGGGTCTGCGGTGGTATGACGCGGGTAATGCTACTCGCCTCCGTGACTTGGTTCACAGGTGCCCGCTGGGTAACGACAAATGAGTAGCAGTTTCCGGCCTTGTTGTGGCGAAGGGTTAGTCACCCAAGTGCCCGCCGTTATTTAAAAAAAAAAAGTATTAATTTAAAGATTATTAGACATCTCATTAAAGATTTGAGCAATTTTATTTCATGGACGATTATTTTTTACCTTTAACTTTGAGTTCTATAAATATTGAAATTCATTGAGGTTTATAAACGTCTCAAGTCAGATATTTTCAAATTCATGTTCATTAAAATATTTATCTTTCAAAATTAATCAGAATCATTTGGGATTTAAGTTAATACGATATGAACAATTTCATTTCATGGAAGGTTATTCTTTACCTTTAATTTTGTGCTCTATAAACATTGAAATTCATTGAGATTTCTAAATGTCTCAAACCTGAATACTCAGAGGCATACGATTGACCAGTGGTGCTAAGTCCATGGTTACCGAACTTTAAGTTATGGCACTGACTGATTGCCTACCAAACAATATAGCTTAGAGGCGGGAATGCTAGGACTCTAAGAGTTTTAAAGAACTTGAAAAACTCTACTAGAAAAATGTTTTGCACAAAAAGAAAGACTGACTGAAAATGTTGAGAATAAGGAATGAAAAAGGGGACTTAAAGCTATGGAAAGGAATATATAAGGAATCATTGTAGATTTGGTTCTTTCAGAAGCTTATCAGATTCAGCTAGTGCACGATTATGTTGCCAAATCCAGTGTCTATTGTTATCACTATGTCCATTAATCCTGAGATAAAAGTATGAAGAAGGATCGACAAAAATATCACTTTTGATCAGACAGAGAGGGGAAAGATTTTCGATAGTATGACTCTTTTGTGTGTGAATTACAATGATGTTTTTCATGATTTAATATTTTTGCAAGGAGTACTTGATGTAGAAATAGAATAAATAATTTCGTGTTCACACAAATTCCTAAAAACCTAGAAAATGTTTTGAAATTCAAGCCTGGAAGACAAATTAAAGATATCTTGTATTTGCAACATTAATTTGAGAATTTTGTAAGTGAAAGACACAAAATAATTACTATTAATATAAATAAGCATCAAAACTCAATTAAAAAAAATAAGCATCAAATCATAAAGAAGTAAAGTATAAACTGAATTAATTTCCTAACATTAAGTTAGGAAATTAATTCCGTGCACAAACTAAGAAATCTGCCTTAATTTATGCACGGAATGGTTATGAAATCTTTGTCAAAAAGTCACCTAGGCCATGTCCTCTCTCTTGTTTCATTGTGGTATTCAGCAAATTATTTTAGAGCACTTTAATTACAGATATGATTAATATTTCAGGAAAGTAATTTCAAAATAATGTAGATCAAGAATTCCTAATGGGAAAACCCCGAGGATTCTTGGGGGTCGATAGATATTTAAAAAGATTCCAGGACTTTATTAGATCTTGGCGAAATGTTTTTCTGTTTTACAACTTAATTATTTAAAAATGTAATTATTAGATACAAATATCGTTTTAATATGCATAAATAAAAATTTCCATGGGGGGTAAATGACCCACACATCTTAAGTCGAATGTCATGATCATTTTGTCTATAGCTCATTGGGGATTTTTTTTGCTCACGTGGGCTAATTAGATTGGGACCTACAGTGTAAAGTGGACTCCCAACTACTAAAAACATCCAAAACATAAGATGGGTTTCGAATTTACGATCGGTTGACAATAATGACAGAGCTATAACAAAATCAACTGCCAATTGGGTCCTGACGATTTGGAATATCTATTGAATGTCACCTTTTGCTTTTACATTTACGCTTCAAAACAATGCAAAACTGAATTAATCTACTAGGCCTCAAATTCTCTCAATTCATTTGGAAGTCAAGACCTACAATGCCCATATTTGTTTTTCATCATCTAGGGCCTGGGGGTCGAAGCATACGTCCAAATTAGGTGTTCAGCATAACGCTACACATCCAGTGATTAGTTCTCAATCATGCTTAGTGCTTAGTTTTATTGAACCATTAAATGGTCGAGTCTACCTGCCAGCGGATCGAACCTCGGACCTTTGCTTATTAGTGTGAAGTGCTACCACTACACCACCCGACTTAGTGTCTCAAACAATAAATGAAACCAAAAAGAAGCAGTTCTGTTTCATGAACAGTTCTAATCTTTTTGGAATCAAATTACTTTTAAATGATTTGACAAAGGATGATCAAATCTTCTTCCCTGCGTCATTAAAATCATCGGCATAAGAACTTACTTATAATCTGTGTTTCTGAAATCTTGTTAATATTTATGAAATTAAAAATGAAAATACTACAAAAATAATAGAAACTTAATTAAATCACTTTTTGGCATTTTATATTCATACTTTTTATCTAAATTGTTGTCTTTAAGAATTTTATGCGGAATTATTAATTCCATTACAATATGCAGCTTACTATTAATTGAGGAACTATAATAGGAATTTAATATACAGTATGCTGTATTATTAGGATTAACATTATAATTATATTGTATGTTATAGGTTAAAGAGAAAAATGGGTAGCCTGTGAAAAAAGTATTATTTTAAAAGAAGTAAATGTAGATATAATTTTACTTTCGTATGAATAAACATTTAGGTAGATAAAAAATACACTAAGGATAGCTATAAATGTGTAAATAATTTTCTTTTAAAAAATTTTAATAGTCAAGACAAATCGAAAGTTCAAAGATGACATTCTGAATAAAGTTTGAAATACGAAAATTTTAGCTAACGCATAGTGTCCCCATGTAACCGATCTTGCTAGAAGCAATATTAAATCAATATTTATATTAGAAGATTATTGATTGGTTGCTAAATATTAGTATCAAGTTAATAATTAGCAATTAATATATTATATTAAACTAATATTTAGCAATTAATGTGTGAATTAAAAATATTTTTCAGCTACCTTTATTCCAAAACTAAAAGCTCCAACCACTTACTAAATTTGCTATAATATTTTGCAATATTTTATGTGTTTACTTCTCTTTACTTGGGTATATGACATAGCAATTAATCAAAAAAGTTAATTGTGAAACATTAATTACTTCAAATGAGAATAATATTAGAATTTTTAATAGCTTAAACAAAATATTACTGAGATTTCATTTGGTGAATAATCAGTGGTTTCTAAAAACTTAGAACCAATGAATTTTCTTAGTATTATTGCATGTTTAAATCTTAATACAAAGTAAACAAATGCTTGAGCATATTTATTACTCAGAATTTTTTAATTAAATATTAATTTTACACTGTCTCAAAAGAAAACTGACTGTAATAAGTGAGACAAAATTTACGGAAGAGCCAAAGTAATGATCATATTTAATCAGTACGAAAGTTTTCAATAATCCAGTAATAAAAATAAAATGAATATTATGTATAGAAGATTTTTATCCACTTTGTAATGAATCCTATAATTTCTTTTACTAGTCGCAATGTAGAATCGACATAAATAAAATCTTCGATTTTTCCTCTGAAAATGAGTCCAGGATTGAACTGATAACAACTATGGGAAATGGAATGAAATTTACGTTAGGTCAACACTATATAATTAATTTAAACTGTAAATAAAATTGATTTGGAACAGCTGTAAAGTTGCTTATGCTATAAAGAAACCATTCAGAAGCAATGCTTGCTTCAAGAACGGGAGAGTATGGCTCTTTCCCATTTTTAAAGTTATCATCTATGAGTTAGTACTGGGGGAAGAGAAAAAATATTCTAATAATAATGGGTAATGGGGAAATATTCATGGCATTTCCCCATTACCACAAGATAATATTTAAAAAAATATTCTGCAATACCCTACAGTTACCCTACAACGATATTTATTATTTTCTTTTCGATTTTGAAAGTGTATATCATTTTTGCCATTTGCAACGTAAGTATTTTCGGTTTTTCTAATGTCACGCTGATTAAAAACCCGAATTCATTATTTCATAATTTTATAACAAAAATTTTCAAACGTTCCTCATTTATTTGATCTGTTTTTTTCTATATGTTAATTTATTTATATAAATAAACTCATTTTGAAATGGAAAGAGTATTTTAAATAAAGCTTAATAAATGTACTTATGTGTGTAAATATAAGGCTTAATGAAGTATGTAAAGCTTAATATAAATGTAAAGCTTAATGAAGTATTTGATACCGTTATTTTTTTCAAATCACAATTTTCCCTCAAAAAATATTTAAACTTTTTCCTCTAGAAGCCAAGA
The DNA here is from genome assembly GCA_037975125.1 of Latrodectus hesperus. Lineage (NCBI taxonomy): Eukaryota > Metazoa > Arthropoda > Arachnida > Araneae > Theridiidae > Latrodectus > Latrodectus hesperus. The sequence goes on along the minus strand of JAJQOW010000019.1, from coordinate 854,664 downwards.
CCATCGATAGGCTAGTGTATTCGATTTGGAAAGAGTGAAATCTTTTTTAATATTTCTAATATATTTTTTTTATATTTTAACGAAATATTGATTGTACTGAATCCTCTTCAAGAATCTACCGATAAAATAATTTTAAAATTTTTGTTTATTTAGTTGAATCCATTTTCTGTGTGCACGTTGAGCATAAAAACTTCTTAATCATTAATTAATCATACGTAAATAATTTTGAAGTGCTTTTGAAGATAAACTGCTAAAAACACAGGTGAAAGTAAATCCCTATTTTTATCTCCACAATATAGAAGAAATTTGAGCTTGTAACACATGGCTATTTCAATGTTATTGAAACAGCTTAATTTATGTCGAAAATTCTTGCTTGAGAGAATCTTAAAACAAAATGAAATCAGCTGACAGGAATATGATAGTAAAAAATGCAATACCTTAAATGAAAAAAAATTGATCTGAATATAATTATCGTATGCTGCTATGTATAAATACATAATAATTTCCATTAATTACATAAAACACACACATTAAAACATAGCGGAGAGCAATCGTGATTTTATTCACAAAAATGTTTTTATTATGTTGTCAAACGAATTTTTAAAACATGAAAAGAAATCATAATTCACGCATTCTGATATCTCACAATTTGTAGAATTCTCACCAAATGACTTTAGAACAGAAGCTATGAACCACTCAGTCTGACGTCATGAAGTTAATAGTCTTCTTTAAAATAATAGCTTTCGACATAACAATTGCTAAACTTAAAGTGAAATAGATGGAATTGGTACTGTATAGTTGAAAGAAACAAAAGACATGTTGAGAAATTAGTTTGATATGAAATTTAAAAAAATAGGTGTCCTTTTGTGTGAATTGTAATTATCATACACACGAGAAGCAGACCACAAATAGTAACTTGGATGAATCGTAACATTCTGTTCAAAAGATTATCATTGTTATTTAAAATACTTCTTCAACAAATGCATGCAGAGTTATTGGTTAGCAATATTTATAGTTAATTTGAAATTTTCTTGATTAAAATCTTTTATATCTTTTAATTCAATTTTTATAAACATTTATCACTATTATTCTGAAGGAAAAAAAAACGATAAAAGAACGAATCACTTGTTTCGATCTTCTGTAGGCCACATTGCTTTCAAATTATTTTTACTTCAGAATGTTGATTCTATCGTAGAAACGCTGCTATTATATATACATATGTGTGTGTGTGTATAATGTTAATTATATATATAATCCGGAAAAAATTATTCTATCGAGTATTTTGTTGATTTTATAATCCATTTCATAAATTTTTTTATAGTATTCATATTAATTTTAGTACAGCAATTAATGTAATTAAAATTTATATTTCTGAATTCAAATAAGACTCTATTTTTCAAAACATAAACTGATTAAAATTAATTGTTTCTTTTTGTACTTAATCGGTAACTTCTTTTATAGAAATATATAACCAAAATTGCAGGAAGAAAAATCTTCAATTTACGATAATTTATTATATTTTTTGTCTCGCATATAAAAAATATGAAATTTAAAGTGGGAAAAAAACCGAACCCCAAAGGTGAGCCAGCTGATAAATAATAAATGCCTTTTTAGGTGGGTGACTCACGCTTCGTTCCGTAGGGTAAACTCCCTGCTGCCCAGATGTTGCCACACAGGAATGAAAAAAAAAATACTCGTTCCATCACTAGAAATCAAAAAAGAAACTATTGATCCCACGAATATTCTTAAAGAATTACTTGCAGTAGGTTATATTATATTATAACTAAAATGCTTATATAGTTTTTTTGAAATATAATAAAGATGAAATATTAGCTTATATCTGAGTTTCAACTTTTTTCTCGCCTGGTTATAAAAAATTCCAAGAGAGATGATATTTACATACTGACATAAAAGTAAAAAAAGTTCACTATATAAAATTTAATGAATAAGTATAAAAATATTATGCCTACATTTTTAAGTGCTTGAAATTAGGGGGAAAATGGTTTCTTTTAAAATAATTACCTGCATATGTACATGCACACACGTTTGCTAAATTTTCGTAGAATATCTTTTAAATCAAATAAAAGCAATGAATACCCCAATTACAAAAACTTCCAAAAATAGTTTTTTTGTGCAGTCAGCAATGGTGTTATTTTGAAATTCCATTTTCATAAAAAACATCGTGGAGTATATTTGCATATTTAAGAATGAATCTGGGGTAAACGCGTCCATTAAGGACCTAAATAAGAATTTTCTTTCTAAGAAAGTCAAAAAAATAATTTCCATTTATAAAACAAATTGAATTGTAAGCTTCAAATAAATTTTTCAAAAAATCTATCATACACAAGTAAGTTATTCATATGTTAAGTGGCGAACACAAGAAATACATTCCCCGGTAAACACGACAAAAAGATTGACTGCTTTACATGGAAATTCATTGATTAATTAAAAATTTTGATAAAATAGCATAAATAATATCAAAAAAATTAAAAGATTTTGCATAACATATATTTTTTATTTTAGACAAAATTATTTCTCAAAATGTCACTGCAATACATTTATTTCATGCAGGATATTTGCAGTGTAAAAGTAAAGTTTGTAGGAAAAATCATTAGAAATAACTTTTTAAGACATACTTGGGTTTTTATCCTACAAAAATGGGAAATTAAATATCACTGAAAGGTATATATTTAAAAATTTGATAAAATTGCAATTTAGCGAATCCTTTTTTAGTCTTACAAATAACGTTCAACAAATTTTAGGTAATAAACGTTGTAACAGTTAATATAAGATAACTGCCTATAGCAGTCTATAAAAAATTGTATTACAAACATAATTTTTTTACATTAAATAAAATTACTTCTGCATAGTAATAAAATGATAGCGTAGGAAAAATACTTTAATTAAAATTTTACTTTATATAAAAATTTTAATTAATTAAGAAAAAAAAAGAAAAGTTAAATCTAAGTGATTAACGGTTAGCGTTTCTGACTCCTATTTTGTGGGTCCCGGGATCGAATCACGGTTCGGGCATGGATGTTTCTTTCTCCCTGTGTTTCTCTGTCCTTTCTTCTATGATCATGTATGAATGGGGTCCACCCCGTAAACGGGTTTGCAGTGGTATGGAGTGGGTAATGCTACTCACCTCAATATCTTGGTTCACAGGTGCCCACTGGTTAACAACAAATGAGCAGCAGTTTCCGGCCTTGTTGTGGGGTAACGGTTGGTCACCCAAGTGTGTGCGCTGTTATTAAAAAATATGATATAATGTTTTAGTAAATTTTTATTTCTTCTTCTTCAGTGGCACGTCAGCCCTGGGTAGGTCTTGGCCTTCCCAATAAGATTCTTCCAGACCACTCTTTTTTGTCCCTTTCAAGGCTGTCAACCCATCCGCGGTTGGGTCGTCCTCTAGCTTTTGTTCCTATAGGCCTGGCAAGAAATATTTTTTGCCTTGTACGTTCTCTGTTTATCCTGATGACATGATCAGCATATTAAAATCTTTGAATTTTAATAAATTTTATGACGTCTGGTTCTCTAAGGGCAACATCAAGTTCTAAATGTAATCATCTGTGCCACATGCCATTGACTTCTTTACCTCCAAAATTTCAGTCTGTAGTTAATTCTGAAATTCCGAAAGGGTGGAGGATTCCTCCCTGCCGTCACTGGTACGCGGGCAAAGAGCCTGGTTCCTCATTTGCCCTTGATTGTGACAGAGCCTCTAGAACCACAATTTACAGACCAGCAAGTGGCCACACTAGAGATCTCACGTATTTCGAAGGCAGGAAAATCTTTGAGGTCTGCTCTAAATGTAAAACTGAGCAGGCTTATCCTAATCACATCCTGGAGAGTTTGGGACTTTCCAGAGAGGATATATACTCATCCCTCCTTCTGGTCTTTGGTTTCCTTAGGGTGATCGGTCTGATGGACCTTTCATGACTTCGTCAGACGTTTGGAGGATAATCCACAACAACAACACAACAGCCTCCAAAAATGACCCTTAGTATCCACCGCTTAAAGATACCAAGAGCATTTTCCTCATTTTGAGTCATAGTCTAAGTTTCTGATGCATAAGTAAGTATATGTCTGACTAAACATTTATAAATTACTAGTTTGGTTTTTCTTTTAATGAGATTAGATTTTAAATATTTCCTTAATCAGTAAAAGCATCTGTAGGCAGCTTTGATTCTCCTATATACTTCAGATGTGATGTTGTTGTTGGAGTTAACCTCAGATCCCAAATACGTGAAGCTATCAACTTTTTCAAATTTGTATGTAATAATTTGCAGGAGAATTACAGAGTTTGTAAACTTAGGGCTCTGCAAGTATTTGGTTTTTTCCTGGTTGACGGTTATTTGCATTTTCCCTGCCTTCTTTTCTCCTGCTAAACAAGCCAGCTTCAGAGCATGCAGTGTTCTTACAATAATGTCTATATAGTTGGCAAATGCCCACATTTGCACATATTTATGAAATATATTTCCTCTGGTGTAGATTTGTGAGTCAGGGATGACTTTCCGAATGCAATATTAAAAAGTAGACATGTCAGAGCGCCTCCTTGCCTAACCGTATTTCTCATTTCCATTTGTTCTGAGAAATCACCTTGGATTTTAACTCTTTGCAGCATTTTGCTTAGCGTAAGAAGCTTTGTTTATTTTTCTTGAAAATTTATAATTCTGTAGTGAATTTTGATTTTGAATTTTTCTTCATTAACAATTAACATTAATTTTTCTGAAATTATTTTAATTCTTAGAAAATATCATGGAGTAAAATTACAGCAATTTAAATTACATTGGCTAATCAATTATTTAATTTTAATGTTGAATGCAAGAATGAAAATAAATAATTAGTAGCAATATATTGAAGATGAAATTATTTAATTTCAATAATTTATGAATACAAATGTTATATTTTACTTAATCAACAAAATCATTTTTAATTGCATAGAGTGCGCTATGGAAACGTTGCATATATTCTTTACGTAAACTGCTTTTACAATATTTAAGTCTTTTAAATTTTTTTGAAAAAATAAAAAAGCTGAATTATTGTTTACAAGATTTTGATATAACTGATGTTATTATTGTAGATGATAAAATAAACTTATTAGTGACAAACTCGAGTGCATAGCGAATATTAAAAATACGTTGCTTCCTTATTAGTATTGTAAAAAGTAACTTTCTGAGAATAATAACAGTTGCTACCAACAGATGGCAACACTACACGAAAATATTTTAAATGGTTCAGAACAATCTTGCTAAAAAATCATATTGACAGTTATAGAGAGAGTTTTCTCTTATCTGCATGATGGAAGCACATTTTCAGAACCCCTTGTTTATTCTGATGTCAACCTAATATTGAATTTTGCTTTTTTAATGTGTCATTTTTTTTGTTGGTTGTAATATTATGATTAATTGATTCATGCTCTAACTTTTTTTTTATTTAAATGTCATTTTTTGTGTTTGTTAATTGAAGTGCTTAATCAAACTCCGAATCTTTGTTTCGTGAATTAGGATTTACAGTAATAGAAGAAACAATCTTAGCTAGAAAATTACTCAGCTTCTGATGAACAGAAACTAGTTAAAGACACAGGAAAATGAAAATCAATTTAAATTCTTTAATTATTTATATTATCTATTTCCCTGAAACTTTTGCAAATTAAAGTTGGATAAGAGATTTGTTCTCTCTTTTCTTAATTTGAAATAAAATGCAAATATTTCAGATCAAGAAAATATAAATATTTCAGAATAAATTGCTTTGCTCGCTCTCCGGATCTTTGGCCGATAGAAAACATGTGATCCATGGTTGCTCAACGATTGACCTAAATTGCATCCCCAGCTGCCTCATCAGATCAACTTTGGCAACGTTGGAAGCTGCTTGATCTGCTGTACCCCAAGAATACATGCAAAGTCTCTATGAATCAATACCGAGGCGTGTGGCAGCGGTTCTCCAACAATGGCTGCTACTCTGGGTACTGATTTTGGCAGGAATCACACTTCATAGAAGTCTATAAATTCAATCATTTGGTACTTGGTCAACATGTTATCTACAAAATCTCTTGTCTTTCTTAACAACAGAAATGCTTAGAATGAATTTATTCATGCAATTTTTAGTTCAAAAGAAGTATATATATACATACATACACACACACACACACACACACACACATATATATATATATATATATATATATATATATATATATATATATATATATATATATATATATATATATATATATATATATATATATATATATATATATATATATATATATATATATATATATATATATATATATATATATATATATATATATATATATATATATATATATATATATATATATATATATATATATATATATATATATATATATATATATATATATATATATATATATATATATATATATATATATATATATATATATATATATATATATATATATATATATATATATATATATATATATATATATATATATATATATATATTATATATATATATATATATATATATATATATATATATATATATATATATATACGTATACATACATTCATTTTTGGTAAGGCAAAAAATTTTGATGTCAAGATGATTATAGTTGAGTTTTTAAGATACAATGAGTATATTTGAAAGAAATTATCTTAAAATCTTTGTTATTCTAAGTTATTTCAAAGTTTTACTAATATATCCATTAGTTAAAATTATTTATTTAATTTTTAGCTTATTGTTCAATTTAAAAATAGAATATATTGTTAAAATCAACTTTTATTAATTGACAGTAGTATAGTATAAATCATTCAGTCCTGTACATTTTATAGAACATAAATCACTCAATGATTTACTCACTAATCATTCAATGATTTACTTCTAAATAACGTAAGGGGATGAATAATTGAGTTAAATCATTTACTGTTTAATGATTAATTCAACTGTTTTCGAAATGAAATCACTGTGAGAATAGAATATACAATTATTAAATTGGTTACGGCAAAATAAACAAATTTTGAAATCCAGATATGGGAGTTAAAATAATAGCATTACTTTATTTAATTTTAACAAATTGTTAATTCTCCAGTTGATTATAAATAAATAAATAAAATAATTTAAAATATATATATATATATATATATATATATATATATATATATATATATATATATATATATATATATATATATATATATATATATATATATATATATATATATATTAAATTTAAAAAATAATTATAGATTGATAAAAAAATTGAAACTAAAAACAGTAATAGTTTTAATATTGTAAGATGGTAATTTTTTGTAATATAAATGCGTTATCAATAATAGATAAACATAGTTAACCATTGATTTATATTTCAAAAGATTATTGATGTATTGTTTTATTATTCGTATCTGTTCTCAAATGATTTTAAAATGCATTTATTTTTAACTTCTCCAATATAAAGAAAGACAACAAATTTCGATTTTTCATTTCCACTTTCATCATTGTTCTATAAGTTTATATTATTTTTTTTTTAAATAAATTTTGCTACGATTTACATTTTATTGCTAGTTTACCTTGTGATTAGTTTTTAAAATTTTTATTATATTATTTTTGTTTCAGTACCATTGCTTTGGCTATTAAAACACTGCTCCACTTGTAGGACATTACTTTAAAAGGTTGGTCTATATGATTACATAAACAGGATAGAACCCTTGGAAATGTCGCTTCATATCTACAGTAACACTATCGTGTTTCAGAAACCCCCAAATAGAACTCTTACTGCGAACTCTGCAGGACATACAGGGCTTCCCAAAATGGTTTGAAAGAAATATACAGGAAAGGAGAAGCGGACATGGCACGGCGGGATTTGCTTTTTTGTATATATATTTACTGCAGCTTTACAATCATATCAGATAGCAACAATTCGACAGAAAGAACGGGATGATGTAAATGGTATAAAAAAAATCCCACTGCACTTCGCAGCTTCAATATACCGTGAATTGAAAGTTTCTAAAAGGAAGCCTTGCGTGTAAAGAAATAAGGGTCGATTGAGAAAAATCTAGAAAATTGAATGCAGACGACTTTTTTGTTCCCTCTTGCCACGTGACTTTTCTTTCTATTTTCCTGTATCAGGCGTTAATCTGGCACCACTGTTGGGATTTTTTTCTTCGTTCTTTTGTAGAAAGTGATTAATTTCTGGAATCTGTGGCAGCACTATTATCTGCAATCGATAAGCTGCCAATGTGGTGGTAGAAATTCAATCGAATCCTTTGGAACAAATCGTTTGCGATCGAATAGATTTCAAAACGAAATGGCGGAAGATTTGCAGCAATTCTTTCATCGCAATTTTAAAAAAGAAAAAGAAAACTGAAGTTATTATACGTTTTAGAAATTAATCTGGCTTAGCTGATTTGCAATATCTAACATAATATCACAAACAAATTTGTTATAAGCGAAAGAGATTCCTCGAGAAAGATGATTTCTCACTTACAATAAAAAATTTTATAATTACATAAACTATAATTAATTGATATTAAGTAATTTTAGAGAATACATTAGTTATGCAATGAATTTAATTACATCTTTTGCAAGCATGCCAAATTCACTGACCAATGAGAGCCAGATAAGTAATAAGTTTAATTTGACAGCAAAAACATATTTTAAATTTAAATGCAGATAAGCTTGTTTAAAAATATGCTACCGTATTTTATTATCTACTTATAACATGAGATAACATCTATGTTACCATAATAGTAATGTGTCTATAAGTAAACAATTTCAAAAATGACATAAATTAGCCTTTATTAAAAATAAGTAACAAATCAATTCAGCGCAATAATGAAATTGGTGCGAAAAATGAATACTAATATAACAGATTGCAGGAGTTATAGTTAGATTTTTTCCTTCATAAAATTTCCTAATTTACTTTAAAATAGAATATTCTATTTAAAAAAAAACAGAAAAGAATAACTTTAAAAATACAAAATTATTGATTAAATGCTAACTTGTTTTTTCGTGGCAAATATAAAAAATTTTCTATTCGACATATATTTTATTATTGTAAAAAAGCTAATTTTTAATTAACTTGTGTGAAAACTTGTATTTCTGCGCTTTTAGAAACTATGTGAGCATTTTTAAATAAAACATTTAATAAATAAATTTACATAATCTATAAAATTTACATATTTTTCGTAAACCCTTCCTCTAGATTTTGAATGGGAGTGAACATGTCTGTTATTTATTGCTATCAAAATAGAAATAAAAAGTACAGTAAGGGGCTCTTGCCACAGTGAAGGGAAATTTTTTTATTCCTAAAAGGTGAACAGTGGTAAATCAAACCTTTGCGTCTATACCACATTTTGAATCAACATAGCTATTTCTCAATTTTTTTTATAAATTGTCATTGTTATTTTCTCTTGTATAATGTTATTCTGTACTTTTTGTGTTGTTGTTGGATTTAGCTTTAGACAACATTATTATTATTGAGTAATAAAAATTCCGATGCGTGCAACATATGCAAAAAGAGGATTCTAGGTACGTAATCACAGACAAATTTTTCCAATTTATTGATTAACTCTCACTATACCAGAGCTCGACTAAGCCTAATTGGGGCCTGGAGTAAAAACTCCTCTGCTTCGCTACTTTAAATATGAAGAACCGAACTTTATAGAGGTATTTAAATTTTTACCTCATTATGAATATGTAACAAGAAAATTGACTATAACTTAAAAAAGCTATAAAATCTTTCCTATAATGGTCAATTAACTAACTTTCCCAACTAGGAAGGATTACTAGTTGGGAAAGTTACAGGTCCCTTAACGATACGTACAGGCACAGCTCATACAGGCACCTTAACGTTAGTTAAGTGATTACTTAAACGATGTTAAGGGTCCTAAAAGTTTATAGTAAAACATGTTACCATAAGTAAAATCATTAAGGGATTATTTAAGGGATTCTTCAGTTTATAATAAAAAATAATCGCTTAACGTTAATTAAATTATTATATTTTTTAATTATAAACTTTAGAAGATATCGTAAGTTTTATATACCGATATCTTTTTAAAGAAGTTAATTATTGTGAGAATTATATTTTATTAAAAAAATTACATGAAATTTTATGCTTACGTCAAATTATTAATTGATAAGGCCTCTACTGCAAGTTCTATTGAAAAAGTAAATAATAGTGAACAGTGGTTTGTTACAAATGAAATATTTGATATACAAATTCGATATCGAACCGATCCACAATAATAACAGAAAAAAATTTTCGGACAAAAATCTGCAAGTTAGGATATTAAAAAAATAAATAAATAAATGTGTATTACATTTCATTGATTTTTGTAAAGAATAGTTGAACTGATTATAGAAAAAAATGGGCAAAACTTTTTCAGATATTTTAAAAGAATCTACAATTTGATATATATATATATATATATATATATATATATATATATATATATATATATATATATATATATATATATATATATATATATATATATATATATATATATATATATATATATATATATATATATATATATATATATATGGATCTACCGGAAATTTTTGCGAGCTGATAAATGACGCTGTTGCTTAAAACCATATTAGAGCAAGACCTTTTTCTGACAACATCGGAGATCGCAGAAAGCTTAATTGAGCTCAGGACCTAATTCGGACTATTTTCGGAAGATAGGATTGGGATGGAAATATTCAAAATGGATGACGCATGAAGTAAGTCAGAAGAATTTTGATGATCGAGTCATAATATGCACATCTCGGTTTGTTTGAAACAAAATCGAGCCCTTCTTGAACTGGGTGATAACTGGGGATGAAAAGTTGGATTATTTACAAAAACACTAAAAGGAAAAGAGTACATTCTGCGGAAAATCTAGCCCTTTAAACACCAAAATAAATTTGACTCTGAATAAGAGAATGTTGTGTATGTGGTGGGCTATTTGAGGACCAATAAATTATGAGAATTAAAAAATAAATGAAAAGCTCAGTTCGGAAATGTATTGTCAGCATTCGGATAGTTTAAAGGGAGCAGTCCAAGAAAGATTGGCTGGAATATTTTCCCGTATACCATATTCTCCGGACATATCACCATCCAACTATCACTTATTTTTGTCCTTACAGAATTTTTTGGAAGGCAATTGAAATATTAAAAAATGAAATATTTCTTATAAATTGGGTATGCAAATAGCCCTCACACTGACAAGAATTCATTCACAATAATGACATATTATTTAGTAAAGTTTATTGACGTTACGAAAAATTTGCATTTTGTTTTATTCCAAAAATGGGCAGTTTCCGATAGACCTAGTGTGTGTATGTCTCTGTGTGTGTGCGTCTATGTGTGTATATATGTCTGTGTGTGTGTGCTTGCGTGTGCGCGTGTGTTACCACAATAACTCCCATTTTCAAATTTCTAGTACACCGTTTATGTATTGTTATATGAAGAGTATTTTCATTAATATTTTTAAATATGTGTCTTTTTTTCAAACATTCTGAGTTGATGCATCCATTTCATTAATCAACTAAAATATTTTAAACAAAAATGGGGCTTTGATGACAAAAGAAGATAATTTTAGACAAATTAGTAACTTAATTAGATAATTTTAATTAACTCATTAAGCTACTTTTAAGTTTAAGAAAATGACATTTTCAAGTTTATTTCTACTTATAAATTTTCAATCCGTGATAAAAGTCGAGTTAATTTATATTCAAGTATAATTATTGCCATCAATATACATTGTTTTTTTAAAATAATAAACACATTTATTCGAAATTTTTAAATTAATAAAATATTTTAATTAATAAACTATCTTTGTTTTATTACAAACGTCCACTCGATAAATAATTCATTTTCTAATAATATTTTTCCCATTTGCATAAAATGCATCAAAGTATTTTTTTGCAGGTACAAATATCAAACACTTAATTTGTTTTACAAGTTTTAAAGGCACTTAACAAATCTTTATTTCTTTTTTATAGTTGATTTTAATTAAGAAAGAATTTTCGAGAATGTTAACCTCTTTTGAAGTTGAAATTCTTTTATTTCAGTAATATATGCAGATCAGACGAGATTTTTCCTCTTGTGATAACTTCTTTGATGGTCTCTTGAGCGTAAATTATTAAATCAAGCTATTATCAGACTTTGGAATAAATTCCTGTTTAAGTCATCTTTATTTATTTAAAAAAATACTATATTGGAATGTATAAAATTTATTGAAATAACAAAGCTAGGTTGCACAAAACTTACTAATTGGCCTATTCTAATATTGTTCAGAATTTTTTTATTTTTACTAATACAGAATTGTAACACCTATTTTTTACTATTAAAATTATTTTAAATAATGTTATTTTAATCTAAAACGAAATTCAAAATTATTCTTAATCGTCATCATTTTTTCTGGTTTTTACATAGAATAATTCGCAAAAAAATCATTTTTTATTGTTATTGAATCCCTTCTAACATGTTAAAAAATTATTCATTAGTGTCAAAAATATCTGACATTGATATAGAATTTTTAGAAAATCTTCTGTTCACTATAATTTATAACTAATTTCAAAAACTTATTTCAACATTTTCAATTACTCGAAACAGTAGAAAGCAAATCAAAAAGAAGCCACAATTACATTTTCAAATACTTCGGTTACTTTCTGAAAAGAGATAGTGGAGTCTTTAATCAATTTTCTAAATTCTTTTCCCTATAAATATGTTGAATTTCATGGGATCAACATCGTGAATTAAAAGGTAATTAAAAGTGCATTATCTTTCAAACAAGGATCGAACCGAGTTCCCAGGTGCAAGATAAAACTCTCAGTGGGGTTACTCAATTTCCCTCCGATTACCCCACAAAGCACAAATAATTCAAAACATTAATGATCTATTTTGAAAATGGATCATTGTTTACTTTCAATTTTACAAGAAATTGGTTTCTTCACATGCCTCTAGGTATAATTTCTTGGTAAGGTAAAGAATAACACTTGAAATAGCATGGAATTGAGACACACGAATGACTCTGTATTTCTTTGAACTCGTTTCTGGTTATTTTATCCAATGACCAGAATTAATGTATCTCCAAAATAATGATATCAACGGTACGATGAGGTTAATTATTTTCCTTCTTTAAATGTGTTGTTTTTTATGAGACGTTTGAACAAACCAAGCTGGATAGGTGACGGCTATGTGAAATCAAGTCGGAAGGTTGCATCTTTCATTTAATGAGAACCTTTAAATGTTCTTGTGGAAACTGTTCAACTCGTTTTAGGAAAAAGTGCTGCATTCTTTTATTCAATATATTTTGATCCAAAACGATTGAATCAAAATCACCAGCTTTATTTTATTTTTTAAGGAGAATAAGAGTGACAGAAGATAGTTGCTTTGTGTATGGTTAAAATGGGAATGTGAAAGATAATGAATGAATGAATAATAAGGAAGATAATGAATGGTAATTCACGATATTCTCTAAGCTACGAAAAACTTTGATATTCTTCTTAATTCAATGTTAATCTCCCAAGAATTTTTTTAAGCGCTTTTCACTCTTCCCATGAATTTTTTCTCCAAAGGTTACCCTTATAAATACTCTGAATTTTAATAGTTATATATAGAGAGATATAAAATGAGAAAAAAAGTAAGAGTTACTTTGATTCGTACTAAAAGTGGCAGACAAATTCCAAATAAGTTTTTTTAAGAAATAAAGCAAAAAATAATATGCAAATAAAAGAATGATTTTCCAAAAATTATACAATGATGTTATATTGGAGTTATAAACAAAAATAAACGAAATCATAAACAACGTTTATATAAGTAGCTTTTATCAATATTTACTGCGTTTGACCATTTCTTCCAGATGATATGATCAAACACACCGAAGTCAAGTAATTGCCATTCCTCTTTAGAGTAGTTTCCAATTCTGTAAGATTACTTGCGAGTGTAACAGTATGGCCGAAGAAAACCTAAAGGTTTTAATGAGACATACACTGGAAGACTATGTCGGACACTTCCTACCTGCAATCCCTTCATTTTCCATACAGTCGACTAGGATAACAGCTCTATGGGGACAAGGTTTTTAAAATATTTATGTTAAAACAAAGGCAAGATCAACTGTTTCATTGCAGGTAAATGATGCTGGAGCATCATCCCGATATTATATAGAAATTCGTCTGTACATATCAGATAATTGGAACACCCCAATAAAATCTAGTTTAATGCCTAATGTTCGATGATAATCTAGAAGAGAATGTGTGTGCCTTTAGCTCTCTAAAATGTTACACGATTAACAGTGAGTTGATCTGGAAACCTTGAATATAACTTTGCACTAAACATTCAAATTAACATATTATCGACATTGTTTTAATCTCAACACTTTGGAGTGTACGAATAAAGGAAACATAAGCTGTGACCCTAGATCGTGGCAAATTTCTTCTTGCCAATATTCTGCAACCATAAATATCATATGTGGAGAAAACCGTTTTCAGTTTCGCTTATCTACAATAGCAGTATAAAGATCTTCCAGGTGACTTATAAATTTTGGGTGACTGGACACAAATCTTCGAATAACCGCTTAACTAGTTTGTTTCCTTGATTGTAAAATGAATGAACTGGGAACAACAAAGATTAGAGAAACATTTGCAATTCATTGTTCTGTTTCAAAGCACGATTTCACCAATTGGTTGTTACAAAAACATGTTTGTTTTAGCCACACATTGCACCAAAGTAGTAAACATCTTTTATCTGGCACTGAAATATAATATTTGTAATTCTAAGCAATGTTAGAGATACATATTTAATGATGCAAAACCGGGATTGGCTGCCTAACATATTTGCATACTTCCATTATTTAACTGTATAGCGATTTAGAAACTTTCTGATTCCTATTTCCGCTTTCAAAAATTTACTTTTCTCTACGTGTTTAACTTTAGAAAGTAAATGCAATAAATGGATTATAAATTTTCATAAATACGCCAAAAAGATTATTTTTTTTCTTTAATTTCTCTCAATTGATGACCTTTAAAAAATTTTAGCCTTTTCCAAAATTTTTGAGGAACAGTCACTTTAAAAATTTAATGTCGTCTCTTTAAGCCGTAAAGGGAACTTAGAAGAGTAAATTGAAAACAAAAATTCTAAATGAACTGTTCAGAAAATTGTACATATAAAAACATATATATATATATATATATATATATATATATATATATATATATATATATATATATATATATATATAAGGTAAAATGCATTTAATTTAAAATACAGGAATTGATTCTGTCAAATGATACACGATGCAATAACTTAATGTCTTCGTGTTCTGCTCTTCAAATATGTGAGATGTGTCTAACTCAATATCAACGGAAGAAAAAGATTTATTTAAATCTCATCAAACACTTATATTACATGAATTCTTTTAATAGTTATTATTCCATTTGTATTCTTAAGATACGTAAAGTTTTTAATCTATTTTCAAGTGATTTACATATGCATCATTTTGAAAGCTAAAAGGAATAAAAAAAATTTCAACATTTTTTCATTCTCATCACCAATTTTCGAAGTCTTTTTCATTTATTTAATTTTAAAAAAGCTGGCTGAACTATCCGTTATATGAAGTTCGCATAGAAAGAATACCTTATATAAACTTTTTGACACCAAATTCTATGTTCTCTTGAAGCATTGAAAATTATCTCTCTTTCTTGATATTACCTCCTTTACTCACAAGAAAGATCCTAAACACAAAGATTTAAGTTCAAGTCAATTTTCTTCAACTTACTTAAGCAATTCAAATTACTTTCAAAACTGAATCGCAAGAATTTTAGTATAACGTTTCCTTGATAAAAAATCAAATTTAGATTCACAAATTTCTGACAACCCGTGAGATATATGTCCGGATTCCTTCGAATTTAGTCTGTCCACTGGCCATTATTAATCATTGAAATGCATCCTTGGAATCTTGGCGAAAATTCTTTTTAAATACTAAATTATTCTTGAAAATATTTGATTTTTTTTCTTTTTTTTAGTAAATGTCTTGAACAATAAGTTTTAACCTAACTGTCAATTCTAATCTAATCGCAAATAATGAATTACATTTTTTTTATTCATTAGGAAAATATTTAGATTTTTTACTGAACCAGCACTTATAATAACATTAACAACATACACTGATTTTTTCCAGCTGTTTTATGTCTTATCATCATAATAAGAAAAATCTGAATACAAATATTTATGTAAGAAAAGACAGCAAGACATTCCAAATATCCTATAAAGTTTGTACAAAATCTTATTTTTTGGGCTTCCATCATCATACTGCAAGTTCGATCATTATAAAATGCGCTGCAACTAGCATAAAACTGTTATGAATATCTTCCCTTTTCCATGCAGTCTAAAACTATTAACTACGCTTACATTAAGCTCCATGAGATCTCTATTAATTCGATCATATAAAGAAATAATTTTGTAACTAAGCAAAGCTATCAAATCTAGCCTAATTTTCTTTAAGCATGTTTCTGTGATAAAGAATGAACGTTCTAAGCATTGGTATAATGTTTAGTTGTGATTCTCTAGATTAAACTTTCGCATTAGTTAAAAAAATTTAGTAAATTATAAAAGGTTTTAATAATTTATAAATCTTTTTCAATAAGAAATCGAACGTTTGGTGTATCCAATTAAGACAAATTTCCTAGCATCAAAATCGCGACTAATAATTTCATTAAATTGATTAAATTATTTTTTTTTCCTTGTTCACTATTATCAGTACTATCCAAATCTAATTATATTTTACATTCATTCACACAAAGTTAAAGAAAAATAACAGTGACCTGTTTCTCTTTGATTTTTCAGATTTTCTTTCTTTCCATGAGACTCAATTCTTGCAGATACTATAATGTTTTAGAAGTTATTCAAATTTATTCGTTTATAACTTCCCCCTGATAGCTGTCCTTAAGAATATATAGCTTCATATAAACAAAACTTTTTAAATTTAGTTGAAATAACACTAGAATTATTTCTTTTCCACTCATCTAAGCTTTTAAAATATTTTCGTATAGGTAGAGTACAAATTTTATTTTAATCCATTGCAGAGAGTTGTTTTCTATCTAACTACGCATAGAATAAAAAAAATCACTTTTTGCTCTCTTAAGTCCATAAGACATACTGGATCTGCAACTTTAAAATTTAATATATTGTTTTAACAATAAATTTTAAAAAAGTTTCTTTTAAGTGATTAAAAATAATAAATATAAAATTGTTTAAATCTTTATAAATAATATGAACAATCAAAGTCTGTAAGAAAACTTCGCTTCATGAAAATTAAAAAAATATCCTCTCGTTATTTCAAACTCTTTGACGGACAAGAACATGTTAAAAAATGATTTTTCTTTACAGAATGAAAATATAATTTCCTACAGACCAAAATGCGAAATATTTAATTACGGAAGTTCTAAACATACTATACGTTTTAATAATATCCTATTTTTTGTTTTTTTACTAATAAATTATCAATATGTTTATATTCAGAAATAAAAAGCAAAAATACATAAAAAATCCAATTTTACTTTGGCCGGAAATTATTCAATCACTACACCCTTTCTTACTTTGGAATTTGATTCAAACCTATTATGTGACAATTTCTTTCTTCAAGAATATATATTAAATTAAGATTATAATTCCTCAGACAATAAGAATTTATTATCAACCTCATTATAATCGTAAGCAATATCATTTGGCAGATGTTTAGGAGTAATAGAATATTGTAAAATAAATATAATTTTGTTCTTAGCAATTTCTTTTCATTTTAAAATGATCAAATTTTCAAATTGCCTCGCTTTTAAGACAAATTTTTTTCCAGCAGTAAAAAAGTATTAATACATCATTTTAACCAAACTGAACTCCTAATAATTTTATAGCAAATCAAAAATTGTCATCACTACAGAAATGATTCTATTGATTTTAAATAGTTGATTTTATTACTTTTTAATAATTCACTACTGTAAATAGCACATTTAAAGAAATTCCAAAATACCAGCCATAATATCTAAGAACTTTCACAATGTATTAGTTTCGGGTGTGATTTTATATTTGTAACGCGAAATTTTTTTCTTTTGATTGAAAGCTTGAAATCGAGATAGTTTTTTATATATATCTCGTTGAGACCTTTTTAATTTATTAATTTAGTTTCTGTTTTTTCCCCCTCAAATTTTCAATAAGAAACTATTTGTTTTAGCGGAATTTCTACATTTTGCTCTCAATTTCAATATTAAAGACTTCTAAATTTCTGCCTTTATATTGTAATTTATCTTAGTCGAGGTAAACTTTATATAGAAGCATGCTTTTTTTCTTTAATATCAGTTTCAATGTCTAGTTCTTAACGAATCTTTTTTCTTAATCTTAAAAGAATAAGCCAACTTTATGGATTCTTATTATTAAAACTATCTAGAAAGTTAGTTTAACCTTACAGTGCAAAAATTCAACTTAAATGTTTCCTATCTTACTCAATAACACATTGAATTTTTAAGTACAAATATCCTAAATTAAAATGTGATTATAATCTTCAAATATTATATCCTTGAGTTTTTATATAATTTCTCGATTTGACAGATTATTTCAAATATGCAAAATTCCTTAACATCTAAAAACCTAAGCATTTTATTATATTAGTTCGAAGACTAAGACAGAATATGGTGAGATTTTTTGTCTCAATATTTTGTAACCATTTATCTGATTATAATACTAGAATGTTTATATATAAGATAACAAAAACAACTGGTACATAATAATTGATGTTACAAGTCTGATGTTTCTAAAAATATATTAGAAAAAATTTACAAAATTTATGACTCATTTTTATGCATACTAAGATAATTCCCATTCAGTATTATTAAAAAAAAATAGAATTATAAAAAATTATAATAACCTATATTCCATTAAATATGTAGATTATTATTTTTCCTGTTAAGGAATTTATAAAAAAATACAATAAAATTTAAATAGGCAGACATTTGAATTTTGTAGATTGAAACAATATTATTAAATAATATAAATATTTATTTTAAGTTTTCATTCAATAAAAATTTATAAAAACTTACTGACAGTTAAATTGAAAGAACTTTATATAATAAAGAATACAGACGTAAGAAAAAAATATATTTATTGTCAGAGAAAGAATTTGATTTACAGTTTGAGATAAATACAATAGATTAGTAGATAACGAAATACGTTCTTTCAGAGTATTAGAAAAACAGCCATATTTGTATCCAAACAGGTCTCAGCAAAATAAATCAAATACATTTCTTTTACAAACATATAATGCAATTAATTTATATATTCATCTTGAGTGAAATTAGGAATAATTTTAAAAACTAGATTTTTAATCTTTTTTTTTTTTTTTTTGTAGAAAATTTTATATTTAGTGACATTTTTGTATTCACTTTCTCACATGAGAATGCACATGTATCACCATTTGAATATTCTTATAAACAATTAACAGCAATTTCTTGCTGTAAGAAATAATTACTTTTGAAATGGGTTATTATATTATACCTTCAAGAATTTATAATTTATAGAACATATTTCATACTCTACAGGTCATATTTATTTTAATAATGTAATTCCAAACAAATATTAACATTACCATGTGTTTATAAACACCGTCCATTTGCATAGTAAATAAAACTGTTTATGCTAAATAAATCTGTACATTAAAAATATGTAATAAATTAAAAAATACAAAACAGGACAGTAAATACAGTTCAAACTTAAAAACCAAAATGCTAAATACTTTCATTTCCTATTTACCAACTGATTGGATAATGAGATTGTGCCTTTTTAAATGTATCACTGTTTTTTTAAAACAATAAAATAAGCAATATATAAAAAGCTGTAATTTAATGTAAACCAGTTATAATTAAATTAAAAATATTTGTTTATAATGTTAAGATGCCTTTAGAAATTTCAAATAAACTTGAATTTTAAATGCTGTTTTTCTTTACTCTGTATGGTATTTTAAAATATGCAGTTTAACAAATTTTCCAAGATACAATCTAAATTATATAGAACATTATGAATCACAGATATAATATATACAAAGAAACAACATTTTAAATTCTAGATATGAAGTCTTATTATAGTTTTTAAAAGTATATACAGTATGCAAACATGAGAAAATGTTATGTAGATGATAAAATCTAATGATATATATTTACAGTGTTCAGTTTTAGTAGTGCTCAGTTATTAAAAGTTCAGATTCTTTTCACCTAAGTTTGCAGTTTAATCTGTATTAAAAATAAGAAAATTATTCTTAGATCTCTTTTAGTTAAATTTTTTTCATTACATAGAAGATATTGATAATTTAAACATCTATAACTTGAATTTCCAGAAAATCCAAAATTAAATTGATAAACAAAAATCAACTTTAAAAAGTTTTAAGATATAAAATATTCTTAATGTAAAAATATTATCAAATATTATAAACAAAATAAAGTAATTAATATATATGTTTAATGGTAGAAAATACCTCCATTCATATTTTTCAATCTTTGTTGTTTTATTCGTAATGATAGTTAATAAAAATTTTACATAGTTTGATACTTAGCAAATCTGAATAAGTCATAAATCCAGTAAGCTCACATTGACAGGGCTTTATAGTAATATTCCATTTCAAAATGCAATCATGCAAAACTTTTAATTATTTTAAAAAGACAAAAGATATAGACATAACTTTTAATAAGTTTAATTCAATTATTTTGTTCATTAGCCTACTAAATATTCTGAGGCATTCTTTCTTTATACAGTAAAATTTTTGAAATAATAACAAAAACTATTGGAATTTTTATTTTAATTAAAACTAACATTCAAATATAAATAAGTTATTAACTTTATAATTTATGTAAATTTTTGAATAACTTTATGAGATAAACATTAAAGTGAATATATGTATATTTTTAATATTATAAAAAATCCATAATAAAACAAAAACAATGGAATGCATTTAAAAATGAATTTTGCTCATACATAGAAAACAAAGTTTTTAAAATTTGACTTTTAATATAATAACTAAATGAAAAGAAGATAAATAAAATATAAAATTTGTTCGTCACAGAAATTCAGTAATAAATCTTCTGCCAACTGGGTTTACAAACCATAGCAGGACACACTCATATGACTTTCTCTTATAAATAAATTTCCTAATTTTACATTCAACAAGTACAAGAATATAAATAAACACATTCATACAACACAAATCAAATTTCTAAATCACGTCTCTAATATAAATATATGTGAAACCAATTAAAACTCAAATCAAAATTGTTCAACAGTTATGAAATCTGATATGTACTGAAATATTATCACATGATATGATAACTTCATTTCTTATTTAAATATCATTTATTATTAAGATTCATATCATATTATTTGAGAAAATATATATTGAAAAATAATTTAATACTAAAGATAATCAATACAATTACTCAGAAATAATTTCAAAAATGAAATTATTTAAAAATATAAGATTATAAGCAATGAAATACAGATCATTTTGAGCTTAAGAGAAATAGCTACATTTAAAATGATAAATAAAGAGTACACTAGGATCATTACTGGGTAGGACATTTAAAAGATAGTTTATGATTAATAGAACTATTGAAAGAAGAGACATCAATATACATTATTGTATTCTTTACATTGTTCAGCAAACCAAATTATTGAATATCATAAAAGAATATTACAATCATAAAAGTTTGAGACATCAATTTTATACGTGTAATTTTATATATCAATTTTATATGTGTATATAATTTTAGTAACTTTTAAAAACTTATAGATTCAGAACATATGAAACTCTCTAATTAATATTTTTAATACATTTTCTTTACTTAAACATCATATAAAATGATGTTACAAATATTTATCACAAAGAAAAAATATAATTTAATATAATATTTAATATAAAAAATTTATTACTTATTGACAAAGTTAAATTCTAATTATACACATTAATTTGAAATGATTAAATATAAACACGACATATCTAGGAATAAGTTTGCAGATATTTTTTAATAAATTTATATAAAATATATAAATTTTATTTTAATAATCCCTATTAGTCACAACAGTAACGACGACATTCCATTGCATAATTAAAATAAATAAGCATACATTTTATGTTATATCTTTTAAATAAAAATATTTTAACATTAATTATTAGAATAAATTAAAATATTTCAGTCATAATGTCAATTTATGTAAGGATAGGAATCGAAATAAATACAAAAAAATTATTCAAAATATATATGATTTAGGATCATCAAAACAATTGAACATTTGTTGCCTCTTTTTTCCAAAAAGCTCTAAAAAGTTTTAAGAAATGGATAAGGAAATGTAACTAAATGAATTCTAAAAATTTAAATTAAATAAAAACCTTTTAATCTTATTATTTATTTTTATTATAAAATCAATAACTACTTTTACTTTGCTTTTAAATATAATATTAACATACAAAATTCACCACACATGTATAAAACTTAGAAGACCAACATCTCAATCATAAATACTTTTTAAATTTAATTACTTTAATAAAATTTTTTAATTAAGTATAAATAAATGAAAACAATAAATAAAAGAATATTGCAGCATTGAAATCAAAATTAAGAAAGGAGATTTTTTTTATGTCAATGAGGAAAAAAATTGAACTTGTAAAGGTAAAATAAATAGTGAAAGAATAAAAAAATTGAAAAGAATATAACAATTTATATGTAAAGATAAAAATACTTTGATTAAACATTTAAAACAATTAAAGAATTTCGGTTGTTATTTTGAATAATGAAAGACAGGAAATATAGCAAGGTGCACATTATAATTTTTCCAAACAGTTAGACAAATTCACTTTGGGAGAGTATCTTATAATAAAATGCAAAGGAGATTGAATTTCTTTATATAGACTAGAATGAATTATTCAGACTTGTCTGAAGTGACTGCAATTTTTAACAATAAAAAAATAACACTTCTATCTAGCTTCAGATTGATCGAGTAACAAATTTGTTAGAATATAAATATTTTTATTTAATTTAATATTATTTATAAATATTTAATAATAACTGGAAAACTTTTTATGCACAAAGCATAAGATCAAAACTTTGATGAAATTATAAGAGTCAGTAAAAGTTCATAGTTCCTAGAGAGAAACAATCATCAAATACACTTTGATTTGTTTTCATTGCATAGGATGATCAGCATTAGAATACATATGCGAAGGGTGCCTGGGATCATCTCTACGCATCTCAGGAGGTCTTAGAACTTCCTCCACAGCTGGACAGTGAGCACGAGGACCAGGTTCTGGAGTATATGTGAAAGTTAGCCCAGTAGAATAAATAATACCATCATTTCGAACTAATGACACTGGCACCTAAAAATAGAATAATAGATTATTCTTATAAAACTCATTTCAATATTTCATGCCTTTAAATTACTTAACTAATTCATACTCTGGAAAATAAATTAAAAGGAATAAAATTTGGCCAATACTTACTTGTGTTGGCTGTCTCACCCATTGCCATCCTTCACGAAAAGCAGAAATATCAGGAACTACACACAGCATACTTTCTTGGCACCTTTAATTAAAGTTGTGAGATAATTTTCAGATTCAGTGCAAGCAATATTATGATAAATATCAAATTGAAATACATTTATTTTTTTTAAAAAAAGATTGAAACTTTAATATAAAAATATTCGAGGTATACATTTTCTCCAATTCATATTCTTAAGTACTTTAATGTTTTTAACAGAGTAAAGTTAAAAAAAAAAAAAAAAACAGTTGCATGCTTTTTAAATATCCTTAGAAACATTTTTAAAATGTGTATTATTATACTTAAAAAATGTTTTACGGAATAATTATGTTACATTTCATTTGGAAAAATTAAATATAATTTATGCCTAAAATTTTTTGATAGTCTTTAGGAATCTTTTTCTGTATTTAATTTTTTTAATTTTAAGTCTTTGAGGAAGATTTGGTTTGCTTGTCAACCAATATTTTATTTAACACAAGGGCTAGTTAAACTGTAACCTACAGTTTAAAATAGATTCCAAACCACTACAAACAACCAAGCCTGACATTGGATTTAAACTCACGAACTGTGAATTAAAGGCAAGAAAGCTAACTATTCAGCTAATTAAGGGTGAAGAAAAATCCATATCATTTACCCCATTAAAATAAAGGAAAACATTTTGTATAAAAAATAAGGTACGACTTTTTCAAAAATATTTTTCTTAATTTTCTTTATAAGCAAAGTATTTGTGATATTGGCATTATGATCTAAGTCAAAAAAATTCAAAAATTCAGAATTTTGTAAAGTACAAATATAGTGATACTCAAATGTGAGGCCTATATAGGTTGATTTGAGAATAAACTTCAACATTTCAATAATGATCATAGTCTTGTGATGAGACATTGCAACTCATGAATTCTAATTATTTTTGTATCAAGAAATATTTTCATTATATTTATTGATAACAGGCTTTAAAATTATTTTATTTCTTGGTAAAATATAAAACCATGTAATTCTTCAAATATTTGATGTCGTTAATATAACTTTTTGAAAGGAACTGCTGATGTTACATGAAATTATAATGACTGGTCCATGAAACCAAAACAGAAACAAATAAACTGGGAATAATATGATGAAAAAATGAAAATGTCTAAAACTTATAAATATATACAATGTATGAATTAAATATTAATATGATTCAGAACTGAAAAAAACTGCATTTGAATTCTAAATTATTTTGTAATTATATGAAAAATTACTCTTAAATTCATTTTTACACATTTATAATCTAATCATTATTTTTCATGACTATTCATCAATTTTTATGTTCTTAGGCATGTCAACTAAAAAACTATTTTCACATTAAATCACAATCTTTTACAGAAATTCATGATTGAATTTTTTTTAATGCTTTGCTCATTGAAAGGAAAATTAAACAATGTGATTTATTGCTTGATGTATCACATGTAAACAGAAAAAACCCTATATCATTATTATAAATAAATTTAATTTAACTTGCTTTCATTTATTATTTATTTAAATTATTATACATTTATAAAAAAAATCAAACAGAATCTTAAAATAAAATTTATTAAAAAGCAAGTAACATTTATAAAGAAGCAATTTGTTAGAATGAAAAGAAATAAAATAATAAGTAAGAAACATAATCAGAGAAAAATAAAGCAGATGCAAATGAAATCTATATTTAAAAAATGTAAAATAATAACAGAATTGGATTATACTCACTTCACTATAGTATAATAAAAAAAAAATCAATTTAGTTTTTAGTAACAAAAATGAGAGGATTATTTGAAACTATTTAAAAATTAGAAGTCAATTTAATTCAATTAACTTTTGCAGATAAGAATTTTGAATTAAATTATGTTAATGTGCTAACTTTAAATTAAAAAAAAAGTTCAATATAATTACTGTATACCAACATTTTTGATGGATCATCAATTTTCAGCGATTCTTATTTCTGTATCATATGATGCAATAGATATTTAAATTATTTTCTAATGAAAGAATAGAAAACAATGAAGTAGTGTAAGAAACCAGATTTTAACACATTTTGAGAATTATAAATGTATGTAGCAAAATTAGTAAACAAAGCTGCAGAGGAACATTCTTTATGTTTTAACATTAAGTTTCTATTATTTCTAATCAACATTAGGAAAACAAATTGCATAAGGATAAAAATGTACATACATTACTTAAATGTATTTGATACTTCACAAATTACAAAACCAATAATAACAAATTTCATAAAATGGCATTTGATGGATAATTTAATTTTTAGCAGATAACTTTTGAGATAAAAAAAAATTAGCAAATACTTTTAATTATCAACAGCAAAGGCTGATTGTAGAGTAGTGCTTAGATGGTACCTTTAAGAATGAAAGATATTGGATTTAATTCCAATCCTGTTTGAATAACGAAAGATATATATATTGATATTCTACATGCACATTACTCAGGGTGATTGTTTGGAAGTTTACTTAGTTTATTGCCTTTTAACATGTGAATATGGCCCACACTCAACAAAAACTCCTCCAAAAAGACAATTTATGCAATGAATATTAAAATGCTTGACAACAGCCTTAAGTACCCAACAAATGCACTCACACAGATATATATGTATGAAAATTTAAGATAAATTTAAGCTATAACTTTTCAGTTCTGGTCATAATTTTTTTTAAGTACTGTAAATATGTACCACACACACCAACTGCCTTCTAAATTTAATATTTTTTGCTATTTTTAGAGGGAATAAATTTCAGATTGTCAAATCAAAAATTTTTAATTCCTATTCATGAATTTAAAATTTTAAGATTACCAGAATCTTAAAATTAAATTTAATTAAATTAAGCTCAAAAATTAAATTTCTCGCTTGTTTTATGTTGGTGCATCCTCAATACATTAAATTTTATGTTGTACTTAAGTAGTTCAGTAACATAATAAGGATAAAATGTAAGATGGGAAGAAGGATTTTAATATTTTGTTTCATGCTGAAATTTTAATTAAAACGTATGTTTTGTATAAATAATATCTTGCCAAATATCTTTGTTATTTCAAACAAAATGAAGAAATTTGGCAAGCTATTTAGATTAATGTGATGGAAAACTTTGGCCATTCAATATAAATTAACTCTTTTATGATAAGAATTAAACAATCACAAATTTCATATTTTTTCCCCAAAATATTAGCACTATAATGTTAGGACTTCCATTTTACTCATTACACAGTTGAAATTTTTTTCTTGCATTCTATTTTTCAACATAATCAATTTTAGTAATTTTTTTTATGATTTAAGTGAAATTACTGATTTTAGGCTTTGAGAAAAAACTGACTTAAACTGATTAAAAAAAGTGAATCTAATCATCAAACCATTTCATTAAATTGCTGAGAAAATTAACAAAATGTTAAAACTTACATATCATTGCATATATTAATTAAAAGTTCACATAAGAAAAAATACTATTTAAAAAAGAAACTTTTATAACATTTCAAAGAAGGGAACAATTTTTAACAAGTGAGAAGCAGGTTAAGGGGAAAATTTAAGAAAAAAGAATTAATTTTAGGTTTATGACAATAATTAAAGGAAATGAACAGAAAACAATAAACAATAAATTTACAATGGTAATGTATTGACTTCTAAAATATGATTTAATAACTTATGATAATAATTGTCTCATTTTAAATAACATTATTTATTCCAATTAATAACTTATTAATTTATAACACTGAATTTGAGCAGTAAATCCCCAATTTGTATGTTGTGTGACTCTAATCAACCTATGATTTTTGAACATTAAAACAATTTTATAGTAATTACTCAATATGCGAACAATGTCATGAAATATTGCAGGGCCAGTGAACTTATGGCTTAAGCATTAGTGATCGGCATTTACAAAATAAATAAAAAAATGTTAACAGTGTAGTTCATAAATATTTATTAATTTTTGCAAGCATAATATTTTGAAATATTACAGATAAATTTAATTAGAAACATTTTTAGTGAAAATTTGTTTTTATTATTTTTCAAGCAGTTCAGCTTAAAGCATTTGCATGAACTATTTACAAAAAAACATAATTGTTTTACTCATTGTTCAATGATAAAAAATATATTTAAGTATTAATAATTAATTATTTGCTATCAAATAGAATGAGCCTGTTTTGAGAATTAGTAATATATAGTCAACCTACTTTGCATTATTAAATTAGGAAAAAAAAAAAAACATTCTGAAGCATTTTGTTTTTACAAATATATTGTCTTAAAATATGGTAATATAGTTAAGAATATAAATTAAAAAATGTAAATCATCTAATATTTATTATAAAATTTTTTACTTGTTGTTAACTGCTCAAAAACTTAAATTTTAAAATAAATTATTTTATTTAAATAGCTTTAAGAGATAAATATAGTAACTTATTTACTTATTTCAGTTTGAATTAAATTAATTTCCAAAGAAAGGACATGAAAAATATTTCTGTGGTTTGTAATTTAATATTTTTTACAGTAAAAATGCTGGTTGTCTTTATTTGCAAAATAAGAAATAATATTTGTTCAGAACAGACAAGAAAAGTTTCTACTTCTTTCACAATTCTGATTAATCAAGGAAAATAAATAATAAAAAAAATTATTGGCCAGTAATTTGAGATTTTTTTTATCAAGGAAAAAAATTAATTTTGCTCTCACCTGTACATAGTTTCTGCTTCAACTTCTCCAAACCAAACTTTTAAAGTTGGGGCAAAACTTTCACCAGTTAATTCTAACATAGCTACATCACCACCTCCATTCAACTACAAACATCAGATATGTTTATTAACAAAATGAAAAATATATTAAAATTTTATAATTTCAAAAATACAATAAAATTTAATGAGAGATTAATTTACATTAAATAACAGTTACATTAGTTTATTAACGGAATGTTTCATTTGTGAAAGTAATTCCTCAAAATGTCACCTTTTGCATAAAAGCATAAGACTGCATTAATAATGTATAAGATCACTCTTTTTTGATTATAAAAAAATATAAAAAAGCAAACTATCACATCATCATGACCAAGAATTTGTTAGTTTTTCAATCAAATATAAATTGCTCAACACAAATATTAATAATATGTAAAAAAATTCTATGCATTCTAATAGAATTTTGAATTAATTTTCATATTGTATAAATTTTATTTAAATATATATTGAAACAAATATTGGAAGTTTAAAAATTAAATCATAACAATATTGCATTAAGCAATTTATTTTTAATGAGAAAAAGTAAATACCAAAAAATATTCCAAACTTCAAGGGAGTTAACTATAATAATTAATTTTAAAAATATTACAATCTTTTTTACATTCTTCATTCCTTTTGGACCTCTCTACATACTGATATATATATATATATATATATATATATATATATATATATATATATATATATATATATATATATATATATATATATATATATATATATATATATATATAAACTTATTTTAAATCTACATGATATTAATGTTCCTTTTTAATTGCAATATATTTAAGTAACATAATAATTTATTAAATATTAATAACATTAATAGTAGAAAATGGTTCACAAATTCTAATGTTCAACTACTTTAATTCAGAAAATTTATGCTTTTCTGTTTTAAAATAGTAATGTTTTTAAATAAGAAATATTTCAAAACTCTTATCAGAATTTTACACACATGATAAAACTTACATTTTTTATTATTATAAGATTTTTTATAATTAAAAATATATACAAATTATACTTTTATTCTTATATTTAATAATTGTAATTTATACACAGTTTTCATTTATTTATTCTTGTTTATTTAGGGAGAAAATTAAAGATACTGTTTGATTTCAAATCATGTATTAAGAATTCCAAAAAATACTATATAAATAATTTTTTACTTTTATATATAATAACAATCAATAATTTTCCAGCTTTAAGATAATTCCATTAAAGGAAAGTGTTAAATTTTTTATGGCCCAGAAAATGAATAAGTAGAAATTTTTTAGAGGTTTCTCACAAATTAAAATGAAAAACAAAAATTTATCTGCAGAATTTGAAATGCTGTGGTTACTAAGATCATACATGTACAGAAAATGTTACTTTGAGGTGTAAAATGTATGAAATAACTTAATATCAAATTTTAAACTAGAAAATAAATCTAATACATTACAAATGTGAGTTTACACATGTGTTTTTCCTGCAATTTAGCAAGCCATAAATAGATGTCATCAGAGTCTAGTCCAGAATCCAAAATCAATTTAGAAAATGAATTCTCTTTTTTATATAAAAAATAAGAAATAAGTCATTTAATTAATGTATTTAGCTGGATAACACAGTAAGTCAGTTCTTTAAGTCAATACATTTCAAATATAAAATTCTACTTTTCTATTTATTAACAAGCATAAAAGGCTTCCTAATATGAAAGAATCTAAAATCATTATACATACATGAAGACTATGTACAACTGGAACAGGAGTAACAGTGGAGCGTACAGGACCCATCCCTTCATAGAAAGTATATTCTGCTTTATCAGTACTAA
The DNA here is from genome assembly GCA_037975125.1 of Latrodectus hesperus. Lineage (NCBI taxonomy): Eukaryota > Metazoa > Arthropoda > Arachnida > Araneae > Theridiidae > Latrodectus > Latrodectus hesperus. The sequence continues at coordinate 824,585 of JAJQOW010000019.1, read as the reverse complement.
TGATTGTCCATGAAGCTCCATCATTAATCATTTCTTTATTTGGCTCTTTGGGGCAAGGAGTAGCCTAAATAAACAGTCATTTTATATACATAAAAAATACACAACATACTTTAGCTTAAAATTTAATGACAATTATCATAGATAAATATAAAATTTTCAGAACAATTTACAATTATGTTATTAATTGTTCCAAAATTAAATACACTCATTGAAATTAAATACAATGTAATTATTAAAAAATTTTCTTTACACTCTAAAAAGCATTTAACTGGTTTAAAATATTAAAAAATTCAGATACATTAAAAATAAATTGGAAACAATTTTAAAATATTATTTTAATCTTGTTGTAGACCTAATTTGTATAAAAAACCTTTATGATAAGATTTTAGTCTAAATTATAATACATAAAAGCAATATATACAGCTTTAAATTTTAGAAAAATTCAGAAAATAACTTAAGGAAAACATGTACTATTTTATTAATGCTGACATTTAATATTATTATTAACTTTATCCACTTTAAAAGCAAAGAAATATGAAAATAATTATACAGATTGAAAGTAAAATATTTATTAAAAACCAACAATATGAGTAAAAATGTAAGTGAGACTAACTTGAAATTGTATAATTCTTTCCTGAGATAAACAAAGATACATTCTTTCTGTATCTTTCATATAAAAAGCACACTTATGAAGCTGGGACACTGGGTCATCAGCATCAAGAAGAGCTGTTTGTTTGTCCACTTTACGGATAATCTGAAGAAATGAATTACATCAAGAAATTTTCAAATGTAAAGAACATAATTAATCAAATGAATTGCATACAACAGCACTACATTTGATTAGTTAAATTAGTTTTATTTTACAGAAACTATTAATACAGAAAATATAACAAAAGTTAGATTTTAATAGATTTGTATCATACAATCTTCAATACTAATGTGAATTTAATTGTTCCAGGCAAAACTGATTAATATTAATTAAAAAATAAATATAACAGGAAAATATTTTTTGAGTGCACAATAACATATTTTTGAGAGTAACCAGTGTAAAACATTTTCAAATTAACATTATTCAACAAATTATATAAAAATACTTAAAATTTGTACAATATTTTAACAAAATTTTTTTATAAATTTCGGCTATAATTTGCTATGTTTACATAAATCGTAAAAACTATTTTAGTAATAGTAAGAACATAAATGCAAGTTGAGTGCAAGGAAAATCTCTAAATAAATAACTATTAAATCATTCAAATTTTTAAAATTAACTTTGTGAAATCTACTTCATAATTAAAAATGAATGCTTACCAAGTTAAATTACTTGGTAATCTTTATAAGAATTTATAATCTGTTCACTTATATATTGTTATTACACTTAACATAAAAAATTTAATCATCGAAATAATTTTAGATATTGAATAGTATAGAAAAATAAAAGAAGCAATAAAAGTTAATAATATTTTTATATCAATATGATAAATAAATATCATATTACGAGGTTTCCATAGAAACATAATTTTCTTTGAATTTTCATGATTGATTACTCAAAACCTTCTGTATCAAAAACAATTACCTATATAAATATTTTTGAATTAAAATTTTAATGGTTTTCATCGTTAATGTATATACTGAACTTCTTAAAGATTATAAAAATAATTAAATCAGTCTGTAGAATCCTATCAAAGGCGATGCAAGTTTATTAAGAAGTATAACACTGTTGAACATCAAGGAGCCAAGTTAAAACCATGAGAGCATGAAATAACTATGAATTTTATCATTAAACATATCCAGTAAATTAAGAGAAATTTATAAAAATAAATATTTCCCAAAATAAAATGTATTAAGTTTCAGAATAATTTATTCACTTTATATTATAATGTTTTTTTTTCCATTTTCCTTCCAGTTTAAGATTGTTAGGATAACTTTACTAGCCATAAATATATATGGCGTAATACTTTTTATGCAGATGGGTTCATCTGGATAGATATAGTATATAATTGCATCATATACATTCTTCTGAGAAATAAAATTTTTTACAACAAATGATTCTTATTCACATAGAATCCAGGATCAATAGGTGCATTTGCTATATGAAAACATTCAGAATTTTATATATGCCTAAGTATAAGTCTCCAGTTCGATTGAAATGAAGAACTAAAAGAAAAAGGCTTTTGTGATAAGCTTATATCTTTTTTCAAGAATTTAAATTGTTTTATAACCGCAGTGTGCGCTTTCGTAAGATTATTTTTCTGAAACATTCTAACCAGTAATAAAGAAAATTGCCATCATTGATCATTATTGTTTATACATAATATGAAATTTATATATAAAAAAACAACAATATACAGCAATTGCAAGTTGAAAAACTAAAAGACAATTTTTTTTAATTTTTGAATACAAATTTATAGACTAAATGAAATATTGATTTATAAAAAGGCTTGTGCTTCATTTTTAAAATTAATAAAATATGAATATTGGAAAATGTTACCAATCTAGGTAATGCCATTCCAGTAACTGAACAGACTAACTTAACAGTGGAACCATAATGGATATAACCATCACGAACAGTAAATTCTTCTGATTCTGATTCTGTGTCATCCACTAAAAGAGTAAAATGGAATTTAAAAACATTTTTATTTTGTGATTTATAGTTTGTAAGTTATGTAGAAGTTGCATCATGTAAAAATTTAAGTAACTCTTAATACATAAAACTATTTAATTAAACTACATAATATTTTTATCTATTTTCTACCATTTGCTCTAAAGATAAAATAGAAATAATTAAATAGAAAAATATTCAGTTCAAAAAATCAAACTATTTCAAATACATTTTTTCACTCATTAATTAATTTAATTTCATTCATTATTCAATGGAATTTTAAATAAAAACACCCTTATCATTAAAACAAGTAGACAGAATAATAATGTAAGAATACTGAAACATTAAATAGAATGCAGACACTAAAAGGATAAAATTTTATAAATTTACATTCTGCAAATACACATTGCGTGATATTTTTCACAATCAAATAAATTAAAAACATATTTTTTAAATATAGATTTATCATATTTTAGACAGCAATTTTTTATAAACCACAAAAATTTTTGTTTCTCCCAATTTATTCTCGTAGGAAAAATCATAACACAAATAAATTCTATACATTCATATCACCATCCATTAATTATATCTGGGTCAATTGTATTCATGGAAAACCTAAATATGCTCTAAAATTTCATTCCAATACTTTGCACTAATCAAAAGTATTGTTTTCAAAGGCACTGAGATGTGAGCAACTATCTAATGATTCCTACCTCATGCCATAATATTATGATTTTTCAGGGATTAATGAGCAGGTATTATGTTTCTGTTTCTCTTCACATGTAAATGTAAGTCTATGAGTAACTAATGAGCCCCTGAGTAAGCTAAATTGTGATTCAGCAGTGAAGAGAACAATTTTCCATTTATTTATGTTCCTACTTTATTATTGATGGCAGCAACATGTTAAATAAACCTTATTTTTCATAGCAGATGTACACAAATAGGTGTTCTTAAAAATAGTCCTCTCTCATCATATCTTCTGGAAATGGTGATCCTAGAAATTTGCCTTCCAATAGGAATAAAAAGTTAAGAGACAACAGCATACCTGTTAACCCGTTACAATTCTTAGTAATAGACAACAGTAATTTTTATTAGTTATTATGATTCTTACATAATTTTCCTTATAAAATCCACATGATAAGGAAAACTATATTGAACTTAATGGATTCAGTATCATGAAATCAATAATGGAGACTGATTTGATCTTAGTTTTCCCCCAATTCACCACTTGATTTTCATCATTTAAGCATTAGTGGCCCTTCATTTTCACTGTTTTAATTAAACCTAAAAAAATATAAATGTGTGAACAAGCAAATGTAGATTTTGCCACTTCTATAAAGCATGTTTTTCTACATAGACACATGTTCTTATGCATTGATATTCATGATATGTTGACTCAGAAAATTCAACAAAATAAACACATTAAATTATTTTTAAATACCAATAACATGTATATAGGTTTAAATGAAAAATAAATTAGTAAAAATGGGTTACTGTAAAAGCAATTCAAGAACCAATACAGTAGTAGCTAAAATATTGCACATTTTTTGAAATTTTCTATTTTTGAAACTTGTGCACTTATAGAATACATTTTACCTTAATTATAAATGTTTAATATCAAATCAAAAGAAATTTAATTTAGAATTCAATTACAGAAACAGAATTAAAATATTTATAATACAAAAAATATTACATGGCAAATAAAAAATATCTTAAACTTCATTGTATGTTAGTTACTCTTATACAATCAATATTCAATCAGATAACCATTATTTTTTATACGGCTGCACTGAGTCTTTTTATAGAGGTAACAAGTCATCATTCTTAGTCACATGATGTCAAGAAGTAGTTATAGTTTAATAATTTGTATTTTATTTGATGGATACATTTTTCATACAAGGACTTTCAAACGTTAGAATAAATTTTTAATTGGATCCTGATCGAGTCTCCTTCTTGGATAGAGTAATAAATCTTTGCCTTTATTTTTAAGCTATTTCTCACATATTTTTGCAGTATAGCAAGGAGCTGAAACATAATGCAAGATAAACAGTACTTTTTTGGGAAAAAGATCCCTGTTGAAAAATAAAAATTTTGATTTCATGCATTTCTGTTATTGAATCATGTCCTTTTTATCAATCTAGCATCACTAGAACTAGGTCACTTTTTTTGGAGTGATCTTATATTATTTTTCACTGTTTTAGTTTTTTTTCCAAATGTAATCACAATTTTTACACACCAGATAAAGTCACTGACCTAATATTCCAATGTTATATATTTTTTATTTTATTTATACATAGCTTTTATTTTAAAGCACACCGCCCACCTTGTCGACTGATCAGCGAGCCTGACTGCGGATAGGGAGGTCCTGAGTTCTAATCCACTTCAGGCATGGATATACTTTCTCTTTCTCCTGTCTTTGTTTTTTCCTTGTATGATTGGGTTATGACTGGTTGACTACCCTATAAATGGATATTATGGAATGTGTGTACACTAAATTAGGGTTTAATTGGAAAAGTGGAGCAGCGTACCCCATATAGCCAGCCTAGCTGGCACAAAACAACAAAAATATTTTAAAGCACAAACATATTTCAAACAAGAAATTTACCTAAACAAATGATATAGGAAACAAATGAGATTTACAAAATAGAAAATCATATATTATGATAAACAGTTTTTGCATAACACTATGCAAAGAGCAGCTTAAAAATATTGTTAGTTGAACACACTCATTCCTATTTTTTCTAAATATTACTTTATGAACAATTAATAAATAACATAAGATTTAATATTAAAAAATACAAAATTAATAAAATATTCAAAATATGAGATACTTCTAAAAAGCAAATAACAAATTAAGAAAACAACATTTACTCTAAATATGAAATACTTTTATGCTCTATATGCTTATAAGATATGTAATACAATATTCTCAAAACAAACCACAATTATTACAGAATTTCTTTACAAACCACTCAAGTTATCCTACTTAATTAAATGAAAGCATATGAAATTGAAACATAACTTAAACATTACTTACACAGATGAATAGTAAATGCACCCCACTGAGTAGAGCTGGCATGAAAATTTCCATTTTCAACGTGAAGATATCTAGTACTCACAGTTTGAGAACGAAGCCGATTGAAAAGAGCCACGCGAGACCCAGATGCTATGCATACTGCCAAAACATCAATTTCAGGTAAGTAAAGAATTTCATTTTGAAATGTAAGTACATTTAACAAAAACGTATTCAGAAAAGTATAATCTTTATGTTAAAATACTAATTCATGAATTGCTACATCAGCTATTTATTCTGATTAATGATTATGGATCAGTACCTAATTTTACAAGAGGTATCTAGAAGAAGAAATCTTACAAAGAAAAATCTTTCAAGCTTTCAATAATGTGTAACCATAATTTCCTCAATTTGTAAAACATTTTCACATATTGATTTGCATGTCATTTTAAATGAAACTTTGAAGGCAAAAATTTCAAGCATGTCTACAAAGCAGTTCAATAAGATATTTTAATATTTCATAATATTTTGAAGAAATATTCTCTTTATTTAATATCATGACTTTTCATTTTTTGTTTTATTTTGACATCAAAAAGTTGCAAGACATGTGTGACTGATAAAAAACACAAATTTACTTTATCATATTTAAAAAATAAAGCAAATAAATTACTAGTCTCTTTTAATTTTTTTAATTTACTAATCTTTATCTATGAAAGCATACTGATTAGAAATTTAAATGGAAATTAATAAACCCAAAATAACTATAGTTTTTAATTATAAAACATGAACAGTTTTTTTAATAATATAATAAAAATAAAATTTAAAAGGAATCATTAACCATAAAATTTGAAAAGAAAAACAAACTTAATCTAAATTATATATTGAACATGGCTGGAATTTATATACATTTTATAGAGAAATTTTCCAATTTTAGCATACAAAAAAATACCTCAATATGTAACAAATCATACAGCGATAAAAATATCTAATTTGTAAGTAAAATGCATATCAAGTTAAAAATAGAATAACATTTTAAAGAATGCTGCATCATATATGTTTGTTGTATAAAATTTAAATTTATTAACAAAAATAACATTTCATTAGCTTTATTTTTTTTAATTAAGAGTCATGATATTTCCTTATAACAAACAGCATTATTAAAAAAATATAAATAAATAAGTTAACTTACAATCAGCATTCTTGATTGATTGCTTCTTTTTTGAAGGCTTAGAAATCACTTTTATTCTTTTACTGTGAAATACGCCAATATCTTCTCCATTTCCATAAAACATTTTCACTGACAACATAAAATGTTTCCTCTTATCTGAATCACTTATGTACAATGTTTTGGCAGCACAGTAGCTCTGAAATTATAATCATTAAATTATAAAATTTCAAAAATATCAAAACATTAAATAAATAAAAGTTTCATACAGTAATACTATAAAATATATATTAAAAGAAATTTTAAAAATTTCCTTAAAATTAGAAACACCTCATAATTAAAATAGAGAAAAATAATATTTGTTTAAAAATATTTTGATACTTTTTATAAGTACACTGAAAAAAATAATAAAAAAATTAAACTTAAAGAAGTAATAAAAATAATAATTTATAAAAAATTTTTCTATAAAATGTTATGCAAGCATTTTTTATTTGAGAATTTTCCCATTTATAAAAACCATGCAAAGCATAAAACTTCTTAATAACTTAGTATTTTTCATCTCTGAGTCACATCAAAGGGAAAAGTTCCATTTTCTTATAAATTAAGAAAATACTCAAATTTAAGGTGTATGTCTGCTAAAAAAAAGTATTTTAAAAGAAAATAATTCTAAAATAATCACAAATTTTAAAATATATGAAAAAAAAACAATAAAAAATTTGTGTTTACATAAGGAATGACAACAATCATTTAAAAAGATTCCAAAGATTACACAATTTCTATTAAGACATAGAATTTGATGATGCAAAACATCAGTAATATAGACTAAAACATTATAATATTTTAAAAATTGTCATCAAACTCCACTGCAATTCATATAACGCTGTCAAAAAGCCATTCAATTATATAATTAAAAAAATTGTCTTTGCAAGCAGTATTTGAATTTGTCAGAGAAGGAATTTGATGAAAAGTCTTCAAATGAAACACATATAGATTTCGGCTACTGTTCTTAAACATGAATCATATTCATAAGTAAATCAAAGCAAAACAAACAAAGGCTATCATAAAGCTTACTCGGTTATAAAACTGTTGTGCATTTGTTGGTGTTATAGCAATAAATAAAAAAGGAAGTTATCTCAAACATTTTATATGTGCCTTAATTTTAATTAATTTTTTCTAGATTGATGTGGATTAGTTGTGTTGTTTTATTATTCTGTCATAGGTTTTCTGCAAATTCATATGAAAAATTGCAATCTTTTAACTCCTTATAAAATATAATCAATTTTATTTTCACTTGATGTTATAAGAAGAAAAGCTCTCTCATAAGATAAGAAAAATCTTATTAGAATTTAAAAAAGAAATCTAATTTTTAAATAGGTGTCTTTTTTCCAAATTATATATATATATATATATATATATATATATATATATATATATATATATATATATATATATATATATATACACATACATATATACATAAATATTCTGCTTATTGATTTTGCAGGTTTCTTTCAGAGATCTAAAGAAAATTACAATTGTTTTACCTTGATTGTCATATTAAAACCCTTTTAAACTTCCTATAACTTATCTAAAGTTTAAAAAGACTAGTTTATTTATATAACAGTATTAGAAAATGACTGAAGGATCTAATTTTCCATTAATGAGGAGTATAACTTTGACTTAGTAGGAGAAAATTGAGACTTGAGTTAGAATTTTACATAACAAAATATTAGAAAAGTTGGAATTTTCCAAAAAGAAATATTTTAAAAATCTGAGTAATTAATACCATTTTACAAAGGCATATTAACAATACTCAGACAGCTAAGATAGAATAACGAATTTGTCATTAGCAGTTACAGGGAGACTGCATTATTTACTAAGAGTGAAGCTAATTAACAAAAATGCAGTCACTTATAATTAAAGTTTTTACACTTTAAAAGGATTATAAAACATAAACTATATTACTGCTGCAAACATGAACTTATTTAAAAGTTAGGATTTGTTTACAAATCACTGATAAATTCACATATATTCTGGAATCATATAATATTTATTAGAAATTTCTGGAATATCATTTGCAGGATTGATATCATTCCTGCAACTCAACTAACAGGTATTTTTTTTTATTAGAAAAAGTCTTTTATATGTTTTTCAAATTCTTTTAGGCATGTTCTAATAGAGCAATATTTGCAAAGAACTAGTTGTAGTGACTATTTTTTTATTGATCTGGTCATGTATACAGACCAATTTATTTGTCACTTAGATAACCATATCTTACTCTTTTGACTGCTTAGTATAAAATTTCCTGTAGCAACAGGTTTACAACAAAAAGTTTTGAAGCAAGTTTCC